>OX422223.1:290391846-291619703 GCA_949130495.1 Sambucus nigra
CGCACATACCTAATCTCCCACGATCAGCAGTCTTATTAACTTCCCAATAAGTCCTTCTCTGACCTATGTTCTCGAGGTACCAATCTAGACCCCCCCGTAGGCACACAAAGAGTAGATGGCCCTAAGCGAACGTAAACCTCTCGTGATGGCAAGTATGGTAGGTATGTCATACACATAAAATCATATACATATACTAAGCATGCACACATCTTAGTAATTACCATAATTTATTAGTGGTATATTTCTCATTCTTATATCAACTTATAATGTTACGCAATTCACATATCCCCGGTTAATACTAACATTTAAATCGTCAATTATTCTCACATCGTAATTAGTCACTCGCGTCCTAATCCACAATTTTCATTTGGTTCCAATCATACTTCTATGTTTTACTCCTCAATATATCCCAAATATCCCAACTATATCAATTACTCATCAAGGGAATGTTATCTATACAATTAAACCAGGTTACGGGACATTAGAAATCAAATTAGGCCAAAAAGGCCAATCTGTCAACTCGTTAGAAGTCTCGTTCGAACGAGGTCGTTCGAACGAGAGTTCGTTCGAATGAAGTGGGCATCTAACGAGGTCTCGGTCGAACGAAAGGCATCGAACGAACATTCAACTCATTAGAAGTCAAACTGTCAACTCGTTAGAAGCTCGTTCGAACGAGCTCGTTCGAACGACCTGGGCAGGTCTTCTAACGAGATGCCAGTTTCGAGCCCAGAATTTCCTATCTCGTTTTTCAAAATTTTCTTCACCTCAAATCTCATCTAAAAATCGTCCCAACAGTATTTTAAGGTTTCTAATCATCACTAAACATTCCTAGGTCGTATTTTAACATATTTATAGGTTCCAATCTTTCTGAACAACATGAAATTATCATCAATTCCCAATTTTACCCAACCCTCATGAGTATGAACCCTAGAAATTTAAAGTCATCAATTTCCCTTAATAAATCCGTTTTTGTATCATCAAAGTCGTATTTCTATTAGTGTAATCACCCAATAACAATACTACATGCAATCCCTATATCACAACCTAAATTTACAACTCCAATTTCATCGGTTTTTATAAATCTCCCAATACAATGCAATTATGTAGATTTCTAAGCATGGAAGAAACATTCGCTTGAAATTAACGTAATTAAACCACTTACCTCGGATTGTTCTCTGAATTTGATGTTGGATGTTGGATGTTGCTCTCTTTTCCTCTACAATTTCTCCCAAGTTTGAAGGTTGAAGATGATGGTTATGGTTTTTCTCTTTTGGGAACCTCTCCTAACTTCTCCAATAACTCCCGTAGCCCTATAATTAGTTAAGTGCTGGTAATGGGTTAGTGGGTTCCTAAATACCCTATTTTTAATTCCCAAGATTCGTTGGTCAAAATTCCCCAAATTTCAAAATTACTAAAATACCCTTTTAAGTTGCCGGTATGGCCCAAAAATGCCCCGGGACCCAAACTAAACCCCTGGCTAGTGTTTTCTGACTATTTCGACCCTTCCGGACTCGTTGGCGCGCTCAAAATGACCATAGGGTAGATAACAATAAAATTCACTTTTTAATTTAAATAATTACATTCCTGACGCGACTGTCACGCGCGTCTCAACAAAATTTCCCAAATTGTCATATTTCAGTCTCGCGACAATTTTAATATTTTCAATATTCATATACTACCATATATGCACATTATGATCAAATGCCAACTCACATCTCGTTAGTATCTTATCCGGATAAATTCTCAATTAATTCATATTTAATTTAATTTATCCCATAAATAAATATCAATAAAAGTACGGGGTATTACATCCTTCCCCATCTTTGTTCGAATAGCCACATAAGTATCGAGCCTATATGGCCTACCCCCAGGGCCACTCCCTATCCCCTGAAATAAAATAAAGTAAAATTAGTATCGGCCCCGCAAAGTAAAATAATGCAAAATAATATATTTCTGTAGTTATAGAAAAATTAAATCTTACCATCATCCTATGCTTTACCTTGGCGTAAGACGTTCGACCGGAGTAATGCACGTCCATATTTTTTGCTCGGTTTTCCCTCCACGATTGGCGAGATGCCAATTGTCGCTCCCCGATCTCATTGTCAATGAACTTTTTCCATTGTGCCAATGAGATCGGCCGCCAATTTTGCTTCTCCAACATTTAAATTGCTTCGGTTACTGCCAATTTTGCTTCTCAAACACACAAATTTCTTCGGTCACTGCCAATTTTGCGGCCACTATGTGTTCTCGATTGACTACCTTCTCACATAACAGTGAAAAGGTAATACTAATTTGCATAATAGCCCTCCGCAAATCCTTGTGCCTGGAGAAACATTTCTCAAACAATAGAGGAACCAATTACATGATCACATGCCAATCGTGGGACTTACACTTATGTAAATCATGAGTTGCATAATTCACAATCGTTTGAAAGTTGGACGAAAAATTAGATGGGTCCTTCAAATTATATATTGTGTCTAAAAGTACCCTCCTTTCCCCAACTCGTCAAAGTAAACGCACTACGGGGAATTATTGTCCTTCCCCTACTATCTTTTTTCAACCCTAGTTGTGGCTTAAGTTTCAACGATTTAAGGTCTTTTCATGCATTTTCTCCTTCCTTCGAATGACTCCCCCAAGGTAAGTTCCAACAATATGTTCAGCGAAGTTCTTCTCTGTATGCATCACATCCAATACATGGCGCACCGAGTTATTCTTCTAATAAAGCAAGTCAATTAAAATTGACCTCCTAGACCACGCCTTTCTTATCTCAGTTTCATTCCCAGTTGGGGTCTACTTATTCTTGACATTCTTAAATTTGGGATTCTTACCTGGCATATCAGGGCCACATTCAGAAGATTACTTTCAATTTCTGAACCTGAAAGTTGTCACGATGGTATCCTATGTTCAACCCCGCCCAATAAAAAATTGGAACCTTTCTCAAATCTGAAACTATGAGCCGGGGGTAAAAACCTCCTATGGAAATTATATACATTTTTCGAGCTAAAGGAAAGATAAAGAGATTCGGTCTCCTCTCCACAAATAGGACACCCCAAATAACCATGTACTACACAACCGGATAATGTCCCATAATCTGAAAAATCATGAATTGCCCACATCAACATAGCTTTCAGCGTAAACTCTTCTTTTCTAAAAGATTCAAATGATTGCACACCCTCTTCCCACAACTCATTTAATTCTTCTACCAAAGGAGCCAAGTAGATGTCGATGTCATCACTTGGTTCCTATGGCCCAGGTATCAACAAAGACATCATCAAAAATTCAGGTCACATACACTGTGAATGAGGGAGGTTGATTAGGGCTAGGATCACTGGCCATACACTCTGATTGGTGATTAGATTTCCAAATGGATTGAAACCATTTGTTGGTATAGCCAAACGAATGTTGCGCTGTTCTTGAGCAAAATCGGGATAGTCATAATTCATCCTCCTCCAAGCTGTAGAATCCATAGGATGATGCATGAGATTACCCCCTACTTTTGCCCTAGCATTCCAAGTGATTGCCTCCACTATCCATGGTACTGTGAAAAATCGTTCTAATCTAGGCCCAATGGGAAAATATTTCAACACTTTTTAAGGAACTTTTGAGCTTGTGCCTTCTTTACTAGTAGATTGGACATATCTAGGTTCATCGCAAACCGGACAACGATTGAGATTTTCATAATCCTTTCGGTATAGTATGCAGTCATACACACAAGAATGAATCGATTTATACTTCATTCCCAATCCTTTCAAACCGTTTTTCATAATAGGATAGCTATTTGGAAGCGTATTCTCCTTGGGTATAAACTCCTTCACCCATTTCAGAATTCCTGTCACGCTATTGCCAGACAAACCGTACTGCATCTTCGAACTGTGGAAACTAACCATGGCATGTAAAGTTGTTTTATCTTTCTCACAGCCAGAGTATAATGGTTGGGTCGCCTTAAATTTTAAACTTTGGTAGTCATCGTCAAGGTTTATCGTGATATCTTCACGAGCACTTGAACCTTGTACATCATCAGTAACATCATTCTCCGCTACTTCATAAACTCCGTACGCATCATCAACTAAATCCTCTAACATATTATGATCTACGTCGTCCCCTTCTACATCTATACTACTTATTAAAGGTTGTTGTGAAGGTTGTTCGGGGACAAAAGGAACTTTTAATTCACCGTGAAAACTCAAAAATCGATAACTATCACTACAGGAATATTGATTTTTCCAGGCATAAATTAAATGCCGAGAAAAGCACTAAAAATGCGGGTAAGACTTTTGGCGGCACTTTTGAGTTTTCACGGCATTTTAAAAAATGCCGTGAAAAGTTAGTGGCACTTTCGTCGGCATTTCCACAAGTGCGGTAGCCAATGTGGTAAAAGAACAACGACATTTTAAAAAATTCCGCAAAAAAATTGCTGCATTTTTAGGCATTTATATTAATCCTGGTGATATCCTTTTAGCGGCAATAAGAAAATGTTGATAATGACCTTTTGCAACACCTATTAAATGTTCAACACACTTTTGGCGGCACTAAAAAAATGTCGAGAATGATAATAGCGGCACTAAACAAAATTTTATATTATTTTGCAATATATGAGTGGGAACTAGTGTTGAAAAAATCATTTATTACAAGTATCGTATTTATGTGCAAATACACTACCATAACATTAAATTAAGAGGTCGGTAATCAAATTAAAACGTCATTAAATTAAAACCAATAGCATTCATCATAAATAAACATAATTGAGTTTGAAAAAATTATCCATCCACAAAATAAAATGTACATGTCCAATAAGCAAAATCGGGAAAACATGAAGCGAAACGGAAATTTTTATAATGTATGTTGATACCAAATTTAATCTACTGGCGTGGACCAATCCCATGAAGACACATGGCTACCTATATGGCAACTACAAACACTTCCGAGGAACCCACTGGCTCCGAGGAATAAGACTGCAACGAGGAAGACTAGTTCCCCGAGGAACACTGCTTACTCCGAGGAACTCATACGCTCCGAGGAATAATGCCTCTCCGAGGAACTCTTAAATACCGAGAAGCTTAGGCGGTCCGAGCAACTCATGGCGGACCGAGCTGCACCTCGAAGAAGGATACCAACAATTTAAATGCTCATTAAATGCTTATCATTTAGACGCGCACGCAAAGAGGGCATTAAATGTATTACCCTTTCATATGTATATCATTTAATGTAGTACCCTTTCACATTACAGCCTCAGGGGTATAAATACATTGTACAATCCTCATTGGAGAGACAACCCAGACCGGAATTTCTTGAGATAACTTGTAATCGAGAATTCCCATACAAACAGCAATACCCAAACAGTGGACGTAGGCCATTCTTATAAGGCTGAACCACTTTAAAATTCTTTGTCTCATTTATTTATCTGTGATTGAATTATTAGAGTGATCTAATTTTTTACATCAACAGATTAGCGCCGTCTGTGGGAAACAACTGGTAATATCGTTTTCTCACCAATAACAATCCATTACCAATGGTTGATATTCTTGAATCCAGCAATCGAAATGCTGGAACCCCTTCAAATCCATCTGCACCACCAACTATTCCAGATCTGACTAGAATAATGTCAAATCTGGCTCAGGGCCAGACCGTCATGCAAGAAACGATGCGACAACTCATCCAAACCCTCCATAGCGGTGCGCCAGCCCATTCCGGATCACGAAGCATTCAAAGGAATACCCGTGCGCCTCCTTCGCGTACTAGGCGTACTAATTCTTATCGCGATGAGGAATCTAAAGATTTTTTTTATCAACCTGGACGAACTTCATCAGTGTGAGCCATCGATACTGAACAACGTGTCACCCTCTCCCCAGAAAGGGCCAGCGCATTGGAAAGATTAAGTAGGGCCTCTCCTTTTGATCGATTAGGCCCTAGGAGGAACAAAAGTCCTCTTAATGCAGCGTCGAGGAGTTTTCGGCGACCACCAGATTTAAGAGAAGAATCTGCCGAGTCGCGACCAGCTGCTCGTCGAGATAAATCCCAGGAAGCCACTTCAACGCGATCAGTTTCTCAAACCAATAGGCCCGAGGAAGGAAATGATGCATGGAAAGGATCTATTCAGAGGTTGGAGGATAGATTAGGGGAAATGGCTAAGGCCAAGAACCCTCTACAACGAACCTTTATTCGAGGAACGCCTTTTGTCCAGGATATTGTTGATTTTCCAACACCATCAAAGTTCAAAGCACCTGTTGTGACTCCCAAGTATGATGGAAAGACTGACCCTGTCCTTCATATAGAATAATATCAAGCTGCTGCTGACATTTATGCTGTCCCAGACGAGATGAGATGCAGGGCATTCTCAGGAACTCTTACCGGATCTGCTCAGATATGGTATAATAATCTTCCTCGGGGTAAGATTTCAACTTTTCTTCAATTGGCCGAGTTATTCATTGGGAATTTATTCTTTGGAGTAAAGCCAGTTAAACGAGTAGCACATTTGTTAATTGTTAGACAAAAGGCTGGTGAGAGTATCAGATATTATATAACTCGTTTTAATAATGAGAAACTCGAAGTCATTGATTACGAGGAGAAGACAGCTATTACTGCTTTGATGAGTGGACTACTGCCGAACAAGTTGTACTACACTTTGGCCAAAGATCCACCTCGAACCATGTCGGACCTGATGGGAAAAGCGTCCAATATTATGAATGCCGAGGAGGCTATGTCTGCGAAGAAGAATATGGACGCCAAAGAAACCAAGGTGGAAGGTGATAAAGCTAAGAAGAAAGAGCATAAGAACAATGGTGGTGACAAACATTCCAAAAATAGGTCGTCATGGGAAGTCTTGAGGAAATTTGATAATTACACACCTTTGAATTCAAATATCAACCACGTCCTGGAAGAAATTAAGAACAGCGAGGAGTTAAACTGGCCAAAGAAAATAAAATCAGACCCTGACACGAGGAATAGGGAGAAATATTGCGAGTTCCATAGGGATCATGGCCATATGACCAAAAATTGCATAGCTCTTCAGAACGAGATTGAAACACTCATCCGACGAGGAAAACTAGCAAAGTATGTTGATCGGGGAGGCTAAAGAAGAAACAATGACCGAACTAGAGAGAAGTTTAGATCTCCTCGTCGAGCAGAGGAGAACAAGAAGAGAAACCATGAAGTTGATCCAGATGATGACCCCGATCTTCCCAAGAAACCAAGACAGCCAGAACGAGAGGTATTTTCAATACGTTTTGGGTCATTTGATTGTAATGTTATTACAGGAGGAGATGCAGGAGGAGGAGACCTTACTGCAGAAATAAAAGCTTACCTCGGTGAGGCTCAAGCTTGCTCGTACATTCAGCGAATAAATCTAGCTGAGGAATATCGCCCGAGAAAGGTGAACAAGGAAAAATTGGTCATCGGTTTCTCGAAAAATGATCTTGCAGGAGTTTTATATCCTCACGATGATCCACTGGTGATCAAGATGAGAATGAATGATGTAATGATTTCAAGAGTGTTGGTCGTCAACGGTAGCTCGGCAGACATCATGTTCTACTCGTGTTTCGATAGTTTAAATCTAAAGCTATCTCAACTGGAGCCTTACCACAGACCCCTCATCGGTTTTGCTGGCGAGAAAGTATTTCCACTTGGGACGATCAAGTTGGATATATTCATTGGTACATGGTCTGCTTATCGGACAGAAAAAATACGATTCTTCGTGATGGATAAGAATGTCCAGTCATCATACAATATCATCATGGGAAGAGTAGGATTGAAGAAGTTCGAGGTTATACCATCTACAGTGCATCAGTGCCTAAAATTTCCAACAAACTTTGGAGTAGGAGTTATGAAAGGTGATCAGAAAGTAGCTCGGGAATGCTATTATTCATCCGCCGAGCAAGAAGAACCGGAAGAATCAAAGAAAAAGACTACGACCTATCAAGTGGAGGAAGGTGCAGAAATTGAAACCTTGGATCCTCGGAATGAGTCGCAACTCGTGAAGGGTCAAGTGGTGGAAGCTACTGAAAATATCATTCTGGACAATGAACACCCTGAGCGAACTACTCAGATAGGTTCATCGTTGGAAGCCTCATTAAAACAGGAATTGATAACTTTCCTTAGAAGCAGAAGACAAACTTTTGCGTGGAGTCATGAAGATATGCCCGGGATAGACCCAACCTTCTTATGTCACGAGCTCAATGTGAATAAGGAGATCAAGCTTGTGAAGTAGAGAAGAAGAGTATTTAGTCCTGAGAAGAATCAAGCTATATAGGAGGAAGTCGAGAAGCTCCAGAAAGCTCGTTTCATTGAAGATGTTAAATATCCGGATTGGTTGGCCAATGTGGTGATGGTAAAGAATAAGAACAACAAGTGAAGGATGTGTGTAGACTTCACCGACCTCAACAAAGCATGCCTAAAAGATCACTTTCCATTGCCCCGAATTGATCAACTGGTGGATGCTACCTCGGGACACGAGTTGCTAAGCTTCATGGATGCTTATTTTGGTTACAATCAGATCAAAATGAAACCTGAAGACAAGGAGAGTACTTCTTTCATTACCCCCAAGGGAACTTATTGTTATAATGTTATGCCTTTTGGTTTGAAAAATGCAGGTGCGACATATCACAGGCTGAAGTCTATGTTGACGATATGCTGACGAAAAGAAGAAAGTTACCGATCATCTAGTTGACTTAAGTCAAACTTTTGATCAACTAGATAAATATCAAATGAAGATGAACCCGACGAAGTGCATATTTGGAGTACGAGAAGGCATGTTCCTCGGGTACATTATCAATCAACGAGGCATTGAAGCAAATCCTGAAAAGATCAAAGCTCTATTAGGGCTGCGATCTCCAACAACGAAGAAGGAAGTACAAAGTCTCACATGACGAGTAGCGGCACTCAACAGATTTGTGTCACGAGCAACTGATAGATGTCTCCCATTCTTCAAGACACTCAGAAAGACTTTTAAGTGGAATGATGAATACGAGAAGGCTTTTCAAGACTTGAAGAAATACTTGGGAGCACCTCCACTGTTGTCCAGGCCGGTGATGGGAGAAAAATTGTATTTATACCTTGCAGTATCCGAGAATGCAGTTAGCTCAGCGTTGATCAGAGTGGAGAATGGAGTAGAAAAGCCAATTTACTACACAAGTAAGGCCTTCTGAGGAGCAGAGATCAGATATCCAAGGCTGGAGAAATTGGCATTGGCGCTAATTGAGGCGAGTAGGAGAATGAGGCCATAGTTCCAAGCTCATACGATCGTAGTATATACCGATGTGCCATTTAGACAAGCCCTTCACAAGCCAGAAAAATCACGGAGATTGATGTACTGGGCAATAGAGCTTGGCGAATATAATATAATTTATGAACCCCGATCATCACTAAAAGGGCAGGCTGTAGCAGATTTCATAGCGGAGTTCACCTATCCTAATACCCCCGAGGAGCAAAAGTTGCTCGCTGATCAACCTGTGGATGTTACAGGATCAACAAACACAAGCCCAGACCAACTCCGATTGGTAAAAGGGCGTGTGGATGTTACAGGATGTGATGCAAAGATAGTTGGGAGGACTTCGGACGAGGAGAAAAAGTTGCTCGCTGATCAAGCTGTGGATGTTCAAGGATCAACAAACACTGGCTCAGACCAACTCCGGTTGGTAAAAGGGCAAGTGGATGTTACAGGATCATTAAATTCGAGCTCAGACCAACCTCGGTTGGTAAAAGGGCAAGAAAAGATGATTGACGAGGAGCCATAAAAATCCGGGGAGGATGAAAGGAAGCAGCAAATATTTCACCGAGGAACTCTGACTGATCAGAAATTTGAAGACGAGTTACTTATATGGAGGCTATATGTAGATGGCTCATCTTGCACAGCAGGATGTGGCGCGGGGATTTTTTTGAGCACTCCGGACGAGATCGACATGGAATACGCCTTGCATTTCCAATTCAAAGCTTCCAATAATGAGGCTGAGTATGAGGCAATGATCGCAGGGCTTAATTTGGCAACAGTTATGGAGGCGCAACAAGTTATGATCTTCAGTGACTCTCAACTGATTATAAACCAGATGATGGGAGTATATGCAGTTAGAGGAGAATTAATGATCAGATATCATGCAAAGGCAAAGGATCTGGTATCAGAATTTATCGCTATTCAGCTGGTCAGAATACCAAGAATGGAAAATGCGAGAGCAGACGCCCTAGCTTGACTAGCATCAGCTACTCACACCGAGCTACGACAAACAATCCCAATTGAAGTGTTGTCTGGTCGGAGTATAGATGAAGATCTGTCGATGAACTTTATCACCCTTGATTTAGGTCCATCTTGTATGGATCCCATCAGGGCGTATATCGAGGAGGGAGAATTGCCAATTGACAAGCTCGCAGCCAAGAAATTGAAGTTTAAAGTTTCTCGGTATGTATTAACTAATGGTGTTTTATATAGACGAGGAATTATGGCAGGTTTGCAGAGATGCGTACATCCCTCAGAGGTAAAAGAATTAATTGAAGAAATCCATGAAGGGTCTTGTGGAGCACATGTAGCAGGTCGAACGCTTTTGCAAAGGGTGATGACGCAGGGATACTACTGGCCGATGATGAGGGCTGATTGTATAGCTTATGCCAAGAAATGTGACAAGTGCCAGCGTTTTTCCACCATCCAAAGAACTCCACAAGCATTGTTGACACCCATAACTTCCCCTTGGCCATTTGCCATGTGGGTAATTGATATGGTTGGACCACTGCCAACGACCCGAGGAAGGTTCAATTACCTCGTCGTCTCGGTGGATTATTTTACTAAGTGGGTAGAAGCTGAGCCACTCATTGATATGACGTACGAGAAGGTGTACCAATTTGTTTGGAAGAACATCATTTGCTGATATGGTCTCCCTCATGCCTTCATCACAGACCATGGGACACAATTTGATAACGAGGAGTTTGCCGCCTATTGTCATCAATCAAATATTTTGAAGGTCCACTCAGCGCCAGGACATCCTCAAAGCAATGGACAAACTGAAGTGACAAACAGAACGCTGCTGAACGGTTTGAAGAAAAGATTGGATGATGCGAAAGCAAACTGGATCAACGACTTACAATCAGTACTCTGGGCTTACCAAAATACTCCCCGAGTAGTAACTAGAGAATCACCATACATGCTGGCGTTTGGAAGTGAAGCCGTCATACCTGCCGAGTTGGGTCTCCCAACACACAAGGTATTGAATTTAAATTCCCCTATAAGCGATCTAATGAGAAGACTGGATTTAAACATGGTCGAGAAAGTCAGAGAAGAAGCAGCCATTAGAAATGCTGCTTACCAGCAGCGAACGGCTTTGTTCTACAACAAGAAGGTGAAGAAGTGCGACCTGAAAGAAGGAGACTATGTGCTGAAGAAAGTAATTCAAAAGCATAACAAACTGGAGGCAAACTGGCATGGACCATACCGAGTTACAGAAGTTGTTCGACCAGGAACATACCGATTAGTAACTCTAGAAGGCGAGGAGTTTAAGAATGCATGGAACGCAGAGCACCTGCACAGGTATTATCAGTGATGTATATGTAACGCAGTTCCATCAGTATGAATAAAATAAAAATATTCTGCAAGTCTCTGTATTTATTGAAAAAATTTCGGGGAATACTAGTGCTACGCACTACTCGGCACAGCTCGGCAGACTACTCAAGAAAATATTCCAAACTGTACCAACATAGTTGGTCGACGAGGAGAAAATATTCCAAACTATACTAACTTAGTTGGTCGACGAGGAGAAAATAGTCCAAACTGTACCAACGTAGTTGGTCGACGAGGAGAAAATATTCCAAACTGTACAAACGTAGTTGGTCGACAAGGAGAAAATATTCCAAACTGTACCAACGTAGTTGGTCGACGAGGAGAAAATATTCCAAACTGTACCAACGTAGTTGGTCGATGAGGAGAAAATATTCCAAACTGAACCAACGTAGTTGGTCGACGAGGAGAAAATATTCCAAATTGTACCAACGTAGTTGGTCTACGAGGAGAAAATATTCCAAACTGTACCAACTTAGTTGGTCGACGAGGAGAAAATATTCCAAAATTTTACCAAGTATGGTTAGTCGGGGATAAACTCTCACTAACTATAATTGGTCGACGAGCACAATTTAACAACCTTGGTTGGTTGGAAAAATTTTAAACATTTTTATACTCATTACTTTATTATTAAGTGATCGAGCAATATTACTGATACTTGTAACTTTTTTACTAAGATGGTCGATGAACAACACTATTATTATCTTTTTAACAGATATGCATAAATGTAAAGTGTTTGATATTTACAAGACACTAGCAATTAAGATTTGCAAGCAATAATGAAAGTCTTTCATTAAATTCGAAACAAATTACAAGTTACATTGATAATAAAATGAAAATTACATTGATATGTATACTAAATGTTACATTAAAAATTCCTATTCTATTGGTCTTTTCCCCTCAGCTTTC
Organism: Sambucus nigra; assembly: GCA_949130495.1. NCBI lineage: Eukaryota > Viridiplantae > Streptophyta > Magnoliopsida > Dipsacales > Adoxaceae > Sambucus > Sambucus nigra. The sequence continues at coordinate 290,404,286 of OX422223.1, forward strand.
GATACAGGTTCCTCGCCAGCAGGCGGATCATTTAAAGACTGAGGAGAATTGATGAAGTTCAAATCCTTCAGCATCATGACGTTCATCACAGAAGGTCGATCTAGAAGATGCTCGGGACGAGATACCTCAATTTGAGAATGTAAATTATAGTCACCAAGGTATTTTGAAATTAAGCTTCGTGGAATGGACCGAGCAGGGATCCACTCCATCTCCAAGTTGTACGGTGGCACAGGCAGGTCAAGCAACCCAGGATCATGGTAGTCCCATAGATAGTGTCCTTGTTCGAGCTTCAACACACCTAAGGCATTCAGCCAGCCTTGCTTGTAGCCCTCATTATTGGCATTCTGGATACGATCATCCGAATGGAATAGTGCTTCGTTGTATCCAGCCATCCAGAACTCCCTGGGCTGTTTGTGGAACTGATATGTTAGCCTTTCTAGCTGCTCGTGGAGATTCTTGATGAAAATCTCCTTATTCTCCAAAACTGATTTCTGCGCAGAGAGCTATTTCTCCAAGTCCCTTATCTTTTTTGACATGTCAGACAAAGCCTGGTTCTTAGCCATTAATTGGAAGGCTTGGTTCTCTAAGGCAGACGCTGTCCTCTATTCCTCGACAAGAACCCGAGCTGCTCTTGCTCGTCCCCGAGGAGCTCTTCCTCATCCCCGAGGAGAAGTGGAAGGGCCCGACCTCCTCAAGGTATCCAATTCTTCCCTCAACTTGGCATTCTCCACTTCTAGGAATGAAAATCCCTCGTCAGTCACTGGGATTAGGGTTGTTGACGAAGAGGCTGCGGACTTCAATTGTGATAGCTCTTTCTGCAAGTTGTTGTTTTCCTTTTCCAGCAGCTCGACAATCTGTCTGCATTCCTTGACCTCGCCCCTCAGGGTTCTCTCCCTTACATCATAACCAACAAAAATCTTCTCGTAGCCCTTGTCAGCAACGATCAGCTTATACTTCTTCTCGTAACTCTCATGCAACAAGGCAGTTGATTCCTTGTATTGATTCTTAAGGTCTTCGAGGGTGCACTGGAGATCCTCAATCATTTCATAGTAAGCCACATTATTGGATACCGTTTAATCAAGCAGACACTTCAGGTACTGATATGCTTCCACTGCCTGTTCTGAAGCATCCTGGCCAAGGATGTCGGCAACTTGTGCTGCACTCAAGTCTGTGTGACCAGCCTTAAAGTACTCATTGCATTGTTGCAGCAACTTTGTATCATGGGCAGATAGCAGGTCCTTCCTGGCCAGAAACTAGCAGAGAAAGAAAAGAAAATCATCAAAAAGAAGAACAAGACAGAGTACAAATAGAAAAGAGACAACCGTATGGAAGAAAGAGTTCAAATTTTATTAGATCATAGTTTAGGAGTACAAATTTTGGGTTACATTTGACAAAAAATAAAAATAGAAAGGTAAACCGAACAACATTACACTTTTTCCTTATCTCCCAAAACCTTCTCGGAAGATTGGGAGGAGGAAGCAGGTTGCTCGGAGGGAACTGTGGGTTGTTCGGAAAGCACCAGCTGTTGCTCGGAAGAAGAAATGACTTGCTCGGCAGCAGGCTGGTTGGTTAGGGCATGTTCTCCCATTACCATTGAAGACTCCTCAGAGGTAGCTTCGTCCTCTTCTAATTCTTCTGGAGTAGGAGGGGGACCAGGTATGTGTCTTTGGAAGAGCTCGGATGACTCGTCGACCTTCATTTTTTGAAGGGCAGCAACCCATCCATCCCTAAAATACTTTAGACTGCCATAGTCCACTTGAGAGACCATGGCAGCACACCCCTTATCCCACCCCTTGTCCCAGCCAGAGCTGATGGACTTCTTCACAGCAGCTTTCCTTTTGGCCTTCTCCAAGGCAAGCTTCTCGGACAGCAAATCATCAGCAGCTTTTAGTTTTTGTTCAGCTTCCTCCTTCTGCCGAGTTACTTCCTGGAGCTGGTCCAACATCTCCTCAGCAATTTTAAGTTTATTTTCCAGCTCTCCAGCGGCTTTGAGCTTTTCCTCAAGCTCTTTATTTTCCTTCTCCAAGGCATTCTTTTTCTTCTCCAACTCCTTGGAGGCATCAGCAACTCGAGCTTTTTCTTGCTCGGAGGAGGAAAGTTTTTTCTCCCAGATAGCCTTATCAGTGGCATACTTCTGGCGGGAGTCTTCCAAAGATTTGATAGCCTCTTCCATATCTCCCTCCACACTGGACGAGGATCATGAGGCTTTAATGGCTTCATCCTTTTTTAGGATTATATTAAAGCAACTCGTCAACTGTGAACAGAAAAAGAAAGCAAGTTAGAAACAAGAAATGACAAAGGAAACTATGAAAATTTTAAAGTAAAGAGACTTACTGAAGAAAGGTGACGAGCAGCCAAAGAAGTAACCATGTCCCGAGTAAGGTTATCTTCAGTACCTTGGACCTCGGGAATGGTTAAGGACTTTACCGAGCTCATGTCAGAGCTCGGGGGAACAAAAGTTGGAACTTCAGTCCCAACAGCTGGGGGTTGAATGATGGTATCAACCAAATTGACCGAGGATCTCTTCTTCAGCCTCCTCGGGGGAACAGGTACAACCAAGGAATAATCCTTGGTCGGTGATATCACAATCACCTCTCCAGGAGCAACAGACCTGCTCGGAGCCACTGCGGGCTTCTCAATAATTTTTGCAGGAGCAGCTGCAGTAGTTTTCTTTGTCCCCTCCCTTGGGACATCAATCCTACTCCTCTTTGCCTCACCAGAACCGGAGGCAGTCTTCTCAAACAAGGAACAACATCAAAATACTGACAGAATTCCAGACACAGGGAATTTGGTGGAAAAGAAAATCCACACTCAGCAAAAAAGAGACTGGGGAACCAATGTCCCTCAGCCAAATTGAAATAATTAGAAGGCTCAGAAAACTCTTCCAAGATGACCCAAGAGGGAATGGAAAAATCAGAACGAAATTTCTCAAGAGACTCAACAGGATAAACCATGGCGAATAAAGAAATAAAGATGAAGGAAGAAGATCTTACAGGAAAAGAACGGATCTGCTGACTACGAACGACGGAAAAGATGAACGCACAGGAGTGTAGAAGACAATGAAAAACTCAAAAGACGAAAATTTGGAAAGGTAGAAGATAATGGGAGCGTCTGTGAAGTTTAAATACCTTGCCTTGGGAAATGGTAAAGTAATGATTACAAAAAAGGATAATTACGTTACCGGCGGCTAAAAGGGCATTAAATATTAGCGCGGGAATCAAAGCGGGCAACAGCAGACGAAAAGTAACGCGAGAATCGAAGCAAGCAGAAAAGTCCAAAAAAGCATGATTCTACGAATTTGGAAGGAGAAATAAATACATGGGAAACGCTCCTAAAAATTAGGAAGACTATTTAAAGCTACCATATTCCGAGAAAGAAAGTTCCATACTCCTCAAATTTCGAACTATGAAACATTGGGGGCATCTGTTGATACCAAATTTAATCTACTGGCGTGGACCAATCCTATGAAGACACATGGCTACCTACATGGAAACTACAAACACTTCTGAGGAACCCACTCGCTCCGAGGAATAAGACTGCAACGAGGAAGACTAGTTCCCCGAGGAACACTGCTTACTCTGAGGAACTCATACGCTCCGAGGAACTCTTAAATACCGAGAAGCTTAGGCGGTCCGAGCAACTCATGGCGGATCGAGCTGCACCTCGAAGCAGGGTACCAACAGTTTAAATGCTCATTAAATGCTTATCATTTAGACGCGCACGCAAATAGGGCATTAAATGTATTACCCTTTCATATTTATATCATTTAATGTAGTACCCTTTCACATTACAGCCTCAGGGCTATAAATACATTGTACAATCCTCATTGGAGAGAGGACCCAGACCGAAATTTCTTGAGATAACATGTAATCGAGAATTCCCATACAAACAGCAATACCAAAATAGTGGACGTAGGCCATTCTTATAAGGCTGAACCACTTTAAAATTCTTTGTCTCATTTATTTATCTGTGATTGAATTATTAGAGTGATCTAATTTTTTACATCAACAATGTACGATCCTTGTCCATCAAAGTTAAACATCCTCTTCAACCTACAAATAAAAAAAGTCAATCGTTAGTCATTGATACTTATTCTTAGTATTTCAATAAAAATCATAAAATTAAAAATTCGTACATTAGCCATATGCCACGCTACGGTTGAATGATATGCATCATCAATTGTGGACTTCTTTCCATAAGGTCTGGGCAATGGTTCGTTTGTTATAAATGTTTTCTCAATATATACTTCCCAAAAGTCTTCACCAAGTAGCGTACCCCCTACTTTTGTTGAAGGGTCCTTGCTTATAATGAATCCACGTGCCACAACCACTTTTGGAAGTCCGGAAGTAATAAGGTCTACAATTTTACGAAGTTCATTATTTGAGACCCTTTGTCATGGTTGATGGTGCTTCTTTTTCTTATTTGATGGTTCTTTCTACAAACAAGATGAATATGTCATCAACGATATATTTCTGGAAAAAAAATCGACAGAGTTTCATTTATTTTTAAGACATCCCAAAATTTTTAAGACTATATAAAACCAAATAAACCAACAACCCAATGTCAAGTATACATAAACTCCCCAATAAAGCACATATATATTGTGCCCTTTAAAATCCATTAAATTAGTAACATACCTGAAATGAAGTAGCATTTGTTTTTTCACTAACATGAGCAGTAGTCTCGGGGGTAGCCAAGTGTTCAGAATTTGCAATCTACAAAAAATGAATTATTTCAGTCATGAAAACTTAAAGTCTTAAATTATGATTTTAAAAAGTAATTATCTACTTACCTGTTGAGATGGAGCTAAATAGTGATTTGATTGTGGTACCACTACAGGTTGAAATTGGTTGGTTTCTTCTAATTGTTGCTCGGGTTGCAAAATGGACCTATATGATGGTATGTTTTGCTCATTGGAGGATTGAGGAACCTGTTAGTAGCATGATTTAATATTTAACATACAGTTATGTATATATACATGATTTAATACGAGCGTTCTTGTTGCAACAAGGACAAGCCAATCTCCCTTTTGTACTCCAACCTGACAAGTTTGCATATGCAGGAAAGTCATTAATTGTCCACATTAATGCTGCACACATACAAAACATTTTTCAGTCGATGCATCGTAAGTAAGTATGCCATCATTCCACAATTCCTTCAACTCGTCGATGAGAGGATGCAAGTAAACATCAATTTTATTTCCTGGACTGCGTGGACCATCAATCAATGTTGACATTATAAGATAAGGTTGTTTCATACACAGCCACATAGGCAAGTTGTATATCATCAAAACAACGGGCCACGTGCTATGAGAAATGCTCATTGCTTTAAAAGGATTGAAGCCATCGGCTGCTATTCCGAGCCTAATATTGCGCGAGTCACTGGATAAATTTGGATTTTGTTGATCGAAGGTTTTCCATGCTTTAGAATCAGTGGGGTGCCTTAATATGTCGTCGTCATCGCGTTCCTCTGCATGCCATCTCATGAGGGAGGATGTTTTCAATGACATAAATAATCTTTGAAGCCTTGGTTTCATTGGAAAGTACCTAACAACCTTTGCGGGAATTTTTCACCCCCTAACTTCTTCATCATTAGACTCACCCGAAAATTGCTTCCATCTTGATGTATGACATACTATGCAACCCTCACGATCTTTGATCTCTTTCCAGTACAACATACAATCATTCGGACAATCATTAATTTTTTTATAATCAAACCCCAGATCATTAATTATCTTTCTTACTTGAAAGTATGAACCTGGAAATTTCACACCCTACGGAAGTGCCTCTTTTAAGAATTGAAACAATGATGTAAACGACGTGTGGCTCCACTTATAAAGTGTTTTCATATGAAAGAGACGAACAATAAATGAAAGTGATGAGAAAGATTTGCAACCAGGGTACAACTCACGCTCCCCATCTTTTAACAACTTGAAAAATGTTGATGCATTTTCATCCATCCCATCCTGGTCTTCATACGGGTCATTACATCGCATACCCTCTTCACTTCGATTTCCGAATATATCATGTAGTAGTCCACACATATCATCTCTTGTATTCGAGGCATGCACTTCATTCGCTCCACTAGTTCCCATTGTGTATGGAGCACCTTTTACGTGATAAATCCACCGAGTGTAATTCTTAACAAACCCATGTATGATGAGATGCTTATAAACAACTTCTCTTTTATGGCTAATGGTATTTCGAGATTTCTTACACGGGCACTTGATCACTAGCTCGGGGTATTTATTGGCAAATGCAAAATCAAGAAACCCATTAACTCCTTTAATGTAAGGTTGAGAAACTCTTGACAATTCCATCCAACTCTTATCGCTATCCATTTGTAAAGATTGTTGATTACCTCACACTATCATAAAATTGTTGTTAGATTCATTAGGAAAAATTCATTAAAAAAAATACAATAAATAAAAAAAATGTTAAACCATAAATCATTAATATACTCCTTCAAAACTATGTAAAATTACAAATAGTAAGACTTTAATTATAACACCATTTGGATATGGCCTAATATGAAAACTACCAATATTTAGTGATATAAAATGAAGAAATTTAGATGTATATAACCCCATATTGTACAGGACCGCATCGATTTAGATGATTAAAATAATACTAATAAATTAAAACAAGGGTGTAAGAGTTACACAAAGATGATATCATAGGGAGTGATTTAGATTTACGTTTAACTGGACTTTTTTAACCAATTAAAATAAATGAAAGAGTGAAAAAAATTGGTAGTTACCAAAAACAGATGAACAACTAAATATGCTAGGTCGTGGATAAATCATAACTTGTATATACTTCATTTAATTATATAAATAGAAGCAAAAAAACAGTAACGACTAAGAAACAAGACCACTGTAAACAATAATATTAATATAAGAATGAATTCAATTTTCCTACAAATTTTGTACTTTGACATTCTCAAGATTCAAAGCAACAATTCTAGATATTTGATAAAAAAAATACAAAAATTCCATAAAAGTGGTCATTAAAAATAAGTACAAATTTCACCAAACTTGAACCAAAACAGTAGTGAATTGTCTAATTTTGATTGATAACAAAAAAATTAAAAAAACGGATTGAATGATATTCAAGCCATTTACCCCAAAACAAATCTAAAATAAGCCACCAAAGGTTCAAACTAGGGGTGACAATTTTAGAAACGACACGGAACGCCCCAAAATTGACACGATGTTTCGTGTTCGAGTCGTGTTTTTTTTACATGAAGTCGTGTAGTGTGGTGTTCGTATCTTAATTATGAGTTGTGTCATGTCGTGTTATATAGGCGTGAAATTTAAGAAATTCTGGTTGTCGTGTCGTGTCGTGCCGTGTTATTTTTTATTCGGGTCGTGTTAGTGTGAACTAAAAAAAACACGAATTCGTGTCGTGTCGTGTTGGTGTCCGAAAAAACCTTGTCGTGTCGGCCCAAAACACGACCTGTTTTTGAATTGCCACCCTTAGTTCAAACACAAATACACTTAAACAATAGCAATTATTTATCAGGAGATTATATCTAAGCATATGAGATATATAGATTGATATGAAACTACCCAAATGCAATTCTTTACAAACTAAACAAAAAATCAATAGAAAACTCACAAAAAAATCTCTAGCTCACACACATATCAATTAAATAATTGTGTATAAAAAAATCTCAAGCTCACACACATATCAATTAATTTGTGTTTTTGATTCATGGTATATATACCTGGCATCAACACAGTTTAATGTTTAAATAATAAAAAATAACAGTATAATCAAAACCAATTGTAGTGACAAAAATAGATTAAAAAAAAAGAACAACAATGATCCAACAACAAGTCCGACAGATCCAAGATGGGTTTTAATATACCTATACAAAAAAATATATCGAAAAAAAAAATGCAGCTAACCTAACAAGAACAGGTCCGAGTCAGGTCTTTGATATACCGAAATAAAAAAATATTCCGAAAAACAAGAAAAACGCAACTTACCTGCCAGAACAGGTCCGAGTCTTCAAAGAACAAGGTTTTAACTTGGAACGTGGGTATATTTGGGAAGGATTGAGGATTATTAGGTCAAACTAATTGAGGGGAGGGAGTTTTGAGAAGGATTAGAATTTGTGGAGATTCCTCCGGAGGAAGAGGCGTGATGGGAGAGATTGTTAGAGATTTTAGCTTGGAACGTGGGTGTGTTTTTTTTAACAAAATACAAACACCCGCCAAAAACTAAAGTGGCATTTTTTTCTCTAATTTTAGTGGCATTTATTATGAAATGCCTACAAAATACCACATTTATTACAGCATTAATTAAAAAATGCTCTATTTATGCTGCACATCAATATAAATGCTATGAATTTTCAATATTTATAAATAAATGTAGGTAAAAAGAAAATTCTCAGTATTTTTAAATAATACCGAGAAAAAAGTGCCGGAAAAAATAGTTTTCTTATAGTGTATCTTGCATACCCGATCTTAACAAATGTAGTTCAACTGTTTTCCACTCAAACACCTAACCATTCTTACACCTAGCACACGGACACGAAAACTCTTCATCATTATGACACCTCTTTGCGTATTTCACAAATTCATTAGCACCTCTGCAAAACACATCCCCCATTCAATTTGTCTCACCCATCCACTCTTCGTATTTCAGATATCCCATCACAGCTACCACAACTAATCACATATTAAAGGTAAAAAGCGTATATTCATGGATTAGTATAAAAAAAACTTAGATTTAGAGTATGTTTCATTTAATTATGTCTTATTTATATTCGATTTTTAAATTTCAAATTCAAATTCAATTTATAATAGAAATTTCTATTTCCTCCATCTCCTCTAAAGGGTGAGTGGTCCTATCCCATTAAAGACCGCATTTTTCTGTAATATACTTAACAGCTCATGCACATGGTTACGATTTGAGAAAAATTCGGCAGCATATCCCGTAGTTCTCCAAGTACACGACGTAGATTGGCAAGTATGAGTGTTATTTCAATTGATTAATTGAAATAACAGTCACACTTGTCAATCTAGTATGTACCCAGAGAACATTAGGATACAACTGCAAAACTGCCTCCAAAAGTAACAACTTTAAGCCACTAAGAATATTATTATACAAAAATTATGCACTCCTAAACTGTCCAAACAGGACAATTCGAGAGATCTCATTACAGGGATAACGACTCTAGAACAAGTCTAAGGGCTATTGAATGCGTACGCATAAGAACCAGAAGGCTAGTATCTATGCGCACTATATGTAATTTCAAGTATGTTTCATTTAATTATCACACTATATATATATTGTTCGTTATACAAAGTAATTTAAAAAAAGTTGAAAAATTCCACACCCATATGGACAATAATCCAGTGGTCATGCCACTTTTAAAATTAATCAACCTAACATCGATCCACTGTAATCCAACTGCAATGGCAACAACAAGTGTGTATCCCGTACTCCTTCTAATTCATCTACTCAGTTAATTCTTTTCATCAATTAAACTAACAATTAAAGTATACAATTGTTAATTTACTAATTTACAATGAGGGGCCATCCTACTTGCATATAAAAGGGGCACTAATTATTAATTTACAAAAAAAATTAACAACCAATCAATAATAAATCAATCAATTCTTTTACAATGGGCACTACAATATGAGGGGCAATATCTAGTAAACCAATAAAAATTTAATTAAAAAAAATACACACACGCACATATACACCCCCTGCCCCCCTCCCCTCCCCTGCCGCATGCCCACCACATGCACACACACGCACATATACATACACATGCACACACACACACACACACACACACACACACACACACACACACACAAACACACACGCACATACACCCCCTCCCTGCCCACCCCCCCTCTGCCCCCCCGACACGTATATATACACCACATACACCCACATGCACATTTACACACATATATACACACACGCACATATACATAAATAGAGGAGAAATAGAGAGAGAAAACATACCAAAGTTGTAGAGAGAGAGAGAGGGAGCAGGCACTAGAGAGAGAGAGAAATGGAGGGAACAAAATCGTGGAAAAAAAAGAAGAGGGAGATTTTTTTTTTACTGACAGAATTGTCACGGACGTGTCACGGTCAACTGTACTTGTCACGCTCAATGACCGTGACAAGACTTTATCACGGCCTTTTCATGGTCCTTGATCGTGACAAAAAACGTGTATTTTTTATCACAGTCAAGGACCTTGACAAGGCTAAGAGCTTAAAGGGTGCCAATTTGACAATTTTGGTGTAGTGATATTTCCCCTCTTATGATGCTACTTTTGATCTTGTTTTGGTTCATTTCATTGCTAGAGACTTGTAATGTGTAAGCTAGGGGGTGTTATTGTTCTCAAATATCGCATTTATTTACCCTCTATACTTATTCATTTTCCACTCAGGTTCCTTAATTCCTATTTTTACGCTCATTACCCAGATAACCTCTTTTATTAATATTTGTATGCTTTTTGAGGTATAATTGAGCTTTTGTTGGTATTAAAGTTCTTAGCGTAAAGTTTAATCGCATTTCAAGAAAGTTCCATCATAAAACACACATTGAAGGTCATTTTAGTCATTTCATCATTTGGGGTTTAGGCCCAAAATTTGTATGTAAGTGCATCCCTCTGAGCTAGCTTCGTGTAGCCTTTAATCGCACCTAATTCTTATCTATAACGAAGAAGTTACGAATTTTTTTTATGTTGATCCAAGAAAAAGAACTCCGACCTAAAAGGGAAAATCGATTCGGCCACCTACGGAGAATCGATTTAAATCAGACGAGAATCAAATTTCACATGCACCAAAATTAATTCGGCCCTTGGATAGAATCGATTCAGCCGCTGTAGATTTTAATTCTTTAACTTCCATGTTTGCCCTTAGGATTTTTTTATAAATAGAACTTTAGCTCATTTGATTAGGGGATCAAATTTTTATTTTAGAGTAGATTTTATGAGTTTGGAATCTTTCCTTTCTCTTTCTTTGGATTTCATCCCTTTGTATATGTAAGTCTACCTTCGTATTGTCATCCCCATTTATATACTTCATTTCTTATTCGAAGCTCTGTTTATTTTGTTTCTTTTCTTTGTTACTGAATTATTGTCGTTAAATTAGTTTCTTCCATTGGTTAATTAGTCTTATTTATTGTTCTTACCATGCTTAGTCCCTAGTTTAGAAGTTGGGATTATTTTTTCTACCATTAATGGGTTTTGAGCTTTAAATGCTAGGGTTCGGTTCAAATGACTTTTGATCGAAACCTTGTGTATTGAAGTCAGTATATTAGGTGTTTAACTTCCTTTATGACGCAACGTAAGTGTTTATAGAAATATTGAGACCTCAATCCATTTGTTACCATTTCGATTGAAAATTTAATCTTTCATCTTTGAATTAAATTTCTTCATTTTTTATATTTATAATCAATTGACCATGCTAAGTTAAATATTTTCGAATCAAATTCCTTATTACATGTTGTTAGGATGTGATCCTAATATCATTTTTGTAATTTAATTTAGTTTACTTATTGCATAGTGTTAATTTTATTCTCACCCTATCATCTTTTATTTTCTCCCTTTTTCCAAGTGATAAACCAATTTAATCCTATATACCATTCCCTATGAACTCGATCCCCACTTGCCGCTATACTTCCATATATAGCATGCCAAGTTATGGTATTTGTTTTGCATATTCCTTAAACACCCAACAACATATTTTTAATACGAAGATTATGCCTCATCAACCAATAATGATAAGGCCAAACACAAGGTTACCTCCACTCAAGTTCCTAAGAAAGATGACAAAGCCCTTTTTATAGACGTTTCTCTCAAGGTTCAGGATACCATACAGTGGTAATTTTGATAGTGGGTGGTCTAGGCACATGATCGGTGACAAATCATTTGTTACTAACGTTGTGGATTATAAGGAAGGCAAAGTAACCTTTGAAGATGGAAGCAAGTCTAGTATTTTAGGTCGTGGTTGTGTTCAGATACTTGAATTTATTAAACTAGACAATGTGTTGTACCTAGAAGGGTTGAAAATAAACTTAATTAGCATAAGCCAATCGTGTGATGTAAACATTCCACTAATGTTTGTTTGGTTCGAGTGTAATGTATATGATCAATCTAGTGAATTATTACTACAAGGAGTGAGGATCAAAGATAATTGCTATGGGGATATTCCTAAATCCTCCTTTGTATGCAGTAATACCATGGTCTACTCGATGGAAGTTTCGCATCAATGACTAGTTCATGTGAGATCTTGAGACATTAGTATAGAAAGATCTAGTTTGTAGATTACTGTTTCTTGGGAAACCAACTTCCATGATTTGTCGTCCTTGATAACTAGGAAAAAATAAAGAGTCCTCATCGAAAGTTGAACACCATTACCACCTCTCATGTGTTGGAGTTGATACACATTGATCTTATGGGTCCCACTAGTATGGCGAGCATATGTGGCAAGAGTTATGTTCTCGTGATGGGGGATGACATTTCAAGATATTCTATGGTCGGATTTCTTAGGGAAATGTCTGATGCGGTCGAGTTACTAACAGCCAAGTGTCATGTTCTATAAAACCAACGTGGTGTCACTATTAATCGGATGTCTAGTGAAAATAACACTGAATCTAAAGAAGCCAAAGTTGGTAGCTACTGTGATGGTGTGGTCATCGAACACGAGTTTGTGGCCGTTCGTACTCCTCAACAAAATGGTATGATTGAGAGGATGAACTGGAATGTTTAAGAGATGAACATATAATATTTCATGTTGTACGACGAATAGGTTATATTTTCTTCCACACGTGTTACACATGTCATATGAGTTTGGATTGGAAAGAGACCCAACCTATCTTATTTATGTGTCTTTGGGAGCCCTTTCTAGATTTTCAGAGATAGAGATAACTTAGGAAAGTTCAACTCCTGAAGAGACGAGGGGATATTTTTAGGTTATTTATCATCGAGTAGATCATATAGGGTATTAACCTTAAAATATCTAAGGTTATGGAGTCAATAAATGTCACAATTAGAGACGAAAAATTTCCTATGTTTATTGATCATAACCTCGAGTGTGAGAAATATGCACCCCCAGTGATGATCTGATCATTCCTTATACTACCTTGATGGACCCTTCTCTTGATTTAGAGGATCCTCCCTCTTAGCTTCAAAAGAATTCTGACTCTTCTACTATAATTGATGATCCCATACTAGGTGTCAATACTCGTTCTCAACTTGATAATGTGGCTAGATAATTTTTCTACACCTCCTTCGTAGAGCCCAAGAATGTGAAATAACCACTCAAAGATGAGAATTGGGTATTCGCTATACAAGATGAGATGCTTAAGTTTCACAAGAACGATGTATGGGAGTTAGTTCCCTAACCTAGAAAGACTAATGTGATTGGTACCAAGTGGATTTACAAGAATAAGATGAATGAGAATGGTACCATAGTTCGCAATAAGTCCAGGTTAGTCGCTCAAGATACACATAAATTGAGGGTGTAGAATTTGACGAGACATTCTCTCCTATATCTAGGCATGAGTATGTCCGCTTACTACTCACCATAGCATGTCATTTATGGTTCATGTTATACCGAATGGATGTCAAGAGATATTTCCTTAATGGCATTCTACATGAGGAAGTGTACGTGGAACAACCAAAAGAGTTTGAAGACCCAATTCACCCGAGATAATTCTTTTATCTTAAGAAGACCTTGTATGTATTGAAGCAAGCACCCCGTGCTTGTTACGAGAGGATCGTTTCAAGAGAGGGGGAGTGGATAAGATGTTGTTTGTGAGTAGAGAGTGGTTATATATTGGTTATCCAAGTCTATGTGGATGATATAGTATATGGATCCACTTGTTCCTAACATGCTCACATATTTGAGGAGGAGATGAAGAGTGAGTTTGATATGATCATGGTTGGTGAACTTACATTCTTCTTAGGATTCAGGGTGTATCAATCCAAATATGCTAGGGACCAAGTGAAGAAGTTTTTTTTAAACTCCGTTAAGAATTCACGACCCCCTATGAGTACATTAATGTAATACCCTGTATTTTTATGCTATATTAATTTGGGGATTTATTAAATTTAATGTGAATGATTTATTTAATAAAAATTCGGAAATTAATTATGTTATAATTATTAATGTGACGAGAGTTAGTAATTATGGGAAATTGGTTAAATATTACTAATGAGCAAAGTAATATATTATATTAATTATATTGAATGTCATGAGTGAATTAAATGACGATTTCGAAAATTTAAGTCGGAACGTGCTCGTGTCACGTCGGGACTAATTTTGTTAAATAAAAAGTGAATATTTATAAGTTGCCCATATGGTACTTTTGAGTGCACCAACGCGTCCGATAGGGTCGAGATAGTCAGAAAAAGGTACCCGGGGGTGTAGTTTGGGTCTCGGGGCATTTTTAGGCCTAATTAGTACCCCGGGAGGGCATTTTAGTCATTTTACATAATTGGGTAATTAAACCCACGAATTTCAGCAACCTATATCAGCCAACTAGGTTAGTCTTTTAGGGTTAGAATATCCAGATATCAATTGACGGCCATTGGAGAAGAGAGGAGAGAGCTCCAAGGCAATTCAAGGCCAAAAAGTCACCGGTTTGCACCGCCGCCACCACCACCGCGTAGATCGCGAGACGAGGAACGCAGCCATACCAAAATCAGTCGTGAATCAGAATACCAAAAATCCCAGGCAAGTGTTTAACTTGCGTATTTTCATTAATGCAATCTTCATATTGGTTTAGGATTGATTAGAGATGATAAATATGGAAGAACACCCAATTTGTGTTAGTAAAATGCATGTAGAAATGATTTATATGAAATTCTGGAATCCTTGCCATGTAGAGGAATATATCCCACGAAATTTTGATGATATATTAGAAGGAAATTTTGGTAAAAATAGATTAGAACCTTGATTAAGAAAAACTCTAGGGTTCTTGATGATTAGATGGAATTTTGGGTTAATTATCCGTGTTTAAATGATTAATATGTACATGCCTTACGTTAGAATCATCTGGTATAGTGTTATAATGTTAGTAGTAGAATTCTGGGACGATTGGAACTTGAAAATATGGATTTGGAGTAATTTTGGTGATGAAACCCGTAACTGCATTCTGCAGAATTTTTCGCAGACCTGCTTGATCGATCGACCGAGCCTAGAGCTTCGATCGATCGAAGGTTCGATCGATCGACCCCTCCTGGCAGACTCCTAATTCCCTCTTTAAATTAGTTAAATTCAATTGTCGTGATATAATTCTTGGGCATTCTTGATAAAATGATTTGGGAGACATTGAGGACCAGTAGGGCATATGAATAAATGTTGGGACCTTTAATCTTCAACGAGAATGGTATTTATGGGACATTTACTTTAGGGTTGGTGAATTTATAAATCTAAAGGGTGAGGTGCGTAAGAGAGTTACGTTGGAACCTAATAAAGACACTTACTGAATTTCAGATTTGTGAGGATATAGTCCACGGGTGTCAGGTAATGAGTGAAAACCCTTCGAGTTAAGGTTAGGAATGAAACTTTATACGTAATTCTATAAATGTGAATTTAAGGATAAATGGTATAATTATGGGTGACGAGAAGAACCTATATTAATATGATAAAGTGGTATATTTATATGATTGTGTGTACAAATATTATATATATGTGAAAAACATACCGCGCTACTTGCTATCCTTGAGGTTACCGCGCTGGGACAGTCTTATCTCGATGAGACCTTTATGGGGGATATTGACTTGTACCCTAGAAGATAGATATCCTTGGTACAGGCTATCGAATTGATAGTTCAGACGGTCCTAAGAGACGCGAGTATGTGCCATCCTCTTAGAGACTTGGAATCTATGCTTCGCCTCGATATTGTTTGTGTATGTGTTAATACAGTTCGAGAGTGATTCCGAACTTGTATTCCCCTTGGTATGAGTGGTATGGGGTTTGGATAGTAGAAGTATGCACGCACCATAGTTTTATGTGGGGTGCTGTTATTTTATATATATTATGCGAGTAGTTAATATATATATAATATTGGAAATTTGAAACTGCCTACTATGATTTGATAAGTAGGACTTGGTTGATGACTCAGATAGTGAATACTTGTTTCGTGAAAGTATAATATGTTACTGAGAAACTTTATAAATGAATAAAAGCTAAAACAAGAGTAGTGCTACTAATTGGTAGTATTCTTTTTAAACCAAAAATATTGTTCGGTTTTAAAATCTTATGAGTAAGTTTAAGATACGCTAATTTATTGGGAAGGTTAGTATGATAATATGTTAAGATAAACCGTTGGGAAGGTTAGCACGATAGGTGTGCACATTAGAAGAGAGGTGAGAATTTCTCAAGAGAGTGTCGCTCTAATATGTTGTTTCATTAGCCTGTATCAATTTAAATACTTGCTAAACTTATTTTAAATCAAACACACTTTCGGGCTCTGACCCATTTCTTTTTTCTCTCTCTCTTGTATATATATGTATATATTTCAGGTGCCCATCCACAGGGGCGTCTTGCTTAGGATCCCTTGAGAGGAACGTGCTGCAACTTAGGTGGGAGTTGCAGGTTACTTGCGTAGACGGCTTTCCTTATTGACTCCACTTTTAGCATTCTCATTTATTGGCATGTGTTGCCCTTTCCATTATTTCATTATTGTTGGGACATTTGTATTTCAGTTATTTCCAGTATTGTTACGTTGGGTTTTATTCAGTTTGTATTGGTGACTTTGGTCTTCATATGTGGACATTCGATTGACGAATGTATTATATTATTGGACTTTGTGTTCCAGGTTTAATGTGGTGTGATTCTTAATGGTAGAAATGTTGTTAATAAAACAAATGTTTTTCTTTAAATAAAATTTGGAAAGTATGTATATAAATGGTTTTGACACTTAGCTTAATTATTTAGGGTGTTAAATTGGAAAATGTATTTTTATCGACAGTGATGCTGAGAATGAACCAACTGTTTACCTTGATTTAATTTAATAAAGGAGTGATCGCCCGGTATTTAATTCGGCGGGGTGTCACAGGTGGTATCAGAGCATCAGTATCTAGTGTCCATAGGATCTGTACGGCTTATTTCGCTTTCAGCTTAACGTTATTGCTATAGAGCCCTATTTTTAGGATTGTTGTATTGCTGCTTTTACGTTAAACGCTTCAGCTATTTGAGAATTGATGATAACTGTAGACTAATAAACTTGTTCACATTTCAGCTGCCTCCGAGACGTGCTCTGAAAGATAGGCGTGCCCAAGTCGAGCAGCCAGCAGCTCCGGCACCAGGCACAATGAATGCAAACGAAGTAGCCGCCATTGTTGCTCAGGCGGTAAATACCGCGATAGCGGTGATTCAGCAGGCTCCACCCCAGGTTCAGGCAGTGGCGCCAGTACCAGCACATCTTCCATCCGCATGGGAGAGGGTTCGGGATGCTTTTCAGAAAGCGCACCCCCCTGAGTTTTCTGGTAGCTCCGATATTATTACAGTTAGCCAATGGAAGAAAGACATCCAGTGGCACCTCCGTATGTATGAGTGCACTGACGTGCAAAAGTAGTTATTGGCTTCCTTTAAACTGGTGGGAGCCGCATTACAGTGGTGGGAGTCCACTACTACTTTGGAGGAGAGGGACACGATCCCTATTCAGTTGTTCTGGGAGCGGTTTGACCGTAAGTATTTTCCACCCGCAGTGTAGACTGACATGAGGCGGAAATTACTAAATCTGAAGCAGGAGAACCTTACTGTAGCTGAGTATGAGGAGGAGTTGACGAGACTTCTCACTATTGTGACGGATGAGGCACCCACTGAGAGCAAGAAGATTTTGTTATTTGTCGAAGGGTTAGCTTGGAGGATCCGTCAGCACCTTATTGGGAATTTATCCCTGAGTACTTTTACTGATGTACTCAATGCCGCATTCCTACATTTCCAGGATCACCGCTTCCATCTGCAGGGAAGCAAGATAGCAGGAGAGTCCAGCCAGTAGGGCAGGACCGGGGGTAATAGTGCCAGTGGGGCACCATCTCATGGACAAACTCGTCAACACGAGAAGAGTTCCCATCAGGGGGACCCTGCTAAGCGATTCCGTTCAGGTGATTCTAGGAAGGGATTCGGGGGTTTCAGGAAGGGCCAGCCTAATCAGCAGGGCCAGCAGGGCCAACATCGACAACAGGGACAACAACAGGTCCAACAAGGCCAACAACGTGCACATCAGGGCCAACAGGGCCAATGGCGTGGAGGTAAAGGCCAGCAGGGCCGTGGACAGCAGGGTCAGAGGGGCGGTAACTTCAAAGGCCGATGCTTTGGGTGCGGTAAACATGGCCATACGCGCCAGGATTGCCCAAAGGGTGATAGGGCCCCACAGCAGCAGGGAGCCCGAAATGAGCTGCAGAGACCACTTTTCCCACCTGCCCTCCCAGCTCCAGCCCAGGTGCCAGCCCTACCAGCCATTCCAGCGGCTCCAGTACAACAGGGGCAATTACAGTATGGACGTGTCTATAACGTCCACCAGGCAACAGCTCCACAGGCACCACCCGCGATTGAGGGTATGTTTCCTATCCATGGTACTATGAGTCGGGTTTTGTTTGATACGGGGGCAACACATTGTTTTATAGCTACGCATTTTGCGAAGGCCTTAGGGTTGTTAACCACAGCAGAGAGCACCGTGACGTGTGTCGACTCACCACTGGGGAGTGGGGGTAGAGATTGGTAGCTTGGTATTACCTGCAGACATGTTAGTCTTAGACATGCACGAGCATGATGTGATTATTGGTATGGATTGGCTCGCAGCTTATAGAGCCATGATTGATTGCTTCGGTGGGAGCATTGTTTTTTCCATTCCGGGGCAAGAGATGTTTGTAGTGGCGATGCCTCTCCCAGAGGGAGGTTCGACCGCTCATTTGTATTACATAGAGGAGGATACCTCTAAGGAGGTTGTGATTCCCTTGGATTCGATCTGTTGTTAGGGAGTATTCCGATGTGTTTCAGGAGATACCAGGCCTACCGCCTAGTCATGAGATAGACTTTGTCATAGATTTATTGCCAGATACGAGACCTATAGCACGCGCACCGTACCGTATGGCTCCGGCAGAGATGCGAGAGCTACGAGATCAGATAGAGAAGCTATTAGGTCAGGGCTTCATTCGTAGGAGTACCTCACCTTGGGGCGCTCCAGTCTTGTTTGTGCAGAAGAGAGATGGTTCACTGAGATTGTGTGTGGACTACCGGGAACTGAACAAGGTAACGATACGGAATAAGTATCCGTTGCCTCGAATCGATGATCTGTTCGACTAGTTGAGGGGAGCAACTTTCTTTTCGAAGATAGATCTGAGGTCGGGGTACCATCAGTTACGTATTAGAGAGAAGGATGTTTCAAAGACTGCCTTCTTATCGAGATATGGGTCCTATGAGTTCAGAGTAATGCCGTTCGGACTCACAAATGCCCCAGCCATTTTCATGGACTTGATGAACCGAGTATTCAGAGAGTTCTTGGATCAGTTCGTCATCGTCTTCATAGATGACATCTTGATATATTCACACTCCGAGGAGGAGCATGCCGAGCACTTGAGGCAGGTTCTTCAGACCCTACGAGAGCATCAGTTGTATGCTAAGTACGAGAAGTGTGGATTCTGGTTGCGAGAGGTACAGTTCTTGGGCCATGTTGTTTCAGAGCAGGGGATTGCAGTTGACCCGAGTAAAGTGTCAGCGGTGAGGGAGTGGGGACATCCCACGACACCGATGGAAGTGCGTAGTTTCTTGGGATTAACCAGATACTACAGGAGATTTATTCGGGGATTCTCCAAAATAGCGGGTCCATTGACGAATCTGACTCGCAAGGGGGTACCATACGTTTGGGATGATGCTTGTCAGTTGACTTTCGACGAGTTGAAAGACAAGCTTACTTCAGCGCCAGTCCTTTCTTTACCAAAACCGGATGTGGAGTACCTGGTTTACACCGATGCGTCTTTACGGGGACTTGGAGGAGTACTCCAGTAGGAGGAGAAGTCTATAGCTTTTGCTTCCCGCAAGCTTAAGCCGCATGAGAAGAATTACCCCACCCACGACCTAGAGTTAGCAGCGGTCGTCTTTGCATTGAGGATTTGGATGCACTACTTATTGGGTGAGAAATTCCGTTTGTTCATAGACCACAAGTCACTGCAGTACCTGTTCACTCAACGAGAGCTGAATATGCGTCAACGCAGGTGGTTAGAGTTTGTGAAAGACTATCAGTTCGAAATACAGTATCATCCGGGGAAGACAAACGTAGTTGCTGATGCGTTGAGCCATAGACCGGTAGATGATGTAGCAGACATCTGGAAAGCAAAGTGGAAGGAGTTGGGTCACCAGGACGCAGTAGCTTGTTCTTTCATATCCGTTATGTCAGTCACACCCGAGATTGTTACGAGGGTGATACAGGCACAGACCACAGACCCGTTTTTCCAGGAGCAGATTGTGCGACTTCTAGCCGAGGGTGCTGAGTCCTATTCTGTTAGTTCTGATGGTGGTTTACGGTTTAATGGGAGATTGGTGGTTCCAGAAGGAGCAGATTTACGTCATGAAGTGATGACTCATTCTCATGGGTCCTGATTTGCAGTACATCCGGGAGGCGATAAGATGTACCAGGACATGAGGCGACAATACTGGTGGAGCGGGATGAAGAAGGACATTGCTGAGTTTGTGTCCAAGTGTTCTACCTGCCAACTGGTAAAGGTGGACCACCAGAAACCGTCAGGATTGCTTCAGCCATTGGAAGTACCCGCATGGAAGTGGGAGAGTATTTCCATGGATTTTATTACAGGGTTGCCTACATCACAACGGGGCCACGATTCTATCTGGGTGATTGTAGACCGTTTGACCAAGGTGGCTCATTTTATGCCAGTGCGGACAGATTATACTACGGGTCAGTATGCTCAGTTGTTCATCGTTGAGATTGTCAGATTACATGGGGTGCCCCTGAATATTGTGTCAGATAGAGATAATATTTTCGTGTCTCGTTTTTGGGAAAGCTTTCAGGAGGCTATGGGTACTGAATTGAGGTTGAGTTCAGCTTACCACCCACAGACAGACGGACAGACATAGCGTACTAATCAGATGTTAGAGGATATGCTACGCATGTGTGTTCTCAATTTTGGAGGAGGTTGGGAGCCACATCTTCCACTGGTAGAGTTTGCTTATAATAACTCTTATCAGTTCACGATTGGCATGGCTCCATTTGAGGCTTTGTATGGCAGGCCTTGTCGTTCTCCAACTTGTTGGCTCGAGGTGGGGGATAACAAATTGCTAGGGCCAAAAGTGATTCAGGAGACCTCCGCGAGGATTGAGATAATCAGGAGTCGTATTCGGGTAGCCCAGGACAGGCAGAAGAGCTACGTCGATGCGAAACGGTTCTTCCGGGAGTTTAATGTGGGAGATCAAGTGTTATTGCGTGTATCTACTATGAAGGGAGTGATGAGGTTCGGGAAGAAGGGGAAGTTGGCTCCGAGTTACGTGGGACCATTTCCCATCATAGAAAGAATTGGGCCGGTTTCATACAGGTTAGGATTGCCAGAACATTTACATCGCATCCACGATGTATTCCACATCTCGTCGTTGAGACGATATCTTCGGGATGATATGGCCTATACTCACATTGCGATAGATGAGATCGACTTACAGTCTGATAGCTCTTACGAGGAGAGACCATTGGCTATTCTAGACTATAGTGAGAGGAGATTGAGGTCGAAAATAGTTCCACTTGTGCGAGTCCAGTGGGAGCATCATAATGTGGAGGAATCCACTTGGGAGCGTGAGGCAGATATACGCGAGAGGTATCCAGAGTTGTTTTTAACAGGTATGCCTTATTTTCCGAATTCGGGACGAAATTCCGTTATTAGGGGGGAAGTATGTAATACCCCGTATTTTTATGCTATATTAATTTGGGGATTTATTAAATTTAATGTGAATGATTTATTTAATAAAAATCCGGAAATTAATTATGTTATAATTATTAACGTGATGAGAGTTAGTAATTATGGGAAATTGGTTGAATATTACTAATGAGCAAAGTAATATATTATATTGATTATATTGAACGTCATGAGTGAATTAAATGACGATTTCGAAAATTTAAGTTGGAACGTTCTCGTGTCACGTCGGGACTAATTTTGTTAAATAAAAAGTGAATATTTTATAAGTTGCCCGTATGGTACTTTTGAGTGCGCCAACGCGTCCGGTAGGGTCGAGATAGTCAGAAAAGTGTACCCGGGGGTGTAGTTTGGGTCTCAGGGCATTTTTAGGCCTAATTAGTACCCCGGGAGGGCATTTTAATCATTTTACATAATTGGGTAATTAAACCAACGAATTTCAGCAACCTATATCAGCCAACTAGGTTAGTCTTTTAGGGTTAGAATATCCAGAAATCAATTGACGGCCATTGGAGAAGAGAGGAGAGAGATCCAAGGCAATTCAAGGCCAAAAAGTCACCGGTTTGCACCGCCGCCACCACCACCGCGTAGATCGCGAGACGAGGAACGCAGCCATACCAAAATCAGCCGTGAATTAGAATACCAAAAATCCCAGGCAAGTGTTTAACTTGCGTATTTTCGTTAATGCAATCTTCATATTGGTTTAGGATTGATTAGAGATGATAAATATGGAAGAACACCCCATTTGTGTTAGGAAAATGCATGTAGAAATGATTTATATGAAATTCTGGAATCCTTGCCATGTAGAAGAATATAACCCACGAAATTTTGATGATATATTAGAAGGAAATTTTGGTAAAAACAGATTAGAACCTTGATTAAGAAAAACTTTAGGGTTCTTGATGATTAGATGGAATTTTGGGTTAATTATCCGTGTTTAAATGATGAATATGTACATGCCTTACGTTAGAATCATCTGGTATAGTGTTATAATGTTAGTAGTAGAATTCTGGGACGATTGGAACTTGAAAATATGGATTTGGAGTAATTTTGGTGATGAAACCCGTAATTGCATTCTGCAGAATTTTTCGCAGACTTGCTTGATCGATCGAGCCCCAAGGTTCGATCGATCGACCCCTCCTGGCAGACTCCTAATTCCCTCTTTAAATTAGTTAAATTCAATTGTCGTGATATAATTCTTGGGCATTCTTGATAAAATGATTTGGGAGACATTGAGGACCAGTAGGGCATATGAATAAATGTTGGGACCTTTAATCTTCAACGAGAATTGTATTTATGGGACATTTACTTTAGGGTTGGTGAATTTATAAATCTAAAGGGTGAGGTGCGTAAGAGAGTTACGTTGGAACCTAATAAAGACACTTACTGATTTTCAGATTTGTGAGGATATAGTCCACGAGTGTCAGGTAATGAGTGAAAACCCTTCGAGTTAAGGTTAGGAATGAAACTTTATACGTAATTCTATAAATGTGAATTTAAGGATAAATGGTATAATTATGGGTGACGAGAAGAACCTATATTAATATGATAAAGTGGTATATTTATATGATTGTGTGTACAAATATTATATATATGTGAAAAACATACCGCGCTACTTGCTATCCTTGAGGTTACCGCGCTGGGACAGTCTTATCTCGATGAGACCTTTATGGGGGATATTGACTTGTACCCTAGAAGATAGATATCCTTGGTACAGGCTATCGAATTGATAGTTCAGACAGTCCTAAGAGACGCGAGTATGTGCCATCCTCTTAGAGACTTGGAATCTATGCTTCGCCTCGATATTGTTTGTGTATGTGTTAATTCAGTTCGAGAGTGATTCCGAACTTGTATTCCCCTTCGTATGAGTGGTATGGGGTTTGGATAGTAGAAGTATGCACGCACCATAGTTTTATGTGGGGTGCTGTTATTTTATATATATTTTGCGGGTAGTTAATATATATATATATAATATTGGAAATTTGAAACTGCCTACTGTGATTTGATAAGTAGGACTTGGTTGATGACTCAGATAGTGAATACTTGTTTCGTGAAAGTATAATATGTTACTGAGAAACTTTATAAATGAATAAAAGCTAAAACAAGAGTAGTGCTACTAATTGGTAGTATTCTTTTTAAACCAAAAATATTGTTCGATTTTGAAATCTTATGAGTAAGTTTAAGATACGCTAATTTATTGGGAAGGTTAGTATGATAATATGTTAAGATAAACCGTCGGGAAGGTTAGCACGATAGGTGTGCACATTAGAAGAGAGGTGAGAATTTCTCAAGAGAGTGTCGCTCTAATATGTTGTTGCATTGGCCTGTATCAATTTAAATACTTGCTAAACGTATTTTAAATCAAACACACTTTCGGGCTCTGACCCGTTTCTTTTCTCTCTCTCTCTTGTATATATATGTATATATTTCAGGTGCCCAGCCACAGGGGCGTCTTGCTTAGGATCCCTTGAAAGGAACGTGCTGCAGCTTAGGTGGGAGTTGCAGGTTACTTGCGTAGACGGCTTCCCTTATTGACTCCACTTTTAGCATTCTCATTTATTGGGCATGTGTCGCCCTTTCCATTATTTCATTATTGTCGGGACATTTGTATTTCAGTTATTTCCAGTATTGTTACGTTGGGTTTTATTTAGTTTGTATTGGTGACTTTAGTCTTCATATGTGGACATTCGATTGACGAATGTATTATATTATTGGACTTTGTGTTCCAGGTTTATTGTGGTGTGATTCTTAATGGTAGAAATGTTGTTAATAAAACAAATGTTTTTCTTTACATAAAATTTGGAAAGTATGTATATAAATGGTTTTGACACTTAGCTTAATTATTTAGGGTGTTAAATTGGAAAATGTATTTTTATCGACAGTGATGCTGAGAATGAACCAACTGTTTACCTTGATTTAATTTAATAAAGGAGTGATAGTCCGGTATTTAATTCGGCGGGGTGTCACAATTAATTAATCTTAGAAAAGACACTTTAGGAAAGGAAGTAGAGAAAAATCTTTATATGATCATGATAAGTAGTCTTGTCTACTTGGCCGCTAGTCATCTCGACATTTCCTTTAGTGCTGGAGTTTGGGCTCACTACCAAGAGTGCCCTAAAGAGTCTCACATGCTCGAACTTAAACGTATTATTAAATATGTAAGTGTCACTCTTTTCTACGGTATTCGGTAACCTTTGATACTTATGATCGTTTGTCTGCACATTCTCATGCCAATTGGGTTATGGATGTTATCAACATATTTATAGATACGGTTGAAATTTAGTTCTTTCTTTAGAGGTATCTTATGACTTCATGCAAATATTGTTATGTTTGACTAAGTCGATTTTTCGATGGAACTAGTTCACAAAATTTCATCACACTTTCATGCTTCAGATATTTTAGTGTTATTCCATGGTGTGATGTATTTTTACTTATATGTACTTTTTATTTATATAATTTTTATACTTGAGAAATTTAAAAAAAATGAAAAATAGTTGGTATGCCTTTTGGAAATTTCATCCCATGTTTTATTTTTTATATTTTTAAAGTTATTTCAAATTTATTCGAGTCATGCTAATTATTCATGATTAGTTTCTTATTTTTGGTCTATTACGAACAAAAGGGGGGAGAACAAATGGAGGGGGAGTTTACATTTAAACTCTCAGACACATCACGATGTTTCTTTTTGTGCCATGCATGTAGGTCTCTTCCTCTTTGATGATGATTTCATGGACCATATAAGATGAAGAATTTCAGTTGAAGACAAAGTCTCGAATGTCATTCCCTATTAGGTTTTGGGTGGCATTATTAATGCATTATCTTTAGGTTTTTAATTTGGTTCGATTTTTGGATTTTGTACTGGAATAGCCAAAGGGGGAGATTTGTAGGAGCATGTTTTTATAGATTCTCGTAAAATATTTATTTTTGGTTTATCTCGTTACAAACAAAACACTACTTCCACATATGCTTCCGCGATTTTTAATTGTGTATTTTGGCGTTTGTTTGAACAAAGTAGCAATGTCATTAGAATGAAGTGCCTAAGTCATTAGAACATACTTCTAATGACCTTTGAATAAAGTATCTCGTTAGAACGAAATCCTTAGTTTTTTTTAACAAAGTAGCAATGTCGCTAGAATGAAGTTCTTAAGTTGTTAGAACATACTTATAATGAGCTTTTAATGAAGTAATCTCTATTTGACTAAACAATTCTTATTGGAAGTTCATTGGAAGGTCGTTCGAATGAACTAGGAATTTTATTCGAAAGATATTAAACCTCGTTAAAAGAAACTGCGGTTTTCATTCGAGCAAAGTCCTACTTTTTTTGAACGATTTTGACGCCTCAAAGTTTGTATTTTTCCATTAAAAGAATTTTGTGAATAGTTACTTTTAGCAAAAACAAAAACCCTATACATGTTGCAAAAATGTTTATCTTTTTTTCTTTAAAGCAACATTTTTTTCCAAGTCATACATCCATAGAATTATTTGTTCAGTATCAAACCCTAGTTTCCATACCCTAAATCAAACCCTAGTAGAGTGCTTCTCCATGACTGCCTTTTATGGAGTTGCCACTCTACAGATGAAGAAGAAACGATTCGACAACCTGAGTCTAATAAGTGGATATCGAGGTAAGAGCTTCTTCCAATGGACGATGCTGGACTGTGATGTATCTGTTGAAGATGTGAATACATGTCCATTATACTTAGTGGATCTCTAAGTAGTGTATAATTTATCGAGTCTATCAAACTCTTTAACTGTGTTGAATATAGGTTTTGCCTTACATGGATTTTTCCTCAATTCTTCTTCAGCTTTGTTTGGTTGGCTTGACATAATTAGCTTGGATTTTATCTTGCATGTTCACCTAAATATAATCAAGACAAACTTGACTAAAAATAATAACTTTGTGTATGTAACCTAAGATACAAGAAATTCTATATAACCCTATCTTTCTCAAACATGTTTTTGGATTTTGCATTAAAATATCATAAATACAAACAAACAAAAGAAAGTATAAGAGAAGTAAAGGACACAAAGATAATAACACACTCTCACACAAAAGGAACAAACTCAAAACATTGTTTTTCAAAATAAGAGACAATAACAAATAAAAAAAATGAAACATGCATGTATACACAAGATGAATGCAACAACTCACACAATATCCTAAACATTCAACTAAAACTCTCATGCAATCTAGGAACTAGGACATTCTTAAAAAATAATCAGAAGAACTTCAAACCAACACAACACACTCATTGAAATAAGGAAAAAATACACTCCTTAAATGAATACAACTAAAAACCACACAAAAACATCATCACAACAAATTCACTCATGAAATAACATATTCTAGGACTAGATATGGAACAAAAATCTAGAATATCCTAGTTATGACAATAACCAAAAAACTCAAGTGTAAGGAGTAACCTCTCTGATATGAATGAGAGATAGGAGAACACTTGAATCTGCCTCACTCTAAGAGGTGGAAACACACATAAGATCATCCAAAACACGTATTTTCCAAACTAAAAAAACGTAAAGTGGTATGATTATATGCATAAATCATAAACTAGGTCACACACACCAAAAACTATTTAGTCCAAATTTATCTTTATTAAGATAGGGGAACGTGCAAGATATTTGTATCTAAATTGAAGCCAAAGAAAAAAAATGCAAAACAAAAACGTAGGAGGTGAGGAAAAATCACTTTCGGGCAATAACTAAATTTCAAATAATTCAAGGGGTTTGGATTAAAAAACGAAAGATCTTGATCATTAAAAGATCTCAAAAAGGCTTAGTTTAAAATGTAAGCCCGCATCTGTATATATAGGGAGAAAATATCCAAAACATATACATGAAAGATTGCATTTGAAGTCTTATAAAAATAATTTTTTATATACTCGTTCGGACAAATGTACATCTCATTTGAACAAAGTATACTTTATCATTCAAACATACATTAAACGACTGATCCAACGAGATTACAAAGCTTGCCAAAAGATGTGACAATGAATCTCATTCAAACAAAGTTGAATATGTTCTAACGAGGTACGAGAACTAATTCTAATGAAATCAAATGTCATTCTAACAATTTTGAAAAAAAATCAAAAACAATTTAAAAACATTTTGAAAAACATTTTTAAGTTTTCAAATGCTTTTAAAATACCCCGGAACGAAAAGATTACACAATAACAACCTCATAAACCTTCTTCGATAAATGTAGTGACGATCGATCTTCGATTGTTGCATTCATTCACTACGGTGTCTTTACATGAAGTCTTGAGAATTTTCATGATGGTGAAGTGGGGTGTAATGGGATAAGAAAAACTAAAAAAGAATACTAGCAATCATAAATCTTGCTCTTACATTAACATCCCTTGAAATGAGAATCTTGGGTTTAGAGGGAACCCATATCACAACATGAGGTTTCAAATTCACTTTACCTTCTTTTTAAAAATTCTCATTTTTCAAAAAAGCCACAGTCCTCACAAAAATTTGATTAGCACGAATGTGAGAAGAAACACAAGATAATTTTTATCTAAAAATCATCTCTATGCAGTCCAAAATCCATATTATTTTCAAAAATATTTCTCTTTTCAAAATTCCTATAACTTTCCATTTTTAACTCATTGAACTTTATAAAAAGAACATTTAAATCATTTTTTAAGTCATCAATACAATTATGGTCATGTGAATGTGAACCAACATATCAATCCTAAGCATGGTGCAAAAATCTTTAAGGTGACCAGTTTTATGATAATACGTCTACACATAAGTTTCATGGTAAACCACCTTAAAATCAATTTTAGGAACAATTATTTACATTTGTTATTTGTTAGACAACTCATAGGAAAAAATTCTCAAATGAACCTTTTTGTGACAAAATGTGAAAGTGTGTGATTGAAAATGTCTACTAAACTTTCTTATTAACCTTTTTCAAAATGATAATCCTTGGAAACATGTTGGTCAATAATCTTTGGGTTCAAAAAACTTGGAGCAACAAACATATTTTTCCTCTAATCTTCATTTTTTGATTCACAATCAAAGAGGATTGAATCATTCTTATGGGTTAATGTATTGAAATGTTTTCCACACAAGTTGTGATAGATTGAGGAGAATACGACCCAACTTATCAAACTCTACAACATATTTGTTATATTGAATTTGACTCATTTCTATATCATGAAAATTTAGATTTTCTTGCCACTGATCCACAAGTTCTTTTTTTTTTTTTTTATCTTTTGACACACATCTTTGGCTCATCCATGAGAACATATCAATTATCACTAATTTTAACACCTTGCATTAAAACACCATTTCCTTATTTTCTCACCGGACATTCATATATGGATAAACTCACACAGTGGTCATCCTCACAAATTTGACTAATGATAATGAGATTAACCTTAATCCCTTTAAGATTATGAACATTTTTAAGTGTGTTATTTTTCGAAATTCTCAATGTTCCTTTCCCATTGACTCTCTATTTTACTCCATTACCAAATGTAACCAAACAACCATATAAATTTACAAAATAAGTAAACCATTATATGGCGTGAGGAACCACTATCAAGATACCAATTACTCGATTTGAAGAATGTGGATAATTTGAAGAATTTGAAGTGTCAAAATTTTAAAAACCCATACAACACATGCGACTCTGATTTCTATCCCACTTTGGTTTCACACGATTGCCTTTTTATAAATTCCCTCACTTACTTTTGAAGTTTCTTTAATTCAGTATAAAGTTTCACATTCATTACCTTAGAATTTATTTCTTCTTGAGAATTTTGAATATGAGGGTTTCTCATTTCTTTGAATCTTAAAGCAAAAATTTCTATAGTGTCATCTCATGAAACATTAGGAACTCTTGCATGTTTGAAATTGTTAATGAGTAAAATTCACATTATTTTTCACAAAACATTGTTCTCTTGATTTTAAAAAACTCTATCTCTTTTAAGTAATTTACATGATGATTAAAGTGTGGATTTTGTTTCATTTATTTTCACGCCTTTGAGGTTTTTGAGAAAACTTAGGTTGATTGATAATTGAATTATTCTCAACTTTACCAACATGTACATTTGTAGTCTTGTTAGGCAATACATTCTTCTCAAGTTCTTTTCCTTTGGAAATAACTTTTTCTATTTCAATTGGAGTAGAATAGTCATGTTTATCATCATTTTTCTCATGTACAATTGTAGTAGAAGTGTTATTAGGAAAGTTAAAATAGTCAAATCATATACCTTTCGTTGCACTCCGAATCATGGAATTTTCAAAAAGCATTTTGTTCACGTTTTACGATCTTTCCTCGAAAGAAAGTTTCACCTTTAAGTCATTAGACAAATCACCTTTGAGAGATACAACTTCTCTTTGGTATTCTATTTATATAGTGTGACACCCCGCCTAATAAGATACTGGGCGATCACTTCAATATTAAATTAAAATAGGAGTCTCATATGGATCATTCTTAGCACCACTGTCGAAAATCCATTTAATTACAAATATCCTATTAGGCCGGTGTCAAAATTTTACTTAACTACTCTTTTTAACAACAACGAATAAAAACATCCACACAGTTTTTGCGTAAATGAAACTGAAATGAAATAAAATAACCGAACACTCGATCAAAATATACAACCATATCGAATAATTCTCTAAAAGAATAAATAAATGAAATTGGACCATTGGCCCGAATATTTGTACAGTAACTCATATCTAGAGTACAAGAATGGAAGCGGCTATCAAAAACCTGCACGCATCCACAGCTGCTACAGCTGGCGTCTGACTCGAAGGAAGTTCCATCCAGGCGTCCCCGTGTCTGGACACCTATATTATATATATATATATATATAGCAAGGAAGGAAAAAGTAGATAAACGGGTCAGAGCCCGAGTTTTGAAAATATTTACCAAGTGCATAAATGCCTTATTTTTTTAGAAAAAGGTTTTATCTCATATTTAAATTTGGTATCGCACTCCCATCAGATACCCCTCACCTCTCCACTAACAGTGCACTCCTTGCGTATCCCTCTAAACATCCTAGTCAAGCGACCCTTCTAAACTAGTCCATCACCCAACCACTATCAACCCTAGATAGTCCAAGAAATGTACTAAGGGCTAAACTTCTACCTAGTCTCAACACTAAGCCATGTTCGTGCGTGGGGTGTCTCGCAAAGCGAAATCCAAACAAGGAACCCCCCCGATACACTACTACGCGGCAAGGTCGATCGTCGAGATCCGCCAGTCCCTCAGTACATAATATATATAAATTATATATTCCATAAGAATTACTAATATTAGAGCACTAAGGATTAAACTTCTCCCCAGTCTCAACACAATGCCATATTCATGCGTGGGGTGTCTCGCAAAGCGAAATCCAAACAAGGAACCCCCCCGGTACACTACTATGCGGAAAGGTCGATCGTCAGGATCCATTAGACCCTCGACACTCGATTTATCCATATATATACATATTACCATATACATCCAGATCTATCTCCCGGAATGAGAATTCATTTATTTTATTTCCATTTATCTCAAAACTTTTCCATTTCCCTTCTCATATCCAGAAATGTATTTAAAAGCCAATTCATTATCATGAATTGCTTTAACAAAACATATAACTTTTCAAAAGCCAGTTTTATTATCAAAAAAATGTTTTTCCGTTTCAAAATATCCCATTTCCCTTTTTATATTCAGGAAATGTATTTAAAAACCATTTTCATTATCATAAAAATGCTTTTACCATATCATATGCTTCTACATCCCTTCTTCCATCTGGGAGTGTTATCGAAGCCAAAACCTTTATCCCATTCCCCTTCTTCCATCCAGGAAATGTAAATTAAAGCTAATTTATTATCATAAATTTCTTTAACAAATATATAACGCGTTCTAAGACCGCCCGTCTGGGTTTCCCCACTGTACGCCCTCCTAAATGACTATCATCTTCCAGGGCCTATCATCAAGACAACCTGGGATCCTACAATGCAAGACGTTGGGAATCGGCCATATGCTTGCAGGATAGTCAAGACCACACCCGGAATCTCCTAACCAATGCAGAAATATACAATAAACGCTCATATGGCCTATAGGACTATATCCACCCTTCATTCATTGGTCAGGGGGCTTCACCATACGTACGCAACTTCCCTTATGATAGCGATTTAGAGAGGTGTGTTTCCATATTTTATTATTTATGAAAATCATTTGTCTTTCCTTTTTGAAAACATTTATATTTACATTTTCAAAAGTCATTTATATTACATCATATATATACTTTAATCACATAGTATATATATATATACCATATATTCATCCTCGAATATATATATATATATATATATATATATATATATATATATATATATATATATATATATATGGCCATAATTGCCAATCTCATCTAGCGATGATCCATAATAAAAAGGATTCTCTCGAGGAATCATAATCATGCTTTCATATTAGCATGATACTAAACCCAAAGTATTTCCTTACTTTGATTCTAATAAATACCTTATTCTCATTTAAGGACTTATACATAAACCCGAATGTCTCTTATCTCAAAACATTAATTAACTCCATACCCCGGATCACACTCTAAATTAATCCGAGGTTTTCTTATCCTCCTTAAATCATCATCTAGGAGTCCTAATATTCCATTTAGAAACGCCTATAATAGTCTCCAAAACTATACATTAAGTCTCCCTAAACTTAAAAGGAGAAAACCTCAAAAGTCTTCCAGTACCGAATCGATTCGGCCTGTCCGAATCGATTCGCAAGGTACCGAATTGATTCGGCCTGTCCGAATCGATTCGAAATGGTTCTACTTTTAAACTATCTCTTACCGAATCGATTCAGCTGGTCCGAATCGATTCGGCTTGTTCGAAAATCCCAAATCTTCCTAGGTTTTATATATATCCCCAAAACCCCAAACTCAATTCAATCTCCATTTAAATTATAACTCGGATTTATTTCAACGAACCCAAGTATTCATATCTCCTCAAGTCCTTTAGAGGTCCTAAACCTCTTTTTGGGAACCCCTAATATTTAACTCCAAATAATTCTACTGTTAGTTTATGATTAACTATTTTGATCTCGGACAGCTTTCCGTAGAAAAATCACTATAAATCCAGAAAAAATTAGAAAAATATGCGGTCGGCACCCACGCAACCGCGTCGAAGAGATCTACAAATTTAATTTTTAACCAAGAGCCGAATTCATTCACCCTGGCCGAATCAATTCCATTAACACGCATGTCCTACTATTCATCGTCTTCTCCAAGACGGTTTCAGCCATTGAAGCTTCTCCCAAGCTTTTGTCGCCTCACCCAACGTCCTACAACCTCAACCAACTACAAATACACATATATTTAGGGTTATAAACATCCTATAACCCTATAACCACCAATTAATTTAGGTTAAAACCTAAGTTTCTCCAATTAGCAAATTTTAGGGGTTTATTAGTTTTAACTCCCGAAAACCCGTTTTATTCACGAATACCCAACCCAAAATCTTTAGGGTTTGTTTATACCAAACTAAGATATGAGATTTATGCTCAAAAGTAAATAAAACAATACACTTGCCTTGTGGATATAATCC
Organism: Sambucus nigra; assembly: GCA_949130495.1. NCBI lineage: Eukaryota > Viridiplantae > Streptophyta > Magnoliopsida > Dipsacales > Adoxaceae > Sambucus > Sambucus nigra. The sequence goes on from OX422223.1 coordinate 290,437,785, forward strand.
GACGACCTCGAGCCGAATCCCGCGGAGTTTGGCAGGAACCTCCTCTTTTCTCTCCTCCTCTTTCTCTTCTCTCTCTTTTCTTTCTTTCTTTCTCTTTTCTTCCCTCTCCCCTCTTTATATAAGAAGAAAAGGGTTTAACCCCTTAATAACCCAAAAACGACTCGTTTACTCAATTACGAGCCTATTTAACTCCAAAATTCCTCGAAACTCAATTTCGACAATCGAACACTCTTTTTCGACTATCTCGGACATTTCGAGACTCACGGTGCAGTCAAAATTTCCATCCGAGGTACTTGACCGCAAATCACTATTCTAACCCATATAACTTAATGCGGGTTTTCAAATTAAAATCTTACCCCTTTTGTCGCTTTACTCCACGGCGACATATAATTAAAATACTTCGACCTATTTAGTCCCAAGAATAATCACAACACCCATCGAAAATCGTTAAATCCTCGAGAATCCCAAAAATCACTATTTCGAGAAATCCCTTAAATCTCCAATTTATATCCAATTATTGATTTTAATTGTCTCCAAATAGGACGGGTTGTTACATATAGTTTCATACATTTTTTGCTATTTTTCAAGAATACATTTTATTTCTAGGATATCACCTTTTTCACTTTCCAAAGACGAATTTTATTCATTCATTCTTTTTAACTCATGCTTCACTTCATAAATATTTTCTTCTATTTCTTTCAACAAACATATCTCAACATTTTGATTTTATTCCATATCTTAATGTTTGACTTTTTCAATTTGATCATGAAACAATTTATTGTAAACATAGTTGAGTTCACTCATTTCCTCATCATTACTTAACATTTTTGTTTTGTGCAATATCTCATCCAGACTCACTTGAGGCATATGAATTTTTCTTAGGTAATTATGCACGCAGTGGTGAATGTATATTAATTAAACTCATACCTAAATAATAAAAATTTGATGTATTCATGGATAATCACAATCAATCAAATACACACACAAAATCAAGTATCTACTCAGGATCTTAAGCCTAATAGAGCAACCATGTGCTGATACTAAGTGAAAATGCAAATGTGTTAACACTAAAATAACCTAAAAGGGAGAAGAGTGTGTTATTACCACAAATTTTCCCAATATTAATTTTTAATTTCAAACAAAACCTTGATATAAGCCACTTATCCAATTCCAAAGTAATTTAAGTAAATTGCATTCACACATAAATAATTAAGCAATGTAAAATAAAAATAGTCATACAAAAATACATAACACCAAGTGTATGAGGAAAAAACCCAACATATGGATAAAAACCCTCGGTGTGACCGAGGACAATGACTCTCGAACGGGTTTGCGTTTGTAATGTGTGTGTGTGTGTGTATGTGTGTGCATGTATGTGTGGTGGATTAGGGGGTGGCGGAGGGGTTGGGTGGGGGAGGGGTGCGTGTGTATGTGTTGACTAATGTGTAAATACCCAAATATGTAAAAACCCAAATATATGTTGTACCCTTAAGTATAAATACCCAAATATATGTTGAGATTTTTCTCACGGAATAGTCATAATAGGAATTGGAATTGGGACTTATAATTATTATTTTTAGTTTAATTATCACTTTAATTGGATATAAATGAGTTAGGAGACTTTATTAATTATTGGTTTTGAATTAGTAAATAATTAGTTTTAATTGATGTTTAGGATTTTTAGTAATTGTACAAATTAGATGTTGTTGTTTTGGAATTCAGAATTAAGTTGTTAAACAATAATATTACACCATGATAGTTGAAACGGACAAATTGATTAATAAAATTGTAACTTTAATTGTATATCTTTAATGATGATATATTTATAAGACGAGATGAAATGAATTAATTAAGTAGATGAATTAGAAGGAGTGCGGGATACACGTTTTTTGGTTTGTTGTTGCTGGTGGATTATAGTGGACCGATGTTGGGTTGGTTAATTTTGGAAGTGGCATGACCACTGGAATATTGTCCAAATGGGGGGGGGGGGGATTTTTCAACTTTTTTCTAAAATTACTTCGTGTCACGAACAATATATTATTAATCCATATATATAATATTTTTCATTTATGATAATAAAATGAAACATACTTGATATTACATATAGTGTGCATAGGTAATAGCCTTCTAGTTCTTATGCGTACGTATTCAATAGCCCTTAGACCCGTTCGAGAGTCATTATCCCTGTAATGAGATCTCTCGAATTGTCCCGTTTGAACAGTTTGGGATTGCATAATTTTTATATAATAATATTCTTAGTGGCTTAAACTTGTTACTTTTGGAGGAAGTTCTACTGTCGTATCCTAGTGTTCTCTAGGTACATACTAGATTGGCAAGTGTGAGTGTTATTTCATTTAATAAATTGAAATAACACTCACACTTGCAAATCTACTTCTTGTACTTGGAGAACTATGGGGATATGCTGCCAATTTTTTCTCAAATCGTAACATCGTGAATGAGCTGTTAAGTATGTTACTGAAAAATGCGATCTTGAATGGGATAGGACCACTCACCCTTTAGAGGAGATGGAGGAAATAGGAATTCATATTATAAATTGAATTTGAATTTAAAATTTAAAAATCGAATATAAATAAGATATAATTAAATGAAACATACAATAAATCTAAGTTTTGTTTATACTAATCCACGAGTATACGCTTCTTACCTTTAATAGGTAATTGTTGGTAATAGCTATGATGGGATATCCTAAATACAAAGAGAAGATGGGTAAGACAAATAGAATGAGGGATGTGTTTCGCAGAGATGCTAAAGAATTTGTGAAATACAGAAAGAGATGTAATAATGATGAAGCGTTTTCGTGTTCGTGTACTAAGTGTGAGAATGGTAAGGTGTTTGAGCAAAAAATAGTTGAACTACATTTGTTAAGATGGGGTATGCAGGATAATTATCGATTTTGGAGTTTTCACGGGGAATTGAAAGTTCCTTTGGCCCCCGAGCAACCTTCATAACAACTTTCAACAAGTAGGATAGATGTATAAAGGGATGACGTAGATCATAATATGTTAGAGGATTTAGTTGATGACGCGTACGACGGTCATGAAGTGGAAGAGAATGAGGTCACTGACTATGTACAAGGTTCAGATGCTTATGAAGATATCAGGATAACCCTTGATGATGAATACCAAAGTTTAAAATTTAAGGCGACCCAACCGCTATACTCTGATTGTGAGAAAGATCAAATAACTTTACATGCTATGGTTGGTTTCCATAGTTTGAAGACCCAATACGGTTTGTCAGGCAATAGCGTGATAGGAATTCTGAATTGGGTGAAGGGATTTCTACCCAAGGAGGATACCCTTCCAAGTAGCTATCTTGTTATGAAGAACAGTTTGAAAGGTTTGGGAATGAAGTATAAATCGATTCATGCTTGTGTGTATGACTGCATACTATACCGAAAGGAGTATGAAAATATTGATCGGTGTCCGGGATGCTATGAACCTAGATATGTCCAATCTACTGCAAGGAATGCACAAGCTCAAAAGTGCCTAAAAAATGTTGAAATATTTTTTTTCGTTGAGCCTAAATTAAAGTGATTTTTCACAGTACCATTGATAGTGGAGGCAATGATTTGGCATGCTAGGGAAGAAGTAGGGGATAATCTCATGCGTCATCCTATTGATTCTACACCTTGAAGGAGGATGACTTATGAGTATCCCGATTTTTCTTGAGAATAACATAACATTCGTTTGGCTATACCAACAGATGGTTTCAATCCATTTGGAAATCTAAGCACTAATCAGAGTGTATGGCCAGTTATCCTAGCCCCAGTCAACCTCCCTCATTCACAATGTATGAGATCAAATTTTTTGATGATGTCTTTATTGATACTCGGGCCAAAGGCACCAAGTGATGACATCGATATCTACCTGGCTCCTTTGGTAGAAGAATTAAATTAGTTGTGTGAAGAGGGTGTGAAAGCATTTGACTCTTTTAGAAAAGAAGAGTTTATGCTGAAAGCTATGTTGATGTGGTAAATTCATGATTTTCCAGCTTATGGGACACTATCCGGTTATGTAGTGCATGGTTATTTAGGGTGTCCTATATGTGGAGAGGAGACTGAATCTCTACGTCTCCCCGCTAGCTCAAAAAATGTATACCATTGCCATAGGAGGTTCCTTTCTCCCCCCCCCCCCGGTCATAGTTTCATATTTGAGAAAGGTTCCAATTTTTATCAGGCGGGGTTGAACATAGGCTACCGCCGAGAAAACTTTCAGGTTCAGAAATTAAAAGTAAATCTCCTGATTGTGGCCCTAATATGCCAGTTAATAATCCTAAATTTAAGAATGTCAAGAATAAGAAGACCCCAACTGGGAATGAAACTGAGACAAGAAAGGCATGGTCTAGGAGGTCAATTTTATTTGACTTTTCTTATTGAAAGAATAACTTGGTGCACCATGTATTGGACGTGATGCATGAAGAGAAGAACATCACTGAACATATTATGGGCACATAACTTGGGGGGATTCATTCGAAGGATAGGGAAAATGCATGAAAAGACCTTAAATCGTTGAAACTTAAGCCACAACTATGGTTGAAAGAAGATAAGAAGGGAGGATAATAATTCCCCCTGGTGCGTTTACTTTGACGAGTGGGGAAATGATGGTGCTTTTAGGCACAATATATAATTTGAAGGTTCCATCTAATTTCCCGTCCAACTTGTAAAGGTTTGTGAATTATGCTACCCATAATTTACATAAGTGTAAGTCCCACGATTGTCATGTGATCATGCAATTGGTTCCACCGTTGTTTAAGCATTGTTTCTCCAAGCACAAGGATTTACGGAAGACTATTATGTAAATGAGTATCTGCTTCTCACTTTTGCGTGAGGAGATAGATAATCGAGAACACATAGTGACCGCAAAATTGGCGTTGACCGAAGCGATTTGTGTGTCGGAGAAGTACTTTACCCCATCATTCTTTGACATAAGTGTTCACCTGTTGTTACACCAATGTGATGAGGCACTTCTTTTCGGTCCAGTTAGATATTGATGGATGTATCCGTTTGAAAGATTGATGAAAGTTTTCAAAGATTACGTCAAGAATACACGATACATTGCAGGATCAATTGAAGAGGAATATATCATCGTAGAGTCATAAATCAAACTCGGGAATATATGCCTGACTTAACCAACGTTGATGACATTGATGAGTTCGTCGATGAGGGTGGTCATGTGATTGGAGAACAAGTGAAATTAACAAGTTTGCAACATGAACAAGTAGCTCGTTATCTATTCGACACATATGAAGATGTTGAAGAATGTAATAATTAAGTTTAAATTTTTTTAAGTTTTACATTATTTTAGATTATTTTATACATGATTAATTTTGTAATACGTTTGTCACATTAAATTTATGTAGAAAATATGAAACTTGTGAGAACAATAAAAGAGGAAAAACAATGGTACAATCAGACGACGAATTTGGGTTGTGGTTGTCACACGAGGTAATTAAAATGAAAATGGCTATTATATAACGTTATATTACAATAAACTTTACAACTAACCTAATTAATTTATCTATATTCTCAGCTCTTAAAGACGGGTGATACGACGTCTAGGCTTGTTCGTCTAGCCACTGGACCCTTATTCATGGCACAAGAGTACAAAAAGAATCGATTGAACGGTTACGTATTCAGTGCAAGGGTGTACGAGAAAAATACAAATGTACAGAACTAGGGCATTTCATACAAGGCCCTTACTTTCTTTCGAGCGAGTGCAAAAGATATAAACATCATTGAAGCTAAAATGACTTACTATGGTGTAATTCGAAATCTCTTTGAATTGGACTATGTAAGCTTCAAAGAGGTTGTATTTTACTGTGATTGGGTAAGAGTTGGGGATAAAAATGCTTGTAAAGTTGATCCTAGTGTAATACCCCGTAATTTTATTAATTTTATTTAAGGGATTAATTAAATTAAATGAGAATTAATTGGGAATTAATCCGGGTATAAATACTATCAAGATGCGAGTTGGTATTTGATTTCTGAGTATGTATGGTAATACATGAGTATTGAAAATATTTAAATTGTCCTGAGGCAGAAATACGACAATTTGGAAATTTAGTTGGGACGCGCGTATCAGTCGCGTCGGGAATGAAATTATTTAAATTAAAAAGAAAATTATATTTTTGTCAGCCAAATGATCATTTTGAGTGCTCCAATGTGTCCGGTAGGGTCGAAATAGTTAGAAAACACTAGTCGGGGGTTTAGTTTGGGTCCCGGGGCATTGTTAGGCCAAACCGACTACCTAGAGGGGTATTTTAGTAATTTTAAAAATTAGGAAATTAAAGCCCACGAAAATTAGAGTTAATATTTATTATTTTAAAGGGACCACTAAGGCCATTACCAGCAAAAAGCTTTAGAAGTGGGCTACGGGAGTTAGAGAGGAGTTACCATAGGGTTCCAAACCAAAAACACTCACCACCATCAAATTGGAGAGGATTTGTGACCGGATAAAGGAGAGAATCAACCTCGAATCATCGACAACACATTTGAAGAACAAATTCGAGGCAAGTGATTTAATATCTTTAAGTGCATTGAATATTTCTTCCATGTTTAGTGTAGAAACTATTTTGTCTTGAAAGTTTTGAGGAAAACTAATAAAATTGTTGGAGAAACTCTAAATTTGGGATAGGATTTTCATGTAGAATGACGATGGACTAATTTAGTATTCAAAGACTTATATATGATGATTTAAAAATGGATTTATGATGAGTAATTGGGCCCAATCAAATTCTAGGTTCATGTTCATAGGGTTTGGGGTAATATTTGGGGATTTATGTTAATTACATGTTGATTTGTAGGATTTGACCCCAAAAATATGTTAAGAAACGACCTAAGAGGATTTAGAGAAGTTTAAGAATATTAAAATGTGATTGGGATGATTTTAGGGAGAATTTAGAGAAGAGAAAAATGAATTGGGAAATTTCTGGGCGCAAACTGCCATCTCGTTAGAAGACCAGCCCAGGTCGTTCGAACGAGCTTCTAACGAGATGACAGTACCCCTTCTAATGATTTGGTAGTTCATTCAAAGCCTTTCATTTGAACGACACTCATTCGAACGACCTCGTTCAAACGAGACTTCTAACGAGTTGACAGAATGGCCTTTTAGGCCTGATTTTATTTCAAATGTCCCGTAGACTTATTTAATGGAGTAATGACCTTCCCGTATTGACTAGTGGGTATATTTGGGAGATTGGAGTACGTTGAGGAGTAAAACTTAGAATCTTGTAGTAAATCGAATGACCTTTATGAATTTGGAAATGAGTATTGAATTACGACGTGAGAAGAGTTGACAACTTTAATGTATATAAACCGGGGACTTATAAGTGTATGATATTAAATGATGATACAAGAATGGGAAGTATGCCTCTATTAATATATTGAGATATCTAAGATGTGCGAATGCTTAGCATATGTAGTAATCTGTGTATAACATACCTACCGTACTTCCTATAATGGGAGGTCGGCGTTCGATCAGGGCCATCTAATCTTTGTGTGCCTACGGGGGGATTTATATTGGTACCTCGAGGACATAGGTTAGAGAAGGACTTATTGAGAAGTTAATAAGTCTGCTGATCATGGGAGTGTAGGTATGTGCGTGACCCATGTGATGTGAACTATGTTCACCTCCATTTTGTGGGATTGTTGTTTATGGAAAACGGTTCCTGAGAGATTCGAAATACGTGGTCCTTATGTACGTGATGCACCGAGATTGGATAGCAGGGTATGTGTGCACCGCATCTTAGACTCGGGGTGCCAGTATTGTGTATTTATGATGAGAATAATATACTGCTAATTGAAATGAATTGTCATGAAAATGTAAGTGTGAAAAATAGTAACATTTTAGTAGAGTTAAAAAAATGGAAATTGCTCATGATTAGCATTACTAATATTGGGAACTAAAAAGAAAAGTAAAACCCTCTGTTTAAACTAAGATGCCGGATAATAAATCGTGAATCATATAGTAAGGTTAGATTGTGTATTGGACTAGTTAGATATGAGAAAATCTAGAATGAGTACGGGTACGATATGAGTGCACAATTAGTTGAGAGGTGAGGAACTCAAGTGAGTGCACGCACTATCATGTACTTTATATTCACTGTTTAATTATATTAAACCACTTGCTGTATTTTAAACTATTTTCACAATCGGGCTCTGACCCGTTTTCTTTCAAATCTATTTTGTAAAAACCTTTCTAGGTGCCCAGCCACAAGGACACCATGCACATGAGTTCTATTCAGGTGACGTACTGTAGCTGTTGTGGAAGTTACAGGACCTTGACAGTAGACGCCTCCATTTTCGATCTTGACTCTATATTATCAGATTCTCTCATCCGTCGGGCATGTCACCCTATTTCTTTTAGAGATACTTTATCTATTCAGTTATTTCAGATTTTGGGTTGTAATTAATTTAGTGATGCGGACTTGGTATTTGTTTATTTCAGTTACTCTGATTGTTGTGAGGAGTATTCCTCCAATTTCATTATTATTTTTTGGTTATTCTATTGTGTCTATGTTGTGGTGGTTATGTTAGCATTTCATAATCTACTTATTGCATGTTAATCGAATTTAATTAAAATTGACAACTCACTTTTTAAATATTAGGTGGCTAGCAATTATAAAAATGTTTTCGACAGTGATGTTACGAACTGAACCAACTTGACATTTTGAATTAATTTGAATAAAGGAGTAGCTACTCGGTATTTAATTAGTCGGGGTGTCGCACCTAGCACCAATTTGATCGTGATTGACTTGTCCAAGTTGAAGAGCAACGAAAACGCGAGCGATGAGTTGTTTGTTTGTGCATTTCAAAAGGTCAAGCAAGTATGTTACTCTGAGTATATCAAAAACGAGTCGCTGTAAATTGTCGTACATTCTCCAAAGTGTCTAAACAGTAGTGTGGATGACTTGGCTGCTCCTACCGAATATCAATCCATTTTTATGATAACCCGAATTTAAAACAATTTTTAGATTTGTAATAAGTATTCCAATTATCGGACAATAGTTTAATGCTTTTATCGGACATCAGTATACGACTTTTAGTTCATTTGTACTTGATCATTTTCTCTATTTCACCATTTATCTCTTTCCTTTGTATATGTGTGTGTGTGCAGGTGTGTGTGGGGGTGGGGGTGGGGAGTTTTTAACTATTTTCTAAAATTACTCACGACCCATTCGAGAGTGGCATAACCACATAAAATGTTTCTATGCCGTCTAATTCATTTAAATTCATCTAATTCATTTGGATTTGTACTAATAACAATAATTTTTATAGAAAATGTCTCCTTCAGGGAATAAGGCAAGGATGATGATGATGATGACTTCTTCAGAGGTCGGTGGTAGCATAGGCAATGAGGTCTCCTCGTCCTCTAGGCTCCCCAAATGGGGAAAATTGGGAATGGCCGTTGAGAACAAGATGGGCTTATTGACTAGATCCCTCAAACTCTTGAAGACGATTATCGACCTAGGGTACACAAGTTGGAGGGAGGTTCCAAATAAGCGAAAGTTAGATATTGGGTCGGCACTACAGGTAATGTATTTATATTTATTCGCGACTGACACTTTCATTGTTTTTATTTTGTATTTGTTTAACAGTAACAATTTAGCCTACCCCTAGAACTCCATGATTATGTGTTGAAGTAGTTGAGAGAGAAACACAAGACATGGAAGAAGAAGTTTTGGTCCCGGTACTTTGGGAAGACCCGGGAGTCCATTATCAGAATACATGAGTCCATCCCGCCGAAGGAGACGATCACATTGGCACATTGTCAAAAGTTCATTGACAATGAGATCAAGGAGACACAATTGGCATCTCACCAATCGGAGAGGGAAAATTGGGAGAAAAATACGGAGGTGCACTACTCCGGGCGGACGTATTATGTCGATGTGAAGCACATGATGGCATATTTTTATTTTTCTATAATTATAGAAATATGTTATTCTACATTATTTTGCTTTGTGTTACTTACTAATTTTGAATTATTTTATTTCAAAGGACGGGGAGTGGCCCTGGGGGTAGGCCACATAGGCTCGATGCCTATGTGGTAATTCAGACAAGAAGGGCAAGGATAAGGAGGTGTCCCTAAGAATTGTGGACAAGATTGTAAGTAATCCGACGGTTTAATTTTTATAAATTACTTTATAACTTTTTTATTTACTTATTTAACTAATCGTGTGCTTTTTAACATTTCAGGCAAAGCTTAAGAAAGTGCATGAGTCACAGTCTGATGCCAACAAGGCATATTTGTCCACGGACGCACTCAGCTAAGTGCTTGGCGCTAATCGTAAGGGGAGGACTAGGGAGGTGAGATCGCGGGTGGGGAAATCTAGGATCACCAGAATGGAGACAAATAACACCAAGTTGGCTCGTCAGGTGGACATGAATGACGTGAAGCAATCAAGGTTAGAGGCGACGGTTCTAGATATGTATGCATTCATGAAGTGTCAGTTAGACAGAAAGGGAAAGGGCAAAGGGAAGGAGAACGTTGTGGAGGGGGAGGTAGAGGAGGATGAGGACGTGGACATCACTTCTTTATCGTCAATACGCGCGAACTCACCGCTTAATAATCAAGTCCCTTACTTGTCTCCCATCCAGCGGCCTATGTCAAAAATCGGTTGGCCGAGCGTGTTCTTACGCGACATATATGATGGCCAGCGAATAGCAAGGGGATTGAGGGACCCAAATACCATCGAAAGTATGCCAGTTCATGGATGTAACCTTCAAAACATCGAGGCCAAGGTGCTCGTCACGCATGTGATACACAAAAAGGAGAACTCTACATTGTGGTTGCACGAATAATGCGTCATGACGCATATTAAGGGGTGTCTCAATGCATATATCATGTGGCCTTCCTTCCTCCTCGAACCTGCCCCAAACACAACGTCGTGACATTATTTGTATCTATTTTTATTTGGACACTTGGATTATATTTGAATTATTTTGATTTGAACATTTGGATATGAAAATATATATGCAATGCATTGGTGCATTCTTTCTATTTTATTTGGATATATTGTAACAACCCGCGTAATTTTGGGCTATTTTAATTAATTTTTGGAAAATGGAGGAAAATAGAGTTTTTGATAAAATTATTTTTATTGCTCAAATATGTGGGTTATTATTTTTAAAGGCGAGAATTTCAAACGGTTTCAAAATCGGAGTTAAAACGGATTTTTAAATGTTTTTACCTCTTGGAGTTGTTTTAACTTCCAACTCTTCATTTATTTGCCTTATTTAAAGGAGTCTTTTGGCTTCCAACTCTTCATTTCTTTGCATTATAAAAGGAGTCATGGGCAAGCCTTTTAACATACTTTTGGCACAAATTTTGGCAGCAAATATATTTTATATTCCTCTTCTTTTTATATACACATTGGCCCTTGAGATTTGTGAGTTCCAACCTTAGATTAGAGGTGTTCTTGGGGCTATTTTGTTGGAGGTTCTTGGAGGAGCTTTTGTTGATCTTTTGTGTTGATCTTGAGGATGTGATCATTGGTTTCTCATCATGGTTTGAGGCATGGGGTTTTACACAATATGCTCCTTAAATCTCGCGAGTGTCATTCTCTTTGAATTCTTGTTAATTGAACTCATATTTGAATTGTTAAATTCATTGAAATCTGGAAAATAATTGTTGAAATTATTTTGATTCATGTGGTATCATTATATTGTTGATGAGCACGTTGTCATGAGATTTTAATATGGCACGGATGTTGGGCACCCGCCAAAATTCCTGTTTCCTGGGCTATGGCTTGATAAAGCATATACGGATGTGGTGAGGCCTCGTGACCCGGTTAAAGTGTTGTTGAGAAATTATAATGATGAAATTCTATTGAGATTTGCATTTTGATTTAAATATTCGTACTCATGTTGTTACGCTTTATTCATCGTTAATATATTTGTTGAGCATCTTTCCTGTCGTATTGTGTACTTCCCCATATTTTCTTTTAGTGGAAGGTTAGCGCGGATTTTGGGGTGCTATGGAGATTGATTTTAGCAAGGATTGTTTGGGAAATATTTGTATTATTTTGACGTATAGAGCTTTGGAGATTTGTATTTTATTTTCGAGTTAGTTATTGTAATTTTAATTCGAGAGACTTGTTATAATTGAAGAGATTGATATTAGTGGATTTATATTATTGTGGGTTTATTTAGATGCTCTATACCTTGTGCATTGTGGATTTAGATTTATTTTATCGCATTAGCGCTCCGTTCGCTCTCCCCGGGCGGGCGGGGTGTTACATATATGTTGTTTGAACATGTACAATTTTGCTATAATAGGTACAAATACACTGATAGGCAGTGGTAGTGGCAAAACTTCCCTCCAGATTTTTTATAAATTCTGCCCATATTTGTCATGGTCATTGACCGTGACAAAGAAAATTTGTCACGGTTAATAACCGTGACAATTTTTTTAAAGGTTGTCACAATGTTCCATGGTCTTTGATCGTGACAAATCTTGTCAAGGTCAAAGCCCGTGATAGGACCGTGACAAGTCTAATGAACTTGTCACGGTCATTGAACGTGAAAAGTCCGTGAGAACAAAAGTTTTCACCCCCATAATTGTCACAGTCATTGACCTTGACAAGTTAGATTTGTCACGATCAATGACCGTGATCCGACAGATTTGGTGTAGTGCATGATCAGTAATTATAATTTTTTTTTCTTACTTTTAATCAACATAATTGAGCTCACCCGTCCATTGTGAGGTCCGAATGACTTATCTTTTTAGTAACCCTTTTATCTCTTCATATGTCCCCTCTTATATGATAACCTTCCTAAAATAATTTTTTCAAGACCTTATCAAACTCTCTCATGCACACATTTCTAACTATCAATTCCACACACACACACACACACACACACACACACACAGATATATATATATATATATATTCCTCACTTTTAGATGTTCGATATGCAGTCTTCCATTTCTTTGACTTTTTTATGTATAATTTGAATTGTGAATTTTAGTATATATTTGAAAATTAATTGTAATATTTTTGACATACTTTCAATGAACATACTCGAGTTCTCCCTTGCATCATGGTGGGTCTCATGACTTATCTTCTCAATAACCCTCACGTCTCTTTATATGCCCCTCTAACATGATAACCTTCCTAAAATAATTTTACAGCACCGTATCAAACTCTCTCACATAAACATAAAACATGGAGGTTATGAAAAATCGAGTGCCTTTCTTTGTAGCTATGAACACTTTTTCCGTATTATCTAATTGACATTTTCATATACGTGTTAGATATAATCTAAAGCAATGAACCAAGGTCTCAATTTTTGTGGTATATTTGGGTCTATAACTCCCTTTAAATAAAAAAATTCCACATGCTTATGGTGAAACATATTAAACTTAAAAATTGATCGTTTAAGTTAAATTGTGATGGCTCTTCTAAAAGGAACCTTGAGATTAGTGTTTGTGTGGGAATTATAAGAAATGATGAAGGTAATTTTGTGAAATGCCATGGAAAATTTATGGCCAGTATGCTAATAAGAAGGCTAAGGACAATATCAGGCTTATAGATATTCACATTGCAAAGTATAAATGCATTAGAAATCTAGAGGTAGAATCTGATTCTTGAATTCCAGTGCATATAATTAAAGGAAAATCCAATATTCCTTCGAAAATTAAAGATAAAATTAGGAATATAAATTTGGATATGAGTGATTTTGAGTGTATTATAAGACATCTATTATTGGAGGGCAACATATTATTATATTGTCTTGCGAAATGGAGCTAACATAAATCTTCCTCTTATACTTTTTATATTTTTTATGAGCACACCTATTTAGTTAAATGGGGTGTAAGTATATAACAATTAGGGTTTACTGGTTATTAAATTTTTTTATACTCCTTAGATTTGAGGGTTAGAGTATGCCCCCCTCTCGTAAGACACTAAAGAGGGTCTCCCCCAGCAGTTTTAACAAAATTCTATCAAGCATAAGATCATAAATCATGGAATGGACATCCTTGGTAATTCAAGGATACTGAAGTAAATAGGGAAATAAATGCAACGATCATGGTTTTTCATATAATTTGTACAATACAATTGCACATTCACGAAATGAAAAATTGAATATATAAAAAAAATTCACACAATTCCAAAAAGGCTCATAGATGGATGTGGAATGAGATTTAGGTGTTTTTCAAGATCACTTTCCATTGTCAAAAGGCTAGACTCGTTTATGGTCTTTTTTTATACAGGGAACATCATGATGACTTGTAGTAATCTAAACAAAAAATTCATAAAAACCGGATAAAAATATCAAGCCATGGAAACTCATTTCCCTTTAAATCAATTCATAACCTACTGAATTGATCAACAAGAGTGACATAGATTTGCATGCCAATATATTCACATGTATGCCTTTGTGAGTGTCTAATTTGTTTTTATCTCCACTATGATTTGATGGATATATTATGGAGATTTCATGGAATTATATAGCTTTTTCAAATGTATTTATTTTCTTGTAATTGACATTGAAGAAATGATAAAATAAAGCTATTATTCAATTCATAAATCACCTTTACAATAAAATAATGACTTAATAGGCTTAAATATAATACTCATAAAACCTTTTCCAACTTCAAATGCATCCTAAGATGGTAGTGATAGTTGTGTTTAACGAGGGATAGTATCATAGTTAGCTTTTCGTTCTCATATGGAATCTCTGTAGTATAAACTTGGGTTTAACTCAACCCCGGGAAACCTCTATCAATTAGTGAATCTCATGTACATTAATTTTCTAAAGGATCCATCGAGTTTACCCCTTCATTTATAAAAAAGTATCACAAACATTATTGTACAATTTTTGGATGATTTTCTTTGAAAATAATGTAAAATTATAAACCACTCATTGTCCAAGCGAAATTAAATGTATGAAAATGTGATTTGTGGTGGTAATTTATAAAAGATTGTTAAGGTAAAAATAAATATCTATAGAGTTGAATAAGAAAATGGAATTGAAGAGTAATGTATCTTAGATTCAAACATCTAGGGAGATAGTTTTACCCTTGTAAATTCTTACTGATGAACTAAGATCTAATAGTAATTTAAAGGTGTTTTGAAACAAATACGATTACATTGAATGCCTCAGTCCTTTCAGTATATGATCCAGGAATTGATTTGTGTATGATAACACCTTGAGAGAACTTGAGGAAAACTTAAGATACAAATTTTCTCTCTTTTCCGATCATATCCTAATAATATGTCCCTCCTTATCTCTCTCATTCTCCATTCACGACCCCTTTTATGATGAGTGATAGAACATTTGCTTATTGGTTCATCCCTTCACTATATATATGAAGTGGAAATCCTAGTGTTTAAGTGATAAGGGACTTTCTCATAACTAAGGATCTTAACAAGGGACTTATGGATAATAATTATAATTGATTCCAATAGGAAATGGGAATTATGATTTAATCCTTATAATCAAATTCTTACAATTTCTTTGCACACCAATTTATTTCTCTCAAAATTATTTTATATTATTTATTACTTGCAAATTAGTTTCGTTGGAATTTAATTCCATGATTCACAAACTTAATCGATTTGATACTCTACAATATTATTATATAATCCACCGATCGGTTTTATTGGTATAATTAAAGCATACAAGTTCATAAATGGGGTATTTTAATTACGGATTGAATAATTCTTAATGCACTCTCCTCCATAATATAATACACATATTATCCCTATAACTAGTTACACAACTTACATTGTTATTTGACCCAATAAATTTCATCACAATCTTCAATAAATAAAAGTAATAAGTACATGATCATCCATTAATCAATATTCCTCAAGACTAAGATTTTAGGCATCGGTTACAAACATGTAAAATTATTTGAATTGTAGGAGTGAAAATTAACACCTTAGAGTCTTATGTAGTGATAGTAAGAATGTGTAAATAACATACACCAACTATATGTTTTTGTTCTTAATTTTGGACAACACTTATGAGGAAATGGAAGGGGATTTATTTGATATATATAATTGAAATAAGTGATTACAAAATTCATGGGTGGAAGGACCTCTTCTCTTCTATCCTATCCTCCTGGCTTTATATGATAGTATTACATCTAATTCATCCCCTAATCCCACTAACCTATAGATAATTTCTTGATGAACTTCGTCAACATGTGGAAATCGCTGAGGTTGAACGATTACTGCTCTCTTCCAACTAAGTGGTGGGCACTTGGATTTTGGTTAGTTGTGGAGAATATTCGTAATGGTGCTTCTTGAGATCTATCACCAAAAGCCTTCTTGAAGGCTGAGTTAATCCCTGGTACTCATAACGATGGATCCTTCATCCCCTCTCTCAGTGTAATAACTCATATTTTCAATATACTAGTTATCCATTCCAATATGCCAAAGATAGGGTGCGTTAAACAATCTATATCATTCTCACCATCAACACACAAATAAAACGACTAAAGTGAATTTAAATCCACTCACAACATGCGATAAACAAAAGTGATAATTAAAAATGGAATAAATAGCATTTCACTACCAACATAATAAATTGTAATAGTCTCAACTCCCAAATAAACTTAACTGAAATGAAATATTAAACTCAAGTTCCATAAAATATCTGAATGGAAATAACTAAACTGAACTGAAATAAGTAGCTACCTATGCTAAGAATCAACTGAAAGAAAATTGCAATGCAAGTGGAGTTGGAAGTCTGATATCCTTAGCTATGAGGATCATGTTTATAAATGACTCGAAAATAGTTTTATATGATTTTGATCAGTACCCAACCAAAAGTTAATAGAATATTTGATGCCCAGATTAATTCTTGATGCCGTAATTAATTCCTAAAGTTACAAGAATCCTTAAAGTTGAAAAATTATAATATGGGATTCTTGGAGTTATCATTTAAGATTTTTAATGAATCCCTAATGCCCTGATTAATTACATTTATTGGGGGCAACCAAATCGGCGCGAGGAATTAATCACATTTTATTCATAAAATACTACCGAACACCACGGGGTTTATGTTGAAACCCTTCTCTCACTTAGTATTTTTAAAACTTGAGGGTTTCGAAAAAACTATTCATTCGATTATGAAAGCGCGAATTTAAATCCTTAGTAATTTTTGATTTACTTGTACTAATTAAATTGCTCGATCTCATTATTTTAATTTTCCAAAATGAAAACATTTTTAAATTAGAATAACAATTTATACCTTTAAATTAATTACCCAAATTCAAATCAATTTAGAAAATAATAAATAAAATGGATTTTAAAGAAAAAGGAGTGTTCTAGGCCGGTCTTTATAAAAATCCATGTTATTTACAAAAAGGGGGGGGGGGGGTCCTAATTAATCCAATTAGCATGTCAATAATGCAACATAATAGTAAAGAGGCATATACGTAAGTAAATAAAAAAATGCAGAAAATAATAGAATAACATAAATTCTCCGTTCCATCATGGCATAGAATCCTTCCTCATATAAAAGGCTTGAAGAAAAATCAACCACTTGTAGTGGACTTCCTTTTACACAATAGACCTTCTTGAAATAAACATGTTTGAATCTTAGAGTTCTTCATGAAAAAACCTTATGGAAACAATCCTAGATGGGTTAAAAGGGTGAAGGGAAAGAAACACCATAAAACAGTTGGAAAATTGCTAACCAAAGCGAATCGCAAAACCCCAGAAAATCGAAGCAATCCGACCATGAATTTGGATCGCTCCAATCGACCTGTGTTAACATCATCATCTTCTTCTCGGTTTTGACATAAAAAAATAGACATAAATATCCTAATCTCCATGATTCTTTTTCCAACACTTAAACCCATACAAATACGTGATTCCATCAATAAAAAAAACATCACAAACCTCTTAAAAATCTTCCAACTATATCGATGTTGAAATAGTTACAAAAACCTAATTATTACAACCATATTGGGTCAAGGAGCACAAAATAACTACGAATAAACCATCTTAGGATCCATGCACAAAAAAAAATATATGTGACGATGATGGAAGGGTCATAAACATAGAATAACTACAAAACCATGTTATTAGTATGATACCATACAACGTGCCCAAACTAAGACTTCTTGTGTAAAATACGGACCTTTTCAATACGCAATTAATCTCAATCGGGGACCTGATGCCAAATCTTGGGAAAAACAACTATGGATTGACATTTAAACATGGAAAAAACTATGCCTTATGAATATTTGATTAGTCATGCATTGAAAAGAAAATCTAGAACTAGGTTTATGGATTAAACCTAGGGTTTTAAGAACACAATACATTAGTGAATCATGTTATGATTCGTTTGATGAGACAAAGGTAAATGATGATGAATGACTAAAAGGTGAAATATAGCATCGCGTCAAAACGCTAATCATTAAATTCGTTTCACCACTTTAATACAAAAAAACTAAATTACGACTGCACTTGAGATACAAGTGTAGCGGTAAGTCGGGTATCGAGAATCCACAGGGAATGTTAGTATAGATCGTAATCGGTTTATTCATTCAGAAATAAAATTGTAAAGGGTGATGAGTGGTTGTATATAAAAGGAAAAATTAAGAAGTTAAGTCTAAACAGGAATTAATAAAATGAGGGTCGGGATCACATACACACATTCACGGGCTAAACTACTATTAATTAGAATTCCGTGTCGAGATCAATTTAATCGAGCATTATTAATTAATCATAAACTTCACGCAATAAGGAATTTAAGCCAAAGTTGCGTGAATAAACATTTAATCAAAAAATGGTCGCACACGGATTAAATTTGAATTGTCGCTATAAACACTAAAGTTACGTGACAAATAAAGTTTAACGCATAACAATCCAACTTTAATACACATGGGTTCAATTAAACGCAATTCTGCACAAAACTTAATTTTCGGAGCTCGAGGCCCGCTAATGGCGGAACACAACCCCGACCCTATTTATCTAAGGGCACAACATGATTAAACTAAATTACAACTAATTAAACTAATTAAATTGGTAAATAACTAAATTAAACTAAATAGAAATCATGGAAATAAAGGAAAGACAACTATATATATGGTAGGGATGATGAATAGTCAACTTATAAACCCAAATGTTGCCAGACCAAATGAGAAACAAGAAATGAGCTCGCAATAATCCCAAACCCTAAGATTTTCTAACCTAAAATGGATTTTTTTTTATATTATAACAAAATTCTCATAAATAGTAAGTTGGAAAAAGAAAAGGAAAAAGAAAATGCAGAGCAAAATATCGTGGAAAATAGGGGATCAATCGATCGACCAGTCAGATATGAGATCACTGTATTTGTTCGAAGAGTGAAAATTAAAGGGTCAATCGATCAACCCTTTTGGTCAATCGATCGACTAGTCAGGTCTCAACACACTGCATTCTTTTTTACTTCTCCCTTGCTTTGGTTTCTTTTTTTTTCTCTTTCGCCAAAAGTCTCATAACTTCTTCGTTAGGGATTGGATTCACACACCGTTTACGGCTATGCAAAGCTTTCGAGGAGGGATACAACTTCCATGTAGATGTTGGGCTAGGTACCCAAACTGTGAATTGACTAGAATGCCCTTGCACGTGAAGAAATGTACAAAACTTCACCGAAATTCGTCTGAACTTTATATTAAGCATCCAAATACCTATAAAAGATCAAATAACCCCTACAAAGCTTGTTAACATAAAAATACGAGGATGTCTCATTAACGAGCTTAAATATAGGGAATAAGATACTCGAGGGGAATAATAACGTGTATGTTAGCGGATGAAATACGCAATATTTGTGTATTATCACACCCCCTAACTTACACATTGCTATTCCTTAGCAATGAAATAAGATGCAACAATAACTATAAGCTAACCAATGACAAGAGATAGTGAAAAATGGAAAAAATAGTTAAAGGTCACTTTCACGGGCGATTCGATTGCATTTAGCGTATGCAATAAGCTGTTAAACCCCTAGGTTATCCTAGTGGATGAGTGTCGTCTCGTGAGGGTTTTCAGGGATCAAACCCAGAAACACCAAATGGTTTCCTCAAAATATGTCCAAACCAACATGCGAAAAATTCAACAATATGAACAAGATTTCAACATGTTATTAGCATAGCAAACGAATTCACATGAAAAGTCCGTAGTTATTAACATTATAGAACTAACTTCATAGAATTGAAACCCTAAAAGTGGGAGGGGAGCGAGCATATGCAAAGTGTGATTTGGCAAAAACTTAAATAAACCGAATAAACATAAAGTGTAGATAAAAGTCAATCCTCACGGGAATTACACAAATTAAATGAATTCACTTGAAATAGGGAGGTAACACACATGCGTGGATAATGAGTAGATGTAAATTGAAACTAGGCCGCACACATGTTACAAATGAAGAACGCTATATAGAAAATTAAAATTTGTAATCTCAATGAAATATACCGCACATTAAAAGAGGCAAAATGCATTTTCACAGATTATCAAAACTATTATGACTTTTAAATTGAATGCACCCTAAGATCACATAGGACTTGTAGGGTTGTAAAGTAGGTTAGGGGTTGAGGGTACGAAATGAAGGAAATATGTATGGATCCAAAGTGTTCAGGGATGAAAACTCGGGATAATGGGAAGTAATGGGCAATAACTAAAATGGAAAACAAGTTCCATAATCAAGCATTAAATATAACAATTTGGAGAGTAATCAAATCTTATTGAACTATATACACAAAATATACAAATTTTCTTTTTCCTTTTCTTTTCTTATCTTCTCATGTTTTCTTATCATTTCTTTTTTTTTTCTTCTTTCTCTTTTTCACTCTTTTTATTTTTCTTTTCTCACTCTCAATGCTTAATTGCAACCAAAACACAACAATATCATTCAATCCCAAGTAATAATCCAAACATGGGTATGTAAGGGTAATAAGTATGGTGTATAACTCCAATTTGGAGTTGGTTGGGAATTTGGGGTTATGAAAAGAAAGGCTAATATTTAGGCTCAAATGGGTTGACTATGGAACATATAAAAGGTGAGGTCAAGGTCATATGGGTGATATACAAAGATGGCCTATGATCATTTCTTAAATTTTACATAATTCTCGAGTCAAAACAATATATGAAAATCATGCTCAAGTAACACATTTCAAGTATAAACTCATATAATGAACGATCAAATGAAATAATAGTGAGATTACCAACGACTGTAACGTTTTCAAAGAGGAAAGAGTAGTGTACACACTCACAAATGAAGGTACGTCTCTAATCTCACTCGGTGTAAGTATATACAATGCAACAAAAGATTACCGAGTTATAAAAGTCTTAAACCAAATCAGTATAACAAGAAAGCGCATGTGCTCATGGGATAAAGTTCAATTCATGAAGTTATTCATAATATCAATGATTTGAGGACTAAAGTCTAATAAGTTCTAAAATCGAGAACATGCATCATTGGGTTGTTAATTTGATCAGTCAATTATTGAAATTTATTATCGAAAACAGGTCATAATGCCCAAAAAAGGAGAAAAAAGAAAGAAAATATTTTTGATTTTTTTTAATTTTTAACAAAAAGCATGCTTTGTAACTAAATTGTGGTCAAATTCAAGGACTAAACAAAGACATGGATAGAATATGCCACACCCCCTAAGTTAAATGTTGCATTGTCCCCAATGCGTCCATTAAAGAACATAACACAAAGATAGGAAAAGAATGATATTACCCAAAATTGGAGCGATCTCCATAAGTACAAGTCCAAACGAATCTACAAAATAAGTTAGTACAAAGCTACGAAAGAATATTTACTGATATATTAAGTTAAAATAATTTATGTCGTAAGTCACAACCATATAGAGGGGTTGAAGTGAAAATACTAGATAAATTTATGGTGAACATTTGATTTTATAAAAATCGAAAGTCACACACATCATCATCCAATACACAACCACGAACTACATTACTGTTTCTCATTTCTTAAGCTCAATACAAAACAACTCATAACATATCAACTAATAAAATGAAAGAAATACAAATAAAAAGGAAAATACATAATAATATCCAATCCCAAAAATATAAAAATGAACCCATAATCGCAACCTAGTGGTCGAAACCACTAGGATCAAAAGGACTTTGAAAATGTGGCGGTAGCAACGCATTCGGGCCATGCTGCTGTACATATAAGTCTCTTATCATATCCTAGAACATGCAGAACTCCTGTCGTCGCTTTGCTCTATCCTGTCGATACTCTGCCCTCTGTTGCTCTTGTTGAGACACCAAAGAAGCCCGCCAAACCTGGGTCTCCTCCCAGAGCTGGTCCTGCAGTGCTTGGTATGCCTCAAAGCAGCATCTGAATCTGACTGTGGCACCAGCGAACTCTGTCCCAGCTCTGCCCTCTTAATCTCAGCCTCCTCCTGAGCCTGGTCAGTCACCTCTGTCCTCTGTCTCTTAGCACTCGGCTGCCCCCAAGATTAGCCTAACATCTTTGAGATGTTATCCTTGTTTAGAAGCTTCAGTGGGACACTCTTGTGGTCAGAATCAAACTCAGGGCAGCCTTGCGATAAGTAAATCTTTATGATGAGGGAAGGAAATGGAAGGGAAAAACTGTGGGCCTTTTCCTTTACAGAGGCATACATCATGTCTAAGAAAATGTAAGGAAAACTAATATCGCCCAAGTTGTTGATGAGGGTGTAGACAAATGTTGTGTGCTTACGGCGCACCTCTAACCTGTTGCATGCAACCATAATGGAGTGTACGTTGAGGTAGTGGAGTAATCTCGACATATCATCCATTGTGGCCGAGCAAAAAGCCTTCTTATTAAACCATACCTCCCCAGGAGCAAGTGCCTCGATTAATTTGGTAAGCCAGAACATCTCCCCATCCAAAAATCTAACTGACCGCTCAGGGTCTGGAACACCCATATATCGCTCTAAATCCGAGAGGGTGAGCTGAATCCGAATCCCCCAAACCATGTCCACACAGGTAGACAACTTCCCTTTCACAGCTACAAAAGTAATATAAAACATTCGAACTAGCTCCTCATTGATACGATCGTTTATGGAAAGAAAGAGCTCCCAACCGTGCTTGTTCAAAATAGTACGCGCAACCTCAGGAAACTCCCCTAGGTTCTAAGCGTAGTGGCAGGCCAATGGCCTATGTGGTGGCTGAAAATAGACTTGGAACAAATCGCGTTCCTATTCGCAATGGAAAGCATCAACGCCCCGGGTGGGAACGCTCCTGGTAGACTCATATTTCCTTAACTCGGCCATTTTAACCTACAAAACAATAATTAGGCAAAACAAATAGAATTATAAAGCGCAATTAAAGTTTAGTTAGTGAACTAGTTGAAAACGGTGTGTGAAAGAGTGTGAGTCCGAGCGAAAATATCCCACATTGTGAAAAAAAAGTGTCAAGGTACGACAACTAGTGAAAATCACCCAGGTGTGCACTAAAAATGGATTGAAAATTTGGTTTTGAGCATTATAGCCAACACTTGGTGTGCGCAATGTGAAATGAGGGTGTGAAAGTGCCATTCATCCAACACCCCCCCCCCCCCCCCCCAATTCATGAACAAAAATCATTAGCAATCAACACAAAGTGTTCATGAATGGATTTCTAACAATATTGGTGCACAAAAATTGTTGGAACAACAAAAAGGGGAAAAAACTCAACAAATGTAAAAAATGGATAAACATTAAAGAATGTGACATAAAACCAATAAATCTACACAAATACAAGAATGTAGAAAGAGTTTATACCTAATTTGAGTAGAGATATTGGTTGAATTGAGTGAAAAGGGGTAGGGAAATAAACTAGGGCTTGAAAAAGGGAGAGAGGATAGAAGGGAGAATAGAATCAGAAGGGAAAAAAGGAAGGCAGACTCAACTTTAACTGGTCGATCGATCGATCGACCCCTGGAGTTCGATCGATCGACAACTCAGTTATTTGCCTATTGCTTCCTCTTTTGAAAATGGGGGGGGGGGATTTATAATAATGGATATAAGGGGGGAAATAGATATACAAACAAGTATATATATATATATATATATATATATATATATATATATATATATATATATATATATATATATATATATAATAAAATTGAAATTAAAATAAAAACAAAATTAAAATTAAAATAAATATGTACACACATACACATATACTACACTAATCAAAAAGCGGAAAATATATACAACGCGCGACACACACACACATTCACAAATAAAAATGATAAATAAAATAAAATAAAAAGAACAAACAAATGCAAATGCGTGAGAATGAGTGTGTGCAAAATAAGAAAATCTTTTTTTTTCGAGCTAGTTTTGTTTTCGGTTTTTTTTTAAAAATGTATGTCGGAAGCACAATCTCCGCAAATTCAAATCTGTTGAACCTACAAAAGAGTTAGGACCGAGCATACAAAAAGCAATAAAAAGAGATTAACTAATTACACTAGACTACATTACAAGAAATAAGAATAAATAGATAAAAATCGAACGAAAAGCTAACTATGTACAACCTACTAATTAAACTCATAACTAGTTATACACTAGAAGTATAAAAAGTTAAGGATCCACCATGAAAAATATTTGGCTTTGGAGGATAACTGGTAGACCCTCCGAGCATGCATGCCTCTCGAAAAATGAGAATTCTGTTTGAACAACGGAAGGCATGCCTGGGGTGGAAAAAGTGAACCATTGTCCATTAAAAGTTTGGGAGGGACAATGGGGGATTTAGATAACAAGGGGGATACATACACATGGGTTCCAAAAAATATTGAATTTCCTCCAAAATATTTTGAAGTTGGAATGGGAGGGGGCGCACAAGGAGGCAAAGATGCCCTCACAGAAGGCAACTCGAGAGAGTACTCCTCACCGGCGAAAAGGTTAAACGTTTTAAGGTTTTGGACCGATTCATCAGTAACTAGCGACGGTGTGAAAATAAAGAATAAAGATGGGGAAGAAAGAAATTCAAAATCAAGAGATGAGTTATCATTGCTTGAAGGTTGAATTTTGAAGGAAATAGGATCGTTTGCAATGAAACTTCATTCTTTCAGAATCAAAGAAGAAATGAGTTCATTGCAAATGGATACTACACCCATCTTTTCTTCATTTTCATTCTCTACTATACCATGGATCAAGTCAAGAATGTTTTGTTTCAAAGTAGGTATAAAGTCCTCATTTGGTTCAAAACATTCCTCAACTTCGAAAGTCTCGGAAGAAATCGTCGTCGGATTCAAATAATAAATCCAACTCATGCTCCCAACAACGTTTTTCTTCATGATAACGGTTTTCAATTTTCTCATTTTCAAGCATACGCAAGCCCTCACCGAAAGTCATAGGGTGAGGAGAGGATTCTTGCAAATGAGAATTTTGAAAATTATTCTCGGGACTACAATCAAAATCATTAACAGAAGAATTTTGAAAATGATTGCAATTCGTTTCAAAATTCTTATCATAAGGATCTTGCGATACAAAATCGAAATGATCATTCCCAAAATTTATTTAATCCATACTTTGACTTTCGTAATACTCACCCAATGTCATTTTAGATGTTGCAATTTTTTGGACTTGTAAGTATTGACCAAAAGTCATAGGTTTACAGGAATTTTGAGAATTATCATTAGGATTACCAGAAAAATTGGAATTAGACATGCTTACCCCAACAAAGGCTCGAGATGGCTATTTCCACAAAGACGATGTGTAGCCAAAAAAATTCAAGCGTTTCTTAGCGCTCAAATGTGAAAATCCTACAAAAAAGATAAAACAAAAAAATACAAATACAAAAGGAAAAAATACTATGAAAAAATAAGACAATTACACTCTATAACAAAACACTCCCCGACTGCGGTGCCATTTTGACTAGAATAAAATGAAGCGTCGCGTCAAAACGCTAATCGTTGAATTCGTTTCACTTGAGATATAAGTATAGCGATAAGCCGGGTATCGAGAATCCACAGGGAATGTTAGTATATATCTTAATCGATTTATTAATTCAGGAATAAAATTGTAAAAGGTGATGGGTGGTTTTAAATAAAAGGAAAAATTAAGAAGTTAAGTCTAAACAAGAATTAATAAAACGAGGGTCGGGATGACATACACACGTTCGCGGGATAAACTACTATTAATTTGAATTTCAGCTCCAGAGAAATTTAATCAAGCATTATCAATTAATCATAAACTTCACGTAATAAGGAATTTGAGCCAAAGTTGAGTGAATAAAAATTTAATCAAAAAAGGTCGCACGCGAATTAAATTCTGATTGTCGCTACAAACACTAAAGTTGCGAGACAAATAAATTTAAATGCATAACAATCCAACTTTAATACATGCGGGTTCAATTAAACGCAATTCTGCACAAAACCTAATTTTCGGAGCTCGAGGCCCACTAATGGCGGAACACAACCTGACCCTATTTATCTAAGGTCACGACATGATTAAACTAAATTACAACTAATTAAACTAATTAAAACGGTAAATAACTAAATTAAACTAGATAGAAATCATGGAAATAAAGGAAAGACAACTATATACATGGTAGGGATGATGAATAGTCAACTTATAAACCCAAAAGTTGTCACACCAAATGAGAAAGAAGAAATGAGCTCCCAACAATCCCAAACCCTAAGCTTTTCTAACTTAAAATATTTTTTTTTTAAATTAGAACAAAAATATCTTAAATAGTAAGTTGGAAGAAGAATAGAAAAGGAAAGGAAAAAGAAAATGCAGAGCAAAATATCATGGAAAACAGGGGATCGATCGATCGACCCTTTTGGTCGATCGATCAACCAGTCAGATATGAGCCCACTGTCTTTGTTTGAAGAGTGAAAAATGAAGGTTTGATCGATAGACACTTTTGGTCGATCGATCGACTAGTCAGGTCTCAGCACACTGCATTCTTTTTTCCTTCTCCCTTTCTTTGGTTTCTTTGTTTTTCTCTTACGCCAAAAGTCTCGTAACTTCTTCGTTAGGGATCATATTCATGTACCGTTCACAACCACGCAAAGCTCAGGAGGAGGGATAAAAATCCATGTAGATTTTGAGCTAGGTACCCAAATAGTAAATTGACTAGAATGCCCTTACGCGTGCGAAAATGTATGAAACTTCACCAGAATGTGTCTGAACTTCATATTAAGCATCCAAATACCTATAAAAGCTCAAATAACCCCTGCAAAGCATGTTAACATAGAAATCCGTGGTTGTCTTGTTAACAAGCATAAATATAGGGAATAAGATACCCGAGGGGGGTAATAACGCCTATGTTAACGGATGAAATACGCAATATTTGCGTATTATCAATGAACTCTTTGCTTCCATCCAAGGTGTCCAAAAAATTTTGATTAATGTCATGTAATCTAAGATCTTCCAGGTAGGTGGGCAGACATTTTTAGATGAAAACCCTTCCTTATAAGTGAGATAAGGTGTTGTCGCTCTAGGCCTCTTCACAAAAATGTGAATATTATTTTCTATCACCCCTATCAAACCTTATTAACTAATATTCATGATCAAAACCCTTTCCATGCCTTTATTTACAAGTTCATAAAATGGTCTCGGGCCAAACTAGGATTTTGCGAGTATGTGTCTGATTACATGGGTATATAGACTACACAAGGGATCCAAGAAAAATAATTAAATTAGCTCCAAATCAATACTCAAAAATCTCAATTACAATTACTATAAATATTTTCTATCCTCTTTTAAACATCGTTAATTCCACTAAATAATTACTATTGCACTTCAATTTAGTTATCTCATAAATCACTCAAAAATAATTATGCCTTATTTGAAAAGTTGATTATGGTATATAATATGATTCCCCGTGTTAAGTGTATGATACCTGATTGGTCAAGTCAATTTACTGTTACTCATCTTTAATCGTAATCTAATCAATTTCCTTGCCTCTCTTACTTAACTTGTTTTCTACTCCACCAATATTATGAAATAATCCATCGTTCGAGTTTTACTCAGTGGAAATAAAACATATAAGTCTATCAAGGAGGAATAATAATCCATAGTATCCCCTAGATGAGGATTCCTTTAAATTATGATCTCAGACCTACTTACACAAATGTCACTCAATATGCGAAGATCATTTGACCTAATATAAATTAGATCACACCCATAAAAATCAAAGTGAGATTTGCACAAGCATTCTAATCCTCATAATTCTCAAGATTAAGAATTTATTCACCATTTGCAAATGGTGTGAGATGTTTTTAGTCTTAGAAAGACAACTCTGAGACTCAAATCTCACAGGTGACCTTGTTTAATTTAGTCATGGGAAGTATCGAATGTAATCCTCTGTTGAACTCTCGAACAAGTTCTCAAACCATCAAATAGGTTCCCATAGTTTAAGATAAACTAATATGATTGCATCACAACCATTTTGACAATATGTCAACTCCCTATCAAGGTTATGAACATTCTAGCAGAGCTAGAGCCCGAATTCTAATCTGCTAGTGATCAATACAAAGCAAAATCACCAGAATTCCTACTAAGATCTACTGAATGACATGTCTACAACATACTTAAAATAAATATAAGGCATTACTGTATCCATTATTCTTATTTCAAAATGAAATAACACAAATTTACTCATAAGTAAATGAATAAGGATGTAACTAACGACACGTCTAAGAATAAAACACAAATATCACCCCTCGCAATGTCATCCATCAAGTATGATATACACAGTCATACAATAACAATAGATAAATCAAATATAAGGGTAATTTAATTAAACCTGAATCGTTGCACTAATATCGCTCTTTTATAATTCCCAAATATATCACATAAAGGCAACTACCTTCAGGGACCATCTTTTTCTTCTATCGGTAAATCCGTAGGAGTCTGTGACCTAATGGACTTAAACAAAAAATACACATAAGAGAATGATTGATCAATACGCAATCACACTGATACGATAAAAATATTACGTATTTCACCCGTTAACCTACGCATTATTAGCCCCCTCGAGTATCTTAATCCCTATATTTATGATCGTTAACCAGACAGCCTTCGAATTTAGATGTTAACATGTTTTGTAGGGGTTAATTGAGATTTCGTAGGTATTTGGATGTTTACTGTGAAGTTTGGAGACATTTCGATGAAGTTTCGTACACAATGGCACCTGTAAAGGAAATTAATCATTTTATAGTTTGGGCACCTGTTCCAACATATTCACGAAAGTCGTATCCCTGAATCAAGATTCACATGGCCGCATATGGTGCGTGAATCGAAGCCATAACGAAGAAGTTACGAAGATTCAAGCGGAAGAGATTTACAACCAAGCCAAAACAAGGGAGAAGATTCAAGACATGTAGGTCCGAATCGATTTGGCCCCTTCCTAATCGATTCGGGTGGAGACAGTGTTCCAATCCCCTATTTTTGAATTGATTAGGATTTCTGCCAAATCTATTTGCGCCTTATGCAGCTTCAAAATATCTCCCATCCGAATCGATTTGAATTTGGCCCGAATTGATTCGGGTCTGTAATTTTTCTTCTCTTTATTTAGAAGTTTGCCATTTTTATGGGATTGTATAAATACTCTTTTCTCTCATTTGAGATAGATATCTTTCATTTTAGTTTAGTTTAGGGTTAGGGTTTGGATAGCTCTTCTTCTTCTCTCTTTGGTTGTGACCCATTTGGCTGTTGTAAGTTGAACTTTTCATTACCCCTACCATTAATATAGCTGTATTTCTTTTTTTAGGCTTTATTTCCATTGATGTCGTTTAAATCCATTGTCTTGATTAACTTGAATTTCTTTTATATATTGCTTTCCTAGCGTTAAAGTATTTTAATTTATGCATTGCCCTTAGATAAATAGGGTTGGGATTGTGTTTCACCATTTATGGGTTTGGACCTCGAAAGTTAGGGTTTCGCATAAAATTGCGTGTAATTGAAACCTCTCATATTAAAATAGTATTGTTATGCGTTTATGTTCCTTTGTCACGCAACATTAGAGTTTAAAGCGACAATCCGAATTGAATCCGCGCGTGACCATTTTCGATTAAATGTTTTATCAAGTATATTTGGGTTAAAATCCCTTCATGGGTGATGTTTATGCTTAATTAAAATGCTCGGTTAAATTTCTTTCGAGCCAATATTCGGATGATTAGTTGTTTAGCCCGTGTGGTTGGATAGGATCCTAATCCTTGCTTTACTTTTGTATAGCATAACTTATTCTTTTCTGTTGTCACCATTCCCAACCATCACCTTTTCTTTTATTTATTTTATCCTTTTATTCCTAAAGTAATTAAACAATTAAAATCTAAAATTCAATCACTCCCTGTGGATTTATTACGTTACTTGACTTTCCATTGAGCTTGCCTCGTAAGTGTAATAGTAGCTTAGGTTTTTGCATGTAGAGCGAGAGTCGAAATCAACGACAATGTCCCTATAGGAACACACTCGTTTTCTCTCTCATCAATATGGCGTCGTTGTCGGGGAGTGTGTTTTAGATTTCACTTGCTTTATTATTTCGTAGTATTTTTTCCTTTCCTATTTGTATTCTTTGTTTTAACTTGTTTTACAGGATTGACTATTTGAGCGCTAAGAAATGTTAATTCTCGATCGTGTACCTCTCCTTTTGATTCTCCATCTACAAATTATTCGGTAATCATGTCATTCTTTTATTGTTATTACGGTCATTCTAATGATTCTTACTTTTGGGATAGTTTTCAAGTTTTCGTTTTCAAGATTTTCTTAAGATTGAAAGACTTGAAAACAATTTGCGGAATGAAAATTGTTATTGGGAGCTTGAGTTGGATTCAATATTCGAATTCAATGACGATTCTTATTCTGATACTTTCGAAGACGAGTTTTAACCAAATGAGGAATCCGAGGATCTAGAGCCGAGGAAGCTTACTTTGGAAGAAACTTTTCTTCTCCCAAGGTTTGGAAAGCCTAGATGGTGATGGATCGAGACTTGGAGCACTTTAAGATGAGATGAATTCTTATGTAAAAATCAACGAGGAGGTGGAAACTTTTGTTTCACCTAACTTTTTTGATGAATTTCTCATCAAGTGTGCATCTTTCTCCCCCAAAATTCAATCTCCTTCAGATTATATGTTGATGGAGATTGAATTTATTTCATTACCATATACTCTTTTCATCATTGAACCATTAGAATTATCGGTTGATTCCTATGAGTCGGTAGAAACTTCTACACTTTTTGCCGATGAGGACTCCTTACCGGACTTATTTTCGATGGATTTTTCATGATTGTGTGCACCACCTCCCATTCCTATTAAAAATCCTTGGGGAGGTGAATTTACTTTTTTTGGATCCCAAGTGTACCTTTCCCCTAATTATCCAAACCCCCATCACCCCACTAAAACTTTTAATTGGTGATGGTTCATTTCTTACGCCCTACACATGCCTTTCGTTTTTCAAACGTAATTCTTACTTTTCAGGAGGCATGTTCGTTTTGGAGGGTTCACCGTTGATCTTTCAAAGTCAAATCCCTTTTTGGGTGGACCCTCAACTATTCAGACTTCTAGTGTATAGTTAGTGTGAAGCCTAAATAGTTGGTTGTAAATAGTTATATTTTTAATTTTCTTTCTTTAATTTTTTTTCTTTCCATTTAGTTTAGTCTAGTATAATTAGTTAAACATTCTTTTATTGTTTTCGTTATGCTCGATACTAACTTATTTTGTAGATTCGTTTGGACTTGCGCTTATTGGATATTGCTCTAATTTTGGGTAATCTCGCTATTTTCCTCTCTTTGTGTTGTGCTCTTAATGCGCATTGAGGACAAAGCAACATTTAAGTTAGGGGGTGTGCATATTCTATCCATTTCATATGTACTCCACTTATTTGCTTACTTGTTAGTTATTAAGTATGCCTTATTGTGAAAATTTTGAAAAATTACAAAAGTATTTGTTTCTTTTTTTCTCTTTTGTTGGGCATTTTTCCTTATTATCGATGATAAATTTTAATAATTTCCCGATCCGATAGACAACTCAACGATGCATGTTCTGGATTTTAGAAGTTATTAGACTTTAGTCCTCAAATCATTGATATTATAAATAACCTCATTAATTAAACCGTAATCCCATGAGCACATGCGCTTTCTGGTTCTATTGATTTAGTTTAAGATTTTTATAACTTGGTAATCTTTTGTTTCATTGTATATACTTATACCGAGTAAGCTTTGTACCTTCCGTCATTTGGGAGTGTCTACACTATTCTTTCCTCTTTGAAAACGTTGAATTCATCGGTAATCTCACTATTCTTTCATTTGATCGTTCATTAATTGAGTTCATTTTTTAAATGTGTTACTTGAGCATGATTTTCAAAGTTTGTTTTGACTAAAGAATTGAGTAAACTCTATGAAATGATCACCCATATTATCCTTGACCTCACCATTAATGTTTCCCTAGTCAACCCCTTTGAGCCTAAATAGTAGCCTTTCGTTTCATTACCCAAAATCACATAACCAACTCCACATTGGAGTTATAAACCATACATATTACATTCCATACCTTTTTTTGGAATGATACTTGGGATTGAATGATGTTGTGTAGTGTGGTTGCAATTTAAGCATATGAAAAGAGTGGGAAAAAAAAGTGTAGTGTGAAAAAAAAATACAAAAAGAAAAGAAAAGAAAACAATAGAAAAGGAGGAAAAGAAAAGAAGGAGAAGTTTGTATATATGATGTATATAGTTCAATAAGCTTTGATTACTCTCCCATTGTCATATTTAATTCTTGTTAAGGAAATCATATTCCAATTTTGATATTGCCCACTATTTTCCACTATCCCCAGTTTTCATCCTCGAATACTTTGAATCCGTACATACACTCCTTTCATATCATCCCCAAGCCTATCCTACATTACAACCCTATAAAATCATTCCTAAAATCGTAGTTTTGAGATGGTGGAGAAAAGGCCCTAAAAGATGGTTTATCCGTCTCAAATACTTGTTGGGACGCTATTTGGGACGGCTATGGGTTTTTTTTGATAGAGAGTTATAAATACTTTTTGTGACTCCATTGTCGTCTCAAAAGAATTTTTTGAGACGGGAACAGATTCGTCTCAAATCTCACCATTTTATATAACCCTTTTGAGATGGAAAGAGAGATGTCTCAACAGAGTGCTTTTAAGATGGGAATTGATTTGTCTCAAAAGGATACTATTTTAGAAGATCTTTTTGAGATGGCAACATAGCCATCTTTAATATATTTTTGAGACAGTTTTAACCGTCCCAACAAGGGTTAAGGGATCTTAAAATTTTTGCACCAATATATTTTGGACAATAAAATCTATCACTAAATTTAATATATGATTGAATTACATTTGAGACAACACAACTAATAATAAAAAACATAATACATAATATGATTTCCAACAAACACAATGAATCATTTTCATTCAATAATAGTTAAGAGTTCTTACAAACATCTCGAAATATTCATCACAACAAAAATGTTAACACTAAGTTCACACATTCGACTTGACAACAAAATACATTAATTTCTTATGATCCAAAGCACAAAATGCTTTTATCAAAGTAATCCCGCAATCTTGTTATCACTGCTTGTTCTACAAAAATCACTTGTTATCACTGCTTGTTCTACAAAAATTGCCACCTGAAAAAAAAAGACAATTGGTGTCAATTATATCAAAGTTAATATCCCACTCATCAACAATACATTGTGCAATGAATCAATATAGTATATTATCATCATAAACAATATAACTTTTAGACAATGATATCTTTTTAATAAATATTTAACTACTAATAGTTTTACAAAAAAACGACAGAGTCCCCTCTGTTTATTCATGAAAACCACAGGTTGGCAGCCTGTTTTAAACATTAAAATTGATTCTAAGAATACTATACACCAACCAATAGCAAACTCTCAACACCACCATAACAAACTCTCACCACCACCATATCAAATTTTTACCACCACCATTGAAAATTTAACTTTAAAAGAGAGAATTTTCCACCGATGACTAAACAACTACGACAAACCTACAATGACCAACAACTACTACTTAAAAAATCGACATAATATCCTTTGTTTATTAATGAATACCAACCTGTTTATAGGTTATAATTCACTCAAACATCTCAACAATCAATGGCCACAACACAGTAATATGTAACTTTAAAATGGAGAATTTCCCATTTTAAATAGTATGAGCTACATCAATCTCATAATAATAAAGATGTATTATTACCTAGTAGGTATGAGATGTTGAGATTTTGGAAGCATGATGTGGGGCAATACAAAGAAATAAACTTTGCATTTTGCTTCTTATGTCAGCCTGCATCTGTAGTAGAGATTGTTGGTTGCTAATTTTTAATTATTCGAGCTCCTGTCGATGTCGAGCATCTTGATCTTCAATGTCTTGCTGATGTCGAACATCCCACTCATCAACGTCTTTCAAGCATTACTTATCAAATAAAAATAAGTCAAAATTAATGAATCTAAAAATTAAAAATATAACTTTGACGAACAATGGTAGTTTTTGTTGATATGCATACCGCTCTATTTCGTTCCATAGAGAGAGATTATTGACAAATTTATCAAAACAAAAGCAAACTTAGTGGTATTTCACAAATTTAGGATTTGCACTTTAATTTTTGACGATGATTTTTGCCAAAGTTTGGAAGTAAATTTCAGGTAAACCGAGAGAGTAGATAAATCTTGGACAAGTCAATTACCTGATAATGTTAATATATGGCGCCCACCAGCTGCAATTGCCCAAATTCTTACTACTGCGTTCAATGCCGCCAAACACGGTAATGTTGAGAGAGGTTCATCTCCAAATGAGGTTCATCGTGCATTCATCTAATGATGTAGACACCAAAACACAAAAAATTAAAATAGGGACATAAATGAGGGCTATGCTGTTGAACAAAGAAAATTTCTTATTTTTGGAAATCAGTCAAAGTAGATGAAATAAATAAAACCCAAACCATGTCAGTTTTTCATGCAAAAAAACTATGACGTATATGTATTCATAATTAATTCAAGCACCCCCCCCCCCCCCCAACACACAAAAAAAAAAACATATATCTCGGATGTAATTCTTTGATTAGGGACATCAAAATGTTAAAGATACTGTGAACAAAACACTTTTATCCCTTTGTTGAGTCACACTACTATTATATAACAAAGTTATATAACTGTTATATAACTTTGTTATATAACTAGTTATATAACAGAGTTATATAACTTTGTTATATAGCTGTTATATAATAGTTATATAGCTTTTATATAACTTTGTTATAAAGTTGTTATATAACAGAGTTACATAACAAAGTTATATAAATGTTATAGTTCACATGTAGCCAACAGTTTAATGAGAAAAATTGAATTAATGTAAAACACAAATTATTAAAACGATTCAACTTTATAACTACAATTAATATACAGGTAAAAAAAATGAACCATAAGAATTCAAATTCAATTCAAGATAGGCCTTTTTTAAACAATAATTCTAGGTCGGCTCTTATTTTCGACTAATTGGGTGCGACTTATAGTGATATTTACCCTCTTGGTGTATTTATTTTTTTAACTATAGTTGGTTTATGTTGGCCTTTTGGAATTAGAAAAAAAATAGAAGAAAGGAAAATGGCGATGACATTTATGAGATTACGACAATATTCCTCATAATCTTGTGAAGTCTCGACTCCAATATATGGCGATGACATTTTCTCATATATATGGCAATGACATTAGCGAGTTGGTTCCAAAGTTCTGTTACCATATCTAATGGCCCAAAGATGTCCCTACGAGCGATCTGTTATAAATCTGTGATGCACATCTCAATATTCTTGAGCAGCAATAGCAATGTGTGGCACACAACTTCTTAAAATAGACTCAGGTTTTAGGTTATCATTAGGGAATCAATTTTGAATAGTAATTGTGCTTTGATTCATGATTGTGTGCATGGATTCTAGAAGTCTTATTAAATATGCATGTTCATGATCAAGGAGATAATCAAGATCAAGAACTAATGCATTTAGTGTACTCTTTTGAGCCTCTTTTGTATCAATTGGAAGATATAAACAGTACTAAAGGTAAAACTAATGTTGATGATGAAATTCTTGACCTTGGTGATGTTAACAACGCCCTTAAATCTCGGAAATAATTTTTTAATCATAACGCTCTTATGGATGCCAACCAGCCTTAAGATGATTTTACTTGTTTTAATGACTCTAATGAGAATTATTGTTACATCCAACATGATATTAATATCATCAATTCAGATCATAAGGAGGATAATGATAGAGACTTATCAAAGTTCTATATAAATCTGCCAAAATAAGAATTAAGAAGGCTAATAACAAAATTCTGATGAGAGAACCTTACCCCACCCGAAGCAGTTGGTTGGTAACATTTCTATGAAGCTATTGCTATGTAATATTATAGGTCTGCGGAATTTTAATTCTCAGGGTGAGTTTTCTAACCTCTGCAAGGCTCAACATCTTAGCTTAATTGGTATTGATGAACCTATGATTGATTTTTAATAATATCTACTTTTTTTGTCCTCTCTTAGTTTAATTATTGTTTCTACTAATATCAGAGATAATTATCTTCCCAATATTTGGCTTACAGGTGATACTAACATAGTCCCTATTTATATTTTCTCTAGGTCTAAACAACGCATCATTGTCTTTGGTTGGTTTGATCGGGTCGTTTGTCATTACATCTTATGGAGTTATATTACTAAATATGTATATAATTTGAGTGGGACCATTATGATTGTTAGTTACTTCAATTGCATTCTTGCGGCTCATGAGAAGAAAGGTGGAAACCTCCCTTCTAGAATGTCTTGGGCTGAGTTTTAAGCTTTATTTGAACTTTTCAGTTGATTTATCCCAATATTAAAGGGTTTTTTTCACAAGGGTTTGAGAAAATTATGCTTCTAATCATGTTGAGGAAAGTCTTGATAAAGTTATGTGGTCTCCTAATTGATTTGATAATTAGTCAAATCTGCGTGTTTAAATCCTTTTCAGATCTATATCTGATAACTTTGCCCTGATTTTCAACTGCCATAAACTTTCTTTAGGTCCATCCCTTTTTAGATTAATGACCACCTGACCCCTTTGAGTTTTAGAATGTGATTTCGAATGCTTGGGAGTTTATTGAAACGGTGGCTTTCCCTATGCTTGAACTTGTTTATAAGCTCAAAGAAGTCAAGGAAGCTTTGAAAATTTGTAATAAAAATAGTTTTGGCCATATCTAAGATAATATTGAAGAATTTAAAAAAATCTTATAAATATTTCAAATCATATCAGAGATGAGGGTATAAATGATTGTTAATTCAATATTAAAGTCAATGACAAGAAAAAAAAGTAAAGAATTCCATTCAGAGATAATATATTTTGGGGAGAAAAGGACAATGTAAAATGGCTTACTAATGGAAATATGCATACAGTCTTCTTCCATAGTTACGTTAAAGTCAAGGGAGCCAAATCTTTAATACACCATCTTATGGATGGATACTTAAAAATCACTGATCCCAGTATTTTGGCTGACTACATTCTTCATTTATACTCTGAGATCTATCAAGAAACTTATTATGATAGAGATGGAGATATTGATTTCATATATACAAACTTTTAGAATTTGAAAATGAGATGCTCACTAAAGTGCCTACTTAATAGGATATTTATAAAGATATTTTTGATATAGATGGTAGTAAATCCCCTGGGATTGATAGCTTTTCAAGTACCTTTTATCAACACTACAAGAATATTCATAGTATAAAGGTAATAGATACAGTTCTGTTTGTTTTTACCAATGGTTAGATTCTTCCAAATCTTAATGCTAATATGATCACCCTCAATCTAAAGGAAATTGGTGTTGATAAGATCATTCAATATAGACCCATTTCCCCCAAAAAAATTATCTTTCAAGTTACTCCTAAAATCATTATTATGAGAATCAAACCTACAACCTTCAGAATCATTTTTCCTCAATAAAATGCTTTTATTGAAGGAAAAATCATTATTGGCTGCATTAGCGTGGTTTTTAAAGGCTTCAATTTGATGAAAAACAAAATCTTTGGAGGGAATCTAGGTCTTAAAGTTGATATAACCAGGTCTTTTGACATATCAAATGTTATTATTTTCTCAGTATACTGTCTAAATTTTGTTTTAACTAGAAGTTTATCCATATCATTCACACTCTTTTAAAGTCTTCTAAGCTCTTTGTCTTTGTTAATGGTGATCCTATGGGATATTTTTATTGCAGTCGTGCGATGAGATAGGAGGATCCTCTTTGCCCCATTATTTTTTGCTTGGCTGAAGAAGGTTTAAGCAGGGGTCTTTCAAATATTTTCTCTTGAAGGGACATCAAACACATTTCCTATCCTAGAAATTGTATTTCCATTATTCACTCCTTATATGTTGATGACCTACTTGTCTTCTCTAGAGATGATACTAAGTCTCTATCCAATATTCTCAATTTTCTTCATCTTTATAATAGATCTTAGGGGTAGTTCATGAACAAATACAAGAGCAGATTTTATCTACGCAACTTATTCACTCATAAGAGGAATAAAGTCGGTGATTTTCTTGGCATTAAAGAAGTTAGTATTTCATTTTCTTATTTGGGAGTGCCTATCTTTGTTGGAAACCTCACTAAGAAAGTCCTTCAACTTCGGGCTGATAAAGCTATTGCTAAGCTTAGCAGTGGGAAGGGTCTTCCTTTATCCATGACTGGGAGATTTTAGCTTGTACATTTTGTTTTTCAAAGCATCATCTTCTATAGTTTTCAAGTTTATAAGTGGCCAACTTCTTTTCTTAAAGATCTCAATTGTTGTACGAGAAATTTCATTTGGAGTGGTGATGTTAGCACTAAAAAGATTATTACGTTTTCTTATATCAAAGTTAGAAATGTGTAATGTGATTGAGGTTTGGGGATAAAATATGCTAGACACCTGAATATATCTACCCTTCTTACAATCTCTTGGGGATTTCTTAACAAGTCTTTTCTTTGTGCCTCTTTCTTTAATAGGAGATTTAATTTTTTTGCTAGCTCCGGCATTACCTGGCCTTAAGTCCTTATTTGTGATG
This sequence comes from Sambucus nigra, assembly GCA_949130495.1. Lineage (NCBI taxonomy): Eukaryota > Viridiplantae > Streptophyta > Magnoliopsida > Dipsacales > Adoxaceae > Sambucus > Sambucus nigra. Next base: position 290,476,805 of record OX422223.1, read on the forward strand.
GGAAGTCCATTAATGTTTGCTTTGATAATGGGCTTGGCACTCTTATTGCAGCTTCTCTAAACATTAATTATTTATCTCCTCTTAAGTGTAATGTTTCAGACCTCATTGTTGATTTTAATTAGAAGATGCCTAATTGATATATTAATTCATTTCCTTATAATTGTGATTCCGTTTTAAAAATAAAACTTCCTATTCTGAAACCAAAGATAAGCATATTGGGGAATGCTCTTCTTCTGGTGACATCTCTCTTACTAAAATTTATAAGTGTTTCAAAGGTGATGTTTTATGGCTGTTGATTTTAAAATCTATAGATTAAGTTTGTGCCTCCCGGAATCTCTTTGGTCAGTTGGAGATTATTGCACAATGGCCTCCTAACTGATGATAATCTTAAGGCTAGATATATTCATGTAGTCTCCCCATGCCTCCTATGTGATTCCTTTAACTATGAAGAAGATTCCATTCATCTCTTTATGAAATGCAATTTTGCGAGATCCTTGTGGAGATGGAATTCCTCCCTCTTGAATCCGGTGATTCCTTATCCTGATCATGTTAAGGATTTTTGGAGTTTTATCAATCTCCTTAATCATGGTCCTCAAGTTAAAAAACTTTGGAAGGTTGTTGTTATGTATGTTCTGTATAAAATTCATTGTGCTAGAAACAAGATTAGATTTGAGAGTGTCTCTCCTAACAAAGTGGTGATTTGCAACAGTATTAAAGTTTGGATCCAATTCATTAATCCTTTTGTGCTTGGGTACTATAATAATAGTTTAGATTTGCGTATTCTAAAAAATTTTGATATCTCTCATATCTTGAGAAGAGCTCGCAAAATCACCATTGTATATCCTAGTTTAGATTTCCATATCCTTTTGTGCTTGAGAATGTCTTTCCTGTTGCCTTCGATGTCATTTTTAAAAACCTTAAAGGGGAATATATGAGATGCTATTGCAAAGATATTAGTGTGAACAATTCGTTATTCGCTGAATTATTTGGTTCTATCACTACTATTAATATGGATTTATCTAGAGGTTGATTTCATCTTTGGCTTGAATATGACTCTTATAGTGTGGTGTCATATTTCAATAGAAAATATTTCATTCCTCCTTGTCCTTTTAAGATTACTTGGCTTAACTTTCTTTATCAAATCTCTTGTATGAGCTTTAAATGTTCCGACATCTTCAGAAAGGGCAATAATTCAGCTAGTAAATTGGCAAAATACGGGCATGATGTTTTTCGACGGCTACTAGTAGAATCACTGCCCTAGTGAGTTTGAAAGTTTTGTCTTCAAAGATTTTATATGGTTTCCCTCTTATAGATTTCATTCACTAGTTAGATTCCATTGTATTTTTTAGGCTCTATTCTTTTAGGAGTTGTATTTGATGCTTTTTCTCCCTTTCTTATTCTTGTATGTATTCTTTTTTTGGTGATATAACAAAATCTTTTAAATTTGCTAAAAAAACTAATGGGTGATAGGAAAACCACATACTCCCTCCGTACCAAATTAAGAGTTCTTATCCAATTTTTGTATAAATTAAGGATACAATCAATCTCTGGTCGAATCAACACTTAATCGTTATCATCGGATTTGGTTTATTGATTATTTCCAAAAATAGAAAGTGGACTATTAATTTGGGACAACCCAAAAAAGGAATAGTGGACTCTTAATTCGGGACGGGAGTAGTACTTGCCAGTGCAAGAGCACTGTCTATAGCCGAGAGCGATAGAGAGAAGATGGATGGGATGCATATTGATGAGAGACAGAGAGGATGCATGCTAATGTGGGAGAGGAAAAGTGTAAGGAAAAAACATGAGAGAGAGGGGTCATTAAGACAGAGAGGATGCATGTTAATAGGGGAGATGTGTGATGGTTTTGATATTTATACATATATTCATTAAGACAAAAATATAAAATTAGCATTTGTAATCAAATGTCTATAGAGAGAGGGGTTTTCCTTTGAAAACTGAAGCGATAACGAGGATTCAGTGGGGGTAATGAAAAAGTGAGCGGGGAAAGTGAAATGTAAGGGGGGAAACTAGTATTTGCACCAATGTTCCAAAAAAACACATATGGAATGGCCTTAAGTGACAGTTCTAAAAAACCTTCTTTTTAAGAGTGTGCCAGCATGCCCCGTTAAGAAGGTCGAGATCAGCTCCCTTTACCTCAAGTCAACCCATCCTCCTTACAGGAAGCTGCAAGATCCAAAAGACGTGCTTTAGGCCATTTTGATGTACATGACACCTACTTTTCAGAATGGATTATTATTGGAATTTAGAATGGAATTGACATACACTGACAAACATATTTTCTTATACTATTTGCTTAGTCCGATTGTTAATTCTTGTTGGAAATTTAAATTTGTAAAACCATATAGAGAGAGTCATTTAAGACATTAACAAAAGTCTATGTCATTTCATTTCTACAACTCAAGCCTAAAATACAAAACTTCTATGTTGTATCCTCTAAAGCCTATCACATTTAAGAAGAAAAATTACTCAGTGAACCTTAACCAATTATTTGTTGTTCCAATTAACTTTGAGGATTTTAACAATTCTTCTCATAATGAAAATTGCAATTTAATATCTCAAATAGCAAGGGGCATTTCTAAACATGAGGATAGTGAAAACGGTGAGGAATGTAATGATTTTAGTCCTTACTTAATTCACATTAACCCTACAGATCTCGTAATTAATTCTTAATTATACAGCAAGCGCAATATTATCTCCCTCAACATAAGTAGGTCACAAAAAAGAGCCATCAATTTGAAAGCCAAAGAATACATTGCCTTACATGATGGGACCAAACTTAAAGCTAAATTAGCTCAAGAAGCCATATAGAAAATCACTCAGGGCTATGACAACCTTTTCACAAAGAGTCTTAAGGAAATTAAATCTTCATCCTTGGATCCTAAAAAAGCGGAGGAGGAGATGATTAAACTAAATCAATAACAAAATGTAGAGGTGCACAGATTAGAACACCTTGTACAGTCAAATAACATTATCTCATTTTTTATTCTAAACTACAAAAGAAGTTAAAGTGAGATTATAGTTATCCATTTTCAATACAGTTAAGTTGACACATTCTACTATGGCTTTACAACTAAAATAAGAATAAATAAAACTTTACCCAAAATTTATATCGTCAAAACATTTGCCGATGTTGAACACTTCACGAGCTACACGTTCATCTTATCTAATATAAACATATATACAAAATAAAACACGTTCATCTTAATCCTGACGAATATATGATAAACATAGAAACAAAAATCATAGATCGAAGAAAATTAATCCACACAAACACATATTGTATTCGAATTAATAACAAATATTAGAAAGCCAAAATGTCAAAAATCAGATTATTTACCTTTTTTTTAAACAGATCTAGAGAGATAATCGCTAAGGGTTTGCTTTACAAGATCGGGATCGGGTATTAGGGATATCAAAAGCATGTATTAAACATAAACTACATGCTAAGGGCCTGCTTTGCAAGATCGGGATATGGACTAGGGGTGGCAATTCGGGCTAATGGGCCATGTTGGGACCCGATCCGACACGAACCGACACAATTTTATTCGGCACGAACACGACACGATATATTTTTTTTATAACATGAACACGGCCCAACATGAGTACCACAATTAAAAAAATCGAGCTAATTAGATAAGATTGACACGGCCCGACATGATAACCCTTTAATTACTTTTTTATTTTAACAAATAATGCCACATACAAAATAATAATATTTTCTCTACATAAATCCAATTGGACATAAATGTGCAGAACCAGAGTATACACATACTAAACATTCTTATAACATACATGTACTAAGAAGGTTTCCCAGATCATGTTTCTTACTGTAAATTCATTTGTTTTCTCTATCCACATTAATAGTAGAAAAGTTGTTATTGAATAAGGAAAAAATGATGGCCAAACAAATACTTTTACTCTAAAATTAAAAAAATATCATTATTTAATCCCTCATATACATTCATGCATCTGATTAATTAACTAAGAAACCCTAAATCTCATAGACAAAGGAACATTTACTTTGTGTGGGGTGGAGAAGATAAAAAGTTACCTTGAGAGCGAAAACGTACAGAGATGGGGAGAACGCGGAGGAGAAAAATGTTGGGGGGGAGAACAACTGAGTAAAAGAGGATTGGGGCAGAGGAGAAGGAGGGGGAGGGGGGTTGACCGCCGACTATACAGGTAATAGGGTTTTGGTTTGGCTGATTGGGATGGTTGAGTGACTTTTTGGTTTTTTGTTTTTTTGGGGGGGTGGGAGGTTAAGGCGGGAGATGAAAAGACTAGCGGTGGCAGGTAATTTTTTTTAGCCGTCATATTTGGTATATCTTTTGAGACAGTAAATATTTTACTGTATCATTTGGCGTATATTATAAGACGGAAAGAATTAATCGTATCAAAAAATGATCTTTTTGAGACGGCTATAATTAGCAGTCTCAACAAATAATAGTTTCTAAGACGGCTAATTATATCTGTCTTAAAAATATGTTTTAAACACTATATTATATCTGTCTCAACAAATAATAGGGTATGAAAAGAAACATTTTTTGTAGTGAAGTCCCATTTGATCGTAGGGTGAGTTCAATTTAAAAGTCATAATAGTTTTGATAATCTGTGAAAATACATTTTGCCTCCTTTAATGAACGGTATCTTTCATTGAGATTACATGTTTTATTTCCTATATAATGTTCTTCATTTGTGACATATGTGCGGCCTAGTTTCCACTTACATTTACTCTTTATGCTCGCATGTTCCGTGTGTTACCTCCCTGTTTCGACTGAATTCACTTGATGAGTGTAATGCCCGTGAGGATTGAATATATGCTTGCTTTTATGTTTATCCGATTTATTTAAATTTTTGCCAAATCATATTATGCATGTGCTATCCCCCTCCCACTTTTAAAGTTTCAATTCTATAAGGTGCATTCAACCTGTTAATAAAACCAAACTTTAGCCTGAATTCGTTCAATATGCTAATAACTCATTTGAAATCTTTTTCGTTGTTGTTGAGTTTGTCGCTTGTTGGGTTGGGCATATTTTGAGGAAATCGTATGATGTTGATGGGTTTCATCCCTGAAAACTCTCACGAGACGACACTCGTCCACTAGGATAACCTAGGGGTTTAACGGCTTACTGCATACGCTAAATGCAATCGTTCGCCCGCGAAAGTAGCCTTATCTTTTTATTGCTTTTTCAACCCATTTAGTAATTGTATCCTGCTTTTGGTTAACTTGTAGTTCTTTTTGTTTCCTATTTCATAGCTAGGGACTAGTAATGTGTAACTTAGGGGGTGTGATACGATGCAAATATTGCATATTTAACCTGTTAACCTACGCATTATAAGCCCCCTCGGGTATCTTAATCCCTATATTTATGCTCATTAACCAGACAACCTCCGAATTTCAATGTTAACATGTTTTCCAAGGGTTATTTGAGCTATTATAGGTATTGGGATGCTTAGTATGAAGTTTGGACGCATTCCGAAAAAGTTTCGTACACAACTGCACGCACAAGGGCAATTTAATCATTTCACCTTTTGGGCACCTGGTCCAACATATTCACATAATTGTAGCCCCCTGAGAGAGCTTCGTGTGGCCACAAGCGGTGTATGAATCGAAGCCCTAACAAATAAGTTACAAAGATTAAAGCGGAAGAGATTTAAAACCAAGACAAAACAAGGGAGAAGATTCAAGAGCTGTAGGTCCGAATCGATTCGGCCTCACCTGAATAAATATGGGTGGAGACACTGTGGCAATCCCCTAATTTTGAATCGATTCGCTCCCTTTGTGAATCGATTCGCTGCAATCCAGTCAAGAAGGTCTCCTTGAAAGAATTGATTAAGATTTCTGCCCAATCGATTCTCCCCTTATGCAGCTTCGAAATATCTCCCACCCGAATCGATTCGGATTTGGCCTGAATCGATTCGAGTCTGCAGTTTTTCTTCTCTTTATTTAAAAGAGTTCCATTTTTGTGGGATTGTATAAATACTCTTTTCTCTCATTTGAGATAGATATCTTTCATTTTAGTTTAGGTTAGGGTTAGGGTTTGGAGAGCTCTTCTTCTTCTCTCTTTGGTTGTGACCCCTTTTAGTGTTGTAAGTTGAACATTTCATTACCCCCACCATTAATATAGTTGTATTTCTTTGTTTATGTTTTATTTCCATTGAGATCATTTAAATTCCCTGTCTAGATTAACTTGTATTTCTTTTATTTATTGCTTTCCTAGTGTTAAAGTAGTTTAATTTATGTATTTCCCTTAGATAAATAGGATTGGGATTGTGTTCCGCCATTTACGGGTTTGAACCTCAAAAATTAGGGTTTTGCAAAAAATTGCGTTTAATTGAAACCTCGCGTATTAAAAGAGGATTGTTATGCGTTTATCTTCCTTTGTCACGCAACGTTAGAGTTTAAAGAGACAATTCGAATTTAACCCGCGTGTGACTAGTTTTGATTAAATGTTTTATCAAGTATATTTGGGTCAGAATCCCTTCGTGCATGATGTTTATGCTTAATTAAAATGCTTAGTTTAATTGCTTTCAAGCCAGAATTCTGATGATTAGTTGTTTGGACCGTGTGGTAGGATGCGATTCTGGTCCTCGCTTTACTTTTGTATAGCGTAACTTATTCTTTTCTGTTGTCACCATTCCCAACCATTACCTTTTCTTTTATTTATTTTACACTTTTATACCTGAAGTAATTACACAATTAAAATCTAAAATTCAATCACTCCCTGTGGATTTCTTACGATACTCGACTTACCGTTGATCTAACCTCGTAAGTGTAGTAGTAGCTTAGGTTTTTGCATGTTGAGCGGGAGTCGAAATCAACGACAATGTCCTTATACGAACACACTCAATTTCCCTCTCATCAAAATGGCGTCGTTGCCGGGGAGTGTGTTTTAGAATGTAATTAGTTTATTATTTCGTAGTATTTTTTCCATTCCTATTTGTGCTCTTTATTTTAAACTTTTTTACAGGACTGGCTATTTGAGCGCTAAGAAATGTTGATTTCTCGATCGCGCATGACACACCCCAACCCAATTACTTATAATTAAGTTTGAAATTCAAGGTGAGTCAAATCATAATTACCTTAACCAAACCATTTTCTCGAGTATTCTTTTTCGTTAACAGGATGAAGCCATAAAGACAAACTTTTCACATATTTTAAAGTGAGTACGATTATTAAAACTTGCTTCAAGGATAAGTAAAATTAAATTACCCCTTTTTCAATTGTCCAAAATTAGGGTTTATGCAACCTTTGCTAAGACAACCCGACCTCCTATATTTGGCAGTGACATCATGTTACCTGAAACGCATAACCATTGTAATCGTGAGCAAAAGAGCCCAATGAATGCATCACTACTAAACTATTGAATATAATTAAATGCAATAAATCATATACATGTGGTAATACATAGGTACTTATCCATCTCATTAACAATCATGTATTACTTATCCGGTCCATTCATAAAGAATTACCAATTATATAATTATCCATCTCATTCATAAAGAATTATCAATTATACATTTATCCGACTCATTCATATAAAATGACCAACTTATCCGAATCATGATTCACATATCCTGTATGAAATAGACAATTCTTCTCCATTCCTGGTCGAGGAGTAACCCCTTGTCTTTAATAGAAAAATCTCCCCCATTCCTGGTCGAGGAGTAACCCCTCATTTCGGTAAACAGAAATGAACAAATTCATATTCAATATTATTCTGATCATATCCATAACCATGCATAATACATCTTACCAGTGAGTTATATTCATATCATATCCATAACCATGTGTAATATATCTTACCCGTGAGTGATATTCAAATCATCTCCATAGCCATGTATAATACATCTTTTTCCAGTGAGTACACTCACCTTGGCCACTTCATGTATTTTTCCTTTTCCTTTGTCCGACACTTGTTCAACCGGTTCTTCTTTCCTCTCAAATATAAATTCTTACAATATTATTATTATCATAAGGATCTTAACCATCCAAATAATACTTAAACGTAACTCAATTCATAAGCATCATATGATTCCATTCAATTCCTTTATCATAAATGAATATCCATTCACATTCATGTTACGACCTCTAATATATCTAAATCATAACCCGAACATACTTTAATTTCTTCTTGGTAACCCAATTTTATCATATTAGGTTCCCAATATAAAAGACAACACATCCTTTCAAGTTTCCTAGAGCAAGATGTGTCCATTTCTTTATTACAAAGCAAATATGCCCTATATGTTCCTTTATCGTTTAGTCAACTTCCAGGAATTTTAATAATTTTTCTACATCATAACTTCTTGTGATATTTCACCCAATATCTATAAATATAATTCAAAATTCAAAATTAAAGTGTCATAATTTTTAAGGTTCATTTACCATGTCAAGCAAAACGTCGAACACCTGGTGTGCATACTTACACCTTTGGGGCAAATTTAATACCTGAACTTCAAACTATCACCAAAGATTCATTTCTTCATATTTTCACACTATTTTTGGATATGTAATACACATATGAGTACTTTTTAATATCCAATTATAATCACTCAATTCCAGTAAGTATACAAAAATATATGGAAGTTTGAATAAACAAGGTTTCTAAACAAATAATTTCAAGGGTTTACACATTCAACTTCACCTAAACTTTCACCTAACCACATATATATTAAGGGATGAAAGTTTAGTAAGAAAATGATGATTTCGTATCATCTATAACATTAATATAATAAAAATAACAAGATTTTTGCAGTTAGGATTACCTTCAGGGCTTTTACGTAATTTCTATGGATTTTTCTCCAATTTTTCTCCTCACTTTTTCTTCCTAACTTTCCAATTCTCTCTTCCTCTCAAGCCAAAATCTTTAATGGATGAAATATGCTGAAGGAATATCTTATTTCAAGCCTTCAAAGTCTGAAAAAACCCACCTCCTTCCTCAACCAATCAAAATCCACCATTTGTTAGCCTAATAAGACGAAATATAGTTTAACGAATGGGCAAATTTGCCCCTGCTTTGTAATTCCAGCATAACTTCTCGTTTGGACCTCCGCTCAACACATCGTTTGTTGTGTTACAACCATAACTCATAGGTATACAATTATATAGTTTGACCTTAAGTCAATTGTTACATTATAAGGGTCAAAACTAGCCTCTAACCGGAACATTTTTATCAAAAACTTCACAAATTTGTGTTTGTGACTAATTTAATATTTCATAAGTTATGAAGGTAGGATTAGACTCAACACAATAACTTAAAATTATATATTCTAATAACACATTATCCCGTCCCATACGGTAATCATGATTTAAACATGGTTTATTATAACCGGGTCGTCACAACCTTCCCCTCTTAGAAAATTTCGTCCACGAAATTTACGATGAATTTCACTTATCAAACAATTGGGGATACTATTTTCTCGATCTATATTCCCATTACCATATTCCTTATTTAATTTTATGGATCCTCCACAACACTTTAACTACGAAACTACTTTATTCCCTAAGAATTCCAATCGGTTCCTCGATGTACGACACATCTTCTTTCATAATAACTTTAGTATCCTTATCATTACCTGTAACAATAATCGTCTAACGATTTCTTATTAATGAAAACCAAACCCCAACTCATATATTACTTCATACCACTATATACGTATGTCAAACATTCACACATACTAGATTATTAGTTATATCATCGTGTGATATTTCAATAATATTACCATATTGGCTTATTACACGTCATATTTTCATCTTCCATTCAACACCAAATACACGTGTTTGACTTTAACTACTATCCATATCATCTTTGATGTTTAAGAGTATTTTAAATCTCGTCCTTACAATTCCTTAATTTAAATATATCCTCACTACTCTTCATATGTCAAAACTGTACAATCTTTCGTTAACTGTTTCTTCTTAACCAAGCCTCCATATTCACGTTCATTTATATTGTGCAGTCATGCACTATGAACTCAATATAACTTCTTACTATATTACCCTTTTTAGTATCGTATGATTATGTTTTAACTAAATATACAACGACTTTAACTAGTCATTTATCTGGCAAAATCACTTTACAATCATAACCTTACCCCAATCCTTATTAACATTATAGTATTATGCAAAATTATTAATACACTCACCTTACTCGTTTAGTAACATGGACATTAAAAATAACATCACCACTGAATTTTTTTAATCACACATACCAACCCCATAATACTTATCTTAACTATTATATGTCGTAATTCTGTCAAATAACTTGAACAAATACCTTAATGTATCCCATTATGGTATCTCGCATAACATCTTATCCTTACATATACTTCTTGGTGACTCCATATAATATCAAACATATTCATTATATGTCATATACTTAGTGATAACACGTACATATAATGACAAATACAACTCAATATTCACCCAAACCAGTTGTCGATATTCCAACCCGATTAGCATATTTCCCATACTCATAAACAATACATACACTTAAAAGGGCTCCCCAATATTTTTAAACTTCCAACTCATTAACACCTCGTCTCAACTTTACTATTCATATAAGCATTTCAAAACATCCTAATAGTAATATTCACTACATATACTCATACGATTAAAAATTTTACATCTCAACTCTTATCATTCTTTTCTTCTACTTATCATAATCTAGTATGAACCCATATTCGGATCAATTATTATATATTAACTAGTAATTGAATTTCAGACCATTCACATATTAAAATTAAACATATACCACTATTAATCCTCTCACTTCACCTTTACCATGTGAATCTTCATTTTATTCACACTCTAATAATTTACTAACTCATCCTTTAACGGAATATCGGTTCCCTTACCTCACTCTCCCACATAAATGGGCAGACACCAAACCATGGTTTAATAAGTGATACAACTCAAGTCTACATATTCCAGTATAAGAAGAGATTACTTCCAATACTTCACAATTTTCTTATACCACATTTTGTCTTTAAAAATTTTCCTTCAATGACATGCTTATCCATACCACAAACAAAACAATGCAATGATTCAAATTAAAATACATGTATTCGCTGTCATCCCCGAATAAACCTTAACATCTCATTTCCTTTCCTGCAAGATCCTTACATTTCATATCCCATACAACAATATATATGTAAAACTAACAAATGTTAGTCAATAAAGCCAATTTGCTTATGACTCAAAACAATTTCTACTTCCACTGCCAAATCTAGGCGCTCCTCACCCCAGAGCCTCTAAAACCTAGGCTCTGATACCAAAGTTGACACACCCCAACCCAGTTACTTATAATTAAGTTTGAAAGTCATGGTGAGTCAAATCATAATTACCTTAACCAAACCATTTTCTCGAGTATTCTTTTTCGTTAACAGCATGAAGCCATAAAGCCAAACTTTTCACATAATTTAATATGAGTATGCTTATTAAAACTTGCTTCAAGGATAAGTAAAATTAAATTACCCCTTTTTCAATTGACCAAAATTAAGGTTTATGCATCCTTTGCTAAGCCAACCCGACCTCCTAGATTTGGCAGTGACATCATGTTACCTGAAATGCATAACCATAGTAACCGTGAGCAAAAGAGCCCAATGAATGCATCACTACTAAACTATTGCATATAATTAAATGCAATAAATCATATACATGTGGTAATACATAGGTACTTATCCGTCTCATTAACAATCATGTATTACTTATTCGGTCCATTCATAAAGAATTACCAATTATATACTCATCCAGCTCATTCATAAAGAATTATCAATTATACACTTATCCGGCTCATTCATATAGAATAACCAACTTATTTGAATCATGATGCACATATCCTGTCTGCAATAGACAATTCTCCCCCATTCCTGGTCGAGGAGTAACCCCTCATTTCGATAAACCGAAATGAACAAATTCATATTCAATATTATTCTGATCATATCCATAAACATGTATAATACATCTTACCAGTGAGTTATATTCATATCATATCCATAACCATGTGTAATACATCTTACCCATGAGTGATATTCAAATCATCTCCATAGCCATGTATAATACATCTTTTTCCAGTGAGTAAACTCACCTTGGCCTAGTTTCCATTTACATTTACTCTTTATACTCGCATGTTCAGTGTGTTACCTCCGTATTTTGAGTGAATTCATTTGATGAGCGTAATGCCCGTGAGGATTGAATATATGCTTGCTTTTATGTTTATCCAGTTTATTAAAGTTTTTGCCAAATCATATTATGCATGTGCTCTCCCGCTCCCGCTTTTAAAGTTTCAATTCTATGAGGTGCATTCAACCTGTTAATAACAACAAACTTTAGCTTGAATTCGTTCAATACGCTAATAAGGCGTTTGAAATCTTTTTCATTGTTGTTGATTTTATGTTGGGTTGGGCATATTTTGAGGAAATTGTATGATGTTTATGGGTTTCATCCCTGAAAACTCTCATGAGACGACACTCATCCACTAGGGTGACCTAGGGGTTTAAAGGTTTATTGAATATGCTAAATGCAATCGTTCGCCCGTGAAAGTGGCCTTATCTATTTATTACTTTTTCATCCCATTTATTACATGAATCATGCTTTTGGTTTACTTGTAGTTCTCGCTGTTTCCTATTTCATTGCTAGGGACTAACAATGTGTAAGTTAGGAGGTATGATACGACACAAATATTGCATATTTCACAAGTTAACCTACGCATTATTAACCCCCTCGGGTATCTTAATCCCTATATTTATACTCATTAACCTGACAACCTCTGAATTTTGATATTAACATGTTTTGTAGGGGTTAATTGAGATTTTGTAGGTATTTGGATTCTTAGTATGAAGTTTGGAGGCATTCTGGTTAAGTTTCATATATAACCGCTCGTGCAAGGGCAATATAGTCATTTTATAAATTGGGCACATGGTCCATCACGGAAGTTGTAGCCCCCTGAGCGAGCTTCGTGTGGCCACAAACGGTGCATGAATCGGATCCCTAACGAAGAAGTTACGGAGATTCAAGTGGAAGAGCTTTATAACAAAGACAAAACAGGGGAGAAGATTCAAGACCTATAGGTCCGAATCGATTCATCCCCTCCGAAATCAATCTGGGTGGAGACAGTGTGCTAATCACCTATTTCCGAATCGATTCGCTCCCTGTGCGAATCGATTCGCTGCAATCCAGTGAAGTAGGTCTCCCTGAGAGAATCGATTTAGATTTCTGCCAAATCGATCGCCCCTTATGCAGCTTCGAAATATCTTCCATTCGAATCAATTTGGCTTTGCCCCGAATCGATTCGGGTCTGTAGTTTTTCTTCTCTTTATTTACAAGTTTTCCATTTTTTTGGGATTGTATAAATACTCTTTTCTCTCATTTAAGAGGGATATCTTTCATTTTAGTTTAGGTTAGGGTTAGGGTTTGGAGAGATCTTCTTCTTCTCTCTGTGGTTGTGACCCCTATTGGTGTTGTAAGTTGAACGTTTCATTACCCCTACCATTAATATAGTTGTATTTCTTTATTTATGTTTTACTTCCATTTATGTCATTTAAATTCCTTGTCTAGATTAACTTGTATTTAATTTATTTATTGCTTTTCTAGTGTTAAAGTAGTTTAATTTATGTATTGCCCTTAGATAAATAGTGTTGGGATTGTGTTCTGCCATTTACGGGTTCGGACCTCGAAAGTTAGGGTATTTAAACATCGCCTATTAAAAGAGGATTGTTATGCGTTTATCTTCCTTTGTCATGCAACATTAGAGTTTAAAGAGACAAGATGAATTTAATTCGCGTGTGACCATTTTCGATTAAATTTTTTATCAAGTATATTTGGGTCAAAATCCCTTCATGTGTGATGTTTATGCTTAATTAAAATGCTCGGTTAAATTGCTTTCGGGACAGAATTCTGATGATTAGTTATTTAGCCCGTGTGGTAGGATGTGATCCCGATCCTCGCATTACTTTTGTATAATGTAACTTATTCTTTTCTGTTGTCACCATTGCCAACCATTACCTTTTCTTTTATTCATTTTACGCTTTCTTCCTGAAGTAATTAAACAATTAAAATCTAAAATTCTATCACTCCCTGTGGATTCGTTACGATACCCGACTTACCGCTATGCTTGCCTCACAAGTGTAGTAGTTGCTTAGGTTTTTGCAAGAAGAGCGGGGGTCGAAATCAATGACAGTGTCCCCACACGAACACACTTGGTTTCCCTCTCATCACACACCATCGTGTAGTCTTATGCTAAAACTAGACAGATGGATCACCAATGTCGGATTGTACTAGATAAATTAAGGTTTATAAATTCAAACCTACATAAATTATTATCTCATTATCCTCTAGTTTAAACATCGTAATAAATAAAAAACTAAGAGAATAAGAATTTCCCAAGAACTTATTATGCACACAATACACAAAACCATCTTTTCTTGCACTAAACATCACTGACATCGTGAAGTCGTTCCAATAAGATCTCAAGATCATTTGTAGAAAACACCCGATCTCGTTTGAACGAGACACCAATCTCATTCAAACGAGATATGCACAGATTGTCTCCTTCATCCCAAAAACACATGTTCAAAAAGTAAACTTCCATTGTTAACCCAAAAAGCTTCCAACTAGCAATCCCAACTATAAAGAAAATTTTCCAAGTAGTGTAAATTTGTATGTATTAGCATTATTCCGAAAAAAATCCAGTTTGAGTTATAGATAATCTTTGATGTGTTATATTGAAGATGTAGCGACCAAGCTTCAAGATAGATCATGCTGTATTTATTGGTGTAAGTTTCATGTCTTCATATCACATTTCATTCCGAGATACTCTCAAAGCTAAAACCATCCTTATTGTTTATAAAAGTTCTGAGATTTCTTACACATGATATAGAGATCTTATTTGCACCATTGGTTTGTTCATCAATATTAAACAAGTTTTTTCTTTGGAGTTTTACGGTAAAGAAACTATGAAGGTCGTGTTTCCAGTCGTAGATGGTTGCCAAAGTTGCATTGGTCGATACAGAGGTACACGTGGACTCGTGTGTTATGAACAAGTATTGTGGAAGGGTTTTTGTGTGGGCACAATGGAGGAGCGATTAAAGAAAATAAGAGCATCAAGGCTTTTGGGGATCGAGTCACTATAAATCTATATGTCTTCCTTTATAATTACTGTATCATAGTGATTGTCTGTCTTGGACCGTCCGAGGTTTTTTTCCTTAGTGGTTTCCTCAAACATCCGACGTTCCTTTTCTAAACTTGATTTATTTTACTTGCTTTAATCACCTAGATGCATGTTTAGGATTAAATAAGATAAAATTGGATTTAAGTAAAATTGGTTCACAAAACTTGGTGCTTATTGAAATTGGGAAAAAGGGTTTTTGAAAGACAAGTTGTTTTCACCTAAATCACACTTTAAAAAGGGGCCTAAAAATTGGTATCAGAGCTAGAAATATTATTTATTGTGGGTGATCCCTTGTGCTTATAGGTATGAATTTAAGAAATTTTTATGCTTTTTGAACTCCTATTTTTATGGCACTAATTATGCTTATTAGACAATGCGAGTGAAAAATTATTTTAAAGGTATTGATGAGCATGCATTGTTAACGGTAGAAAAATGGTGGTCACCATCGATCACAAGAGATGGAGAGGTCACTAGTTTAAAACATATTGAGTCATGGACCGAAAATGAACATAAACTTGGACTTTAAATATTTAAAGGTTTAAATTTTATTTCCTCATCTGTCACCCTAGATGAATATAATCATATTATGATGTGTAAGACGTCAAAAGACTCTTGGGATGTTCTTGCACTCACTCACGAGGGAACTAGCACGGTTAGGGTGTCTAAACTTCAAAACCTCAGTACCCAATTTGAGATGATTAAAATTTTATAGAGTGAGATTTTTGATGAGTTTTACACTATATTGTCCCATATTTTCAACTCATCGTTTACCTTGGGAGATAAAATACCCTGCAAACGAATCATAAAGAAAATCTTAAGATTTTTGCCTAGTAAATTTGATCAAAAAGTGACCGTTTTAAACTCCTTGGGCATGCTTGGGGTTAGGAAATTGAACTTAATGGCTTTAGGAATTAAACTTCATGGCTCTCGTTTGCTTTCACATGATACTTCTCATGCTAAATATAAAGGATGATTATGTTAGCCATGTTCGTCATACGCTAGTCTTTGCTTCATGATATATATCTTGCTAGTGTTTTTACATGTGTATCTCTTGGTATTATATTTTTCATTTATTTGAGTCTTATTGAAAAAATAAATACAAAAAGATTTTTGGTTTTATATATTTGTTGAGAAAATACAAATAGATTTTGTTTTCTAGGTCAGAAATATTCTTTTAAAAACAAAAAAAGATTTTTGGTTTATTTTTGTGTCATGAGTTTTCATGTTTGATATGGCATATTGGTGTGGTTGGACCCCCATCAATTCATTATCCTTATGGCTAGGTCATTTGGTTATAATTATAGATGCTTAAAATGATCTTAATGTTTTGAAGTTGATTTGCATTTGGATTCGACTTTGTATATATGAAATCGCACTCACATGCACGAGTTTATATGAATGTTTGACTTCCCCTAAGTATTTGAGTTTGGTGAGACGATCTCCTCTCAGTTTGTCATCTATGTGTAATAAAACTTAGGAGATGGTGTGCATGTAAGAACCGTTTTCTGTGAGGATAGATATTTCATAAATTGAAAAAATGATGAGTGTTGATGGGAAAGGACTGCGACAGAATAATAATCTCATTGTGAAATCCACCATTTAAAAGAGCCCAAGAAAAATTTAAGGTAGTAAAAAGAAACATATTCCAAAAATAGGACCAATAGGATTTCTCTAAGGTGAGAAGAGTAAAAACGTCAAAAGAGCCAAAAAAAATATGAATAAATGAAGGTGTTTGGATGGAAAATAACAACTAGTTTCACCAAGAATCTTATTGTCGAAGGATCGTGTCATGATGCTATTGTTAGTTGAATCGTCGAAAATCCGGATTTTCATTGATGTTGTTCATTTAGTTCATTAAGTTCAATATATTAATTGTGACATATGGCTAAAACCCAGTTTAATGACATTTATCTATCAATTAGAGCTACTTGATCATTTCGATGTGTTCAAGTTGTGATTCATTTGTTGTAGTTCACGCCCATTCATTCCATATCCATGTTTGAGCACATTGATACTATGTTAGCATGAAACTCATACTTTTTTATTTTTCTATTTTGAGTCATTTTTGCTACTGTTTTGATTTTCCAGTTACTATTTCGTTGAATTTTTTTTCAGTGCGCAAATCCTACATGTTCTTAGAGCTGGAAAACAAAAGTTTTGATGTCTTTCAAACGACTCCTAGACATTGTCCAAATGACATATCCACGTCGTTCGAAGACTGGATCTCGCGACCTTAGTAATGGGGTGTTAAAAGTGTCAGGTATGGTCATTTTTAGGCCGTTTTTAGTTAGTTTCTTGGAGTGTTTCACGCAACATGATACTATTTTTAGGTCATTTCTTGCATGAATCTAAGGACATGAAATATCGTTTAAACGACCTGATATTGTCGTTCGAATGACCTGTGTTGACCAGAGTTGATTTTTTTACTCTTTGTTCTATTTTTGTACCTACTTCATATATGTGATGATATTACACTATTTTGGTACATCTGGTTAGTTTACATGCAATCTATATTGACTATTCATTCTTGATTCTTATAATGCATTGATTCGTTTAGTCACATCATTACTGATATTGATTATTTCACTTTGCGTGACTGTTTGAGAGCTACGATTTGGTATCTCTTAATTATTATTCGTTGACTCTCCATGTTTATCTAGATATGCTCATATGTTTATTCTCATCCTGTATATTCAGTCATTTATCTTTTTTCCCGGTTGTCTATTCGAACAAAAATGGGAGAGAAGATATGTGATGAGGGGGGAGTTTTGTTTGATGAGCACATTTGTTTATTCTGTTTTTCTGATATTATTTTACAAAATGGCATGATATGGTTGCTCACATGTTTAACAAATGGTTTGTTTTATAAATTGGTATTATAATTTTTTATATCATTTGTACCTCCATACTTCACATGGTATTTGTTGTTTCATGTGTGTCGTGATTATTCAAAGATTGGACATTTTGTTACTACATCACATGAAGACAAGTTTATGTTGTCGGTCCAACATTTGTTTACCATATCGCGTCTTGTATTTTATTTTTGGGTTTATGGGATAGAATTTAGGTCTTTCAGCTTGACGACCCAATTTAAGATTTTCACTGTTTAGTTTTTTCATGGAATAGCCAAAGGGGGAGATTTGTAAGGACGAATTTCCAAGTAGTGTGAATTTGTATGTATTGGCATTATTCCGGACAAAACCCAATTTAGGTCATAGATAGATTTTTACTTGTCACGATTCCCATATAGTCTATGATGTGTTGTTTTAAAGATGTAGGGGCCAAGATTCAAGATAGATTATGCAATGTTTATTGGTGCAAGTTTGATGTCTTCATGTCACATTACATTCTGACATACTCTCAAGAATGAATGCATAATGTTTATGGGACTCGTAAAATATTTTAAGGATGTTATTTTGTTTTAAAATGATTTAAAAATGTTAAAAGTGTTTTTAAAAGGTCGTAACTTCGTTTATTCTGAGATAAACTCGTTTTAGAGTTGTGTAGAACGTTCCCTTGTGTTTAGAAGGATAAAATGACTTTAACAGTCGTTTAAATGACATGTGACTATCGTTCAAATCACATGGTAATATCTTTCTAACCAGATGTCTATATCATTCAAGCGACATACACATCTCGTTCTAACGACTTACTGACTTAAAGGTTTTTATTTAAGGCAACTTCTTTTCAGAATTTTGAGGGTTCGGAACCAAAATACATAATAGAATAGTTACATTTTTCTGCACTTTTTTCTATGGAATTCAAAGCTAAAACCATCCTTATTGTTTATAAAAGAACCGAGATTTCATACACATACTATAGATCTCTTGTTTGCACCATTGGTTTATTCATCCATATTGAACAAGTTTTTTCGTTAGAGTTTTACGGTGAAGAATTGGTGAAGGCCTTGTTACGAGTCGTAGATGGTTTCCAAAGCTGCATCGGTGGATACCAAGGTGCATGTGGACTCGTGTGCTGTGGAAAAATATCATGGAAGGATCTCTGCGCGGGCACTGTGGGGGAGCGGTTTAAGAGAAGAAGAACATTAAGGCTTATGGGGATCGAGTCTTTGTGTCTTCCTTTGTAATTACCGCATCATAGTGATTGTCTGGCTTGCACCGTCCGAGGTTTTTTCCCTTAGTGGTTACCTCGTACATCCAGCGTTGCTTTTGTGAACTTGATTTATTTTACTTGCTTTAATCACCTAGATGCTTGTTTAGGATTAAACAAGATAAAATTGGACTTAAGTAAAATTGGTTCACAAACTTGGTGCATATTAAAATGGGAAAAAGGGTTTTGAAAGACAAGTCATTTTCTCCTAAAGCACACTTCGAAAGAGGGGCCTACACCAACTGTACTATGATCAAATATAATCAGGCATCATGATCCTAAATAGACTCTATAACAAATATAGTCCAATCACATCAAAATAAGGTTTTAATTCTACAAAGCTCATAAATTATACCTAGTTCATCTTTTACATTAAATGGAGTCTAATAAAACTACAATATCAGATCTAATCATCAAATTAACATGGGGATTAACTTATAAATTAAATCATTGTAATACCCCATATTTTTTGTGCATTATTTAAATAAATTAAATTGTGAATATACCTTATGTGTGCTTGTTGTGACATTAGATATCACTATTTATCTTTTAATTGTGTTTTATAATTACATTGTGAAAATGGAATTAATATACGATAATTCATTAAATTAGCTATTTAGAAGTGAATGTGTATTGTGGGCGACTATATAATGGTTAGGGACTAGGTGTTATGCTTAATTTGGATTATTCTCTCGATATCGGGTCCCACCAATTGTGAAATAGTTTCTTTTAATTTTGTGTCATGCTTAACTGATAGACAATTTAATAATTTGACATTGGGACTCATATCGCAGTAAATATTAGTTGGATTGGAATCATATTTTGGGTTGGATTTTGGCTCATTTAGAATGTCTGTTTATGACTTAAAATGAGGGTTCATAAGTCCATTGGGTAGGTATATGGCTTTGGTAATGTTTTAGTCCATATGGAGTTTCATATGGTCTCATTGGGTTGAGGCCCTTATGGGGCCTAAGGCTAATTTTGGGTTTAACATACTAAAAAGGTCACTTGGTTAAACCAATTTCATATTTAAGACTTTAGAGAGGAGCCCTAAGCTTAGAGAGAAGAGGTACTTGGAGAGAAGAGGAATTGAAGGAATAGATCTTGGAATTCATCGTACTTTGGAATAAGGTAAGCTTACTTAGTGTAGGATTCTAATTATATTTTTATATTATATCTATGAATTTGAATCTAAACCTAATATTGTTATAATCTCATTTCAGTAGTCAATTAACTACATTCGTAATTAACTTAATAAGATACTTCAAGTTAATATCCACTAAATTAAGTAGAAATCCTTATGAATCTGGCATAGAATTTTTTTAAAATTGATAAAATTATATTATAGAACTTAACTCATGTTAAAAGCCCATTATTAATTTCAAGAATTGGTATGAATCTGAGATTGTGTGACTAAAACTAGAAAGATATGGTTATTAAATTTAATTGTGAAATAAACCCTGTAATTCATGTTAGAATAACGTAAAACTATTAGATATAGGTTAGGATTATTGTTAGATAATTTATATCTAAAGGGGACTGGGTTTGGTGATGATAAAAAGCTTCGAAATTAGGTTTTGGTTTTAACAATGGAAGATTTGGGGTTTTGGAGGAGATGGGCGTTCGAACGAGATCAGTATCTCATTTGATCGATATTAGTAAGTCGTTCGAATAATAATGGTACTATTTTGCTCATTAATTCCTATTTAAAATACGTTAATTGATTTAAGGATCCAGGATATAAGGTTTAGTAATATTTGTGCATTTAGGATTTCTATTCCGGTGTATTTATGTGCAACATACCATGTGTGAATGCTCATAGGATATGTACTAGGGGATATCCTTATAAAGTGCCTACGATGTCGATCACGGTAGTACCCCTATGATAGAGATGGGCTTTACCTTAGTCATTTCTATCGAGGAAACTATTAACTGAAAGTCCCCATTATATCCTAAGGGGATTAATGGTAGCCTGGGGTATGGGGCCATATGATTGATGTGAAGATGTGGTGATTATCCCTTGATGATGTTTTGACGTTATAGGTGTGGAACGTTTTGTAACTATTCATAATACGAACGAGTGATCCCCAAATGTGGTTGGGATAAGACTTTATAATATATGGACTCGAGCATATCCCATTTATTATGTACGTGGTTGGGACCGTACTTATGTGGATGTTAGATGTATGATTGTCCTTACTTATGTATTAATATACTTGAGATGTATAAATTGGATTAATGATCAAACCTTTAATCATATTTTGTTGAAAAGAATAATATTTAATCATGGGGTTCATTTGGGTTTGGGATTCATCGCTTGTGTTATTTAGGGTTATTTGGGTTGGGTTAACTTAAAAATAACGAAATACGAGATGAAGGAGTGTATCTATATTATGGCCTAAACACAATTATTTTCTTACTCTTAGTAAACTTGTAGATAAGGTTGTTGTTGAATTATATTTCCAGGGCCTAGGTTTCCGATGTAGCCTCATCCTCAATTGTATATTGCTCTTACCTTAGTTCCCGCTAATATATGATATGTGTCGAGTCTTCCTTCTCACACTTTCATTCCTATTTACTTTTCAGTCGAGTTGAATTGATGTAGTGGTTATGACTTCAGTTGTGGTTGGTTTTTGAGACAGTTGACATTTCCAGACTTGGACTTTATTACTATTGGTGATTATGGTATTAGAGGTTACTTTGGTTTATCCTTATTAATGTATTCCATTATTTAGTTTACGCGTGTTAATTGTTTTATTTTATGCTTAGAATGATATTGATTGTTTAGAGTCATGTATTATTTTTAGACCTGATCAATCTAGTTATAGATTTTATGGGGTGTCACATTCATATCTTAAACACAAGTTCTACTCACAGATTCATAGTCCAATGAGAATAAATTTACGGTTTAGTTCAATATTCGGCCTATTTTTAGGGCCTCTAAATGAGCCTAAAATACTACCAAAAATAGCCCACAACTTAGTCTAAGGGTATACCTAACCCCTAGACCCAACCTAGAATAATAAAAACAAATATTTGGGCCTCAGTATCACTCTAATGTCCTCTTCGGCTGGTAGTTACTCATAACTCAAGGTAATACCTTTAAATATAAGATAAACGCATACTTATTTATTTTATGCATAACTGCATATAGTCCAACTTAATTAATTACACTCATCAATTAAATATAATATGTAGTACAAATAAAATCCATAACATGCAAATTTAATCATCATAGAAATATGAATTATATTATTACAAATTCACTTAAGTAATAATTTATTCTCATAATTAATAATTCTTAAATAAATACTAAAAATAGGGGGTATTAGAATCTTCCCCCTAATAGAGGAATTTCGACCTCAGAATTCGATACTTATCTAACTAGAAGAATTCTGAATACCTTTCTCTCATGTCATCCTCCATCTCCCACATCGACTCATCCTCATTATGATGCCCCCACTGGACGCGCATTAAAGGAGTAATCTTGGAGCGAAGTTTTTGCTCCATTCGATCCAAAATGGTCTTTGGTATCTCCTCATAGTTCACGTCGGGATGAAGCTCTATCAAACTAATACCAATATATTGATATGCTAAAGTGTATCTAAGGAACCTCCGTTACATTAAAACATAAAATACATTGTCCACCTACTGCAAGTGATATGGAAAGGCTAAACAATATGAAACTGGGTCGATACGATCATAGATAATGAATGGCCCCACATACTTGGAAGCCAACTTCCTCTTTTTCCAAAACCACATCACTCCCTTCATGGGAGACACCCTAAGTAACATTTAATCTGCTATAGAAAACTCTAGTTGCCTCATATCTGCATCTGCATAACTTTTTTCCCTACTATAAAAAGTCTAAATTCTCTCTTTAATCATCTCCACCTTCTTAGAGGCGTCCTAAACAAAATCGGTTCTGAGAAGTCTGTTCTCTCCCACCTCTATCTAACAGTGGGTGAATGATAAGGCCTCCCATAAAAGCCTCAAATAGTTCTATGCCAACAGTAAACTGATAATTATTGTTGTGAGAAATATGTATAATATTAAGTATTTCTTTCAACTGCCCTTAAAATCCAAAATGTAGATCCTCAGAATGTCCTCCAATATCTAGTCCACCCTCTCCATCTTCCCATCTGTTTATAGCTGATACGAGGTAATCAACCTCATCTCTGTCCCAACACTGGTTGGAAGCTCCTCTAAATATGGGACACAACCATCTTGTCCCAATTTAACACGATGTTAAGTGGTGCCCCATGCAACTTACTAGTCTCTTGAATGAAAACCCTGGTGTACTCCTCTAAAGTAAACTATATTAGAATTGGAAAAACATGAGCCACCTTAATTTAACGGTCCATGACCACCCGGAGGGAATCGTGTCCCCATGCGACTTAGAGAAAACTGGAATTAGGTGCATGGAAATGGTCTCCAATTTTCACACCAAAATATCACAGGGATATAAAACATATATTAGTATTTGGAAATCAACCATCACCATCTAGAAAGTATCACACTTGGATGCAAACACTGTGATGTTCTTCTCTATGCCTGCCCACCAATATTGGCACCTCATATCCTGGTACATGATATCCCCACTGATAATCATTATTTGCTGAAACTACTCATCCTTGAGAACCACTAGTGTACCATGGAATTTCAAACTCCTAGAAAATCAGACTGAGGATGATTGTTCTTCCTCAGCCAATATTTTTTTACCTTTTTCTAGTAAGAACGAACCCCTACCTTCACCCTCACAGACTGAATAATGACCTCAGGTGTGATCATGAGAACTTCCATTAAGTATGAGATAACTCATCCCCAGTGCGTAAAGAACCCCACTTCGCCTTCCAAATTGCCAAAAGTGTAATTGTTGTAATGCGAATCAAGGAATATGTCACTACGTTCTCCTTGACAAAATGATATTGAATATCAAATTAATAATACTTTATGAACTCATGCCATTTTTGCTACTTCATGTTTAACTTCCTTTGTGTGAAAAAAACACTGGAAACTGTTATGTCATGTGATAAAATAGAATATATCCCCTAAAAGATAATGTCTCCAAATCCAATGAGCAAAGACTACTCTAGATAAATCCAAATCATAGGTGGGGTAATTCCCCTCATGAGGGTTAAGCTTTCGAGAAGAATAACCAATTGGCCTTTCCTACTGCATCAACACACATTTAAGTCCTTGAAATGACATGTTAGTTTAATACATGTACTCCACCCACCATGAGGTAAAGCGAGCATTGGAGCTAAAGTCAACTTGAACTTCAGATCGTCGAAAGCCTACGGGAAAAATTCATCCAAAACAAATGGCATCCTTTTCTTCGTCAAGATTATCAAATAGTCATTTTGGTTTATCCCCACTCCATCACTGTTGATACCAAAATTAATATGCTGATATGGACGAATGATATGAAGACACGTGTCAATCTACTTGGCATAATAGCATCGAGGAAGTTCATTTCCTCTACCAACACATGTTCTCTCCGAGCAACGAGGATACACCGAGGAGCTTCAGCACTCTGAGGTACTCTAGCGTTCCGAGGTACTCTAGCTCTCCGAGGAACTAAGGCGGTCCGAGCTGCATCTCGACCGTAGCATAAACTGCCAGATAATCAACAGTTCAATTATTCATTGAATGTTTATCATCTTGATGCACACGCTGCATTAAATGTATTACCCTTTCATATGTATATCATTTAATGTATCAACCCTTTCATGTACAGCCTAAGGGCTATAAATACCTTGTATCACCCTCATTCAAGGGGACCGGAATTTCTTGGTATCATTTGTAATCAAGAATTCCCAGACACTCAGTAATAACATAACAGTGGACGTAGGCCATTCTTATAAGGCTGAACCACTTTAAAAATCTTTGTCTCATTTATTTATCTGTGATTGAATAATTAGAGCGATCTAATTTTTTACATCAACAGATTGACGCCGTCTGTGGGAACGACTTGTTATTATCGTTTTTCACCACAAATCATTCATCATCAATGACGAATAACCCAGAATCTAGCAATCAAAACGCTGGAAATGCTGGAAATCCTCCTAATCCCTCTGCACCTCCAGATCTGGCCGTGATCATGACAAATCTGGCTCAAGGACAAACCTCCATGCAAGATACGATGCGGCAACTCATACAAACCCTTCATGGCGGTGCACCTGCACGTTCAGGACAGCAAAGTGGTCAGAGGCAAACTTATTTACTTTCTTCACGATCCAGGCGTACTGAGTCACGTCGTAATGAGGAATCTGATGATTTCTCTTATTAACCTGGGCGAACTTCGTCAATAAGGGCTACAGATACTGATCAACATATCACCCTCTCTCCAGAAAGACCCAGTGCTTTAGAAAGACTGAGTAGGGTGTCTCCTTTCAGTCGATTAGGCCCTAGGAGGAATAGGAGTCCACCTAAGACCATATCGAGGAGTTTTCGACAACCATCAGATCTAAGAGAAGGATCAGCACAGTCACGACCAGTTGTTCGTCAAGATAGATCTCAAGAAGCTACCTTAGAATGATCAATTGCTCGAACCAATAGGCCCGAGGAAGGAAATGAAGCGTGGAAAGGATCTCTCCAACGGTTGGAGGATAAATTGGGAGAAATGGCCAAAGCAAAGAACCCCCTACAACGAACTTTTGTTCGAGGAACACCTTTCGTACAGGCCATTGTGAATTTTCCTACACCGTCAAAGTTCAAAGCACCTGTAGTGACCCCCAAATATGATGGAAAGACAGATCCTGTTCTTCACATAGAGCAATATCAAGCTGCTGCCGACATCTATGTCGTCCCCGGCGAGATGAAATGCAGAGCGTTCTCAGGAACTCTTACTGGAGCTTCCCAGATATGGTACAACAATCTTCCTAGGGGTAAGATTTCAACTTTCTTTCAGTTGGCCGAGTTATTTATTGGCAATTTTTGTTTTGGAGCAAAGCCAGTAAAACGAGTAGCACACTTGTTAAGTGTTAGACAAAAATCTGGTGAGAGTACTAGAGATTACATAACTCGTTTCAATAACGAGAAGCTGGAAGTCATAGATTACGAAGAAAAGACAGCAATCACTGCCTTGATGAGTGGGTTATTGCCTAATAAATTGTATTATACCTTGGCGAAAGATCCACCTAAAACTATGTCAGAGTTGATGGCAAAAGCGGCCAAAATCATGAATGCCGAGGAAGCTATGGCTGCAAAGAAGAATATGGATAAAGACACCAAGGTGGACATCGACAAGTCTAAAAATAAAGAACATAAGGGCAATGGCGGTGACAAACGTTCCAGAAATAATAAATCATCATGGGAAGTCCTGAAGAAATACGATAATTATACTCCTTTGAAAATGGGTATTCATCATGTCTTGGAAGAAATCAAGAACAACGAGGAGGTAAAATGGGAAAAGAAACTGAGGTCAGACCCTGATTCGAGGAGTAAGGATAAATATTGCGAGTTTCATAAAGATCATGGTCACATGACCAAAAATTGCATAGCTCTTCAGAACGAGATTGAAACACTCATCCGAAGAGGAAAGCTAACAAAATATGTTGATCGGGGAGGTGAAAGGAAAAATAACGACCGGACTAGAGAGAGGTCTAGATCTCCTCGTCGAGAAGAAGAGAAAAAGAAGAGAAACCATGAAGATGATCCAGATTATGACCCCGACCTTACCAAGAAACCAAGATAGCCAGAACGAGAGGTATTTTCTATACGTTTTGGGTCATTTGATTGTAATGTCATTACAGGAGGAGATGCAGGAGGATGAGACCTTACTGCAGAAAGAAAGGCTTACCTTGGAGAGGCTCAAGCTTGTTCATATATTCAGCGAATAAATCTAGCCGAGGACGATCGTCCGAGGAAGGTAAACAAAGAGAAGCTGGTCATTGGCTTTTCAAAAAACGACCTAGCAGGTGTTCTTTATCCTCACGACGATCCTCTGGTGATCAAAATGAGGATGAAGGAAGTAGTGATTTCAAGGGTGTTGGTAGACAATAGAAGTTCGATAGACATCATGTACTATTCATGCTTTGACAGCTTGAATTTAAAATTATCTCAATTGGAACCGTATCATAGACCCCTCCTGGGTTTTGCTGGCGAGAAAGTTTTTCCACTTGGGACGATCAAGTTGGACATATTCATTGGAACTTGGTCTGCTTGTCGAACAGAGAGAATACGCTTCTTTGTGATGGATAAGAATGTGCAGTCAGCCTACAACATCATCATGGGAAGAGTTGGTTTGAAGAAGTTCGAAGCAGTTCCATCTACAGTGCATCAGTGCTTAAAGTTTCCAACAAATTTTGGAGTAGGAGTTGTGAAAGGTGATCAAAAAGTAGCTCGGGAATGCTATTATTCGTCTGCCGAGCAAGAGGAACTTGAAGATTCAAGAAAAAAGACTACTACCTACCAGGTGGATGAAGGCACAGAAATTGAAACACTGGATCCTCGAGATGAATCCCAACTTGTAAAAGGACAGGTGGTGGAATCTACAGAAAATATTATTCTGGACGACGAGCACCCTGAACGAGTAACCCAGATAGGTTCTACGTTGAATGCTTCAATAAAACAGGAGTTGATAACTTTCTTGAGAAACAAGAAGAAAACTTTTGCGTGGAGTCATGAAGACATGCCAGGAATAGATCCAAACTTCTTATGTCATGAGCTCAATGTGAATAAGGAGATCAAGCCTGTAAAGCAGAGAAGAAGGGTATTTAGCCCCGAGAAGAATCAGGCTATACAAGAGGAGGTCGAGAAGCTCCAGAAAGCCCAATTCATTGAAGACGTAAAGTATCCAGACTGGTTGGCAAATGTGGTGATGGTAAAAAAGAAAAACAATAAATGGAGAATGTGTGTTGATTTCACCGATCTTAATAAGGCATGCCCAAAGGATCATTTTCCATTACCCAGAATTGATCAACTAGTGGATGCTACCTCGGGACATGAGCTGCTCAGCTTCATGGATGCTTACTCTGGCTACAACCAGATCAAAATGAAACCTGAAGACAGGGAAAGTACTTCTTTTATTACCCCTAGGGGAACTTATTGCTATAATGTTATGCCTTTTGGTTTGAAAAATGCAGGACCGACATACCAACGGCTGATGAACAAGGTTTTCACCGAACAAATCAGTTGCAACATGGAAGTCTATTTCAATGATATGCTGACAAAGAGCAAGAAAGCTGATGATCATCTAGTTGACTTAGCTCAGACCTTTGATCAACTGGATAGATACCAAATGAATCTCAACCCGACGAAGTGCACCTTTGGAGTACTAGAAGGAATGTTCCTCGGATACATCGTCAACCAACGAGGGATTGAGGCAAATCCAGAGAAGATCAAATCTCTTTTAGGGCTGCGATCTCCAACTACGAAGAAAGAAGTGCAGAGTCTTAGAGGACGAGTTGCAGCGCTCAACAAATTTGTGTCCCGAGCAACTGATAAATGCCTCCCATTCTTCAAAACACTTCGAAAAACTTTTGAGTGGACTGATGAATGTGAGAAGGCCTTTCAAGACTTGAAAAAGTATTTGGGAGCACCTCCATTGTTGTCCAGGCCAATAAGAGGAGAGAAGTTGTACCTGTATCTGGCAGTATCAGAGAATGCAGTCAGTTCAGCATTGATCAGATTGGAGAATGGATTCCAGAAACCAATCTATTACACAAGTAAGGCATTCCGAGGTGCGGAAATCAGGTACCCAAAGCTGGAGAAATTGGCATTGGCATTAATTGAAGCAAGTAGAAGAATGAGGCCATACTTCCAGGACCATACCATCATTGTGTACACCGACATGCCATTGAGACAAGCCCTTCATAAGCCAGAAAAGTCAGGGAGACTGATGTATTGGGCAATAGAGCTCGGTGAATATGATATTGTGTATGAGCCCAGATCATCATTGAAAGGGCAGGTTGTAGCAGATTTTATAACAGAGTTTACATATCCTGATACCCCCGAGGAACAAAAATTGCTCGCTGACCAACCTGTGGATGTTACAGGATCAACAGACATAAGTCCAGACCAACTCCGGTTGGTAAAAGGGCTTGTGGATGTAGAAGGATCATCAACTTCAAACTCAGACCAGCTCCGGTTGGTAAAAGAGCGAGAAGAGATGATCGACGAGGAGCAAAAAGTGTTAGGGGAGGATGAAAAGAAGCAACAAATATTTCACTGAGGAACTCTATCAGATAAGGAATTTGAAGACGGGTTACCCATATGGAGATTATATGTAGATGGCTCATCTTGCACAGCAGGTTCTGGGGCAGGAATTGTTTTGAACACCCCAGACGAGATTGACATGGAATATGATTTACGATTCCAATTCAAAGCCTCCAATAATGAGGCTGAGTATGAGGCCATGATAGCAGGTCTTAATTTATCAAAGATTATGGAAGCGCAACAAGTGATGGTATTCAGTGATTCTCAATTAATTGTGAATCAGATGATGGGAACATATGCGGTTAAAGGAGAACTAATGGTCAAGTATCATGCAAAGGTGATGTAATTATTGGCAGAATTTGATGCCATTCAATTGATCAGAATACCCAGAATAGAAAATGCACAAGCAGACGCACTAGCCCGACTAGCATTAGCTACTCGTACCGAGCTGCGAAGAACAATACCAATTGAAGTACTGGAAAGTCGGAGCATAGATGAAAACCTGACGATGAATGTTATTACCCTTGATTTAGGACCATCTTGGATGGATCCCATCAGGGCATATATTGAAGAAGGAGAATTGCCAGAGGACAAGCTCGCGACAAAGAAATTGAAGTTTAAAGCTGCTCGGTATGTACTAACTAATGGTGTTTTGTATAGACGAGGAATTATGGAAGGTTTGCAGAGATGTGTGCATCCATCCGAGGTGAAAGAGTTGATTGAAGAAATCCATGAAGGGTCTTGTGGAGCTCATGTAGCAGGTCGAACACTTTTGCAAAGGGTAATGAGTCAAGGATACTACTAGCCGACGATGAGGGCTGATTGTATAGCCTATGCTAAGAAATGTGATAAATGCCAACGTTTTTCCTCCATCCAACGAACTCCACAAGCATTGTTGACCCCAATAACTTCCCCTTGGCCATTTGCCATGTGGGGAATTGATTTAGTTGGACCACTGCCGACCACTCGAGGAAGATTCAAGTACCTCGTCGTTGCAGTGGACTATTTTACTAAGTGGGTAGAAGCTGAGCCGCTTATCGATATGACGTACGAGAAGGTATACCAGTTTGTTTGGAAGAATATCATCTGTCGATATGGTCTCCCTCATGCCTTCATCACAGATCATGGAACACAATTTGACAACGAGGAGTTTGCTGCCTATTGTCAACAATCAAACATCCTGAAGACCCATTCAGCACCAGGTCATCCTCAAAGCAATGGGCAGACTGAGGTGACAAACAGAACACTACTAAATGGTTTGAAGAAGAGGCTAAGTGAAGCTAAAGCTAATTGGATTAATGAGCTACAATCAGTATTGTGGGCTTACCGAACAACTCCCCAAGCAGCAACTGGAGAATCACCATACATGCTGGCATTTGGAAGTGAGGCTGTAATACCTGCAGAGTTGGGTCTCCCAACACACAGAGTGCTGAATTTCAATTCCCCAGTCAGTGACTTGATGAGAAGATTAGATTTGGATATGCTCGAGGAGGTTAGAGAGGAGGCAGCCATTAGGAATGCAGCTTATCAACAACGAACAGCTCTGTTCTACAACAAGAGGGTAAAGAAATGCGACTTAAAAGAAGGGGATTATGTGCTAAAGAAGGTCATTCAGAAGCACAATAAGCTTGAAGCCAACTGGCATGGACCTTACCAAGTTATAGAAGTTGTCCGACCAGGAACTTACCGAATAGCAACTCTAGAAGGAGAGGAATTCAAGAATGCTTGGAATGCTGAACACCTTCGCAAGTATTATCAATGATGTAAAATGTACAACAGTTCCATCAATATGAATAAAACGATGATGTTTTCACCATTTTTCTCTCCTTTGTTTGAAAGTTTTTTGGGGAATACTAGTGTTGTACACTACGCTGCTCGACAGCAAAAAGAAGACGATAGTTCAGACCCACGACCAACTCCGGTTGGTAAAAGGGCGAGAACAAACGATATACTCCTTTGGTTAGGAGGCGTACACTTGCGTGATCAACTTCGGTTGGTAAAAGAGCTTGTGGACAAGATAGTTCGAAATAACCTGATAGTTCGAGCGTGATCAACTTCGGTTGGTAAAATAACGAGAACAAATTATACTCCTTTGGTTAGGAGGCGTACACTTGCGTGATCAACTTCGGTTGGTAAAAGAGCTTGTGGACAAGATAGTTCGAAAGAAACTGATAGTTCGAGCGTGATCAACTTCGGTTGGTAAAATAGCGAGAACAAATTATACTCCTTTGGTTAGGAGGCGTACAATTGCGTGATCAACTTCGGTTGGTAAAAGAGCTTGTGGACAAGATAGTTCGAAAGAACCTGATAGTTCGAGCGTGATCAACTTCGGTTGGTAAAATAGCGAGAACAAATTATACTCCTTTGGTTAGGAGGCGTACACTTGCGTGATCAACTTCGGTTGGTAAAAGAGCTTGTGGACAAGATAGTTCGAAAGAACCCAATAGTTCAAACCCATGACCTACTCCGGTTGGTAAAAGGGCGAGAACAACATTCTTAAAAATGCCAATTTTGGCTGGTTAAGAAACAAAATATGCCAACAAGTTGGTCGGAAGGTAAAATCATTCCAGAAAATACAAAAAATTCCAAACTGAACCAAGTATAGTTGGTCGGTGATCAAAACCCAACTAATTGTAGTTGGTCGACGAGGATAAATTATCGACCTTGGTTGGTCGGACACATTTTATGAAAAAATTTACCAACTATGGCTGATTGGAGATAAAAACCCATCAACTGTAGTTGATCGACAAACACAATTTAACAACTGTGGTTGGTTGGAAACATTTTAAACATTTTATACTCATTACTTTATTATTAAGTGATTGAGCAACATTGATACTTGTAATTTTTATTATTAAGTTGGTTGATGAACAACACAATATTGTTATCTTTTTAACAGATACATATGCACAAATGTAAAAATGTTTGATAAACACAAAACAATAGCAATACTGATTTGCAAACAAAAATGAAAATCTTTCATTAAAATTCAAAATAAATTACAAGGTACATATGTGCTAACTGTTACACTGAAAAAACCTATTCTATTGGTTTCTTTCCTTTAACTTTTGAAACAGGCTCCTCGCCAGCAGGAGGATCCTCCAGACAAAGAGGAGAATTAATGAAGTTAATATCTCTGAGCATTCTGACGTTCATCACAGAAGGAGTATCGAAGAGATGCTCGGGACGAGATAATTCAATCTAAGAATGAAGACTATAGTCGCCAAGGTATTTTGAAATTAGGCTCCGAGGAATAGCACGAGCTGGGATCCACTCCATGTCTAGTTTATAAGGCGGTACATACAAGTCTAGTGGCCCAGGAGCATGATAATCCCATAAGAAATGGCCCTGTTCTAGCTTTAACACACCCAGGGCGTTCAACCATCCTTGTTTATAACCTTCGTTATCGGCACTTTCAAGACGAGCATCCAAGTAACAAAGGGCTTCATTGTAGCCTGCCATCCAAAACTCACGAGGTTGTTTGTGAAATTGGAAAGTTATTCTCTCTAGTTGCTCGTGAAGGTTCCTGGCAAAAGCATCTTTATCGTTCAAAGCAGACTTCGTCGCAGTAAGTTGATCTTCCAAAGATAGGTTTTTCTTGGACATTTCAGATAAAGCCCGATCTTTGGCGTTCAATTGGAATGCTTGAGTTTCCAATGTTGATAGAGTACGAGATTCTTCAACACTACGGCTGAGAACTCTTGATCGACTCCGAGAAGGTGGAGAACTTTGCTCCTCGACAACATTTTGAACAGCTCTTCCTCGCCCACGAGAACCTCTTCCTCATCCCCGAGCAGTAGCAGAAATACCAGATCTTCTTAAAGTATCCAGTTCTTGCCTTAATTTGGCATTCTCAACCTCTAAGAACGAGAAACCCTCATCGGTAACCGGTACTAAAGCAGTGGAAGATGAAGCTGCAGATTCATACTGTGCCAACTTTTTCTGCAAATTATTGTTCTCTTGTTCCAGCAACTCAGCAATCTGCCTGCAGGCCTCAACTTCACCTTTTAGAGTTCTCTCCCTAACATCGTATCCAGCAAGGATCTTTTTATGACCTGTTTTAGAAGAAAGCTGTTGATATCTATTTTCATACTCCTTGTGCAGCAAAGCAGTTGATTCATTGTGTTGATGTTGTAGATCTTCTAAGGTACAATGAAGTTCCTCGATCAATTCATAGTAGGCCACGTTGTTGGCCACAGGTCGGTCAAGTAAATCCTTCAAATACCGATAAGCCTCAATTGCTTGTTCTGAGGCATCATGGCCAAGGATGTCAGCAATTTCTGATACACTCAAATTTGTATGACCTGCTTTATAATATTCATGGCATTGCTGCATCAGCTTTGTGT
This sequence comes from Sambucus nigra, assembly GCA_949130495.1. Lineage (NCBI taxonomy): Eukaryota > Viridiplantae > Streptophyta > Magnoliopsida > Dipsacales > Adoxaceae > Sambucus > Sambucus nigra. Next base: position 290,510,619 of record OX422223.1, read on the forward strand.
CATGTGCAGATATCAGTTCCATTTTAGCCACAAACTAATGATGAAAAAAAAGACAACAGTCAACAAAAACAAATCATCAACAACAGAGATGAACAAAGATGTATTTTATTAGATCACAAAAAGATTACATTGTTTGATTACAAATAATGAAAGATAGAAATGATACCGAACAACTTCACACCTTTTCCTTGTCTCCCAAGACTTTCTCGGGAGGTTGGGACGAGGAGCTTGGTTGCTCGGTGGTAACAGCAACTTGATCAGCAGGAGTTGAAATTTTCTCAGGAGGAGGAGGCATGGAAGAAATGTCCTCGTTTGCAGAAGGTAGAGAGGCAGGGACTTGATCACCTATGGCCATGGAAGATTCATCAGAGATAGGCTCATCTTCTTCTTCTTATACAATTGGTGGGGGAGGACCAGGGAGGTGTAGCTGAAATAGGTTAGAGTCCTCTTTGATCTTCAATTCCTGCAGGGCAGCTACCCAGCCATCTCGGAAGTATTTCAACTTCCCGTATTGTACTTGGGATGTCATCGCAGCAATCCCTTTGTCCCATCCTTTATCCCAGCCAGCGCTGAAGGATTTTTTAACTACGAGCTTTCTTTTCAGTTTCTCCGAGGAGAGCTTCTCGGATAGAAGATCCTCGGCAGTCTTTAACTTCGCTTCCAATTCTTCTTTTTGGCGATTGATATCTCGCAGGACGGTCAACTCTTCCTCTGCCTTTTTCAGCTTATCTTCAAGCTCTCCAAAGTTCTTGAGCTTGTCGTCATATTTTTTATGCTCGACTTCTAAACTTTTCACCTTATTCTCCAAACTCTTGGAGATCTCAGCCAACTTCACCTTCTCAGCTTCAACTATAGACAAATTTTTCTCCCAGACAGTTTTGTCCTCACTATACTGCTGACGAGAATCCTTCAAGGATTGGGTCAAACCCAGCAGAGCATCCTCTACCCCCGACGAGGAGCTGGAAACTTTAATTGCTTCATCTTTCTTCACGATGTTGTTAAAATAATTCACCAGCTAAACAAAGGAAAAAGTGACAGGTCAGTACAAAAATACAAGTATTCAAAGAAAGAAAGGAAATTCAGAGTGTGAGAAATTTACTGAAGCAAGGTGACGGGTAGCTAGGGATGTCAGGATACCCCCGTTACCTTGCTTCAGTAAATTTCTCACACTATGAATTTCCTTTCTTTCTTTGAATACTTGTATTTTTGTACTGACCTGTCACTTTTTCCTTTGTTTAGCTGGTGAATTGTTTTAACAACATCGTGAAGAAAGATGAAGCAATTAAAGTTTCCAGCTCCTCGTCGGGGGTAGAGGATGCTCTGCTGGGTTTGACCCAATCCTTGAAGGATTCTCGTCAGCAGTATAGTGAGGACAAAACTGTCTGGGAGAAAAAGTTGTCTATAGTTGAAGCTAAGAAGGTGAAGTTGGCTGAGATCTCCAAGAGTTTGGAGAATAAGGTGAAAAGTTTAGAAGTCGAGCATAAAAAATATGACGACAAGCTCAAGAACTTTGGAGAGCTTGAAGATAAGCTGAAAAAGGCAGAGGAAGAGTTGACCGTCCTGCGAGATATCAATCGCCAAAAAGAAGAATTGGAAGCGAAGTTAAAGACTGCTGCTATCAACTGCAAATAAATACATAATGAGATATCAGTCATACATTTTGTCAAACATGATAAAAGCATAATTTCATAAGTAAAGGAAAATGAGAATAAACCTATCCCATTGCCATATGGGGGGCATTTAGGACCCTGGTATACTGCATCTCCAACCAAGGGGGCATATTGCCAATTTTTAATCACCACCCCATGTTCAAAATAATCTCTATTTGCATCAGGGAGGTTAACTACAAGAGCCCTATTTAAAAACCTAGTTTTTAAGTAATAAACATTATCTAAAATAGCCCATCTATAGCAATACATAATTTCAGGAATCCCTATACGAGTTCCATGAGTTAGATTTAATTTATACACCCCATTAATTATTCTCCATGAATTGGGGGCTATTTTTGCAGGAACAACGTCAAAGTAATGACAGAATTCTAAGCATAAGGGGTTTGGCGGAAAAGAAAATCCACATTCAGCAATGAATAGACTGGGGAACCAATGTCCCTCAGCCAATCGAAAATAATCTAAAGGCTCAGAAAGAACCTCCAGAGTTACCCAGGAAGGAATGGAAAAATCGGAACGAAATTTCTCAACGGACTCCACAATATAAACCATACTGAATAAAAGAAATACAGAAGAAAAGAAGAGAATCTTACAGGAAAAAGGAAGAGTTGACAACTAGCGAAGGAAAAGATGAACGCACAAGAGAGAGAGAGAACAGAAAGCTTGAATGCAGAAAATTGGAAAAGGTAGAAGACGGTATGGTTACCTAAGAAGTTTAAATACTTTACCTTGGGAAGCCGCGAAGGAAATGATTACACAAAAGAAGATAATACGCCACCGGCGGCTAAATGGAAAAAAATGCACGAAGATCGAAGCACTCATAAAAATTTGAAAAAGGCGGATTCTGTGAATTTGAAAGAAATTTAAATATGAAGAAAAGGCTCCTAAAACCCAGGAAAGTCATTTAATATCGCCTTATACCAAGAAAGAATGTTCCATACTCCTCAAAGTTCGAAATATGAAACATTGGGGGCTTTTGTTGATACCAAAATTAATATTCTGATATGGACGAATGATATGAAGACACGTGTCAATCTACTTGGCATAATAGCATCGAGGAAGTTCATTTCCCCGACCAACTCATGTTCTCTCCGAGCAACGAGGATACACCGAGGAGCTTCAGCACTCCGAGGTACTCTAGCGTTCCGAGGTACTCTAGCGCTCCGAGGAACTAAAGCGGTCCGAGCTGCATCTCGACCGTAGCATAAACTGCCAGATAATCAACAGTTCAATTATTCATTGAATGTTTATCATCTTGACGCACACGCTGCATTAAATGTATTACCCTTTCATATGTATATCATTTAATGTATCAACCCTTTCATGTACAGCCTAAGGGCTATAAATACCTTGTATCACCCTCATTCAAGGGGACCGGAATTTCTTGGTATCATTTGTAATCGAGAATTCCCAGACACTCAGTAATAACATAACAGTGGACGTAGGCCATTCTTATAAGGCTGAACCACTTTAAAAATCTTTGTCTCATTTATTTATCTGCGATTGAATAATTAGAGCGATCTAATTTTTTACATCAACAATCACTATCAATACCTTACTTGACTCCACTAATCCCTGCCTCTACAGATTATGATCGAAAAACTACATCTCTCTCAACCAAAATACAAACATCTTGAATTTAACATAAATTTGATGATCTCGAATATCTGTAAGACTATATGGAAATACCAACATTATCTTTTGTGGTTTGAGAATAAATCAAGATGTCATCAATGACTACAATGACAAATTAATCCTAGATCTCCCTAAACACCCGATTCATTAAGTCCACTAACATTGTCAATGTGTTTGTTAGCCCAATAGCATAACCATAAACTCATATGATCCATATCTCATCAAAAATGCTATCTTTAAAACATCCGCTCCCGAATCCTGAATTGATCGTACTCAAATCTCAAATCAATCTTTGAAAAATACAAAGATCCCTATAACGGGTTGAATAAGTCATCAATATAGGGTAACGAACACTTATTGTATATGGTGACTTTGCTCAACTGTCAGTTATCAATGAAAAGTCTCAACTACCCATCATTTTTCTTCACGAAAAGAATTGAATATCCCCAAGGTGAAGAACTGCCACGAATAAATTCTTATCCCAATAACTACTGAATATGGTCTCTTAGCTCTCTTATCTCCAATATAGACATATGATAAGGTTGTAGAGCTATTGGTACCGTGGCCAAAGCTAAGTCAATCACAAAAATGATCTCTCTACTCGACGGTAACCTCAAAATCTCTTGGAAAAACATCTGACAACTCACTAATAATCGGGATATAGTCTAAAGATATCGTGATTCCCTCAGAAGTGTCCTCCTTAATAAAATACAAATGCGTGCTTGACCCTACTTATGGGCATGACATCGTAACCAAGTACATCTCCTACCTCGAAATGGCAAAGATGACGGACCTCCCAAAAGAATCAACATAGGCATGATACAAACCTAACCAATCCATATATGGGATAATTTTGGGCTAAAACAGGTCAAAAATTAAAATATCGACTACAAAATGAAGTCTAACAATATCTACCGCTATCTGTCTACACATTAAATGAGTAGTTGCCCTTTTACCCATAGGTAAATTAACATGCAATAGTATAACCGATGTTAAATCTACCATCCCCAAAGATCAAGCAAAGGTACTACTAATGAATGGATGTGATGCATTGATATAAAAAAGGCATCCTACATGCCCAAAAATAGGAAACATACCCTCAATGGCCTGAGTTGGCTCCCGTGCCTCCCTTAGAGTGATGTGATACATACGACCATAACGTAGTGGTTGTTGCCTCTAAGGTTAGAGTAGTAGTGTTGGTAATGCTAGCACGACAACAATTTGTGGGGATTACAAATCATGATGCTTCCCCTATGGTGCGTGATACCCATGCTAACCTCCTTGCTTTTGTGTCCCTGATTTCCTTTAGGCCACCTCCTATTTATATGTCCACCCTTGCCATAAGTAAAGAAAGCTCTATTAAAATGACATATTTCTTGTTGATGTCCATAATGGCCCTGCTGGCCTCGATGCTGCTGTTGGCCCTGCTAGAATTTAGTCTTCTATCTCGAGCCCATATTGCCCTATTGAGACTGCTGCTCTGAGCCCTAGTGACCCTTACAATCATCAACCCCATATGATTCTTATGGTGTTTCTCTCATGAGTGAGGCCCTTGAGTGCCAGTCACATTTGTCATGACTTACGAGCTAAATAAATTTGAACTAGGCCTCTTATCTCCCTTAACTTTCTAAAACTCTCTATAGTCCTGGAAGTGAAGTAATGTAGCATTCACCACCTATGTATAAGTTATAAATGTTGGTTTCCCCAAAATTACCTCTCTGATTCGTCATATCAAACTGAATATGAAATTCTTCATCTTCTTGTCCTCCATCTTTTCCTCCTCTTTGAAAAAAAAATAAAGTGTGTAAACTCCTGCTCGTATTATGCAATAGTGTGGTTCTCCCATTTCAAACTTATAAACTATCTTTTTTTCTCACCCTTGATGGTTAGTGGGAAATGTTTTCATCAAATTGAACCTAGAAATTCGTAATATTCATTATTTATCTATCTTTAACCGTGGTGATAGATTACTACCACTATAAATCCTCCCCTACTAGTCTGAAGTTGGCCAACATCTTCTTATGTAACTATTTTCACTCTATCATCCGCTAGTGCATATGGATGTCCTTCATACACTCATGTTCAATAAGAATTATTTTACTCCCCAAAAACTCAGGTGGGTTGTATTTAGCAAAATCCCCATGTACTTTCTCCCAAACAGAACTCTGTGACTGAATGGTTACCACAACATGTTATTGTAGCTGTGATTATGGTTGTGGTGGTTATTAAAAGTATTGTAAGATGGAATATAATTTTTTGGTGACTACTTAGTAATAATATAAGCTAATCCTACTGTAGATGCTATTGGTGGTGCCTGTTGCGGCTGTGGCTGCTGCACCGACTGAGTATACCTATCTGCAGTCATGTTGTCAGTATGTCGTGCTCTATTACACCTGGTGTTTTCATCTAAAAGAAATAAAGGTTTGTATTATCTAACGATTCACATAAAAATATAATAAATAATATTAACAAGACTCTAACATATCAAATAATGCAACACCGAACATAACGGAGATCCTAAGGAACCTAAGACACTAACACCCTATTTTTCACATGTCGGTTAGCCATTCCAATACGTCATAGATAGGGTACATTAAACAATTTATATTATTCTCAGCATCAACATACAAATAAATTAGTTGAAGTGAATTTAAATCCATCCATGAAATAAACTAAAACAATAAATAACACTCGAATAAATAGTATCTCAACATCCAATATAATAAACTGAAATAGTCTCAACTTTGAAATAAACTGATTCAAATAATATACCGGGACTCAATGTACATAGAATCTCATAATCGAAATAACTAAACTGAAATAAGTGAAAACCTATGCTAAGAATCAACTGAATGAAAATTGGAATGCAAGTTGAGCTACAAGTTTGAATATCCTCAGCCCTCAGATCATGTCAGTGAATGCTTGGAAAATAGTTTTATACGGTGTGGGTCAGTGCCCTAAAGTTTCAAGAAATATCTTCAATATCAACATTAATAATCATGCCACTCATTAACAATAAACATGTCATCATGTTTATATTCATATGCAATAAGTACATCACCTCTCACCTAAGTGAAATACTACGAGCATGTCCCCACCCACGGCATAAACTGCCCTAAAATTATTTACCTTTAGACTAATAATTGAGTAACCGAAAATCAAATGCAATAGGGATGTAACTAACTACACAAATAAGAATACAACCTAAATACCAACCTCATTATGTCACCAACTAAGTATGATTTACATAATCTTATAATTCCAACACATAAATGGGGCGTAGGGTTGATTTAATTAAATGTCCATCGTTAGACTAATATCTCTATTTTATAGTTCTCAAATATATCACAAAAAGGCAACTACCTTCAGGTACCATCTTATGATTATATTAGTAAATTCTTAGGAGCCCCTCGCTTAATAGACTAAAATATAAAAATACACATCTATGAGAATGGGGGGGGGTCAATATGAAATCACACCACCGTGTAGTCACACACCAAAACTCAATCAATGGATAAGCTCATCATCTTCTCTCATCACAAAGCGTGGACAGGCTAAACGCATGATCAAAACCTCTTTTTTTTCCTAAATGTCGTTGTCAGTGCAATGTCTTTTTAACGAGACATCAAGGTCATTCGAATAAAACACCCAATCTGTTCTAATGAGACGATAATCTTATTCGAACGAGAGGGTTGCAGATCATATCCTTCGTCTCTGAAACACTTGTTCAAAAAGTAAACCTCCATTGTTAAACCAAAAGGCTTATATCCATTAATCCCATATATACTATAATCAGTCATCACGAGCCTATAAAGATTCTATAACAATTATAGTCCAACACATAACAATTAAGGTTTAATTATAGAAGGTTCATAAATTAAACCTAGTTCCTCTTTTACTTTGAATGGAGTTTGATACACCTATGATTTTATATCAAATCATCAAATTAACATTGGGATTTTACTTATAAATAAAAAAATATTCTAAACATGAGTTTTAATCATAGATTGATAGTCCAAAGCGAATCAATTTAAGGTTTCTCTTCAAAATCTTAAGTCTTCCAAGTCAGAATTAATTCATCACTAATCCTAATTAATGCATTAATAAAGATGATTAAAATATCAAATTACATTCCTAAACATGCATTTTAAATCCTAGAATTAAATACATAATAAAAATTATAAAGTAATTATAGATTATATATGTGATAAAGTAAGATATTTCTTTCCTAAAAGTATACACGACAAATCTATATGCAACGATTCTTGTTCATTTCCCCCTAAAATCTCCTTTATCTTTCATAAAGGTATAAAGCTACTAGGGTTTATTTCTCTAGTGTAAAGTATTATAATACCCTATATTTTTAAGGCCTTTAAATTTAAGGAGATTTATTAAATTTAATTGAGATAAATTAATTTAATATTAATCCAAGAATTTGTTTTAAATATTTACTAGTGTGACGAGAGTTAGTATTTATTGGAAATTTTTTGATTTGTTAAATATTACTTAGTGAGTAAAGTAATATGTAGAATTGAATTTGTTAAAAATTGTCGTGAGTGAATAAAATGGAAATTATGGAAATTAAGTCGGGACGCGCTTGTATCGTGTCAAGAATAAATTATTACTATTAAACGAGAATAAATTATAAGTCGCCCGTATGGTCATTTCGAGTGCGCCAAAATGTCCGAAAGGGTCGAGATAGTCAGAAAAGTATACCTGTCGGTTTAGTTTGGGTCTCGGGACGTTTTTAGACCTAATTGACATCCCGGGAGGGTATATTAGACATTTTGTATTTTTGGGTAATTAAACCCACGAATTTCCAATAGTTATATCAACCATTAGGAGTTGCCTTTTAGGGTTAACAAATACATAACCTTAGAACGACCATTAGAGAAGAAGATAGGAAGCTTTCCAAGCAATCCAAGGCCAAGAACTCATCCGTTTGCACCGCCACCACCACCAAAACGTAGATCGCACGATAAGGAATGCAACCATGCCTTTTTCATCCACAAATCAGAAACTTAAATTTCATGCAAGTATCCATCTTTCTTTTTTTTAGTTAATTTCTCACCCATGTTAGTTTAGGATTGTCAAGAACATGTTTTATGAGAGAAATTGATAATTTAGAGACTTTAAATCGCATGTTTAGATAGATTTAATATATTCTGTACATACCCATCATATGTAGAGGATTACCTATGAATTAGTATGAATTCAGAAACAAGAAACCTGGGAAATAATTAGAAGAATGGATGTTTCTTCCAAAATTAGGGTTCTTGAAGATTATGTCAATTTTACCCCACTAATTCGATATCGTTGATGAATTTGAACATGTTTCACGTAAAAAATCATGTTGTTAGGTATATAGTACCAGTAGTAATGTTGTTTGGAGTTTGGGGACCGTTAATGGACATTTGGTTGAGGTTGAAGAGGCAAACCTGTTACTTAACAATGGCAGAATTCGTCATAACTGCTTGATCGATCGATCGACCCCCTTTCCTCGATCAATCGATCCCTCCTGGAAAAGTGCATATTTTTCTCCTTTTTGTTTAATCCTACTAAAATATGTAGGAATACTTGATTATTATTTACAGAGTATAATGGGTTATGAAGAGGACCAGTAGGGTCTAAGTAGACTCTGTTGAGTGAGAATTAATATAGGATGAAATTGGGGGTTAATGGGGAGTTTCGTTATACTTTAGAAATTGTGCGTACGTTCGCTAAATAATTTAAAGACTCGTGAAAGACTTAAACCAGAAATTTAGAGAGGGTGTACCTTCTGAGATTATATTTTAGAAAGAGAGAGTACTTCAAAAGATGAGAAGTAAGTATGAAACGATTATAATTAAGAATAAAAGTGACAAATCCTTTATGTGAGGTAATTGGGTAAAAATTGTACAAATGTGATCTTAATAATTGTTATCGTTGGGTCGTGTGCGAATCCAATTGGAAAAAAAATAAGAATAATGATATATATAACTCAATGCATGTGTATACATATTTATGTTATTCTTGTGTATAAGCATACCCGCGCTACTTGCTATCACAGAGGTTACCGCGCCGGCACAGTCTTATCTCGATGAGACCTTTATGGGGGATATTGACTTGTACACTAGAACATAGGATTCCATGGTATAGGCTATGTGATTTATATTCAGACGGTCCTAAGATACATGAGGGTATGTGATGACCTCTTAGTGACTTGGAACTATTCTTATCCTCCATTTGTACGAGTTTTGTGTTAATACAGTTCCAAAGTGATTCCGAACTAGTATTTCCCTTAGTACGAGTGATACGCGGACATAATAGCAGAGTATGCTAGCACCATAGATTTTATGTGGGGTGCCGTTAGTATATATATTATATGTGAGACTAATATATATACTTATATTTACATGGGAACTTTCTACTCTATGTATAAGTAGTTAAGTAATGAATAAATGTTTCAACTTTCTTATAAGTGTTCGGGAACTTTATAACGGTACTGATTTGTTCTAAATAGCGTATGAAATCTTCTAAACTTTCTTGAAGAGATTAATGTTCTAAACTAAATATCATAACCTTGTTATTTCTCGAGATAAAACTTTATGAAAAATAAGTGAGATAGACTTATGAGGTTTAGTAGTACGGTAAGCGTTCACACTAGACGAGAGGTGAGGATTTTCAAGAGACTGTCGCATACTAACTTGATTATTGCATTAGCAGTTAAGCATTTTAAATAATTTCTAAACTATTTTAAAACTATTTTACACTCGGGCTCTGACCCGTTTCCTGTCTTTTTGTCTCTTATATATATATATATATATGTATATGTATATGTGTTACAGGTGCCCAACCACAAGAGCGTCGTGCATAGGTTCCTTCGATTGGACGCATTGCATCTTATGTGGGAGTTGTAGGCCTTTGTTTTAGACGACCTCTTCATTGATTTAGTTCCTGTTTTAGTTCTTCATAGTTAGGGCATTTGTCGCCTATTTCCCTATTCAGTTTGGTTATATTAGAGATCTATGTTTATTTGTATTTTCAGTATTCAGTACTCCTTGGGAGTTAACTATTGTCAGGATGGTTTAATTTATAGTTTTAAACTGGTTTGGTTTATCCAGATTGTTTTAATTCTTGTGTGTTATTTTCATCCTTAGTATTTATATTATTCTTAAACTGTAGGTTGTTGAAAATGTCTACATATTCAGATCTAATAAAATGGAAATAAAGTTTTAAATTGTTTTGACATTTAGCTTAATTATTTAGGGTGTTTAAATTGGTATATTTTATATTGCGACGGTGATGATAAGAATGAACCAACTGTTCACCTTGATTTTAATTTAATAAAGGACTGATAGCTCGGTATTTAATTAGGTGGGGTGTCACGGTGGTATCAGAGCATCAGGTTCTATTGTACTTTAGGATCTGTACGGCTTATCCCTTTTCTAGCTTAGCGTCTTTGATTTAGAGTCGTAATATTAGGAATGTTGTATTCATCTTTATGCATTGGAAATTCGTGATTTTTGCAATTTGTCGATGTGAATGTTGAATTTATCCAGATTATTTAAACTTTCAGATGGCCGTTAAGACGAACAAGCTAATGCTGTTAGGAAAGTTAATGAGCAAGAAGAACTCACACCTCAGGTGTCTCCGAAGAGGGTATCAATCGCCGAATTAGCAGGTATTGTGGCACAAGAAGTTACCACTGCAGTCTTACAGTACCACGAACGCAGTATGAAGCTTAGAGGAGGCAAAAGACCTAGAGAGATTAGTCAATTTGATATGACTAGAGTTGACAATTGTGCGAAGAAACTAAAATCGCAGCAATAATCTCCTTAAGACGAAAAAGGCCACAAAGGTAACAAAATTTACATGGAGAGCCAAAAGCGTCAGGGCCAACAAAGTCGGGGTTAGAATGAAATCACAAAAAGGTGTTTCAAATGTGGAATGAACGGCCATGAACGTCAATTTTTTTCGAACCAGACTGGAGTGTAATACCCCGTATTTTTATGGCTTTTAATTTTTGGGATTTATTAAATTTAATTGGAGATATTAATTTAATATTAATCCAAAAAATCATTTAAATACTTACTAGCCTGATGAGAGTTAGTAATTATTTTGTTGTAAGTTACTTTATGGCTAAAGTAAGTGGTGTAATTATGATTAGTAAAATTATCACGAGAATCTAATTTGATAATTTTGGAAATTTATCGAGACGCGCTTGTGTCGTGTCGGGATTAAATTCGTACTATTAAAAGTAAATAAATTATAAGTCACCCGTATGGTCATTTTGAGTGCGTCAATGTGTCCGGAAGGGTTTGGGTCTTGGGGTGTTTTTAGGCCTAATTAACACCCCGGGAGGGCGTTTTGGACATTTCACATTTTTGGGCATGAAAACCCAAGAAAATTCTAAGGGTATTTCAGATGGCAAGAGTCATCTTCTAGGGTTAGAATCACCATAAACCAAAGACGTCTATAGGAGAGGAAGAGGAGAGACTTTCCAAGGAGTTCTAGGTCAAGAACTCCACCGTTTGCACCGCCGTCGCCGCCAAACGATAGATCGTGCAACGAGGATCATAACCACAAAAATCTCTCCACAAATCTGAACCAAGAATTCTCAGGAAAGTATCTATCTTGCTCTATTTTAGTTAATGCTCCAATAATATTAGACAAAGATTCATTAGGACTAGTTTTTGTGAAAGAAAAACCTATTTTGGAGATTTGAATTCGCATGTTGTATGAGAAATAGATGTGTTCTAGAAACCCAATTCATATATAAAGATTGAACCACGAAATTACAGTAAATAAAGGGTATGAAATCTGGTAAAAGAATGGGAAGAAACTAAACAAAAGAAAATTAGGGTTCTTGATGTTCTTATGGATTATGCCCTTTTAATTCGTTATTCATGATGAAAATCCGCATGCTTGACGTAGAAAATCACCTATTTGAGTTTATAATACTTGTAGTATAAATTGTTGGGAGTTTGGTAGTCAAAAATATTGTTATGGATGATGTTGGAAGAGGAAACCCGTAACTGGAAATTCTGCAGATTCGCCATACCTGCTTGATCAATCGATCGAACCAAGATCATCGATCGATCGATCGATGGATCGATCGATCGAACACCTTCCTTAGATCGATCGAACCCTCTTGGCAGACCTATATTTTCCTTTTTGAATGATTAATTTCAATTTAAGCGGATAATAATCTTTGGTCACTTCTATTAAAATATTTTGGGATATAAATAAGACTAGTAGGACTTTAGAAATATATGGAACCATTAATGTAAGACGAGATTAACATTTCACGGGGGTGTTTTACATATAAGAAACAATGGGAACATGTGTTAAAGGGTGAGACTCGTAAGGAAGTTACATTGTAAAATAAATGAGTACCTACTGAAATTATACTTGGGGAAATAGGAATTCACGAGTGTTCCGTAGTAAGTTGGAATAATTCCATAATTAAGAATAAGAGATAAACCGTTATAAGTGATAACCTGATAATGTGTAATAGGATAAACATCATAATTATGGGTTGTGAGAGTGTACCTAAATTTGATATGGGAATAGTAGTATACATGTATGATTGTGTTTATGTATATACTATATATGTGTAAAAATCATTCCCGTGCTACTTGTTATCCCTGAGGTTACCGCGTTGGGATAGTCTTATCCCGATGGGACCTTTATGGGGGATATTGAATCGTACCCTAGAACATAGGAATCCTTAGTACAGGCTATCGAATCGATAGTCAGACGGTCCTAAGAGATGTGAGGGTATGTGCTGACCTCTTAGTGACTTGGAACTATGCTTCGTCTCAATTTTATATGTGTTGTGTTAATACAGTTCGAGAGTGATTCTGAACTTGTATTTCCCTTAGTACGAGTGATACAGGGACCGGATAGTAGAGTATGCCCACACCATAATTTTATGTAGGGTGCTGTTAGAATATATATATATATATGAGTATTTAATATTATATGTTTAAATCTGTAATTTGGGAACTACCTACTGTGACTATGGTATGTAAGAAATGAATAATTATTTCAACATGGAAATAAGTGTTTGAAAAGTATGTTATATTACTGAGAAACTTTATAATCATATAAGGCTTAGGTGAGAACTTTGCTGTTAAATAAAATTAACCTCCTTAACATTTGAAATTGTCAGTATGAAACCTTACAAGTAACTTTAAATAAGATAAGTTAAACTATTGGGAATATTAGTGCGATAGGTGTTCTCATTAGAAGAGAGGTGAGAATTTCTCAAGGGAGTGCCGCACTAATATGTTGGTTGCATTAGCCGGTAAGCATTTTAAATACTTGTTAAACTAATTTCAAACTATTTTACAATCGGGATGTGACCTGTTTCCTATTTTCTTTTCTCTCTTGTATATATGTATATATTACAGGTGCCTAGCAATAGGGGCATCTTTCATAGTATCCTTTGGAAGGAACGTGCTTTAGCTTAGGTGGGAGTTGCAGGCCTCTTTCTTAAACAACCTCATTTTTTATTCCACTTCTAGCACTATTTTATCCAGTTGGGCATGTGTCGCCCTTTTCCATTATTCAGATATTTTATCAGAGATTGTGATTCGTTTATTTCCAGTCTTTATACTTTGGGATTTATTACTGTCAGGATGTTTTTCCTTTAAGTTTTAAAGTTGGAATTAATTAGATGGATGTTTAATTATTTGGATTGTTTGTTCCAGTATAGTTGTTGGGTGATTCTTTATTTATGAATTATGTAAAGTTTTAAATATTGGTTTTTAATTAAATTTGGAAATTGATGTCATAAAAATGGTTTTGTCACTTAGCCTAATTAATTAGGGTGTTAAATTGGAAAAGTTATCTTTGCAACAGTGATGCTAAGAATGAACCAACAGTTCACCCTGATTATAATTTAATAAAGGACTGATCACCCGGTATTTAATTAGGCGGGGTGTCACAGGTGGTATCAGAGCATCAGGTTGTAGTTTCCTTTAGGATCTGTACGTCTTATTTCGCTTTCAGCTTAGCGTTCTTATTATAGATCCCTATTTTAGGATTATTGTATTCTTTCTTTTACGATTACATCTTCAGCTATTTGAGATTTGATAATAACTGTAGACTAATAAATTTTTTCACGTTTCAGATGCCTCCGAGACGTGCACCAAAGGATAGGCGTGCCCAAGCTGAGCAGCCAGTAGCTCCGGCTCAGGGAACGATGAATGCAAATGAGGTAGCCGCTATCGTTTCTCAAGCGGTGAATGCCGCACTAGCAGTAGTACAACAGGCTCCACCCCAAGTTCAGGAAGTGGCGCCAGTACCGGCACAGCTTCCATCTGCATGGGACCGAGTTAGGGATGCCTTTCAGAAGGCGCATCCCCTAGAGTTTGCAAGTGGTTCAGATATTATTGTAGCCAGCCATTGGAAGAAATATATCCACAGGCATCTGCGTACATACGAGTGCACGAACGTGCAGAGACAGCTGTTGGCTTCCTTTAAGCTTGTGGGGGGCACTTTGCATTGGTGGGAATCCACTACCACCTTGAAGGAGAGGGATATTATTACTATTCGGTCATTTTGGGAGCGGTTTGACAGCAAATACTTCCCATTCGTCGTGCAGACTGAGATGAGGAGGAAATTACTGAGTCTGAAGCAAGAGAATTCGACCGTTGCTGAGTATGAAGAGGAGTTCACAAGACTTTTCACTATAGTGCCAGATGAGGCACCCACTGAGGGTAAGAAGATACTATTGTTTATGGACGGGTTGGCTTGGAGGACCCGTTAGCACCTTATAGGGAATCTGTCTCTGAGTACCTACACAGATGTACTCAATGTTTCTTTGCTACACTATCAGGATCACCGCTTCCATCTGCAGGGAAGCAAGCGAGCAGGAGAGTCTGGCCAGCAGGGCAGGACAGGGGGAAGTGGTGCTAGTGGAGCACCAACATCTCAGGGGAAGACTCGTCAGTATGAGTAGAGTTCCCATCAGGGGGACCCTGCCAAGCGGTTCCGATCAGGTGATTCCAGGCAGGGATTTGGGGGATTTAGGCATGGTCAGCAGGGCCATTAGGGCCAACATCATCAGCGGCAGGGTCAGCAGCAGGGCCAACAACGTAATCAGCAGGGCCAGCAGGGCCAATGGCGGGGTGGTAACGGCCAGCAAGGCCGTAATCAGCAGGGACAGAGGGGAGGAAATTTCAGGGGCCGATGCTTCGGGTGTTGTAAAAATGGCCACACGCACCAGGATTGTCCAGAGGGTGATAGGGCCCCACAGCAGTAGGGTGCTCGTAATGAGCCACAAAGGCCACTTTTTCCAGCCTCCCTCCTAACACCAGCTCAGGTACCTGCCCTACCATCCATACCAGCCGCTCCACTGCAGCAGGGGCAGTTACAGTACGGACGTGTCTATAACGGCCATTAGGCAGCAGCTCCACAGGCACCACCCGGGATTGAGGGTATGTTTCCTATCCATGGTACTATGGGTCGGGTTTTATTTGATACTGGGGCGACACACAGTTTTATATCTACTCATTTTGCGAAGGCCTTAGGGTTATTAGCCACACCAGAGAGCACTGTAACATGTGTAGACTCACCACTGGGAAATGGATAGTTAATTTTCTTTATATGTCGGGGTGTGGGAGTAGAGATTGGTAGCTTGATATTACCAACAAACATGTTAGTCTTAGATATGCATGATCACGACGTCATTATTGGTATGGATTGGCTCGCGGCATACAGAGCCATGATAGATTATTTCGGTGGGAGTATTGTCTTTGCCATTCTGGGGCAAGAGATATTTGTGGTGGCGATGCCTCACCCAAAGGGAGGCTCTACCGCTCATTTGTATTACATAGAGGAGGATACCTCTAAGGAGGTCATGATTCCCTTAGACTCGATCCCAGTTGTTCGTGAGTATTTTGATGTATTTTAGGAGATACCAGGCCTATCCCCAATAGAGAGATAGATTTTGTCATAGATTTATTACCAGATACTAGACCTATAGCACGCGCTCCATACCGTATCGATCCGGAAAAGATACGAGAGCTACGAGATCAGATAGATTAGTTGTTAGGTCAGGGCTTCATTCGCAGGAGTACCTTACCTTGGGGCGCTCCAGTTTTGTTTGTGAAAAAAAAAGATGGTTCACTGAGACTATGTGTGGACTACCGGGAGCTGAACAAGGTCAACATACGGAACAAATATCTGTTTCCTCGAATTGATGATCTATTCGACCAGCTGAGGGGAGAAACTTTATTTTCGAAGATAGATCTGAGGTCATAATACCATCAGCTACGTATAAGGGAGCATGATTTTTCGAAGAGTGCTTTCTTGATGAGATATGGATCCTATGAGTTCAGAGTAATGCCATTTGGACTCACAAATGCTCCAGCCATATTCATGGACTTGATGAATCAAGTGTTCAAAGAGTTCTTGGATCAGTTTGTCATCGTCTTCATAGATTACATCCTGATATATTCACACTCTGAGGAAGAGCATGCCGAGCACTTGAGGCGGGTTCTTCAGACTCTACGAGAGCATCAGTTGTATGCTAAGTACGAGAAGTGCGGGTTTTGGTTACGGGAAGTTCAGTTCTTGGGGCATGTTGTTTCTGAACAGGGGATAGCAGTTGACCCGAGTAAAGTGTCAGTGGTGAGGGAGTGGGGACAGCCCACGACACCGACGGAAGTACGTAGTTTCTTGGGGTTAGCCGGATACTACAGGAGATTCATTCGAGGGTTCTCTAAAATAGCGGGTCCATTGACGAACCTGACTCGCAAGGGGGTACTATATATTTGGGACGATGATTGTCAATTAGCTTTCGACGAGCTGAAAGACAAGCTTACTTCAGCACCGTTACTTGCTTTACCTAAGACGGGCGTGGAGTATCTGGTTTACACTGATGCCTCCTTACGGGGACTCAGGGGAGTACTTCAACAGGAGGATAAGGCTATAGTTTTTTCCTCCTGCAAGCTTAAGCCGCATGAGAAGAATTACCCCACACACGACCTAGAGTTAGCAGTGGTCGTCTTTGCATTGAGGATATGGAGACACTATTTATTGGGGGAGAAATTTCGCTTGATCACAGACCACAAGTCACTGCATTACCTATTCACTCAGCGAGAGCTAAATATGCGTCAGCGCGGGTGGTTAGAGTTTGTGAACGACTATCAGGTCGACATACAGTACCATCCGGGGAAGGCCAACGTAGTTGCTGATGCATTGAGCCGTAGATCGGTAGACGATATAGTGGACGTCTAGAAAGTAAAGTGGAAAGAGTTGGGTCACTAGGACGCAGTAACCCGTTCCTTCATATCGGTCATGACAGTGACACCCAAGATTATTATGAGGGTAATACAGGCACAGACAGCAGACCCATTTTACCAGGAGAAGATTGTACGACTTTTAGTTGAGGGTGCTGAGTCCTATTCTGTTAGTTTCGATGGAGGTTTGAGCTTTAATGGGAGATTAGTGGTTCCCCAAGGGGAAGACTTACGTCATGCAGTGACGACCCAATCTCACGGGTCCCGATTTGCGGTACATCTTGTGGAAGATAAGATGTATCAGGATATAAGGAGGCAATACTGGTGGAGTGGGATAAAAAAGGACATCGCTGAGTTCGTGTCCAAGTGTTCTACCTGCCAGCTGGTAAAGGTGGACCACCAGAAATCATCGGGGTTGCTTCAGCCATTGGAAATACCCGCGTGGAAGTGGGAGAGTAATTCCATGGATTTTATTACTGGGTTTCCTACATCACAGCGGGGCCACGACTCCATCTGGGTGATTGTGGACCGTTTTACCAAGGTGGCTCATTTTTTGCCGATGCGGACAGACTATACCATGGGTCAGTATGCTCAGTTGTTTATTATTGAGATTGTCAGATTACATGGAGCGCCCCAGAATATTGTGTCAGATAGAGACAAGATTTTCGTGTCGCGTTACTAGGAAAGATTTCAAGAGGACATGGATACAGAGTTGAGGTTGAGTTCATCTTATCACCCACAGACAGATGGACAAACAGAGTGTACCAATCAGATGTTGGAGGATATGCTACGCATGTGTGTCCTTGATTTTGGAGGAGGTTGGGAGCCACATCTTCCACTGGTAGAGTTCGCTTATAATAACTCTTATCAGTTCACGATTGGCATGGCTCTATTTGAGTCCTTGTATGGCAGGCCTTGTCGTTCCCCAACTTGTTGGCTAGAAGTGGGGGATAACAAGTTGATCGGACCAGAGATGATTCAGGAAACCTCCGCTAGGATTGAGCTTATCAGGAGTCGCATTCGGGTAGCCGAGGACAGGCAGAAAAGCTACGTCGATGCAAAACGGTTCTTTCGAGAATTTAATGTGGGGGACCAAATATTACTACGTGTATCCCCTATGAAAGGAGTGATGAGGTTTAGGAAGAAAGGGAAATTAGCCCCGAGGTACGTGGGACCATTTCCCATTATCGAGAAGGTTGGGTCGGTCGCATACAGATTGGGTTTGCCTGAGCATTTACATCGCATTCACGATGTATTCCATATCTCGTCGTTGAGACGATACCTTCAGGATGACATGGCCCACACCCATATCGCGATTGAGGAGAATTGCTTACATCCCGACAGCTCTTACGAGGAGAGGCCTGTGGCTATCCTAGACCATAGCGAAAGGCGATTGAGGTCGAAAGTAGTTCCACTGGTAAGGGTCCAGTGGGGGCATCATAATGTGGAGGAATCCACTTAGGAGCGTGAGGAGGACATGCGTGAGAAGTACCTACAGTTATTCTTACCAGGTACACCTTATCTTTTTCGAATTTCGGGACGAAATTCCGTTATTAGGGGAGAAGTATGTAATACCCTGTATTTTAATGACTTTTAATTTTGGGGATTTATTAAATTTAATTAGAGATATTAATTTAATATTAATCCGAAAAATTATTTAAATACTTACTAGCGTGATGAGTGTTAGTAATTATTTTGTTGTAAGTTACTTTATGGGTAAAGTAAGTGGTTTAATTATGATTAGTAAAATTATCACGAGAATCTAATTTGATAATTTTGGAAATTTATCAGGACGCGCTTATGTTGTGTCGGGATTAAATTCGGACTATTAAAAGTAAATAAATTATAAGCCACCCGTATGGTCATTTTGAGTGCATCAATGTGTCCGGAAGGGTCGAGATAGTCAAAATAATGTACCCGGGGGTTTAGTTTGGGTCTCGGGGCATTTTTAGGCCTAATTAACACCCCGGGATGGCGTTTTGGACATTTTACATTTTTGGGCATGAAAACCCAAGAAAATTGTAAGGGTATTTCAGATGGCAAGAGTCATCTTCTAGGGTTAGAATCACCATAAACCAAAGACGGCTATAAGAGAGGAAGAGGAGAGGCTTTCCAAGGAGTTCTAGGCCAAGAACTCCACCATTTGCACCGCCGTCACTGCCAAACGATAAATCATGCAACGAGGATCACAACCACACAAATCTCTCCACAAATATGAACCAAGAATTCTCAGGCAAGTATCTATATTGCTCTATTTCAGTTAATGCTCCAATAATATTAGCCTAGGATTGATTAGGACTAGTTTTTCTGAAAGAAAAACCTATTTTGGAGATTTGAATTCGCATGTTGTATGAGAAATAGATGTATTCTGGAAACCCAATTAATATGTAGAGATTGAACCAGGAAATTACAGTAAATAAAGGGTATGAAATCTGGTAAAAGAATGGGAAGAAACTAAACAAAAGAAAATTAGGGTTCTTGATGTTCTTATGGATTATGCCCTTTTAATTCGTTATTCATGATGAAAATCCGCATGATTGACGTAGAAAATCACCTATTTGAGGTTATAATACTTGTAGTATAAATTGTTGGGAGTTTGGTAGTCAAAAATATTGTTATGGATGATGTTGGAAGAGGAAACTCGTAACTGGAAATTCTGCAGATTCTCCATACCTGCTTGATCGATTGATCGAACGAAGATCATCGATCGATCGATGGATCGATGGATCAAACACCTGCCTTAGATCGATCGACCCCTCTTGGAAGACCTATATTTTCCTTTTTGAATGATTAATTTCAATTTAAGTGGATAGTAATCTTTGGTCACTTCTATTAAAATATTTTGGGAAGTAAAGAAGACCAGTAGGACTTTAAAAATATATGGAACCATTAATGTAAGACGAGATTAACATTTCACGGGGGTGTTTTACATATAAGAAATAATGGGAACATGTGTTAAAGGGTGAGACTCGTAAGGAAGTTACGCTGTTAAATAAATAAGTACCTACTGAAATTACACTTGGGGAAATAGGAATTCACGAGTGTTCCGTAGTAAGTTGGAATAATACCATAATTAAGAATAAGAGATAAATCATTATAAGTGATAACCTGATAATGTGTAATAGGATAAACATCATAATTTTGGGTTGTGAGAGAGTACCTAAATTTGATATGGGAATAGTAGTGTACATATATGACTATGTTTATGTATATACTATATATGTGTAAAAATCATGCCCGCACTACTTGTTATCCCTGAGGTTACCGCGTTGGGACAGTCTTATCTCGATGGGACCTTTATGGAGAATATTGACTCGTACCCTAAAACACAGGAATCCTTGTTACAGGCTATCGGATCGGTAGTCAGATGGTCCTAAGAGACGTGAGGGTATGTGCTGACCTCTTAGTGACTTGGAACTATGCTTCGCCTCAATTTTGTATGTGTTGTGTTAATACAGTTCGAGAGTGATTCCGAACTTGTATTTCCGTTAGTACGAGTGATACGGGGACCGGATAGTAGAGTATGCCCGCACCATAAATTTTAAGTAGCGTGTTGTTAGAATATATATATATATATATGTTTAAATCTGTAATTTGGGAACTACCTACTGTGACTATGGTATGTAAGAAATGAATAATTATTTCAACTTGGAAATAAGTGTTTGAAAAATATGTTATATTACCGATAAACTTTATAATCATATAAGGCTTAGGTGAGAACTTTGCTATTAAATAAAATTAACCTCCTTAACATTTGAAATTGTTGGTATGAAACCTTATGAGTAACTTAAGATAAGATAAGTTAAATTGTTGGGAATATTAGTGCGATAGGTGTGCACATTAGAAGAGAGGTGAGAATTTCTCAAGGGAGTGTCGCACTAATATGTTGGTTGCATTAGCGAGTAAGCATTCTAAATACTTGCTAAACTAATTTCAAACTATTTTACAATCGGGCTCTGACCCGTTTCCTATTTTCTCTTCTCTCTTGTATATATGTGTATATTACAGGTTCCCAGCCATAGGGTTGTCTTGCATAGGATCCTTTGGAAGGAACGCGCTACAGCTTAGGTGGGAGTTACAGGCCTCTTGCTTAGACGACCTCATTTTTTATTCCAATTCTAGCACTATTTTATCCAGTTGGGCATGTGTCGCCATTTTCCATTATTCAGATATTTTATCAGAGATTTTGATTCGTTTATTTCCAGTATTTATCCTTTGTGATTTATTACTGTCAGGATGTTTTTCCTTTAAGTTTTAAATTTGGAATTAATTAGTTGGATGTTTAATTATTTGGATTGTTTGTTCCAGTATAGTTGTTGGGTGATTCATTATTTATGAATTATGTAATGTTTTAAATATTGGTTTTTAATTAAATTTGGAAATTGATGTAATAAAAATGGTTTTGTCACTTATCTTAATTAATTAGGGTGTTAAATTGGAAAAGTTTTCTTTGCGACGGTGATGCTAAGAATGAACCAACCGTTCACCTTGATTATAATTTAATAAAGGACTGATCACCCGGTATTTAATTAGGCGGGGTGTCACATGGAGAGAAACTCCAACCCGACCAGGGAGAAATTTCAGGACTCTTCTATAAATGTGTGGAACCGAGTCACAAGTGGAGGGATTGTCCTCAACCTGACATCATTTTTCCTAAAGTTGCTCAGCAAGGCCAACAAGGCTAAGGAAAAGGCGAAACTAGACAACAGTGTAGTAAAATGAGACAGTTTCGAGGTAGGGGCTTCAAATGTGGAAAGAATGGCCATAGATGTTAGGATTACCCAGAGGGGGATAGGGCCCCACTGTAGCAGGGTGCCCATAATGAGCCACGGAGGCCAGTTATACCAGCCATCCCAGCATCCTCAGTTCAGCAAGGGCAATTATAGTATGCATGTGTCTATAATATCCACCAGGAAGCGGCACCTCAAGCACCACCCACGGTAGAGGGTACGTTTCCTATACATGGTACTATGGGTCGAGTTTTATTTGGTACTAGGGCGTCGCACTATTTTATAGCTACTCATTTTGCACGAGCCTTTGGGTTATTAGACACGGCAAAGAGTATAGTGTCGTGCGTAGACTCACCATTGGGGAATGAGTCTTTGATTTTCTTTATTTAACGGGGTGTAGATATAAAGATTGGTACTTCATTTTACCTGCGAACATGTTGGTGTTAGATATGAATAAGCACAATGTCATTGTTGGCATGCTAGAATTTTCGGTAGGAGTATTGTCTTTGCCATTTCAGGACAGGAGATGTGTTTGGTGGTGATGCCTCGCCCAGAGGGAGGATTAGCCAAGGCAATTGGCAAAATAGAAGTATGACTTTTATCCTCGTAGGATGAGGTATGTTTTATGTGACACGAGCAAGTCACTATATTTTTTTTATTCTAGGTTAGCATGTGAGACGAGTTTAATCCGTAACTATCAACATTATTATTATGTAAATAGTTCCCTAGTGTAGCGGGATTATCTTTAGTGCTATCCGTGAGGATGAATGGGTGTATTAATAGTGTTATATACTTTATTGAGGTTACTTGTTTTAGTGATATGATATACGAGTATGATATTACCTTGGTTGCAGTTTTATAGAAATTGTTAGTATGATAGTAGGCAGTTATTGCAAGGCTATTGGAGTGGCTGCCTAGTGCAACATGATTTGTTCTGGCGAGGCCTCACATGTGAGAGGTTTGGGATCGCATTTATATTATATATTGTAGAGACTCCTAAGGGTATAATGTATCGAAGAGTTTAAATCCCAGGGTATTTAGGGACCTTGTTGTCATGGTTCTGTGTGTATTGGGTTTACCATTGAGCGGAAAGATTTGACTCATTATTATGTTTAGCGCTCAGGACTTGGTGACAGGAAGAGTGCACTGTTATATCCATTCTTTAGAAATGTGGGAGTTAAGAGTTAGACTCATATGTTTGGGGTGAGGATTTTTAGAGTCCTGATTGTATGTGTACAAGGTTTGCGAATTGTGATTACCACCAATAGTGAACGATAGTGGATTAGCAAAATGTTCTTTATTTAAGTTTAATTATGGGAGGAGATATAACTTTTCTGTCAAGAGACAAAATAAAGGGTTACATGTTATGGACGGAGGGCCTAACGAATTTCGATATCCGATAATGCTAAGTAGTAGTGTATCGGGGGGTTCCTTGTTTGAATTTCTCTTTGCGAGACATCCCACGCATGAAACTTAGCGTGAGGTTGGAAGTAGGGAGATGTTTGGTCACTAATCCATGAGTTTGGTACCTTGATCATTATAGGAGCAGGAAATTTTAACTATAAGTTGGAAGTTAAATTAACCTCCAGGCTAGTGGCGCCGGTTGGGTGGTAAGAAAGCATTGAAAGTTTTGTTTTATCACCATGAGTTGAGGGGTGGAACGATGATAATGAGAATTTAAAATTTTGATTTCTACGGTGATTAAAAGTGCCCAAGTGTTGTAATAACATTGTGAGTAGAAGGAAAATAAAGAATTGGGAGTTATGTGTGAAGCGTATGTGATGCTTACGCTAGTATGAACGGTTTATAGGGATTGTTGGCATCCTGGTTAGCTGATGTTAAAACCGTACGAGTTGAAGGGACGTGGGAATATACATGTGGAATAAATGTTTATGGGACTAACATAACGAAGTGGACGTGGTAGAGTGGATTAAGAGCCGTGTGAAAGACGATAATTCCATATATATGTGCGCGATCAAAGTAGCACATCAGAATCTGTTTGGAATGCTATGGGAAGCCATTTAAAAGGATTATTCCTTGAGAAAGGTGGAATTTAATTATTATGGAGAACACTCGGAGCGGAGTTATAATTAGTCAATTGTTGAGAGAGACTTGCTCGTACAATAGTGGATATGTTAGTATGGTATAAAAGGTTCAGAAGTGCACATCGTAGAGAAAAGTGCACGGGTCAGAACTTTCGTTATACACCAAGGAAAGAAGGGAAATATTAAATGTCACTTAATGTGAGACATTACAAGTGGAAGTCAAAGTTGAGCAGGACATAGAGAGTAGTCTCTTCTCGCACCACTCATAGATAAAAATCAGTTGGAACAAGGGGATCAACCAGAGAATTTTGTGTCTATCGACAATCCCTGTAATGAAAGAGGCCAGTAAAGTTGGTAAAGTTTCTTGGATGGGTTGCCATCCTCAAGGAAAGATCAAGGGCTCATCCGAACATGTGGAACAAGTCGCCCAAGAAGGAAGTGATTGGTATTCCTTTGGGGTGATTTATAATATTAACTAGTGTGCCCCAGTCTTCCTTTGAAAGGAAGGATTATGTCGGTACGTGGGCCTACACGGTATTAATTTCTGAATCGGGATGAGATTTTTTGAATCCCACCTTCAATATGGGATTTCAGAAAGCAGCGGGGATAACGTTTCATTTTGAGTAAGATGTATCACCCATAGTAGGGGAGTAGGCGCATGGTGATTAAGGATTAGTGGAGCCGCGTGAAGGAAATTTTGGAATCTTGGTGATCATTTCATTTCCACAACGGATATAGCTAGAAAGTGAAGTATAGTATGGTAGAGTTCCGTGGAAGTAGTCGTACCTGTTTGTCATGAATGAGGCGCTTATTGAGGTTTTGGTGCGGGAAAACCTTAACTATTCTCCCTCTGTATGTTTAGAGGTGAGCAGATAATCAGAATTTTGGATCGGTCGAGAATAATCCGATGACTAAGGTGGAATTACAACGAACCATTTTAGGAATCTTAGAATTTCGTAACCGAAAATTGAAATTTAAAGAACTGACAAAAGTGGCCAGATGTTCATATAGTTTCTCTCAGAATGGGAGTTTTGTATTTAGAAAAATACAAGTAGTTGACACGTAGCGAGATGCGGCCTCCTAACGATATTGATAATGGAAGTCAATGATGTATAGGCTCGTCTTATGCGAATGTCGTTGGTTAGGAGCACAATGTGACGCGTCGTTAATGAGAGTGTTAAATAGGCTTGCCGTGAGACATTGAGCGCCTTACTATATAGATAGTTTACGTAATGATAAGGTGTCCAGAATTGTTTTATCAGGTAGGCCTTATTTTTTGAATTTCGGAACGAATTCCGTAATTAGGGGGGAAGTATGTAATACCCCGTATTTTTATGGCATTTAAATTTAAGGAGATTTATTAAATTTAATTGAGATAAATTAATTTAATATTAATCCAAAAATTTGTTTTAAATATTTACTAGCGTGACGAGAGTTAGTAATTATTAGAAATTTGTTGATTTGTTAAATATAACTTAGTGCGTAAAGTAATATGTAGAATTGAATTTGTTAACAAATGTCACGAGTGAATAAAATGGCAATTATGGAAATTAAATCGAGATGTGCCTGTGTCCTGTCAGGACTAAATTATTATTATTAAAAGTGAATAAATTATAAGTCACCCGTATGGTCATTTAGAGTGCGCCAAAGTGTTCAGAAGGGTAGAGATAGTCAGAAAATTATACCTGGGGGTTTAGTTTGGGTCTCGGGGTGTTTTTCGGCCTAATTGACATACCGGGAGGGTATATTAGACATTTTGTATTTTGGGGTAATTAAACCCACGAATTTCCAATAGTTAGATCATCCATTATGAGTTGCCTTTTAGGCTTAACAAATACAGAACCTTAGAACGTCCATTAGAGAAGAAGATAGGAAGCTTTCCAAGCAATCCAAGGCCAAGAACTCATCCGTTTGCACCGCCACCACCACCAAAACGTAGATCGCACGATGAGGAACACAACCATGCCTTTTTCATCCACAAATAAGAACCTTAAATTTCAGTCAAGTATTTATCTTCCTTTATTTTTCGTTAATTTCTCACCCATGTTAGTTTAGGATTGTCAAGAATATGTTTTATGAAAGAAATTGATAATTTAGAGACTTTAAATCGCATGTTTAGAGAGATTTAATATATTTTGAACATACCCATCATATGCACAGGATTACCTACGAATTAGTATGAATTCATAAATAAGAAACCTGGGAAATAATTTGAAGAATGGATGTTTCTTCCAAAATTAGGGTTCTAGAAGATTATGTCAATTTTACCACACTAATTCGATATCGTTGATGAATTTGAACATGTTTCACATAGAAAATCATGTACTTAGGTATATAGTACCAGTAGTAATGTTATTTGGGGGTTTGGGGACCGTTAATGGACATTTGGTTGAGGTTGGAGAGGCAAACCCGTAACTTGACAATGGCAGAATTTGTCATAACTGCTTGATCGATCGATCGGCCAAGAACAAAGATCTATCGATGATCAATTGATCGACCCCTTTTCCTCGATCGATCGATCCCTCCTGGAAAAGTGCATATTTTTCTCCTTTTTTTTAATCCGGCTAAAATACGTAGAAATCCTTGATTATTATTTATGGAGTATAATGGGTTATGAAGAGGACCAGTAGGGTCTATGTAGACTCCGTTGAGTGAGAATTAATATAGGAAGAAATTGGGGGTTAATGGGGAGTTTCGTTACACTTTAGAAATTGTGCGTACGTTCGCTAAATAATTTAAAGACACATGAAAGACTTAAACCAGAAAGTTGGAGAGGGTGTACCTACTGAGATCATATTTTAGAAAGAGAGAGTACTTCGAGAGATGAGAAGTAAGTATGAAACGATTATAATTAAGAATAAACGTGACAAATCCTTTATGTGAGGTAATTGGGTAAAAGTTGTACAAATGTGAGGTTAATAATTGTTATCGTTGGCTCGTGTGCGAACCCAGTTGGAAAAAAATGAGAATATATATATATATATATATATATATATATATATATATATTACTGAAGTCATGTGTATACATATTTATATTATGCTTGTGTATAATCATACCCTCGCTACTTGCTATGACGGAGGTTGCCGCGCCGGGATAGTCTTATCTCGATGGGACCTTTATGGGGGATATTGACTTATACCCTAGAATATAGGATTCCTTGGTAGAGTCTATCTGATTGATAGTCAGACGGTCCTAGGAGACGTGAGGGTATGTGCTGACCTCTTAGTGACTTGGAACTATGATTCACCTCCATTTGTATGTGTTTTGTGTTAATACAGTTCGAGAGTGATTTCGAACTAGTATTTCTCTTAGTACGATTGATACGGGGACTTGATAGCAGAATATGCCAGCACCATAGATTTTATGTTGGGTGCCGTTAGTATATATATTATATGTGAGACTAATATATATACGTACATTTTCATGGTAACTTTATACTGTGTGTATAAGTAGTTAAGTAATGAATAAATGTTTCAACTTTCTTATAAGTGTCCGGGAACTTTATAACGGTACTGATTTGTTCTAAATTGCGTAAGAAATCTTGAAGAGATTAATGTTCTAAACTAATTATCATAACCTTGTTATTTCTCGAGATAAAACTTTATGGAAAATAAGTGAGATAGAGTTGTGAGGTTTAGTAGTACGGTAGGCGTGCACACTAGACGAGACGGTAGGATTTTTAAGAGACCGTCGCATACTAACATGGTTATTGCATTTGCAGGTAAGCATTTTAAATACTTGCTAAACTATTTTAAAACTGTTTTACACTCGGGCTCTGACTCATTTCCTGTCTTTTTGTCTCTCTTGTATATATATGTATATGTATTACAGGTGCCCAACCACAGGGGCGTCATGCATAGGTTCCTTGGATTGGACGCACTGCATCTTATGTGGGAGTTGCATGCCTTTGTTTTAGACGACCTCTTCATTGATTCAGTTCCTATTTTAGTTCTTCATAGTTAGGGCATGTGTCGCCCATTTCCCTATTCAGTTTGGTTGTATCAGAGATCTATGTCTAGTTGTATTTTCAGTATTTAGTACTCCTTCGGAGTTAACTATTGTCAGGATGGTTTCATTTATAGTTTTAAACTGGTTTGGTTTATCTAACTGGTCTTAATTCTTGTGTGTTATTGTCATCCTTAGTATTTATTTGATTCTTAAATTGTTGGTTGTTGAAAAGGTCTACATATTTGCATTTAATAAAATGGAAATAAAGTTTTAAATTGTTTTGACACTTAGATTAATTATTTAGCGTGTTTAAATTGGTATATTTTATTTTGCGACAGTGATGCTAAGAATGAACCAACTGTTCACCTTGATTTTAATTTAATAAAGTACTGATCGCCCAGTATTTAATTAGGCGGGGTGTCACAAGTCTGTGATTGATGAGGTCTAACTCTCCTAATTAATCCTTAAATTTATAACGGTACTGATCACTATTTTTTAAATCTCAAAACTTGATTTGACAAAACAATTTTGAAGGTTTTAAAACACATTCTCGCGTCATTTTAAAACGAATATCGAATTTTTTATAATAATTAAAACAAGTAGGGAATAAATAACAATTAAATAAATGTGACAATTTTATCTAATTATAATAAACTTCACCATAATCCTAATAGAAGATTTAAGCTACCATAATGAAAGACAAATTGCAAGAATGAGTAGAAATTTTCATTAATAAATCATAACTATAATTAGTTCTCTAACCTGTGTAAAACAAAAAAATCAAACAATCTTAAATATCAGTTTTTTCGTGCTTTTCTCGAGTTGATCGTCAATTTGCACCAAATTCCATAATTACCTGCAAAAATTTCACTTGGCAACGTTTTTCACAAATTATCACAAAAAAATTATATTATTATCAAAGTGCCCATTTTTTACTTAAAATTATAATATTGAATATGAATTCAACTTTTCTTGCATTTTTTTCTTTTTAATATAATGATCCTAAGAACTTATTAAATAAAATAAAATGAGACTAACAAAGTATAAATTTGGATTATAAAATATACAAAATAATTCACTCATCAAGTACCCCCAAACCTAAACTTTCCTAGTCCTCGAGCAAAACTAAAATTTTAAAATCTAACTCACTTTCGTAGGAATCACAATTATAATTAGCATGTGCAACAAGACGTTAAACCCATAGGTTACCTTAGTGTATGAGTTTTATCTCGTGAGGGTTTGCTATGAATATACGCACAAAATTCAATAACTTGACTCAGTACAAAAGACACAAAAGTAATATAATCAAGTTTCAATACAAACTTCATAAATATAATAGAACTTCACTTTTCAATCTCAACTTATCGTGGGTGTGTGCGTAGCCAATATAACTTTCCATTTAAAACAAATGATCTTTACGTTTATTTTCTGAAAGTTTGTTTTGATTTTAAAATCTCACGGGATGCACGCACAATCGAACATTCAGATATCAATTATTTTCTCTCTGTATATGTGAATAAAAGTGTAAATTTAGATGAGAAAAGTTCACATATATATAATCAAAAATGGATTTTTTTAAATGGACGAATATGATTTTGTAAACGAAAAATAAATTACTTTTGAAAACATTGAATCACACCATAGATCCTATTCATCTTCTCTCCACACTCTAACTAACTTCCCTTGAGATCGATTGGTACTTTCCTTGGTTGTATTGTAGGCTCGAGTTTTGGCTAAAATAATGGATTTTGCAGTTCAAAATTTCTGAGAATAAAGAGATTTTTCAATATTTTGACTTTTAGGCACTTTTTCTAACCTCCATTCTCCATTCTCCTTTCTTCTTTACTTTTTCTTTTCAATCTCACATTTTTTAATCTTTTTTTCCTCTTTCTTTGTTTTTTCTTTCACACGTCATTTTCTCAACCTCATTTTCTTTTGGCCTTTTCCTACCGTAATTTTTCCATGATATTCTCAGAAAATAGGCATGGCTTCTTTTATGGGTTTTCCAAGTTGGAGTTTGGTATGATAATGAGTTTTCAATATAAGAATTGTTTTCTTTTTGGCTCAAATGGGCTTGCAACAAAATAATGTAAAGAAAGGTTGGAGTTAGACTTAATTTTTGGGATTTCAAACGATGGCCTAATCTCATTTCTGAAGTTCCATTAAGTTAATTTGTTTCTCAAGATGGATTACTAAGAATTCTAGTGGTTAAGATTCAAATTTTGACTATTTTTTAATAATCGAACAAAACAAAGAATTTGAGATCATCAAAAAATTAATCACTGACGGAAAGTTTGATTTATTTTAAGTCGGATTGATTTAAATCTCTCTAAATGATAAATGGTACAATATCTCACTGGGTTAAAATCACCGCATTTACTTGTTAAGAATATTAACTTTCACCTCAACTTCCATTTTTGATCATATTGTACGGCTATTGTTTAAAACATTTTATAAGTTGAGAGATCCATGAATTAATTTTACATTAAGAATACGTTTCAAGATTTAATTATATTGAAAATCTTTTTGAAATTATAAAAAATTTCTAGTTTTTTTTAATTTTTCATTTTTTTCAAAAATACCATCCTTAACCCCAAACATAAATTCTACATTGTCCTCAATGTGTGCTCAAAATAAAATTATTGATAATCCTAATAAAGTAAAAAGGGAAAAGGATGATATTACTCATGATATTCAATATCTGTTAGCAACTTGCAACCATTCTCACGTTTCATTCATTATAAACCATAAGTCTAAACAATTGAGAGTCAACCCAATAGAAAAAGTATACACATGGAGGCACATAATGAATGCAGTGAGTGAAATTATAGATATTCGCAGTAACATTATAAGCCTAAATGGTCACACTGGAAGAGACTATCAAAATGAAATTCCAAATGACACGCTAAGCCTAAGTTTCCCTCAAACTCAAGAATGAAAAAATCAGGCTCTAAATCAGATGATACTCT
Organism: Sambucus nigra; assembly: GCA_949130495.1. Classification (NCBI taxonomy): domain Eukaryota; kingdom Viridiplantae; phylum Streptophyta; class Magnoliopsida; order Dipsacales; family Adoxaceae; genus Sambucus; species Sambucus nigra. The sequence continues at coordinate 290,541,850 of OX422223.1, forward strand.
AGTCATGTCCTCGATCTCTTCAAAATAAACAAATGAAACAGGTGTACGTGGTCGAAAAGGACAATGCGGTATGACAAAGAAAGCATCCCAAGTGGAAATGCTCAAATGATTTTCTCAACCATCTTATCACTGATAGATAAAACCTCATGTGTTAGCATACTCTGGAAAGGCTCGGGTTCATGTTCATGGAGAAGGAATAGATATATCCTATCATTCCATTCATTATCATCTAAGTGAAAAAATAAGTCCGATAATGATTGGAATTCAATAGTGAGATCCTCATCAACTGAGCCGAATTCTTTCTCAAAATTTTCAAGACTTATATCTAGAGACAAATTAGGTGGCCAAGCATCTAGATCGATGGTGTTACTATCACGTGGTTTAGTGACATCATTCACTTATTGAATGTACTTAACTTCATTCTCTCCATCATCAGATGATTCCCAATCTAAATTAAACAAATTAAAGCCCATACTCATGTTCCCAAATGATATGTTCACTTGCCCACTACGACACCTAATAATGGCATCAAATGTGATGAGGAAAGGACGACCTAAAATAATAGGGATTTGTACAGCAGGATTTTGTACTTGTTGGGTATCCAAGACAACGAAATCAATGAGAATTAAAAAATATCCCACTTAAAGAAGGATGTCCTCAATGATACCTCTCAAAATATTTCATAGAATGGTCAACTAAGGATAAGGTAATCCTTGTCATCTCTAACTCCCCCAAACCTAGTTTCTCGTATTCGATGTACGGCAGACGGTTCACGATTGCTCCTAATTCTAGAAGGGTTTTCTCAATGATGTTCTCCCCTATATTTATAGAGATCATCGGAGTTCTGGGACTTGATGGGAGTTAGATAAGAAATGGTTGGCCTTGCTTTCTCAGCGAGAAAAGATTTATTGGTTACATTGGTTCTTCTCTTAAAGGTACAAAGGTCCTCTAGAAATTTGGTGTAGGACTGGACTTGTTGAATTGCATCAAGTAGTGGGATATTGATTTATATAAACTTGAATACTTCTAACATTTTGTCAACTTGTGCCTTTTTCTCTTGGAGAACCAAACGTTGGGAAAATGGAGCTCTTAGAACATAGGTCTCTACGCATGGTTAGAAAGATGGAAGTGGGGAGGAAGTTGGATCCATGGGTGGAACTTCTTTCCCTTTATATTTCTCGAATTCACTCTTGGTGGGTGGTCAAACATTTTTCTTTGCTTCCTTCCTGGACCTAATCGTGATGATGGATTTGGCATCGTCTTGAGTTTGTGATGAACCGACATTATCTTGAATAAAATATTGCCCTTTAGGCATATTCTCTTTAGTATTGGGATCAAGTTGACTCGAGAATGTTCATTTATTTCTCTCACTCAATGCGTTCTCTAGTTGGCTCACTTTAATCTCGAGTTTGACAATAGATTGAGTGTTCACGTGCAAGCTTAGTTGGAAGGATTGGAAGACGGTTTGAGTTGACTGCTGGAATTGGAGGATACTTTGAGCAAGAAAATTCACCGTATCCTCTCAAGCTTAGATCTTTTGGGATGATGGATACGATGGTTCATGGGCATTCTTCTAGAAACCCGGGTGTGGGTTACCAGAAGATTGACCTCAACCTCCTTGGTATTAACCCTTAGACCATGAAAAATTAGGGTGGTCTTGCCACCCCAGATTGTACGCATTGGAATATGGGTCATACTTTGGCATATTTTGGTAGAGAGTATTAGATTGCTCGGAGAGTGGCTTGTGGGCCGAAAGAGCGGGGAAATTCTTCACTAATTAATCGAATGCATCGCAAAGTATACACATGGGTGAACCTACTTGTTGTAAGGCCATATGTGCGGTTCGATTGCCTTATTTGCTCGTATCTAAAGGTTCTAACATCAGGCCAATGTCGCCACTTTGGCATTTAAATCATAACTTTGTTCAACTTGGTGAGTGAAACCCTCATTGGACGAACTGGACCTAGATCCTATATAGGGTGCCGATTGTTAGGACTTTTTTCTATGGCTTCTAGGAATACCCACGCGTCCATTCACTTTTCTTTATAAAATCACCATTACATAGTGACTCGATCATAGTTCGAGTATTAAAATTGAACCCCTCATATAAAATTTGGACTTGACATCCCATCCTAATCCCATGGTTCGGACATTGCCGTAGCAAGTCCTTGAATCACTCCAAATATATCCACAAGTCTTTTCCTACCTTTTGGCTAAATTTGTTGATGGCGTGATGTATAGACACCGCCTTTTGGTTAGGTGTGAATTTCTACAGGAAGGCAACACTCATTTGGTTGTACGTGATGATGGATTCAAGTTTTAACAAGTTAAACAAACTTTTAGCTTTGTCTTTCAATGAGAATAGGAACAATTTAAGTTGCACAATCTTGTCAGTGAGTTTTTGGCACTTAATGGTCCCACATATCTCCTCGAATTCATGAACATGAAGGTAGGGATCTTCTTTTTTAATACCTCAAAATACGGGTAATAATTGGATTTTTTCGAAGGGATTGTTCACATTGTTCTCAGGTATACGTATGCATGAAGGCTGACTAGACTTAGTCGGATAAAGGTAATATTTAAGGGCATGTAGTGCTAACTCGTCTTCCACCTCGGCGAATATAAAAAATCTACCTATGTAACTATCGGGAATACTCGACTCCACACTCGACAAATGACCGGTATGATCTCAAAATCAACTACGCATAGACTTAGCTAACTCGAATTGTTTTTACATTCTTTTAATTTTTTATATACTTTCTTTTTTATTTTATATATTTTTTATGAAGAAAATTACAAGAAAATAATTTGACTCAAACCATATAATTCCTAGCTAACACAAAGAAAATTGAATTATCTAATTGAGATGAGGGAAATTTTACTTTTAAAATCTAATTATCCTAAGATTAATCAATGACGACGTGGGTCTCAGAATTAATCTCCCTAATTAGACAACTCCTACTCTTTCATAAGGGAGAATTTAAAAGATGACTGACTACTGTTACCGCCTCAAATCCCGCTTTTTTCTCTAGGTAGGTGGTTGGTACGAAGATTCATTAAAAACCACCAATCCTAGACAAGGTAAAACATAACCGATTTGATAAGTTTGTGTTGGAGTAGATTTCAATTTTTAACCTCATTAAAAATTGAATGTGGTGGCTCGGAATATGCAAACGCTTGGTTAATTAGCGATTTTCAGGCCAAGAAAGGGTGATGAAATCCCCATCATATTTTACACACGAGTTTTTCCCTTAAGTTAATTTATGCAACATGCTAAATTAAATGCAAAACTAAACCACATAGGAGCACACAAAAATGAATCTTCGGCATGGACTTTTTATGCTCCCTTTTTTCTTCTTTTTTTTAATGTGCTTCTGGAAAAAAAAACACAAACGAAACTACACCAAGTGTAAAGTGGGACAAAAAATGATTAAAAATAAACATAACACACGCACAAGTGGTGTATTTAACACAAAACAAAAATAACTAAGCACACTTACGAAACAAATTTTGATTTTTTTATTATTTTGTAGAAATAGCAAAATTACTACTAAAAATAGATTTTTTATTAATTATTTTTTTCAAATTTATTTTTTAAGGGGGGGGTTACTTAGTAAAAAGACATTATTCCGGTAATTTTCAAAAAAAAAATATTTTTTTCAAATTTTTATGTATTTTTGTTTTAAACTACTCATAAAACTACTCATTACTAAAACAAAAAAACTAAAATCTGATTATTTTACTAGCTGAAAAAAATATTAGCTACTACTTTTTTTCCAATTTCTTTACTTTTTTTATTTACTAACAAAAATGCGAAAAGTAAAAAAAAAACTAGTCCGAAAGTCACAACTTCCATTTTAAAAAAATTGAACGAATCCTAGACAATGGCCCTAAAAACTTATTTTTCAATTTATAAAATATCGCATGTGCATGGACTATTATAGAATAGCAATGGGAGTCTGGGTCGAACCCACTGAGATTTTTCAATTTTAACTTCTAAAATAATTGCAATTATCCAACTAGACTAAATGTGGTAGAGAATAGTTATGCATTGAACTAAATGAAAACAATTATGAATAATGAGAGCAAAATAGACGAGTTATAAACAATATGAAAGAATTCGGTTACGGGGTCCATTTATCATGTAACTAATATTGCACACTCATTTAACATTGTCATTCCCTTTTGATAACTCAAATTAAACGATTCTCATCGCGTTTAATTCCAAAAGTATAACGGTCATGTTCAAAACATATTTAACGCCTCTAATAGATGGCGAAAATCCTTATTCCCTTAGAAAATACAATTTTAAAAAATAGCAAATGAAAGACTATCAAAATAATCAAAGTGAAAGAATAATCCATCAAAAATCACTATTTTTATCATCTTAAAACTTGATTTAACAAAACAAATTTGAAGGTTTTAAAACACACTCTTGTGTCAATTTAAAGTGAATACTGAATTTTTTATGGCAATTAAAATAAGTAGGGAATACACAACAATTAAATTAATGTGACAATATTGAATAATTACAATAGAATTCATCATAATCCTAATAGAAGAATTAAGCTACCATAATGAAAGACAAATTGTGAGAATGAGTAGAAACTTTCATCAATAAATCAAAATCACAATAAGGTCTCACAATAATCTTCAATCCTCTAAAAGAATGATAAAAAAAAATTGGCCCTCAAATTGAATAAAATCACTCAAAAATTGCTCCCCGAAATTGTGTGTGAAATTGTTAGCCCAAGGGTCCTTTTTATAGGGCAAGGGGTGAGGTGTTTCAGTTGGGACACTATTTGATTGGTCGAAAAGTGCTGAAATCGATCATTCCACCTCATTAGTCTTTAGATCAGAATAAGGGACTTAATTTTTCCCCAATCGAGGACTCTTATATTTTCTTGGTGAACACGCACGTTGATTTTCATCTAATTCGAAGAAAATTTTTTACCTTTTTTTACGATTTCATAAGCGTAAAAAAGCTTTTCTCGAATGATCATAAAAATCATCTTTTTCGCGCTTTTCTTGAGTTGATTGTCAATTTGTGCCAAATTCCATCATTACCTGCAAAATTTTCACTTGGCAACTTTTTTCACAAATTAGCACAAGAAAATTATAAAATTATCATAGTGCCCATTTTTTACTTGAAATTACCATTTGGAATATGGAGCAAACTTTTCTTGCATTTTTCCCCTTTTTTAACAAAATAATCCTAAGAACTTATTAAATAAAATAAAATTGGATTAACAAAGTATAAATTTGAATATAAAATATAAAAAATAATGCACTCATTAGTATCCCCTGGCGCGAATTCCTCCGAGTTAATATCTCAGACTTACTTACACTACTGTCACCTAATATGTGGGGATAATTTGATTCAATATAATATTGAATTGCAAGCATAGAAAAGAAAGAGACAACAACATAAGCATACCAATCCTCATAATTCTTGGGATTAAGAATCTATGAAAATAGTGTGAGATTTCTTTAGTCTAACCTAGGTAGCCCTTAGACACTAATCTCATGAGTTGTCATGTTCAATACATTCGTGGGATTTATCGATCGCAATCCCTATGGAACTACCACACAAGTCCCCAAAGCATCATCTTTTAAACTACATGGTATTGCATCGCAATCGTTCCGATTGGATGTCAAATTCCTATCTATGTTGTGAACTTTTTAACAATGTTAGAACCAGAATTCCAATCAGCATGTGATCAACTCGAAGCCAATTCGATGGAATTCGTATTAAAACCAATTAACCAACATTGATATGAAATAATATATTTAATCAAACTTAATGTATTCTCACAAACTTGACTCTCATTAGAAAAGGAATAAAACAATCCTTTATTAATCAATAGTAAAATATTTTACACATTATTTTGTGAATAAACCCCAACATCAAGAACTCTTATTTGTGAGAGGTCTATTTAAACTTGAACACTTCGTCAAATGTAAGTCTTCTATAACAAGGAATTCTGTACATGAAGAGTTTCACTTCAAGAAAAATTCGAGCCCATGATGGAAACGGCTTTTATGTCCTTTTATTGTGCTATAATTATTTTATTATTTGCTTGCATGTCTCTTTATTTATATTTTCAAAATTTGTGTGCTAATTAATTAGATAATTATGAACTCCTGTTTGATGAACAACATGGAATATCTATTTTTAAATCGGTCGAATATGTAAACTAATACTTTCATCTTGATAAAATTAAAATATTAGATCAAGATATTTATTTCACACAAGTATACTTGGAAATTACCGAGGATTTATATACAGACCTTTGGAATTGAATATATATATTTTTTTTAAATAACCCTCATAGTAGTAAAATAATAAGTCAGAGTGGGGCTTTAATATAAATTCCATGGTCTTGATCAATTTTTTCGTGAATCAAATATCTGATTGATACCTCGGGTCAGTAAGGTTAACCCTACCACAGATCAAATTAATCAAGGTATGGGGGATTCATTAAAACTATTGAGTGATAGTTTCAAGAATTAGAATGTTAGTGAGTTCAATCCCCCCCCCCCCCCCCCCCCGGGGACACATGGGGAAGTTCAACACAAGAGCATTTTAATTCAAGGAATGAACCGGTGGTATAAACTTAGTCATAATTTATGATATCCGTCTCCAACAAGTCATTATCATTAATTGTGGGACAAAAGTCATCAACTATTCGATTATGTTGGGCAGGAGATGTTGAACTGTCAAGGTACATAATTGAAAGACAAATGTCTGCCTAGTTCAAGGTGGGTTTATTTAAGCTCCCAATGAGAAATCTCACTCCATAAGGGAACTAGGATGTCTAACCAGTTTTACTTTATAATGGCTGTGAGGGATCCACTTTAAAATTAAAAAGAAAAGTTAAATTATCATATGTTATTTTGAAATTAATTCGTTTTTCAAAACTTATAATTCCCAAGTTTCGAATGGGATTATCATTCAACCCACTTGCTTTAATCTTAAAGGATAACAAACATACTGGCATGAATTACATTGGTTGAAAAAGAAACCTAGACATTGTTCTGACTGTTGAGGACTATAATTTTGTCTTAATGAAGTCCTAAAAAGATGGGAGAATGGGCTCCCAAAAGGGATCTCCAAGACTACTACAGTGATAAAAGGTAGATTAAATGCTTGATGTTACATATTGGCCTCTATTATTTTGTGTTACGTCACCAGCATTACCAAATGCCCAATATTTACGACATGATTATAAACCTTAGGGATTTTTTTAAGGATCAGAACTGTGTCAGAAGGTTAAAAGATATGACAAGGTTAGTCAACACCAAGATGCCTAAGGTTACTCCCATACGTGAGCAAGTTCTAAAGATGATGTGAATCTTTTAATAATTGGAGGTGATTGTATCTTAAATTTATGGGAAAACCCAAGTTGATTATGTGCTCTAATCACTACTTGAGTCCTTTACACAATTTTTCCTAAACTATTCTGTGAAGAAATTTTATTACTCTCTCGCGCAATTATTTAAAGAACTCCAGATTGTGAGGTATATCAATAGGAAAATGGGTGTGATTTTGGTTGCTGAGAGAGGAGAATATACTTATATCCCGACAGGTAATAAGAAGAAGAAGAAGAAGAAGAAGAAGAAGAAGAAGAAGAAGAAGAAGAAGAAGAAGAAGAAGAAGAAGAAGAAGAAGAAGAAGAAGAAGAAGAAGAAGAAGAAGGGTAAGTCTCAGAAATAACATAAGTTTTCAAGAAAAACGTTAAGCCATAAGGAGTAAGTAAGAATTCAAAAGGAATATGTTTCATTTACATATAGCAAGTACATGAGAATAAGTAATGCCCAATCTTATGAACTAAGAAGAATAGAAACGGTAATTTCTCGTCCATTATTGAGACATGTTTTTTATGCAATCTACTAGTACCTAGTGTGTAGATTTAGGTTTCACTAATCATGTTTGCAATTCTTTGCGGGGGCTCCGGGTAACCAAATAGCTCAATAATGGAAAGATGTTTCTATATATGCATGATCATTACAAGGCCGCAGTAGTAGAAGTATGAAAGTTAATTTCAAATTTTGGTGAAGACAATAAAGTAGTATTAATAGATTATTTTTATGTTCCTAGCATAAGACAAAATTTAATTTCATTTTCCAAGATTGTGATGAATGGATTCCTGGTTTATTTTAATAAATGAGTTCTTATCATAAATAAAAAAATCTCTTATATGTTCTAGAACATTGGAAAATGTTATTTATATTCTAAAAATCATCTCACCATAATTACATAATACTGAATTGAATAACTTAAATGAAAATAACCTTAAGAGAAAGGAACCTTCTAAATTGAACCAACCATATATTTGGAACTTGTGTTTCTATCATATCAATCTAAAAATGATACAAAGATTGGTTTTAAATGGCCAACTACGTATATTGGAAGTGGAAGCACTTCCAGTTTATGAATGTTTCTTAGAGGGAAAGATGATGAAAAGGCCAATTACATCTAAAGGGTATAGACTCGAAGGTGTGTTGGAATTGGTTCACACTAATTTGTGTGGACTATGAGTATCTAGGAAATAGGTTATTTTGAGTTCGTCGTCTATTTCATTTATGAATAATTGAGGTTTGGATGTGTCTACCTAATGAACAACAAATATGAATCCTTTGATAAGTTCAAAGAGTATAAGGATGAGGTGGAGCATTTCCATGGTAAACTAATGAATACTATACAATGTGATTATGGAAGGGAATACCTTTTGGAAGAGTTCAGGCCACACTTTTCAAATTAAGTATTACAACCCAATTATCTACACCAAGAACTCCATAGCCAAATTGTGAAGCAAAAATAAGGAATAAGACTCTTGTAGATATGGTTTGGTCCATAATGAGTTATTCAGAATTGTCACATTCCTTTGGGGTTATTCACTAGAGATGGAAACATTATTATTGAACTTAGTTCCATCTAAATCTGTCTCATAAACTCCTATAGAACTCTGGAAAGGGAGAAACTTATGCCTAGTATAGGTCCAAAAATGGGGTTGCCCAGCACACATGCAGTGGAAGGATCCAGGCAAGTTGGAATCTAGGATGGATATTTATCACTTTATGGGATATCCCTAAGGACCTAAGGGTGGACAATTCTATGATGCTAAGGACAGAAAAGTATTTGTTACTGAAAATTCTAATTTCTTAGAGGAAGATTATATGATTGACCAGAAGCCTAAGAGTAAAATGATCTTTCAAGCATTAAGATGATAAGAGCAAGAAAATTCTTATGTTGATAAGAAGAAATACTGCCTTATCTTGATAATACATTACCTAATTAGGAATAATGTGGGTGTATTATCTAGTATAAGAGTGTTGTTGTCTGTCAGATTGATATGAAGGACTTAGGAGAAGCCAATCATATCCTAGAGATTAAACTTCTCTTTGATCAGAAAATAAGATGTTGGGCTTATCCCAAGCCACTTATATTAATAAAATGCTCATAAGGTTTGACAAGCAAGATGATAAGAAAGATTTTCTCCTCTTCAGGCATGGACTTTCTTTATATAAGGATCAATGTCCTAAAACACCTAATCGGATAGAGATGGTGAGGAATATCCCATATGCTACGACAATAGGCAACCTCATGTATCCTATGGTATGTACTAGACTGGATATATATTATGTCATTGGCATGGTTAGTAGATTATAGTATAATCTAAATGGGGAGCATGGGATTGATGTGAAGCAAATTCTCAAGTACATGAAAAGGACTAACGGTTATATATCGATTTACACTGCAGAGCACCTAGTACCCATTGGGTACACTGACTTCGATCTTCAGTCAGATGGGGACCGAAAAATCAAACTCGAGATATGTTTTTACCCTAGGAGGTGGAGTCATAAGTTGGAGTAGTATCAAGTAGTCTTTTATATTTTATTTTATTATGGAAGTCGAGTGTGTTACCACTTCGGAGGAAGCGAAAGAGGTTGTCTGGCTCCAGAAGTTCCTAACCAATTTGGGTATGTTCCTTCATTACAATAGCCTATTACACTTTATTGTGACAATATAAGTGAAGCTGAAATATCAAAATAACCTATAAATTATAAAAGGGTGAATCACATTGGGTGTAACTATCACCTGATTGGGGTGATCGTGTAGGTGGGCAACGTCATCATGACCAAGATTGCATCTGAGAAAACATGGATCATCTTTTTTAATAAAATCTTACCAGCTATGACTTTTGATACTCATGTATAAAGAATGGGAGTCAAGTGCATAGCCATATGGCTTTAAGATAAAATGGTAGATTGTTGGGCTTTATTCTTAAGATCATGCGTAAAACATTTATTATTGATTAATAATGAATTGTTTTATTCATTTTGAAATGAGAATATAGTTTGTGAGAATGATTTATATCTATTTAAATATATATTGACACTTTAATATCAATCAATAGAGCTTAGTAAGAATTTTAATTATGCGACTTCGGGTTGATCACAAGGATATTGCAGTTTCGGTTCTAGCACTATTAAAAGTTGGTAACCTATATAGGAAGTTGACATCCATTCTGAATGGTTGTGCTGTAATCATAAGAATTTTATCTCAAACTATGGGAACTTGTGTGATAGTTCAAGAATTTGTACATGATAGTTCAACAAAGGATTATGATTAGTACATCCCGCAAATTTATTTAACATGACCACCAAAGAGATTTGAATCTAAGGGTTGTCTAGATTAGACTCAAGCAATCTCACATCATTTGCAAAGGTTACACAGATTTTTAATCATGAGAATTTTGAGGATTGAAATTCTTATGTTGTTATCTTTTTTATTGATATGGGTGCGATTCGATATTAGATTAAAGGGGGTTTTGAGAAAAGGTCCTCATAATTCTCAAAATGTATAAAAATAGGACATCCACATAATTTTTATAAATTTAGACCCTATACTAAAAACATGACTAAAACACCATGAAAAATTGTGCCGCTGGCGCGGACCCAAAAAATGAACTCCTAACTCTAAAGGGACTACACAAATAAATGTTATCGTACCACATGGACTAGATTTACAAATTTGAAAAGCATTGTCCTAAAAATCCAAATATAGGAAGGAACATGACCTTTACATTAATTCTCTATAGATTAAATCAAATGATCCCTGCATATTGAGTGACAATTATATGAGTTGGTCTGAGATCTTAATTCGGAGGAATTTGAAATTAGGGATACCTTGGATTTCGATACCCCATGATATACTTACATGATTTGTTTCCATCAGTAAACGTGGATTAGTGTATTACTTATAATCTGATGGAGAAGAATTATAAGTTTAAGTCTGAAATTAAGGAAACTGATTAGATGTTGATTAAAGTGAGTTAATAGTACCACAATAAAATTTACAAATAAGACATCCTTATATCTGAGTGATTTTTGTAATAACTAAATTGAAGTGTAGTCATAATTATTTAGTGGAAGTAATTATGATTAAATAATGAAAGGAGATAAATAACATTAATTATAATTTGGTATTTTTGAGTATTTATTAGTAAGTTAATCTAATTATTTATCTTAGGTCCCTAATGTAGTTCATATTCCAAAGTAGTTAGGCCCAAACTCTTAAGAAACATAGTTTGTCCCAAACACACATTTTGTACTTATATATGAATGTGTGGGAAGTGGTTTTAATCATTAGTAATCCGCATTGGGGTTTAAGAGGGGTGAGAGAAAATACTGTTCACATTTTTATGAAAAGGCCTATAGAGAGATCACCGTATCTCACTCATAAAGAGGATTTTTCAACTCAAAAGGTTCCCACACACCTATTTGTCTTTAGGGAGGATCATGCACTAGAAGATCCCAAACTTTCCAAAGGCTAAGAAAGATTTTGGAGATTGAAAACAAAGAATACCTTCATCATCGACATATACTATTCTCGAGATCGGATTGTAACCAAATCCATAAAGATATTGTGTTATAAACCCTAGGTTTGTTTTTCATACCTATTTTGTGGTTTTACTTACTTATAGTGTTTGATTAATCAAAGATCATGTAGACACGCCATCTTAGGACCCCCCCCCCCAAAGCTCCTCCTTAGGTCCCTAACACCTACTCATTCGCCATAAACCCTAGGTCATACTCTGAGTACTAATCTGGAGGCCATTGGGCACTCTTGAGCTTCATTTGGATCTAGTCAACTCTCCAGCCAAAGATAAGCTCAAAAAATCCTTGAAGATCTCTGAATCCCCTTTCCAACGGTCCAACCCATGCGTAAATCGTCCTTATGGTTCGCACGAATGGTCCATTTTACTCCGAGTACTGATCTGGAGGCCACCAGATGCTTCCAATCCACGTTTGACTCTGTTCAACTCTCTAACTTGAGTGAAGCTAAATGAATCTTTAAGGGACTCTAAATTTCCTTTCCAACGGTCCATCCCGTGCGCAATCGGCTCACAGTTCGCACGAATGACCCATTTTACTCCAGAGGATCACGGGGCATTTTAGAGCCCCATTTGACCTTGATTAACTCTCCAAACTGAGCGAGTCTAACTCAAATCTTGAAGGCCCCTTAATTCCCTTTCTAATGGTCCGTGTCGTGTGTGAATCAACCTTACGGTTTGCATGAGAGACCTATTTTCCCACAAAAACCTCCCGTCCAGAGACCATAGGGCACTTCCAAACCCCGTTTGACTTTGGTTAACTCTCACACTGGGGAGTGGGTCGATGGATTATTAATGGGATCTACATTTCCTTTCTAATGGTCATGACCATATACGTCGGACTTATGATTTGCATTATATGCCCATATTTTAAAAAGTTCATTTCAGATCGTCTATTGGTATCCCAGATACCCTACCTATCGGTAGGGTATACTTTTACTTGACTAGCAAGGCAGTCTTTATGTCAATAGGTAGGCTAGGTGGCATGTTGAACATCACCCCCAAAATAAAATTCCACTATAAAAGGGCATTGACCTCACTCTTGGAAAGGGGTTACTTTTAAACAGTCAACAAACATTCTTCTTTAAATCAGAGCCTTCTCTTTTCCAAAAAAAAATCCATATTCCAACATTCCCTCGCCTCACTTTCTTACCTCTATTATCTACCCACCTCGTCCTACAATAATAACTTTATACCACTACAAAAACCAGCCTATATCCATTCTAAACTCAACAACAAAGAGGTCCATTCCTCACCCTTTTTCTAATTTAATCATCTTAGTGTTATTGTTCACTTTATTCTCATTTTGGGATATCTTCAAGTTTTGTTTCATTATCTCACAACAAATTATATTCATTTTTATTATTGGTATACACAACTTATTTTCATTAAAACCCAAAAAAGACAAAAAAAAGGTTTATTCAAAAATTTCAAAAGTAAGATTTCCATTTTCTTACTCTTTAATGCTTAAACATATTTTTCTCAAAAACACAGAAAAGGAGTATTACATTTGGCTCTATGGCTAAACCCTTCCCTATGTTATTTTCGATCTATGTGAACTTTGATGCCCCTTGGGATATGTAGGCATCTTGGGCCAATCCCTAGATTCGAGACGCTATTTTTATTCCATATCTTATATATCATATTATATCTATTTTGTGATTCTCGGACTCCTACATATTTGTGTCTCATCCGACGTACACATTCTCTCTTTCATAGTGATTCGTGATTTGGCGAACACTCTTATCTTATGTTTACGACTATTTCTGGGTACACTCCTACGAATGAGTCTGCTCCGTCCATTCCATAGCGCGATTCGGGTAATTACATTCTCCCGTTCCCTATATTATACACATGTACACACATCATGGAGAAAAATGGAGAAGATTAACATAGCCCATGAGAGACCAAAAGGGCGGAATGGGTGCCTAATACCTTCCCATTTCGTAATTTAGCCCCTGAAACCTTTGAATCACTTGGTTTTGTATGCATCAGTTTGACATTGATGCCTTTCTTTCGAGGCGGGGACATTTTTTTTCTTATTTTGAGAAAAATAAGTTGGCGATTCCATCTCTTTGTGTTACCACCATTTGACGACGGACAACTTTGTATCTGAGGCTAGTCCGCGAAGATAGCGACACGAGTGGCAGAAAGAGGACCTCCATATCCTCTAATCTCCACATATGCGAGGCTAAAAAAAAGGAAGAGAGAGAGGTAGGGATCCTTTTTTCTTTCCTTCTCCCTCCCCTCATCCCAACTTCGAGGCCCGAGACCGCGTCGGAGGAATCCGATTTGTATGGACACTGTGGTGACTCTACTGGGGATCTTTCTAGACGACTAGATTCTATTTCTATGTGGGTGTACTTATTTACTCTCCTACTTTTCTACATGTGTACATGGGCCTCCACTTGTATGTTACCTTTACTCCTTTGCTTCTTGTGTATTCACTTACTTGTACATTCTCACCATGTTTCACCATACACCCACTTGTATATATTTTCCATGCTCACTTCACACACTCGCACTTATATATAGTTTCACCTTTACTTACACGCTCCACTCATCACCTGTAGATTATCCATTCTTAGCTTCACTAACACACACCTTCACTTTTCTCACTTGTATATATCTCCATTCTCAGTTACACATATCATAAACCACTTATAGATGATCCATGCTTAGTCTCACTAGCACACTTCTTCACTTGTATATATTCACATGATCATTTCCACTATTCCCATGGCACTTCTCACTTTGCACATATCTCACTCACTTATATATTCACAATCTTCCTACTACCATGTTTAGTATAGTCTTCATACCCTATGATATCTCTACTTTTCATTTCATTCTATTTGTATATTCTCCAACATAGTGGTACTTCCCCCTTACTTAGCATGTAAATAAAAAATCTCCATAAGATACTAATCAAGACTCATGCATTTTTTTACACTACATCACTAGAGCATGGAAATATTGACCAAACTTTTATCCCATACTTGAGGATCACTTCGTGATGGGTGTCGGTCCTTCGGGGTGCGATTAACCTAAGCAATATGATTCTCACATTATATTGGCCACGTAACATTGACGTATATCAAACAGTTCCCTTCGTATCGTACCTCTTGACCTAACTTATGACAAGAGGTATATAGCAGGGAACTCGTTCACATATGTCGAGTATATCAAATTCACTCTCACACGTACCTTCCCCGAGAGGTTTATCGCGAGTCAATTCATGTAACGATGAATTATTTCCCTTGTAAATAAGAGGTATATCGTGGAAGTCGTGCCAAAAAGGGGAACCCTTCCACTAACCCACCAAATGAAAAACTCTATCAAAATTTCGAGTAGCCATACCTCCCGAATTTTTCACCATTTCGCCCTTTCTTTAAAAACAAGACGTGTCTGTGAACTTGGAAACAAGTCAAACCATGTCTTATATTTTAATACCATATCTTGTCCCGAGGCTAGGGTCATGTCCTTGCATTATACTTTCATTTAGGCAAACATAATACAACTGAAACCTAATAATAATAATGTTGAGGTTTTTACCTTTTCCCCCCTTTTCAAATAATAAAAATACCAAGAAATATATCTTTCCCCTTTTTCAAAATGCTAAAAAAAATACTCTTTCCTTAAAAACTAAACTGGAATATTTTTTTCCTATCACTCTAAAGGCATACCTGACTTTGGCCTAGCTCCCTATTAACTTCGATCTTCCATTAAACCACACCAAAACTCTACTGCTTCATATGCTACTTTAACTGAATTTAGGACCTACCTCTGCAAGTTGTTCATGGAGAACACCGACCAAGCACCGAATGTTAACCAGATATGATGGCTATCCTAGCCTAACTCAGTGCCAAGATTGACAACCTTCAAGTCTATTTCCAAGTGATGTAGTGACATTGAGACCAAACTCCTGAAGCTCATGAACCTGAGATCCTCCTTCCTCATGCTATGGGTCCAGCTTCCTCTGAGCCTATTTAGGTACTAGAAGAAAACACACATACCTCGCATACCCCACCTACAAATGGGAAATTACCTACTAAGGTCCTAATTTTAAACCTTGCCCAACCCGGGGCTAATCTGCCAGTGCTTGCGGACCCTAAAAAAGGAGCTAAACAAGGTGAATGAAGAAAGTTTGATCAAGTTAAGATATCTGAAAACTATATGGACTACACCCACATGTCTCCCTATCCTAATGCCAAATTTCTAGAAAATCTTAAGTTGTTGGACGTTAATAAGTTTGAGGGAAGCTGGCCCCTAATTGTGCATCTTCGCAGCTACCACCGAGCCATGACCCTTATTAGAGCTTTAGAAGAAATAATGGCCAAGATGTTTCAACAAATCTTGAAAGGGAGTGCTCTTAAATGTTTATTGTCTAGGAAGATGTAGTCAGTGAGTTCATGTCCCAATATAAGTACAATGAAGAACTGGAGGTCGTACGCAGAGACCTAGAGCAACTCAAGCAAAAAGTCAGGGGAATCAGTCAGTAACTTCATTAAGAGATGGAGAAAGAAATCGACCACTATGACCAACATGCCCTGAGAGAAATAACAAGTGAGCATTGTGAAAAAGAACTTCTTGCCTTATATTCGAGCATCTATGGGAGGACAGTACTACTCGAACTTCAGAGCCCTACGGGATGCTGGTGTGGAAATTAAAGATGGAATTACCAAAGTGGAGTTTGAACCAAAAGAGATGACTAGAGAGTTTATGCCACGAAAGTATGACAAGCCCGCCAATACCTCAGTCTCAACCATTAACAACATATCACAACCTACCACTTTTTGGCCACCTGAAAGTCACCCCAATTATGTCAGAAAAGAATACACTAAGCTCAATGCTCCTCTATCAAAGGTATATCAAGCCCTACTATCCCAAAACCTCATTAAACCCTTAGAACTCCATCCATAACCAAATTCCCTCCCTAAAAACTTTAAATATGATGTCCGCTGTGACTTTCACTAAGTCGTTGGCCACACCACCGACCAATGCTTTCACCTCATAAATGTAATCCAAGGCCTTATAGATCGTGGCAACATCGTCCCTCCATCTAATCCCAAACCCAACACCACTCGCAACCCACTCCCATCACATAGAATTGGAACAAATGCCATCTTTCTAGAAAATAACCTAAATTTTGACCCTTCTACCCAAATTGTGCCTATCAAAATACCCAGCACATCCAAAATATCACCCAAACCTCTCAAGGTCTTCCCATTCCTTATCTTGCATCCCACAATCTTTATTAACCAAGCTCTGTCACTCCACACATGAGCATGTATTTTCATCTATACCCAATCAGAAGGGGAGCATGGAACTGCCTGCAGGACTAGATCAACTCCAAAGGTTTGGGCTAAAACTAGCCGCAAAGATGACCATCAACTACCAAATATTAAGTGACCTATTTACAGAAGCCCGAAAGTGGGCTCAAGAATCCGATGAGTGGGTGGTAACCGTAGAGGAAATCAGTTTGGATCAAATCGTACAAACCATGTTCGATATGTTTCACCTGACAGGGGAGATATGCAACATCACTGAGTTACTTATGGCGTTAAAATTTTAGGAGGACTAGTCGTTTCACTCCTGCACTTCCCCGTTGAGTGGGAAGATTTATATGATGAATCCATAGAGGTTGTCGAATGCATCAATTACTCTTGGCAAGAGGACATCATCGTTATCGGATGGGGGGATGACTTCGATAGTTTAGATGATGAAATGAACCGTAGAGAAGCCAGTAAAGTTACTGATTTATATGGCATGATTTCGTTTGAAGATTTGTTGGGAGAAATCAAAAAAGTGTCTATTCGGCTAGAAGTAGACAAAGACACGAAGTTCATATTATTCCCTGCCTCTGTTAACCAGATGACCCGATTCGGGAAACATTATAAAGATTTGATTCCTCACTCAGTCGGAATAGATAAAGGAAAGTGAGTTGTCAAAGAGCTCCCAATGCCAGAGATAACCATTGAAAAAAGTAAAGTTCTCAACCAGATCAAGAAAACACAAGCCAACATCACCTTATGGGGACTCTTCATTTCCTCCCAGCTACATCAAATTGCTCTGATAAAGCTCCTCGTAGGACCCACAGTGTCTCCTTCTACCACTCCTGAAGAAGCTGTAAATAGGGTTAGATCCTTAACCTCTACCAGACTCCCCTCTTTATCTGAAGAAGATATCCTAAAATTCAGCCCTGATCACAACTATAATCTTTGCATCCCCTCCTATATTTGTTGGCGAATTTGGTGCTTAATGTGTCATGCTACTTTTTACAAGTCAGTTATGAATGCTAATATTATCATTCGGGACATCCATCAAGACATTTTTATGATTTTTAAATATTTTCCATTTAAAGATCTCATTTCTAGATTTTTTTTCTATCTTATATTGATGATTTTGAGATATCTGATATTTGATTGTTAGCTACCGGTGGAAGGTTTTTTTCCCCCCAATAAATATATCTATTTGTTAAAAAAAGAAAAAGAAAAAGAAAAAGCAAAGTTTTAGGGAAGACAGTCCCGCTATTAGTTGTTGACAATGGATTCGCTCTAAATGTTTGTCCGCTCAAAACATTCAAATTCTTGGGATTAAAATTAAATGATCTCACTCCCACATCTTCCTCTATCCGTTCTTATAATAACACTCATTCAGAAATGATAGATTTCATAAAACTACCACTAGGGTCTAGCCCTATCAATCCTTTGATAGAGTTCCAAGTCATTGATATCCCTACCTATTTCAATCTACTCCTTCTCCTCCCATGTCTCCATAATGTCTGAGGAGTTTCTTTATCTATCGATCAGAAACTAAAGTTCTTCGCTAAAGGTAAAGCCATCACCATCCTTGGGGACAACGACAACTCGGACGGTTTCAGCACCAGCAACCCAATATTGGAAATTTAGCATGGGACCAATGAAATGTTCTTTTCTGACATAAAAATTAATTCACTCCTTGCCCTTACGGGATATAATTTTAAAGGCCGGGCTTGTCCAGAACACAACCCTCATGGACACATCAATGTGATCTAGATGTTTAAAATATGCATTTTATGTACGAAATGGGGCTAGGATGATGCTTACAAGGGATACTTGAGCCAATATTCCTAAAGCAAGCCTTTTCTCCATATTCCCTAGGATACCAACCTTCACCAGCCGAACTCAAATCATTCCGATGACCATTCCAGAAAAGAAGCCTGGAAGATGAAAAGACCATTTCGAGATACTCTCTGAATGGAAGATATATCAAAGAGGGCGAAGACTTCCCCTTTTACAGATTCTCCAAACTATATTATGACCCCACTGATAAAAAGATAAAACTGGGGTAGGAGATCTTCTTCCAAGATAACAACACCTAGGGCAAGGAATGGAAGCACGAGGTGGAACCTCTGACTTAGAAAACCATGGTAATCACTGAGAACTCCAAGAGTAATGACAGGGAGGATTCATTTGACCTGCAGACACTGGGGATAAGTCTCTACATGATTCACTAAGAAGATAGAATGTCAAACCCGTCAACCAAAATCACAACTGCTAAGGTACCTCTCTAAAACTGGCATGCCATTCTGGTCGAGCCAGCTCAAGCCCATCCAAACCCTACTGTTTACCTCATTAAAGGCAACTTGCAATCGTTTCACATCAACCTCCTCTTTCTCACTCGTTTCACCCTCACTTACTTTGGATTCAATGTCCTCAAAAGTGTCATGCACATGAGAATCTTTATAGGAAGATTTATTGATGTCGCTCACGTGACATGCTAAGAAAGCAATAAACTTGCTTTCATTAGGGGAACTCTCTCCCTCTTCTGGATCCCTATCACTTAAGGAGGCATTATAAGCTGTCGGTTTCTTACCCTCTTTCTTAAGTCTAGTACTACACTTGACAACTTTGTGACCATACCACTCACACCCAAAACACCTATCCGACTCAGACCTATTATTAAATTTCTCACTCTTATCCTTGTGGTGTACTCTACCTGGTTGTTCTTGAATTTCTCAAAAAACTGAGCATCTTTTGATTTATTTTAAAATTTAAGAAAATTTTTGAACTTTTTTGTCGATAATGGCAACATCCTCAGAATCGAAATTGGAATCGTCATTCGAAACTTTAGTCTCCTCCTTCCGGGTTTTCAAAGAAATGCCCTTTTTTTTCTTTGGCACTTGCGTGGAGGTAAACATATTGAGTTCATAGGTTTGTATATCACCTACTATCTCTTCAAGTTTCTTTGAATCAATCATACCTAAGGAGTTTTAAATGATCACTTTTTCATCAAACCTACTCGGCAAAGATCTTAAAATTTTCTTTATCACACGGTTGTTTGGAATTTTCTCTCCTAAGTTAAACAATGAGTTGACAATATTGGACAACCTAGCATAAAACTCATTAAATGACTCACTTTCTAACATCTTAATTGTCTCAAACTGTGTAGTGAGGTTTTTGAGGCTTAGATGCCCTAACCGTACTACTACCCCCGTGAGTAAGTGCAAGTGTATCCCAATCCTTTTTTGAAGTTTCACAACTCATGATTCTATTATACTCTTTCGATGTGACATGTGAGGAAATTATGTGCAAACCCTTAGAGTTGTAAAGAGAATGTCTATGTTCGGCTTCAGTCCATGACTCAACAGGTTTCAAAATAGTGACCCCACTCTCTCATGTGACTGGTGGTGCCCAAACCTTTTCTAGTGCTAACCACACACGTTCATCAATTGATTTCAAAGAACTTCTCATTCACATTTTCCAATAAGCATAATTTGTGCCATCAAAAATAGGAGCACGAAAACTTTCAAATCCTCTTAAATTGATCCTTAAAAATAAAAAGGGATCAACACAATAAAAAATATGTTTCTAGCTATGATACCAATTTGTAGGCCCCTTTTTCTATGCAAAAAGTGTTTTAGCGATGACAAAAACCAAATTTCTTTGTATGGAAAACCTTTTTCCAATTTTTAAACCACACCAAGTTCTGAACGAATATTAACTTAACCACATTTTATCTTGATTAAGCCTAAACATTCATCTACTGATTAAAGAAAATAAAGTAAGGAAAAGAATGCTCACAACGCCGGACGTACAAGGAACCCACTAAGGGAAAAAACCTCGAATGGCCCAAGCCAGACAATCACTATGATGTGGAATTACAAGGAATAGACACAAGTCTTAGTCAATGACTCGATCCCCTACGAGACTTGATGCTCTTATGATCTTCAACCACTCCTCCTCAGTGCCCACACGAGTCCGTGATATCTAGCCATATCAGTGGCCTCCATGAATGCCTCGGTGTCCACCGATGTAGCTTGGAAAGTCTACGAAATTGGAACACGAACTCCTTCACTTCTCTCCACAAAACCCAATGATGTGCTTCAAAGTGTCGAACAATCTCAAAAAAGGTGCTAACAAAGATCACTGTTGCATATGATAATGAAATCTCGGATCTTTAAAACTCTAAGGATGTTTTTAGACTTAGAAAACCTTATAAAACATATGCAGAATATGTACCGGTTTGTAAATTGTCTTTTAGATTGCACACTTAGAAAATTCTGAGGAAAACACGCCTTAAATAGATTTCTTAAGTCGGAAGCTCGCTCAAGCGACATAGGTTTGTCGTTCGAACGACATACCTATCTCGTTCGAACGACTGACAAGGTAGTTTTAACGATAATACGCGTGTGTTTGATTTTAACACAACCCTAAACCATCTTTATCTCAGAATAAACGAAGTGCAATCCTTTTAAAACTCTTTTAAAAACATTTTAAAACATTTCTTTAATAAGATAACATCCTTGAACATATATAAATATATTTTGAGTCCTATTAACATTACGCATTAATACCTGAGTGATCTCAGAACGCAATTTGACTGAAGACAAAATATGCATCATAAATCGGAATGATAAATTTTTGAAGCTTTGTTGTAACATCTTCCATAAACTTCTATACGTCATAGTTAGTGTGGGATCATGACAATAAAAATCTACCTATCACTCAAATGTGTTTTGTTCCGGAAATAAGTCAAATAAATGTACAATGGACTCAATTGGAAATTTTTTCCTTACAAATACAATTAGCCACGCCCTCAAGTCATTTTTCGATGAATTTGTCGGCTACAATCAAATTAAGATGCACCCTGACCATGAAGAGAAAACTTCCTTAATCACCCCTTGGGTGACTTTCTATTAGACCGTCACGCCATTTGGGTTCAAAATATTGGGGCTACCTACCATAGGTCTGCCAAACAAATCATACATGAACTCATATATAAAGAAGTATAAGTCTATGTTGACGACATAATAATCATGTCCAAGACTCGAGAAGGCTATATATCACCCTGTGAAAGTTCTTTGAGCGACAGCGAAAATACCAGATGCAACTGAACCCGCAGAGTTGTGTTTTCAGTGTAATTAAAGGGAATCACCTTGGATTCATGGTTATTGAGAAAGAAATTTAAGCACACCCATCCAAACTGAAAACTATACTCGAGATTCCACCACCCCAGATAGAGAAATAAGTACGAGGATTCCTAGGTAAACTGCAATATATAAATTAGTCCATCAGTTAACTGAACTATATTTTTGAACCCATTTTCAAACTTCTTAGAAAGGATTCAACCAAAGTTTGGAACAAGGAATGCCAAGAATCCTTTGACCAAATCAAGCAATACTTCACTCGACATCCAGTGTTCATGCCTTCGTAGCCAAGTCCCCCTCCTATACTTGAGTATTCCTGATACTGTAGCAGGGGCTTTATAAGCCCAATACATTGAAGAATCCTACAAAGAACGAGCCATATGCTATTCTAGTCAAAATTTGGTTAAGTACAAAATCAACAACATTGCCTTAGAGAAAGTGTGTGTCGCCCTAGTATGGGTCACATAGAAATTACGACATTACATGCTTGCTTTTCCCATCAGACTAGTATCCTGAATAGATCCCATAAAATACCTCTTAAAGAAGCCCGTTTTGTCAAGTTGAAAGGCCCATTGGTTGATGTTGTTAGTCAAATTTGACATTTTGTACGTCACACAAAAAGGGATGGCCATCTCCGACTACCTTGTCAATTATCCTATGGAAGGAGCTAAAGTTTGGGCCTTCGAATTTTGAGATGAAAAAATTCTCTGAGCCTCTCAGGAGGATCTCAGGTGGCAGATGTTCTTTAGCGAACCTGCCAACAAGGAAGGGTATGGTATTGCCATACTCATGATTTCTCCCGATGATTCTCAGACCCCATTTTCATCAAGCTGGACTTCACTTAAATGATCAATATGATGGAATACGAGGCATGCACCGTAGGGTTCGATATTTCCCTAGAGAAAGGTGTCAAACACCTAGAAGTTTATAGGGACTTTTCCATCATTATTTACGCGAATTCTCTGAAAATCCAAAGTTAAAGACAAGAATCTCCTACCCTTCCATGCCCATCTAGAAGAGCTTTCCTCCCAGTTCAAAGATGTCACCTTCCATTACCTCCCTCATTTGAGGAATAACTTAGTTGATGCACTAGTAACCTTGGCCTCCATGGTCCACATGCCTAAGGGAATAATAATTACCCTTTTCTTGTTTCAGAAAAAAGTTGCACCCACACAATGTTACCACTATTAGCTTGTCACCCATAGGATTCCAAAATGGACGGATTATGATACTATGACGTTTGGTGCCTTCTTAAACATGGTAGGTATCCCCAAGATGCAGATAAGAAAGGCCGTGTAAACCTTCGCATGATGGTTGCTCAGTACATCATTTCTAATAAAGCACTTTTCAAGAGAAACATTGATAGAACCTATTTTCATTGCATAGCAGGGGATGATATTGAAGGAATGATGCAAAAGATATAGAGTGGGGATGCGGCCCACACATGAACGGTCACGTGCTTGGTAAGAAATTCATCCGTTAAGGGTACTATTATACTACCATGGTTAAAGATTGCACTTCCTATTTTCAAAGATGTCTCAAATGCCAAAAAATTTCCAACCAGTAACACTTGCCTCACCGAGAGCTATACAACATGATCGCTCCATAGCCCATCTCTACCTGGGGCATAAACATCATAGGAAAAGTCACTCCAAAATCTTTGAACGGGCATGTTTTCAGCATCATCATTTTGGTGCCGTCTGTGGGAACAAAAAGTTATATCTCTACCTTCTTGAAGCTTTGACTCATCGGAGACTCTGGTGGTGCACTAGTCCTCCCTCGTCATGTGGAGATGTTTCACCATTGAAAGGGATCCTTAAAGGCATCAAGCTCTCTAGTATTTTTTCATGGCACCGGAGTTACCACCACCACCATCTGGTGTTGGAGGGCTAGTTCCAGTCAAGCATCACCCCAGTCCAAAATGGATGAGGTAGCAGCAGCCTTAAAGTCCTTAGCTTCCACTCAAAAAGTGATGAAGGAGCAATTTTCCCAGCTAAGCCAAAACATAATAATGAGACCACGTGGGGTCTCACCGAAGATGATAACTCTGGCAGCTTCTCATCCACATCATGAGGCCAGGGGACCACCCCAAGCACTGCGAAAGAACCTACCTACTCCTCAGCAGAGGAGGGATGTTGCTGACCCTAGGCATTTACGCCTGGAGAGACAAGGAAACCCTTACCCTGAGGATAGGTACGATGACATTGGGGCAGAGGATGCTCCGAAAGACTGTTGGGAGCCATATGAGATCTCAGACAACACAGTAAGACCTGTTGAGTAGACCAAAGTTCATCAGAGCTGAGGTCCGTGTGAGAGATGAGATTGTGATGCATGCCAAAGAGGATCATCTTTTGATCGCTTAAGTAGAGGGTCGGACTTTGAAAGGCCCAGTCAATGATCTAAGGGAGAGGTTATCCAGATCAAGAAGTCTCACTGGACCTAGAAGAAAAGGAGGTGACTGTCATCCCCATAATGGTCGATCCCCACATGGCCGAGACTATGGTCAAGGGGAGATCAATAGTCGACGTTGTGCTGTAGTTGGGGAACCCTCAGTTCACCCTTTGGAGGTGCTTGGGGACAACCTCGGCCAAGAAAATGTTGCTAAACCATGGAAATCGTTTATTCAAATGATGGAAAGCAAAATTGGAGATCTCTTAAAAATCCGAGACCCATTGCAGAGGGGTTATTCAGAGGGCTCACCATTTGTGGCAAGGATTGTCAACTTCCCAACCCCTATAAAATTTAAACCCCAGGTGGTGTCTCCCAAGTATGATGAGAGTACTAACCAAGTCCACCATATTGAGATGTATCAGTCTGCAACTGACATCTATTCCATCCCTGATGAAATGAGGTGCTGATCTTTCTCAAGCACTTTGACCGGGGCTGCACATATCTGGTTCACTTCTCTTTCTAAAAATTCAATTGAGAGTTTTAAAAGGCTGGCCGAATGATTCATTCACAACTTCTGTTTTGGGGCAAGACCTCAGAAGAAGACAACCCATTTGATGTATGTCAAGCAGGGGAAGAATGAAAGCCTCAGAGATTACATCACTAGGTTCAATAAGGAAAAGTTAGAGGTAGAAGATTACGAAGAGAGAATAGCCATGACATCTCTCATTGGGGGTCTGAAAAAGGGAAATCTCTTATGGAAACTAGCCAAGGATCCCCATAAGTCAATGGCCAAGTTTTTGGCAACAACTAGAAAGGTAATGAACGCAGAGGAAACTATGGCCGTAAAATACGAGAATGAAAAAGGAAGCAGCAGTGGAGGCAAATTTCTGAAGAAAAACAAAGATGGTAAGAAAAGATCTACGGACGATAAATTCTCAGACTACACTCCTCTAACTGTAAGTTGTGAACACATCCTCAACTAAATAAATAATGATAGATCTTTGAGATGGCCAGATAGTCTGAAAGCTCCTCCACATGAGAGAAAAAAGAACTTATGGTGCGAGTTCCATCAAGATCATGGCCATTTAACTGAGAAGTGCTTTGCTCTGAAGGATGAGATTGAAAAAATGTTAAAGTCTGGAAAGCTCAAAAATTATGTGGATAGTATACCTTTAAAGGGAGGAAGAGGCGATCCTAAAAAAAGAAATGATAAATGCCAGGAAGATACCCCTGCCAAAAGAGTTATTGGCTCAGATGATGATGACGATGACCCTGATCTCCCACCAATGGATGACAATGTCCCGGTAAAGAGAGTCAATATGATCTCTTTTGGTGTGATACTATCTGTGGAGGACTAGCAGGAGGAGGCTCAGAGGTTGCTGATCGTAAGGCTCACGTGGCAGAGGCCAAAGCAGTGATTAAGGCCGAGTTTATGAACTTGGCTCCTACAGAGGTTATACGTGAGAAAAGAAAGAAGGTAGATATGGACACCCTTGTAGTTGGCTTCTCATGACTTGATTTTAAGGGTATCTTAGCTCCACACAATGATCCTTTAGTCATCACCACAAGGGTGCATGGGTGTGAAGTTACAGGATCCTCGTTGATGGAGGCAGTTCTGCAGACATTATATTTTGGCCCTATTTCAAGAGCTTGAGCCTCAGTAGAGCTAGAATTGTACCTTACCATCATCCCTTAATTGGCTTCAGTGGTGAAAAGGTCCATCCATTGGGTATGTATGAGATGGATGTGAAAATGGGAGATAAATGGCCTAAGAGGTTGACCAAGAAAATCAATTTCCTTGTGATGGATGAAAATGTCTTCTCAGCTTGCAACCTCGTCATGGGACGAGTAGCCCTCAAGGAATTTGAGGTCGTTCCTTCAACCATCTATCAGATGCTAAAATTACAGACTCCCTATGGAGTAGGGGAAGTTCAAGGTGACCAAACGTCAGCACGAGAATGCTATTTTAACTCTGCGGAAGAGATAGAGGCTCATAAGAGGGCAATAACCACTTACAACATTTACACCCTTGACCCTAGAGATAAAACAAAACTGAAAAAGGGAGAGGCTGCATGAGGGGTAGAATCCATTGTCCTCAACGAGGACGAGCCGAAAACAACCATCCAAGTCAGTAGATCCCTGAAGCTTGAGATCAAGGAGGAGCTAGTGAAGTTGTTAAGGAAGAGACAGAGTATCTTTACCTGGAGCCATGCAGATATGCCAGGCATTGATCAACTCAATGTTATAGAGGACGCCAAGACTATTAAGCAGAGAAGAAGAATATACTCAAGGGAGAAGTAAGATGTCATCAGAGTTGAGGTTCGAAATCTTGAAGGGGCAAAGTTCATCAGAGAAGTTATATACCCTGAGTGGTTATCTAACGCTATCATAGTACCGAAAAGTAATGGGAAATGGAGGATGTGTGTAGACTTCACCAATTTAAACATGTCCTTCCCAAAGGACTATTTTCCCCTGCCTCGTATAGATCAGATGGTGGATGCCACAGCGAGACATGAGCTCATGAGCTTCATGGATGCATATTCCGGGTATAATCAGATCTTCATGGACTCGACTGACTCAGAGAAGACAGTCTTCATTACAGATAAGGGGACCTATTGATATAAGGTCATTCCCTTCGACCTAAACAACACAGGGGTACATACCAACGTCTTGTAAATAAGATGTTAGAAGATCAGATAGGTAAGTCCATGGAAGTTTACATGGATGATATGCTGACGAATAGTCTAAAGGTCGACACTCATGTGGCCGACCTTGAAAGAACTTTTGACACCATGAACAAATATAAAATGAAGCTCAACCCAGCCAAATGTGTCTTTGGGGTAAGAGAAAGAAAGTTTTGGGGCTTCATCATCAATCAAAGCGGAATAGAGTCTAAATCTGAGAATATCAAGGGTTTTCTAGAAATAAAGACACCCAGAACCATAAAAGACATTCAGAGGCTGACCAAACGAGTGGATGCACTTAACAGGTTCGTATCTAGAGCTACAAATAAATATCTTCCTTTTTCAATGTTCTTAGAAAGGCCTTCGAGTGGAATGAGGAATGTGACATAGCTTTTAAAGATCTGAAGTCCTACCTCGGATCCCCTCTACTACGATCTCAATCGATACAGGGTGAGAAGCTATATGTATATTTAGTTCTCTAAGAGTTAGCCATCAGCACAGCAATAGTAAGAGAAGAGGACAAAGTGTAAATTCCAATGTACTTCAATAGCAAGGCACTCCAAGGGTCTAAGCAGAAGTACCCCCAGATAGAAAAGTTAGCCTATGCTTTGATACATCTTTCCAGAAAAATGAAGCCATACTTACAGGCCCACTTCATAGTCATCCTCACTGATTCCCCACTCAGACAGGTCCTCCATAAACCTGACAAGTCAGGAAGGCTAATGACCTGGGCAATTAAGTTGGGGGAGTACTATGTTGCTTATCAACCTAGGGTTGCCATCAAGGGAAAGCTCTCGCAGATTTCGTGGCCAAATTTACCTAGGATGAGGTCGAGGTTGAGAAGAATCAAGAGGCTTTAGATGGGCCAGTAGAGAGAAACGTTGGTTGAACTTAGAGGTTGGCCTCTGCAATAAGAATAGACATAAGGAGATGAATGCCAGTTAAGATTCTACTTAAGCCGACCATCGAAGAGGAATAGGTTAATAAAACTTGCCTAAATCTGAGTTTGGGGGACTCATGGATGGACCCTCTAATCAAATACATCAGAGAGGGACAATTACCAGAGCCAAAGTTAGAAAGGAGGAAGCTAAGGTCCAGAGCTGTAAAAATTTCTATTGTAGGAGATGTCTTGTATAAAAAGGGATTCCTGCTCCCTCTCCTCAGATGTGTCCACTCTTCAGAGGTTCCACACATATTGCATGATGTGCATGAGGGCTCTTGTTCAGACACATAGGAGGGAGGCCATTGGGTAAGAGGATAATTACTCATGGATATTGGTGGCCGACCTTGGCCAAGGATTTAACTGCGTATGTGAAGCGATGTGATAAATTTCATAGGTTCTCCACCATTCCCCATTAGCCTCACCAACCTCTAACTTCTATCATTTCCCCTTGGACATTTTCATTATGGGGCATTGATTTAGTAGGACCCTTGCCAAGAGTTGTAAATAACTATCGGTTCTTAATAGTGGCAATTGACTATTTCTCCAAATGGGTAGAGGTCGAGACAATGATCACAATCACTGAGCAGAAGACCTTCCAGATCATATGGAAGAACATCATATATAGGTATAGTCTTCCAAACACCATCATCTCAGACAATGGAACCCAATTCAAGAATGTTTCCTTATAAAAATACTACATGAGAGTAGGGATCAAGCAGTTCTTCACTGCTCTTGGCCAACCCCAAGCAAACGGCCAGATTGAGGTCACAAATTGAAAAATCCTTGATGGGATAAAAAAGAGGCTGGAAGAGGCCAAAGGAAGATGGATAGAGGAAGTATACGTTGTGCTTTAGGCTTATAGGAAAATTGTGAGGACACCCATAGGGAAACCCCATTTATGCTAGCCCATGGCTCAGAGGTTGTCATCCCAACAGAGATAGGTCCCCCTACTCATAGAGTCCAGATATATTACCCTCAGGCGAATAGGGAAGAGAGAAGACATGATCTTGATTTGATTAAGGAAATAAGAGAAGATGCAGAGATCAGACAGGAAACCTATCAGCAGAGAACTATGAGGTTCTATAATCAGAGGGTAAAGTCAAGGCCGATAGCTGTGGGAGATCTAGTCCTGAAGAAGACCTGGCAGAAAACCAATAAGCTCCATTCGAACTAGCATGGTCCTTATAAAGTCATTGATGAGATCTTACCAAGTACCTATCGGCTAGAAAATCTTGAAGGAGGGCCCTTCTCCAACCCAATGCCAATCACTTAGAGAAATATTACTTATAATGTTGCAATTGTTCCTATCTTTTGGTAATACATGAATCAGTTTATACATAGAATGTTAATGAAAAGATAGCAATGTTGTGCTGACACTTTTGTTATAATGCATGTTTTAAACATCATTAATTTAGTGAAATATGAGGTGAAACACCATTAACTTGGTGACCTCTGACCTTTTAACATCATTAATTTGGTAAAATATGAGGTGAAACACCATTAACTTGGTGACCTCGAACCTTTTAACATCATTAATTTGGTGAATTATGAGATGAAACATCATTAACTTGGTGGTCTCAGACCTTTAACATTATTAATTTGGTGAATTATGAGGTGAAACATCATTAACTTGGTGACCTCAGACCTTTAGCATCATTAATTTGGTGAATTATGAGGTGAAACATCATTAACATGGTGACCTCAGACCTTTTAACATCATTAACTTGGTGAATTATGAGGTGAAACACCATTAACTTGGTGACCTCAGACCCTTTAACATCATTAATTTGGTGAATTATGAGCTGAAACATCATTAACTTGGTGACCTCAGACCTTTAACATCATTAATTTGGTGAATTATGAGGTGAAACATCATTAAATTGGTGACCTCATACCTTTTAACATCATTAATTTGGTTAATTATGAGGTGAAACATCATCAATTTGGTGAATTATGAGGTAAAACACCATTAACTTGGTGACCTCGGACCTTTTTAACATTATTAATATGTTGAATTATGAGGTGGAACATCATTAACTAGTGAACTTAGACCTTCTAACATCATTTGTTTGGTGAATCATTAAAGCAACAAGTAAAGGAAAGCAACACAAGTGAAGGAAATGGAATTACATTCATTCGAACCAAAAAGTGTTACATCATTCTAAGGGAAGAGGTTACAGTTCATCAAACAAAAGGGTTACACAAAAGCTTCACAAAAATAACAAACATGATGGTGAGACACTCAGGCTTCAGTCGACCCACCAGCAACAGGATTGTTTGGCTCTAGGACTTGATTGGTAACTTTAACCTCGTCATCCTGATGTCCACCGTCCTCAGTCTCAGTCACCTCAAGATGGCTCATCTTGGCTGGGCCACCCTCTTTAACCTCCTGTAGGGCCTTAGCGAGCTGAGAATTTCCAAAGCCGAGGCCAATGAAGTCCTCGGCCTACAGACTGTTGGAACTTTTTTGCTTCATGGCAACCCATTGGTTGGTTGCCTTGATTCCTCTCTCTAGGTACTCAAGGTTGAAGCTTACAAATTCATCAGATGTTTTATACTCCTTGATGATTATCTCTGAAGCATCTTCCATGGAAGCCTTGATAGCAACATCAACTTTGGACTGAAGGTTATCATCTTTTGCCTTCAGAGCCTTAGCATGATCAGTTTTCATTCGGGAGATCTCGTCACCCTTCTCCTTCAGACTTTTATTCAAGTCATTAATTTGCTTCTTCAGATCCTCCGCGGGCTTCTCAGCATCCCTTCCTTTCTGGATCAGAGGTAGTCTCTTCAGTGTGTAATCGCCCAAGCGATGAAGAGAAAGGGCACTCTGCAAAAATGATTATTAAGACACATAAGCAATAATGAATGGCTAAAATCAGAGGTAACACAAGTAGAAAATAAATACATGAACCGCCCTATAGACTGCAAACTCTGCCAGTAAAGGGATATCCATTTAATGAAGAAAATGTTTATCATCCTCGGTTATTATGTGACCGAGGGCATCAGAATCCTGGACACTATTGCCAATGAGGTTGTCACCAATCTTCAGTTGAGAAAGCTGAGCAACTAAAGCATCATCTCAGGAAATGGGGATACCACGCTCAGTATGTTGAGCCTTGCTAGGTCTCGTGCGGGAAGGGTCTGCAGGTGCCTTCCTCTTCTTAGATACATCAGTAGGGGCCTTCCCCTTTTTTGTTTGAGGAGGGGGTGGCACAGTCCTGCCACCTCGCTTCTTAAGTAGTTTTGTGATGCTGGGAGCAAACATTTTCCAAAGGTCTTCAGAAACGCCTTCTGGTCTCTCTGCAAAAATACAACTATAGGAGTCAGAAGATCAGACACTTGAAAAGTATGAGACTAGACTTCGTGTAAAAATGTTTTGTTATAGAATACTTACAAAGCTCGGCCAAAGGGCCACTCCCAAGACCTTTTGAGATAAATAGAAGGGAGTCATCAGATGCATGTATTTGATAAGGTTACCATCTTCTCCCTGACTACGAACATCCTCAACATTCTTATGGTTATCTTGGCTCAATCCAGGGTTTGTTTTGGCCGAGAAAGAGACCTTGGCCCACCTGAGGGGAGTCCTAGGAACAGATGTTCCACAAGCCTCATTAGGACCAAACTCCCAAGACCCAGAGGCAACGAAGAACCGAGGCTTCCAGTTGTGGTTAGAGGTCTGAGTCACCAACAACATCTTCTTCTCAGACTTTGTGGGTATAAAGTGATAGTAGCCATGGTGATTTTTAGCGGATGAGGGTATGTAATAAGATAAGAATAACCTCACTGGAATGTAGGTATGATGAAACACCTTTCAGAGTACGATAGCCCCAACTAAGACCCTCCAGGCATTGGGGGAAAGCTGAGAAGGAGTGAGGTTGATATAAAAAAGAATATCGCAGATAGTGGGGTGAATTGGGAGATAGAAGACGAGTTTGAACATCTTCTCATAGACGCAGAGCTCTCCCCCTCGGTCATCGAAGTCCATCTCATCCTTCAGGGGTTTCCTTAAGGTAATGGATGAAGTAATGGTGTACAGATGTATGAAGACGAGAAGGTCATATTCAGTGACATAAGTCTTAGGACCATTAACCTTGTAAGTGTCAAGTTCACTCCCTTTGTCATCATCATTATCATCAACATTTTGAGTCTGAGCCTCCGAGGGGGCACCACAAAGAAACCTCTTTGCAAACTCAACACTAGTAGCAGCCGATAGAGGAATGACGTAAATAGAAGGGGGAATTACAAGAAGACCTACGAGAGGTGCTAGACTCTTGGTGGGATGAGGATAGGTCAGAAACCTCTGATTCCTTAGAGACTACACTTCCCTTCGGAGATCAATCCACATCCTCTTGGAAATAGTCCACAGACTCAGCAGCCTTAGAGGTAGACAAAGGGTCTAAAGAAGATGACTCAGACATTGTCTCAAAAACTTTAACAGGTTCAGTAGACTTAGGGTATATGACCTTCAAGGGTGGAGGAAAGATTGGTTTAAGGGTAAAGGCCTCAGCCCTATGAGTCTCCTCCTGGTCTATCTATATCTATTTAATCTTCTCAAAGTCCTTCTCGCGCAGAGTTGGCAGCAAGCTTATACAAACATCTGAGCATATGGTGGACGACACTACACTTGTGGGAATGACTCAAACTGCATTAGGTACACAACTTATGCTACCTAAATCAATGATCAAAGATTGTAAATTCAAAGGTCTCAAACAAGAACACTAAGAACACCCTAAGTTAGGTCACCAGAGAAGATGACCGGAAGGACACCAGAGAGTCTAAAAGAAGGAAGTTTATGGCTAAAGTAACCTCGGAGTATCCCGATATGGCTCCAGTACAACCTAACCACTGCAATCCTAACCCTACAACTACTTAACAGTGGTGGAAACCCTCACCAGAAAACGAAGAAAGTCACCGAAAAACCAAAAATGTAAATAAACACCCAGAAATGAAAAACTTGAAGGTGAAGAACAATACCTGGTGGATTTTGAACGAAGGAAGAAGTAATTAGAATCAAGAACCTCGAGTCGCAGTTAAGTATGGAGGCTTTGGAGAAGAAAGTTGCAGAAAGGCTATAGGCGGAAAACTAGGGAAGAAGAAAGAGAATGAAAAGACAAAGGGTTTTAAATACCCTTGCAATGATGAGGCGCGAGTATCGAAACACTCATCATTGCCCTAGAAAGTCTAAATGATTCTATCAGAGTTACTTTCCCTGGGGGAAACGCTAGCCACTTCAGTGAATAATATGTGTCCAATGAACCACTCCAAACCCCAAGACATAAAAACGTCCCTTCATTAACCTGACTCTCATACCCCTCAGTTACCTACTCACATAGAAGACTAAGGTTTAGGGGGTGATTGATATGCCCAAAGTTTACCCTCGTACTCAGGTTCACTAACCTTGGCCTGTCTCACAGCCGAGTTAACAGGAAGCTTACAATAGCCATCATAAAAGTCATCCTCCGCAACATCGGCTCCTCATTGACCAACCTCGGCTGGCTAGCAACCGAGGTCATCAACATATTATGGGCTAGAACTACTGCCAATCTCGTCCTCTGCCTCAACCGAAACCACATCCGACCCTCTACCTAACCTCGTCCAGTCTCTTAGGACGAGGTCATGTTGATGATTGCCAGGACAAAGCATTATTGGACTTCCCCAACCTCGTACTCGACTAGGCCGAGGTTCCATCAGATGATGACACAAGGCCAAGCACACGCAAGCACATGGAAGACTTGGAACATGTGAGCAAGTCAGTTATAACCAAATCATTCCCCTCACGTGAGGGAATATTTGGTCATCATTCCTTACATGTGTCCCGGCCAGGTGTCCACCTACGATTGGTGTATTCAATCCACACATGCTCATAGCATGCTTGGGGGGTACACTGCACTCTCCTACCTTGGAAAGGATCTGAAATTACAACCCTAGAAAAAACTCTGTTTGTATACACAGTAGAGAGAAAAAGTGAGAGATTGTATCACAGTCCATTAGTGACCTCATTTTAATGATTCTCACTCACACACTCACAGTGGACGTAGGCCAGATTGGCTGAACCAATTATTTACCAGTGTTCCTCCTCTTCTCCTCACCTACTTCTACTAGATATATATATATATATATATATATATATATATATATATATATATATATATATATATATATAATCTTGTGTTGCCATTGTTATTACTAGCTTGAGCTTATCAATGCCTCATCTGGTGGTGCTATTTTTAGTATCATCACATTGCAACACCTATAACTTAGCCACTTTTATTTATTTTATCATCTTTTAACGATCCTGTTGACATGTGTATTCATTATTTCATAATGTTCACCATAGACCCCTTTATACTAAAATTCCCTCACAAAATTATAAAATTGGTGAACCATCAGCAATAATAAAGGAATATTAGTACTTAAAGTCCATTAATGGTGCAATAAAAGCAAAAAGGAAAATATACATGGAAAGGTGTGTCGGATGGCGGGCCAAGAGGTATGACGATCGGCACCCCCTTATTTAGCAAACTATTTTTTTTCCTTTTCTTTCTTCCCAATTTCTAAATAAGCCCTTCAACATTAACTTTTTACAAAAGTGTTTTTCAGGATATTTCTTTATTTAAACAATCAAAAACATATTCAAAAAATATATTTCATTACTCCTTTTTTAAATAAAACCCTTAGTGATATTTAAAGTGCACGTAGAATAAATCATTAACTCAAGATAATTAAAATAGAAAGCAAAATTGTTAGGACCCAACCTAGTCTAAACACTATCAGAAACCTCAAAGATCTCGGCGAATTCACTTCCCACGAAGGCTAGAGGTGGAAGCCCAACTCCCATAACTAGAAGATGGTGTAAGATCATCATTTGTAATTTCGAAGGAGCAGCACAATATCGATCCATCGTTCGGACCTGCCCATCCATAGAAACCATCCACTCCAGTACATCGCGCAACTAAGATGTCTGGATAGCCACGGTTTATATAAGAAAGAGCCAGGAAAAGAAAATTGAAGTCAATAACAGGCCGAAAGATATAAATCAAGTGCAAAAATCACATTAGAGAAAAAAAAAACTTGCCTCTAACAGTAAATTTGCTTTAGGCATGGAGTACAGACCCTCTAACTTCACGTGATTTCCACGACCCCCACCTAAATGTATGTAATATGAGAGCAATGTGTTATTTCAAAGCAGAGGAACCTCATTTCCCCCACACCACTCCCTGATGCCTACATCGAAGGTCCCGACGCACCACCACCTCCCGCCTTCGTCGATGGAGCTAGAGCACCACCCATTTCGTAGATAGCCGTTGGCATCAACTAACTGGACACGAAGTCCAGATAATCGTGTGGATCCATCACATATTTTATAGATGGTAGTGCTATCATCTCCCCCTATGGCATGTTCTCAAGATCTCGTATATAGAACGAGGGCATAAAATGAACCATCACATCACTTTCCATCACCTAACACAATATCCTCTTGCCTAGATACCAGTTGTATCTCAACTCGTGTGACAGCAACTTTCTATACTGAGCATGGAGGTTGGTGACCCTCATCTCCTCTGAGGGTCGACCTCAAGGATAGAAGGACACTTGTTCAAATAAATCTAAATATTAACATATAATCAAAAACAAAAACAAAAATCAGAAAAGAAAAAATCCAAAAATAAAGTCTAACCTTTTCACTCGTTAGAGATTTTAGCACAACTCGCATGTCCCTATGGTTCAGAAGTTCCTTCAAAGACCTGTTCCCCTTCATCCACTTCGTTATCCTAGGTCACACATCGACCTCTTCAGCCATAAAAGGTATCAACGGGGTATTACACCTAATCACCTCATAAAACCATACCTAAAAGAGAAATAAATAAATATCCAACAAAAGTTCAAAAAATAAATACACATTAAAAAGAATCAAACATAAAGAATGCAACAATAAAGAATCGAATGCATTGAAATAACAAGATACCTTTAGGAGGTATGTGGCCCCCATAAAAGTCATTCGACAGCAATGATTGAAAGTGTTTACAAAGACATATAGAGAGGCCAGTTTTAGGCTCCCCCAATCATAGATATTAATCCGATAGAAGACTCGGACGTACGATAGAGCCATATATGGAAATCATCCCCACTCTTCACCATTAATGTGCTCCCTAGCAAGAAAATAATGAATAGTTTGTATGCCTGTCGCAGCTGCTAGCCATTCATCATATCGATCACCCTCTTCAAAAATGTGTGTTTCAGTAAGTAAACCTTCATATATTCCCCCTAAACTACCTTTGTTATAGGCCCCAGTGCCACCTAGATCGCAACATAAGTCATATGTAGGGATCGGTTCACCACGTTCTATGCCCCCTCGCTTGGCAAACTCGGGATATGGTGCACGTTTATTAGCGTCACCATCATCTCATCCACCCCAAAATTGAAGGTGTGGGTGGTATACCACCATTGCTCCCCGAGAGCACATAGCAACGCCGTCAATCGAGATGTCTCACCAAGCGTCCCCACCAAAGTGCCAAAACCTATGATGTACACTAATACCTTCACCTTCTTTGGAAGGACATCCTAAATTACTTTCACCCCCATCGATTCCCAGGAGCAAATCTTCCTGAACGAAATGTTATTCTCCAAAAATACATTCACTAAATAAGTCCTTCAAGAGAAATATATCAAAATTCCAAATGTAAAACAAAACAAAAACAAATAAATAAATAAATAAATAAATAAATAAATAAATAATAAATAATGAAATAAAATAATACTTATGTATCCATCAGGGTTCTGCACCCTCACCGAACGGCGAGTTTCATATTTTTTTCAGTAAAGTCCGTTAATCTGCCACAACCTTGGAACCGTGGTATACAATCTTCATGCCCGTTGGCATTCATCCTGATTGGGATCACTTAATAGTGGCCCACTCGTCGACCTCCATAGTATTCTCCATTTCTTTGAAAAACTCACATAACAACTTGAAAGAAATCTTTTTAGAGAGAGACAAATCATTTTGGGGTTAAATTGACGTTTTACATGACCACCTTTATATGGGGGTAAAGGGTTTGTCGATCGACACGCCCCTATGCCTGCCAGCTAGTAATGTCCCTTGAGAACCAGTGAAAATAACGAGTCATTGTCCCCCTTTCCACTGCCACAAGTTACCCCTTTTCTGGCTGGCACACCCCTCCAAATTTTGTTATAAAAATTCCAAATATGTGTCAAAAATATTCTCAGAAATTCTTAGAAAAATCCAAAAATCACAAAAATTCAAATTTCACCAAAAAAAAAAATTAACAAATCATAAAAATACAAAATTTAAATTAACATCCGAAAATCTCAAAAATTCCCAGAAAATACCAAAAATCACAAAAATTCAAATTTTACAAAAACTACACATTTTCTAATAAAAGTCATCCAAATTCAAAATTTACACATGTATTCACAAATTCATCAAAAACATAAAAAATCATAAAACTCAAAAATTGCAAAAATTGCACATTTTCTATGAAAACAATCAAAATTCAAAAATGAACAAGCTTTTTGAAACCATTAAAACTATCAAAAAAATCTAAAAATTTCCAAAAACAATTCTCATATCAACGTGTAAGAACAAATTTCCATTTGAGTCTATTCGTTGTATTGGCTATTTCCGTTAGACAAAACATTTAGAATCATTTAGTGTCATACTACTCTCCACGGTGAAGAATTTGAGCAATCGGGATTTCACAATTCAACGAGTCTTCACATCATCATCCGGTTGTTGTTTCTTCCTAAAGATATATGACCCGGTTCTTATATATTTGGTTCGAGACATATTTTATGTTATTACATGCTTCCAGGTGGAATTTTTTCAAAACATATTTTGACCATGAAGTAATTTAATTTTCAAAAAATTATGCATGTCGTTCAAACGAGTTCGTTTGAACGACTTCGGATGAGTTTGCTCAAGGGTCTCGAATGCAATGTCATTTGAAAGCTTGTTCAAATGACCTTTGATCATACTCATTCAAACGAATTAGGATGAGATCCTTAATTGGTTTTGACTGCATTGTTGTTTGAAGGTTCGTTCAAACGACATTTTTCCATGTCGTTCGAACCAGATAGTTTTGTCACTCGAACGACGACTGGTTAAATTTTTGAAAAATTCAATTTTCATGCAGTTTTTCCCTTCAACCTCCCTTATCCACTACTTCCTCTTTTGAAACTATATAGGGGCTCCGGGAAAACTACTAAAATGGATCCTTGAACTTTAAGAGAAAACAATATTTCTCTTTACAAAAAGTCTCCAGCATTTGTTTGATCTTTGGGATCATTTTCCAAGAACCAAAAACACCAAAATCATCATCTCATACATTCTTCCCTGATTAGGGGCGGTGGACCTCCTCACAAGTTGGATTGGATACAAAGTTTGGCTTTCGATGAATATCGAGACACAAGAGGTGTCATCTAACGTGTTAGATTTACACCAACTATGAACGAAGGTGTTGAAGTCAGCATTTGTGGGTCTTATTATTTCAAGTCAATGAGCCTTTTGTGTCTTTTTGTAAAAACCATATTTGTAGTGGATGTTGTCTAAGCCTAGCCGTCCAAGTTTTTTCCCATTTAAGTTTTCCTCGTACATCGGCGCATTGTGGTTGTGCTTTTTTTGTGTATTTGAAATCATGAATGCTCATGTAGGATTCAGTGACTAAGGTTAAAATTTGGAAAGTAACAACCTACTAGCCTAATCATAATTTGTATCATGTGTCGTAAATTTGCATCACGGAGTGTATTTCGCGATTTTGAACCGAATCCATATAACCCTGTAACTTCAAATTGGTATCAGAGTAAGTTTTTAAAAGTTATTTACATGGATCCTGATAATATGGCCTTATTTGCTTTAAATTCAAAAAGATTCTCAAGTTTAAAAGGCAAAACTCAAAATTTGAAAAACCTAAATTTGAGAAAAATAAAATTAAGGCAAGTAGAAGTTCTAATGATCGGGATCAAAAGAAATTTAAAAATGAGAACTCTAATAGAGATAATTTTAAAAAGGATGATTCTAAGAGATGTTTTGAGTGTGAGGAACGAGGTCATAGAGCATATGAGTGCCCCACTAAGCCTAAGAGACAAGGTAAGGATAAAGTTGTTTATAATATGACTTTTAGCGATAGTGAGAATGAGTCTAAGACTCTGATGATTACGTTCCTTTTGGATACAACTTCAACGCCTTTATGGCGAGTTATGCTAGAGCTTCGGTGTGTCACATCCTACTATTGACATTTTCAAGCATGAACTTGAAGTTGTAACCAATCACTCACAAGGTAATGATAGAAATGGAAGTGAAAGTGATGTTGATGAAAGTGATTTACAGTTTGCCTATTTTTAGTTGTACACAGAGTCTATGCGAATTCAAAAGATTAAAAGGCTAACTTTTAAGGTGTTAACTTTAGAAAAATAGTTGAAAAGCCTAAAAAAGAAGGAGGATTTAATTAGTCAAATCGAGGCGATTAAAATTTCTATCTTTGAGAAGCTTATTTTGGTCGGTAAAGAAAAATTTGATTTGACTAATTCTCTCGCTCGTGTTACCAAAAATCTTCATGAATCCTTGGAGATTCGAAAAACAAAAGCGAAAATTGTCAAACAATATAAAGATCTCGAGGGATCTTGGGAAATCAAAGTCACACTTAAGGAAAATTCTAGGAGAATAGTAAAGTTGTTTCTCGGTCCAGTTTTTGGTTATAAGGAGAAAGGATATCAAGAGAGAAAAGGTATAAGATATGAAGGTGGTGAGTAATCCAATGTTAAATCCAAACCTTTATCCAAGTTTGTTACCAAACAAACCCTCCTAAACCTAATCCACCTAAGAGAAAGCTACCAAAGAAACCTATAAAGGTGACTCAAAATCAACCCTATGTTTGTAATTTTTCCACAAAAGGGGTCATCTTAGATATTTGTATTACAATCTTAAGAATAATTCTTATCCCACTACTCCTAGGACACACCATAACTCCTTAGATAAATTTTAAAACCAAGTTGATTACCTAGTCAATACATCCAAAGGTTTAATGAAATAGTTTCTAAGGTTGACTATGGGCCAAGAAAATATTTCCCACTAAAAGACTAGAATCATCAAAGGTAAGAACGCAACTCAAGATTAGGTTTCAAAAGATAAGTCCAAGAAGGATTTTATTGTTCATGCTTCTCTTAAGGATCAAAATACCTCTCAATGGTATTTTTATAGTGGATGCTCCAGACATGACAAGTGATAATTATTTTGTTACCACTCTTGAAGACCACAAAGATGGTATAGTCACCTTTTGTGATGGAAGTAAATCAAGAATTATGGGAAGAGGAACCATTAAGGTTTTATGTTTCCTCAAATTAAAAAATTCTTTATGTTAATGGACTCAAAGCTAATTTTATAAGCATTAGCCAATTATGGGACGATCCAGACGGAGTGCACTATTTATGATATATCTGGTGAGACTGTACTACAAGGTGTGAGGACTAGTGATAATTATTATGGTATCATTCTAAAGTCTTCATTCATTTTTAATAGTGCCAAGGTTTCCTCTATCGACCTTTGACATCAATGTTTAGGTCATGTAAATTTTAGAGATCTTGATCGTCTAGTGAAGAGAGACCAAGTTCGAGGTTTTCCATCCTTAGGAAAACTAGCCTCCTTAATTTCCAGTCCTTCTTAACTTGGAAAGCAAATTAAAAGCCCTCATAAGAAGTTGAACAATATAACCACCTCTTGTATCTTAGAATCGATTCACATGGACCTTATGGGTCCCACTCATACAAAGAGTATAGGAGGAAAGAGATATATCCTAGTGATGGTAGATGACTTTTCAAGATAATAAATTATTGGATTTCTTAGGGAAAAGTCTGATGCGGACGAGTTTCTAATGGTTAAATGTCAAGTCCTTCAAAATTAACATGGTGTCACCATATATCGGTTTTGAAGTGTTCATGGAATTGAATTTAAAGAATTCAGTGTGATTGCTTTTTGTGATGAAGTTGGAATTAAGCATAGTTTTCAGCCACTCGAACTCCTCAACAAAATAGTGTAGTTAAGAGTAAGAATAGATTGATTAAATAAATGGAAAGGTCAATGCTTCTTGGTAAGAAAGTGCACAGTAGGTTTTGGGAGGAAGCGATAAGTACCTTTTGCCATACGGTGAATAGGGTATGCTTATGTCCCCATACTAATAAAAGTCCTTATGAATGGTGGACATGTAAGAAACCCAATCTAGCCTATTTTCAAGTCTTTAGAGTCCTAGTTACATACTTAGGGATAGAGAAATTTTAGGAAAATTTGACTTAAGGAGTGATGAAGGTATATTTTTAGGGTGTTCACCAAATAGTAGAGTTTATAGGGTTTATAAATTTTCTAGCTTTAAAGTTATGGAATCGATAAATATTACTATAAAAGATAATGCTCGAGCTACATTTATTGATATTGAGGATGATTCCTCACATGAGAGTGATGCACGTCTCAATGTTTATCACAGTGAGTCTTAAAATGATTTGTTGGACAGCTCACTTAAAAAAGGGATCCAGCCCCTTGGGTTTTGTAAAAGTCATGACCCCTCCAAAATTATTACGAATTCCGAATTAGGTTTCAATACTAGGGCGCAACTTTAAAATGAGGTTACTTATTTGTGTTATACCTCTAAAATCGAACCTAAAATTTCAAAGAAGATATAAAAGATGAAAATTGCATAAATGACATGCAAGAAGAGTTGTTTCAATTTTAAAAGAATGATGTTTGGGAATTGGTTCCTCGGTCTAGTGATACTAACGTCATTGGTACCAAATGGATCTTTAAAATAAAACGGATGAAAATGATGCCATTATTCATATCAAATCTAGGTTAGTTATCGAAGGGTACAGCCAAATAGAGGGTTTTGATTTGATGAGAGGTTTGCTCCGATTTCTAGTTTAGAGTTTGTTTTCATCTTACTAGCCATTGCATATCATCTTAAATTCAAACTTTATCAAATGGATGTCAATAATGCCTTAATAAATGGAATTCTTGAGGAGGAAGTCTATGTGGAACAACAAAAAGAGTTTAAAGACCCTACTCAGCCAAACCACGTATTTTATACGAAGAAAGCCCTATACGATTTGAAGAAAGCACCTTGTGCTTGGTATGATATGCTTACTTCATATCTCCTTACTCGTGACTTCTCAAGAAGAGGAGTAGATATGACGACGTTTATTTATCGAGATGAAACTACTATTTTGGTTGCCCAAGTGTATGTCGATGGCATAGTTTTTGGATCCACATGGGCAAACATACTAAACTCTTTGCAAAAGTAATGAAAAGTGAGTTTGATATGAGTATGGTCGGCAACCTCTCTTACTTCCTAGATCATCAAGTGCGCCAAGTCGATAGCGGGATGTTTGTATCCCAATATAAGTATGTGAAAGATCTTGTTAAAAAATTTAATTTAGACTCCGCTGAGAATGAATGTACACCCATGAGTTCATTCGTTAATCTCAGCAACGACACTAAAGGAAAGGATATAGAGAACACTTATTTTAAGAGTATGATAGGTAGTTTTACGCTACTTAACCACTAGTCATTCGCATATTTCCTCTAGTGTAGGAGTTTGTTCCCATTATCAAGCCACCCCAAAAGAGTCCCATTTACTTTACATTAAACGTATTATTAAATATGTTAGTGGGACCCTATCATTTGGGATTTAGTACTCATTCAACACTAATGATTGTCTATCGGGGTATTCAGATGCTGATTGGGCTAGTAATGTTCATTGATTTAAGAGCACCTAGGGCAAATGTTTCTATTTTGGAAGTGAAATTGTCCCATGGATGAGCAAGAAATAAAATTTTGTTTCTTCATCCACGACGGAGGCAGAATACATAGCCACCAAAAGTTGTTGCACTCAACTCATTTGGATGAAGCAAATATGGGAGGATTACGGTATTTTACAAGGCACAATGACTATTTATTATGATAGTACGAGTGCAATCCATATTTCTCGAAAGTCTCAAGATTCGTGAGCACTTTTATCTGAGAGTTAGTTGAGGAGAAAGTCATTTCCTTAAGCTTTGTAGGCACCGAACGCCAATTGGCCATCATCTTTACCAAACCTCTAGATACCCCTAGATTTGATAATCTTAAGAAATCCATTGGGTTTGGCTCCATTAATTGAGTTTGGAATCGTATATCTAGTTTAGGTTGTACGCCATGCCTATCTTTTTACATATGAACTAGATTATTAAATTTTGTCGATATAGGATATGTGTGTGATATTTTTGGATCACATGATCTTCGATGAGTAGTTAGTCCGAATTTCATCTCACTTGTGATCTTTATGAGTTGATATGATGCTTTGATGTTGGTTTATGATATCTTATTCTGTGATTGCCTCATATCATTTCCCTTCATGAACACACCTGTCACAGAATCTAATGGATGTTAATGTCATTTTTCATATGCTATGTGAAGAAGGTGTTGTCTTATCAATTCTGTCACCCAATATTATAAGCAGTAGACATAAAAATTATGCACGTAAGAACCATTGCCCAAATTGAGAAAAAAATAGATAATTATTCATCTGGTAAAGTTGATATATTTTAAGTAATGGAATCGGACTGTGAAATACAGGTTGACTTTGCATGAATAGCCACCATTTGCAATAAGAAAATAGACTAAAAGAATATATGGCTAAAAGAATAAAAAAATTCCAAGGCCAATGTGTAGTATGTAAGATATTGTGAAAAATTCAAAAAATATATATGCTTTTGAGGGACACAGGGGTTGTAGATCAATGTGTTTGTATAATAAGTCATAATATTGCATTTTAAGGTGATGCAACTGGCCGGAGAATCATCAAACTTCTTGGAATTTTGTTTATGTGCCTAAACACCAATTGAATTCCCCTTATTTGGCACAAGGTTGATGTGAGTTCATATTGTGTAGAAATATTGTTTCGCATCTTGAACGTGTACGTTGTCTTAGGTGATGTTCTCATTCGTATTGTATACAACCATAAATTTCATGCCCACGGTCCAATTATTTTCAACACTTCCTAGGACATTGAAAATCAAAATTTTCTGTGTTTGTAACCTTATTGGGTCTTTATACTTTATACTTTTTCTTTTTTTCATTTTAATC
This sequence comes from Sambucus nigra, assembly GCA_949130495.1. NCBI lineage: Eukaryota > Viridiplantae > Streptophyta > Magnoliopsida > Dipsacales > Adoxaceae > Sambucus > Sambucus nigra. The sequence continues at coordinate 290,586,299 of OX422223.1, forward strand.
ATTTTTTAATGGTCTGCATTCTCATTTGATTTATCGTGCAAATGAGATTTGAACAATACTCTCCCAAGCCTTGCCTGCATTCTCGTTCGAATTTTCGTCTGAATGTCATTCCAACAACGTCGTTCCAACGAGATTTCCAGATCATTCGAAGAAATGGGCTTTAAGCAGGCCAGTTTTTTTCTTTCATCGTTTCATTTCCTACTCTCTTTGTGAGTCAAAATTCATTTTCTCTCCCCTAATATCTCTCACCTCTTCACTCCATATCTCCCACTCTCTCCTCATTCTCCACCCTTCCTCTCCATCTTCACCCATATAAAACCCTCATTTCCTATAGTCATTATACATATTTCCTAGAGGTGTGTTGGGTTTTTCAAGCTTCATTTTAAGGTATTCTTTTTACAATCCCTTTATTTTGTATGTTTTTATCTTGGTTTGAGTATATATATTTTGGGTATTTTTTTCTTAACATGTAACACCTTTGTGTTGATTTTTTTTACATGATTGACTCATTTCATATAAACTCAACATTTGGGAGGGGGGGGGCTATGTCTCTATTATATTTTTTTTTACACAAAAAATTTTCCATAAAAATATTTGTTTGACCCAATTAAATGACATCTCATGAGTTTTTGACATTATTTTCAATTTAATATTTTCTGCCAAAAAGTCATGAAATTTCACTTTAAGTTTTTTTGGTTAGTTTTATATTTTCATATTTTTGTTATTCTGATGGAGTATGGGATTTGTGTTGTTGTTTTTGGTTTTTGGTGTAGTGGCGAATTGGTTGGTTGTATGTGGGTAGGTTGTACACATCTATTCCATCTTCTTTATGGCTAGAAGTAGACATCCAAGGCATGCAGCTCCATCCAATGGGGAACATTCCTCAGATGAAGATGTTACAATTCCCAACCTTTGACTATGTTGGGGAACACATGCCAATTATACCATCTTCCACACACTAGGGTTCCCTACTAGGTTAATCGTTAGAGAAACCATTATCAACCTAGTTTCACTTTCCGGAACCATTATAGTCACGTGGATTGTCACCCGTGGTTGGGATCCCATTTTCAACCTTCGCAATCTTATTTATCCCGAACTTATTCGAGACATCTTATTTTCATGATTGTGTCTGAGAGAGGTCTTATCTCTTAGGTTCGTGGTAAGGAAGTTATCATCATCGTCGACTCCATTACCCGTCTAGCGAGTTTACCCCCAGTCGCCAACCCTAATTTCCTTGGCCTAAAGATGTGAGGTCTAACTTTGACCTTACTCTCAAGACTTTCTTTTACTTGATACAGCTTGGTCATGCCATTTTATATCACAGAAATCTTAACGTTAATTTTATGATCCTTAATTGGATCGTTTGTGCATGCCTTCTTCCACGTGAAAATCATACTCAGATTTCATCGGATCATTTGAGTTTGATGTATGCTATCCGCATTGGGGATTCTATTATCATCCCACTCACAATTATGGAGTTTATTTAGTCGTCCGTATGTCACCCTATGCACATGTTAGATCGGCAAGTCACCCGGCACTATCTGAATGTTAGTTGCCCTCTCCTACCTTTGAATATTCCTGTGACCCGTTAACAGACCATTGATTCGTCCATTGGTCATTTTCTAGGTTATATTTATAAATATATCCCTTAACCCATGCCTTCCCACTCTGAGTCATCCCACTCTGCAGCCTCATCCACTCCATCTCAGTCCAGACCATCTACATCTCGCCATTATCCCCCTTATGAGTCAGGGGAGCTTAGCTTGATGCATTTCCAGGTTGAGCAAATGCATGAGGAGCATCAGCAAGACTGAGCTATAATGTAGGAGTTCTTTGCCTCTATGCATTGATATAGGCATCTAGTAGAGGGGGAAAAGGCTCATAGAGAGGAGGCTCAAGCATATATAGATTCTCTCATGGTGAAGAACTATGAGGAGCTCCAAAATACTGACATGCAACATAGTGTAGGTTCTTCCGGTACTGAATCTGCTCATGGTGATCATAATCTTGATGATTCATTCAATGATCTAACATAGTGATTTATGTTTGAAGCAATTTCTTTATTCTGTGTACTTGTTAGAAAGCGGTATCTACTTTCTTTACTTATTACTCTCATTTCTACTAGATATTGGATTATCATTACCTTTTTTTTACATTTAGCTTTGGATATTGTTTTAGTTTTGGTACATCTTAGATATTGTTTTGAATTCATAATGTTAATCATCTTATGCTTAATTTTATCGCATATCGTTGTTGTGAATGATTTACATTCTTAATTGTGTTATGGTTGTTGTCATACCCATGTTAGTGTCTCATATTATCTATATTGAGATTTATTCTATATTCACTAACATTGCAGGTTTTGTTCTATCCCTTTACCTTTTTTGGGAAAAAAGGGGGAGAATAAGTTTGGGGGGACAAAATTTGGTTATTTATATCTTACTTTTCCCCATACGTTTTATGTGTTTGTTGTTTCATGTGTGTAGGCCATTTATTAATTTCCCAAATTCTTGCCTACAAAGAACTTCAAGTAGCAAAATCCTTGTCAGTCAAATATATCCTTTTTGGGGGGGTTTTGGGGATGGGTATTGAGATCATCTCCACGGCCTGGCTTAGAAAATTCCGAGTCTTTTTAATTTTTTATGTTTTGTCCCGAAATAGCCAAATGGGGAGATTTGTAAGGACAAATTTCCATTTTAGTTAATTAGTAGTATTATCTATTTTCGTTGGACACAAAATTTAGAGTCATTTAGTCTAATACAACACTCCACGATGAAGAATTTGAGCATACAGGATTTCACCATTCTACAACTCTTCACATCATCATATGATTGCTCTTTTTTCCTAAAGGTATATTATTTGGTTCTTTTATATTTTGTCGAATACATTTTTTATGTTGTTATATGCTTCCTGGTGGAATTTTTTCAAAACCTATGTTGAACTTCAAGTAATTTAATTTTCAAACAATTATGTAGGTCCTTCAAATGAGTTCGTTTGAACATTCATGTTCAAATGACTTTGGATGGGTTCCCTCATGAGTCTCGATTATAATGTCATTTAAAAGTTCATTCAAATGACCTTTCGATCATAGTCGTTCAAACTAATTCAGACGATATCCTTAATTGTCTTCGACTACATTGTCGTTAGAAGGTTCATTCAAAAGACATTTTGCGATGTCATTCGAACTAGGCAATTTTGTCGTTCGACTGACTGGTTAAATTTTTGAAAATTAGATTTTTCAAGTAGTTTTTCCCTTCAATATACCTTGTTCACTACTTCCTCTTTTGAAACTATATAGGAGCTCGGGAAAATTACTGAAATGAGTTCTTAAACTTTAAAAGAAAATAATATTTCTCTTTACAAAAAGTCTCGAACATTTATGTGGTCTTTTGGATCATTTTCCAAGAACTAAAAACCCCAAAATCATCCCCTCATACATGCAGCTGTGATTGGGTGAAGTGGACCCCCACGCAAGTTAGATTGGAGATGATGTTTGGCTTTCTATGGATACCGAGATACAAGAGGTGTCGTGTAATACATTGTATCTACAAGTACTACGGACGATTTCAAGTCAGCATTAACAGGTCTTGTTGTGTCAAGTCTATAAGTCTTTTGTGTCTTCTTGTAAAAACAATATTCGTAGTGGAGTTTTTTTAGGCCTGGTCATTCGAGATTTTTCCCATTTAGGTTTTTCTCGTACATCGGGGCATTGTGGTTGTGCTTTATTTTTGCGTTTTTGAAATCATTCATGCTCACATAGGATTTAGTAACTAAGATTAAAATTTGGGAAGTATGAACCTGCTGGCCTAATTGTAATTTGTATCATGTGTCATAAATTTGTATCACAAAGTGTATTTTACTAATTTGAACCGAATTCATATAACCCTGTAAATTCACAATGCATATCCTTTCCAAAACTATTAGCCCTTGAGAAATTTGAATTGGCGGAGAATGAAGTTGAGAATCTATTAATTTTTTATGTTAAGGTAGTTTAATTTTTTATTTGATATCCAACATAGTCGTTGACTTCACAAACCTCAATAAGTATCGCCGAATGATAGATTTTCTCTATTTAGAATTTATCAACTCATTGAATTTATAAAAGGTCATTAACACATGAACTTTATGGATGTTTACTCATTTTATCATCAGATACCTTTATTCCACTCCGATCAAGAGAATACCTCATTAATCACAATGCTGAGTCTTTACTATTACAATTTCATATCGTTCAGCCTCAAGAATGTTGGGGAAACATCCTAGTGTCTTGTGATTAAAATGTCCAGAAGGAAGATTGATTCAACCATGGACATTTATATTGATGACATGCCCGTCAAAAAAAGATATGCATCCTACAACATCAAAGATATCTCCAACACCGTTAAAATTTTAAGAAATTACATAATGAAGTTGAATCCTCCAAATGTACCTTTAGAGTGAGTTCTAGCAAGTTTCTAGGATGCTTGGTGACACAAAGAGAAATTGAAGCCAATCTATACTAAATCAAGGACCTTCAAGACATAAAAAAAAGATGACTACTATAAATGACGTATAAGTCTTGGGATACTATCCACCTTTAATCGATTCATATCATGATCGTCTGACAAATGTCTTTCATTATTCCAAGACTTTAAGATGGAAAACACCACGATTTATACGAAGGAATATGATCAATCATTGAAAAGATCCAGCAATATTTTGGATATCCTCCGTTTTTATCAACGTCTGTCACTGGTGAGAATCTCTACTTATACTTGTCAATTTCTTAACATGCGCATAGCGGAGAATTAGTTCGAAACCAGGACGGAGGATAGTTACTGGTCTACTACGTCAGTCACACTTTCCTTAAATTGAAAAGGATGCACATTGCCATTAAAAATTAGCATTGGCATTGTTAACTTCTTCACGAAATCTATGTCATTACTTTGATTCTATAAAAATAGTCTCCTTAAATAACTATTAAGGGACAAATTTAGCCGACTTTATTGTTGAGTTATCAATAACCCAATAAGGAGAGGCCATTCACCCCAGCCCAATTTAGAGATAATTAACCTCTGATATGCAGATCAATAGCATAAATGGACGTTATTTATAGATAGAGCACCCAATAAAGGGGGAAACCGAGTAGGGATTATCTTCGTCACCCAACAGAGGAGCCACATTGAGAAGGAATCCGACTTAGATTCGAGGGATACAATAATTAAGAGAAATATGAAGTTGTGATACTTGGTCTACAAAGGGTGATCATATTGAGATAACAACATATTGCCATACACTACTATTCCAGTCTGATTGTCAGTCAAATCTGCAGAGAATATGAATCCAAAGATCCAAGGATGCTCTCCTATCAAAAATAATCATGGAAATCCTAAAGGCTTTCAAATCATTGTTTATCGAATAGTTACTGAGGAACTATAATAGTCATTTTGATTCTTTCAATACATTCTAGACACTAATCTAAAAAGGATTATTAAAGTGGAATATATCAATCAACCAAGCATTGATGAACCAAAGATGTCCCTCAAAATCATGGAGATCAAATTAGTCCTTTTTAGGATAAACTCGTCATTGCATATCTGAAGAATGAAGATATTCTAGGGGATAAAAACTAGTCCCATAAATTGAGAATTTATAGATAATTTTTCAGAGTCCCTTTGCTTAATTGTGTCTAGTTTAATCAGGTAGAAGGCATTTTCAACGAGATGTATGAAGGCAATTATGGAGCTCATTCGGGTGGAATATCACTCTCCTACTAATCCTTCTCTCGGGGCTTTTTGTGAGATTTCATACAGAAATAGGTTATTCAGTTCATCCGTAAATGTGCTAAGTTCCATAAATTATCTCCTATAATCAAATATCCAACTGGATACCTCAACCCTCTCATAAGTCCATGGACTTTTTAAGTGGGGAATGGATATCGTGGAACCTCTATCTATAACACCTATAAAGAGGAAGTATTTGAATATAACTACAGATTATTTCACATATCGGGTTGAAGCCTAACCCAATGACGATGGCGATCCTCGACCTTAGGAGAGAGAGGAAGTCTTCCCCCTCGTTGCTCACACGGTTTTCACAAGCTATAAAGGACATAAAACGATCATCGTCAAGTATGTGAGAGTGTATGAATTTTTAGATATTGGATTCGCCAACCTATTTTGCTCAATACAGGAAAAAGAAAAAGGCATATCCTAGGAGACAGTATAAAAGACTACGAGTGCATACTAAGTGAATCATGGGCTTGGAGACTATGTTACAATATAGGAAAGTTTTAGGCACCCATTCCACTCTTTTGGTCTCTTATAAGAAATAAAATGTTCTCTTCCTCCTAAAAAATGTGAACATGTGTATATTGTGTAAAAGTGAGCTACATGTACAATGCATGTGGAGCGAAAAATGTGTACATGTGAATTATCTGTGAGGAGCGAAATCATCGTGTCTACATCGTGGGAAAGATGGGAGCGAATTATTTTGAGAAATAAGACTAAAAGGAAAAAATATAGAGATAGACAGAATATGATTGTTGCACCAGATCATGACTCACTATGAAAAAGTGAATACACATGTAAATGGGATTGTTAAAACATAATAAAAATAAATAAAAGTGGTTAAACTATGGGCGATCCATCGGATTGTGACTCACTATGAAAAAGTGAATACACATGTCAACAGGGGTGCTAAAAGTGATAAAATATATTAAAATATATAAACTATGAGTGATTTAATGAATCATGACTCACTATGTAAAGTTAGTACGCATGTCAATGGGGTAGCTAAAAGGTAACAAAATAAGTAAATATAGGTATACTATGAGGAGTGCACTAGCTCATGATTCACTATGAAAAAGTGAGTACGCATGTTAACGGAACCACTAAAGGGAGGAAAAATAAGTAAGCCAACTACGGGGGTAACATATAATATATATATATATATATATATATATATATATAACAAGAAAGCTAGTAAGAACAAAATAAAATAAGTAAATGAGGACTCAAACCCCAAGATAGTCTCAAGATGCCTACATTAATGAAAAAGTGTGGAAAGGTGGTGAAAGTGTGAGGAAAGTGAGAGAAACTCTAATTGTGGATTAATAGGGTAAACCCTATTTTGTTTAATTTTATAAAAATAAGTTTAAGGGAAAAGAAAATAAAGATTAAATAAAAATATTATAAGGGTAATGAAATACATGAAAAAACACCAAATTAGCAAAGTAGAATGAAGAGCGTTTGGACCTTCTAAGTTGCTTGAATTCTAGTTTTTAGAAGTTTGTAATCTAATTTTTGGATGTAAAGGACAATAATGGCATGGTAGCAAGTGGTGGAAAGTGATGATGTAAGAGAATGTTGTAGGGAGTTATGAAATAGGGTTATCGCACTTTCGGACCTCATGTTTTTTACAATCCCATGAGAGTATCCGAACAAGTCTCTAATAAAACACATGGCCCGACCCAAATCATGGTTCAACACGAGACTTTCAGTAGCATAAGAACACTCATGGATATGGTCAAATCAGGTACCAAGAATCTCGGATGAGATAATTAAGTATCTTATGTCCAATCCTCTATGATGGAGTCCCTTAAATAACGTAAGCTTGGTAAAGAACAGGTCAATAAATTATACTCCCTGACCCAGGGCAAAGGGACGAAAAAATTATAATCGTTGAGAGATACTTAATAAAAATAAGTAACCTCTCGATCGACATAGACAAATTATCGAACCACGTACATCGTTGTTGTGTGTGATTCATTTTACTTTCTACCATTTGTGATTCTTTTCGTAGATTCTTTTGTTCTGAATTTTTCTGAACTCATAATGGGCGTCATCTGTGGGAAGAGACTTATGTTCCTATGAAAACATTCATTACCAGATAGCCAGTAATATCTCACCACAGCAACAACATTCCACAAGCCGACGATGTTACAGAAGACCACCCAGCCCCTCCAAGGGTCAGGTTTGAAATTCGACAACATTCAAAACCTAAGGTTTCGCCAAGAGGCCCTCAGAAGAAAGCCATGGGTTGCGAAGGTACACTCAGATTTCTAGGTTGGTCGATGCCTATGAAGCCAAACTTCGATAACAAGAAGAGAAGATGTGCTAACAAGAAGAAGAGAATGTTCGCCTTAAGAGGCAACTGGAAAGAATGGAGAGAGGTCTCAAAAAACATAAGACGACGGCGAGATAATACTCCTAGCCCTCAGGGGGGAGACTCCCCCAACCGAGGAAGGAGCACTAGGCATGACCAGGAGAGAGATGTATATGACAAATAAGAGCAAGCACGATCAGAGCGTGGCCAGTAATTGAGGTACCACTAGAACAATGATCGACAAAGTGAGGATTTAAGGATCCTGGTCCGTAGGAAGTTGGAAAAACACCCGGCACACCGAGGAGACAGATCAACCAGAGAGCTTTCCAAAAGAGCTCTCAACTCTCAGATGAATACCCACTTTTCAAGAGAAATCGAATGAGAGGAGCCCCCTAAGCAGTTAGTTGTCCCTAGGTTTAAGGTCTATAACTAGAAAATAGACCTTATAGATCATGTCAGGCAATATCGACAGGCAATGACCTTATGGAGCCAAAATTACATACTCATGTGCAGAATCTTCCTTTATAGCCTACATGATGTTGCATAGAAGTGGTTCAAAAGGCTTCCCTATAGGTCGATCAGGAATTTCGTAGCACTGGCAGAGGCCTTCACAACACGATTCATAATGAAAAGCTCCCACTAAGCGGATGGATGCACGACTCACTATGAAAAGAAGCCACAACAGAACCTCGGTAATTATGCCAAAAGATACTGGGAAGTTTTTAATGAGATTGAGGATTGCTCGAAGAAGGTTCCCGTATTATCGTTCAAAATTGTCTCGTCGACCACCTTTCTGCTTCACCAATCCCTCACTAAGAAGGAAGCCATAATCATTCATGATATTATGGCTCATATCGAGATGTGCACCAAGGTTGAAGACGTGGATGTGCACCAAGGTTGAAGACGTGGTCCATCCTAGTGGGGTAGACAATGGCCGAGCAAAAGTGAACAATGGGACGGAGAATAATGACACCAAGAATAAGGGAAAAAGAATGGGGGAAGGAACGGCTCTAAGAATGAAAACAAGAGTGGCCCCTCTAAGGTATTCCAGCATGTTAATATAGTCTTCAAGGAACCCATCTACAAAATCCTTAGTAAGATCAAGGATGAAACTTTTATGAAATGGCCCAAGAAGATGGACGTCGATCAAAATAAAAATAACAACGTGCTGAGATGCGCATTCAATAAGGAGGTCGGTGACCGAATCGAGAATTGCAAAGCTCTAAAGTCCCATCTAGAGGAGATCGTTCAGGCAGCGCACCTCAGTGAGCACGTTAGAAAAAAGGTGGAAAAGGTCGCACCCAATGGTGACTAGAAGCCAAATAATGTCCTCGATAATTATACGGGATACGAGTTTGCACTAATTCATGGGGCATAAGACCTCAAAATGATTTAGGGCAACGTTGTTCAAATGGAACTAAAGAAGGTGACTGCTATGATGGAAGCTTTTCAGATTGATACCATCAAAACTCAGGTAGGAAAGCATCGACGACCAGAATACGTTAATTACATGAAGCACATCGTGTTCACAGAAGAAGACTTGGTTGGGGTAAGGACCCCACATCATGATGCATTAGTGATCACACTCTGGATAACTAACTAGGATGTCGACAAGCTACTTTTGGACCAAGGGAGTTCGTCCGAAGTGATGTATCAGGGCCTGTTCCATAAACTAAAATTGAATATCATCGACATCAAAGAAGACACTGTTCCATTAATCGTCTTCGCAAGAAGGATTATCATGCTGTTAGGAAAGATCATCTTGCCAGTTGGGGTAGGAAACATCTCAAAGTTAATTGAGTTTCTAGTAGTGTACATCGAGTCCCCATATCATTCTATTTAGGGCAGAGGTTGGCTCCACACCACAAAGGCTGTTCCATCCACTTATCATTAAAAGCTGAAGTGCATCAGAGATCGTGGAGTGGTCGAGATCCGCAGTGACCAAAAGTTCTTTATTAAAGCCATCCACCCAAAGAAAGAGAAGAAGAAAGAGCCCGAGAATTCCCAGGAGAAAGCCTAAGAGGGGGTTTTTCTCTCAAAATAGCAACTACGATATGGTCGACTGGAGGTGGAAGACACCAGGTTCCACCCCGCAGACTGGGTCATCGAAAGCCTGGAAGAAGCTGTAGTTGATAATAACTTATCAAAAAGGAAATTTTTAATTGGATCTACTCTCACCAATCAAGAAAAAATGGAATTGGTTGCGCTCCTTAAGATCAACATAGATGTTGTCGCATGGGAGCCTTACGAGTAACTGGGAATTGACCATATCATGGCATGCCACCGCCTACACGTCGATTCTACTTTTAATCCCATCACTCAAAAGGTTCGTCGAACATCACCCAAGAAGGCTAAAGAGGTAGAGAAGTTGTTGGAGATAGGATCCATCAGGGAAGTTCAGTTCCTTGTATGGTTATTAAACCCAGTGGTGGTACCCAATAAAAATGGTAATTGGAGGGTGTGCATCGATTTTACTGACCTCAACCGGGCATGTCCTAAGGATAGTTTCCCTCTCCCAGAGATAGATCAGTTGGTCGATGCCATAGTGACACATGTGTGGATGAACTTCCTTGAATCTTACTCATGATATCATCAGATCCCTCTATATGGGCCCGACCAAGATAAGACCTCCTTTATAACCTCTATTGGTTTGTACTGCTATATGGTCATGCCATTTGGCCTAAAAAATGCAGGGGCAACTTACTAAAGAGTGGTAACCAAGATGATTAGAAAACAAATGGGAGAAATGATGGAAGTGTATATCAATGACATGCTCGTTAAAAGAAAGAACAAGGTCGGTCACCTCTCAGATATAGCAACAACCTTTAAAATCTCAGGAAGTATCAAATTAAGCTTAACTCAAGTAAGTGTTCATTCGATGTCCAATTAGGAAAATTCTTAGGCTGCCTAGTAAGTTAGAAGGGAATCGTGGCCAACCCAGATCAAATCAATGCTATCATCAGGGTTTATTACCCCAGATATTTAGAGATGTTCAAAAGATTATTGGGATGCTTGAGGCACTCAATCGCTTCATCTCCAAGTCTTCTGAGCACTGCCGACCATTATTCCATCTCCTAAAGAAAGGTAAAGGACTAGTATGGAATGACGACTGTTCACAAGCTCTGGGAAAGATCAAATCTTACCTCAGTAAGCCCCCACTACTGGTAATTTTGAATGATGGAGAACAACTATATCTTTACCTGGCAATATCACACCATACTGTGAGCTCTGCCTTATATGTGAAATGGAGGGAGAATAGCATCCGATCTACTATGCCTTTAAGACGCTCCAAGATGTTGAACAACGGTACTTCCCTCTTAAAAATATTTCCTATGCCCTAGTAATTACTTCAAGGAAGTTGAATCCCTACTTCGAAGCTCATTCCATAACAGTAATCACCTTTTACCAACTTAAAGTCGTTGTGATAAGGGCTAACCTCACTAGGCATTTTTCAAAGTGGTCGGTCGAGTTTGGAGATTCGACATCCACTTACAGCCCAAAATAGCAATCAAAGGATAAATCCTAGCATATTTTACTACTAAGTTCATAGGAAATCAACCAATAGATCAGCTAAACGAAGAGAAATTGGTCGCAGGTGAAGCAGTGTCCAAAGATTGAACATTGTATGTTGATGGAGCCTCAAATTCCAAGGGGTAGGAGTGAGGATTATTCTCATCACCCCCAAAGACACCATAATCGAGTAGGGAATCTTATTAGGATTTAAAGCCTCCAACTACAAAGATGAGTATGAAGCACTGATCGCCGATTTACAAAAAAAAAACTACTAGGGATAAAGTTCCTAAATGTATTCGGTGATTCCAAACTTCTCTCCAAGAAGGTAAGTGAAGACTTCAATGACAAATACGATCGAATGGAAGCATACCTTAACATAGTATGAGGACTCATGGGAGACGTTAAAAAGGTGGAAATCCAAAAGTTCCTATGAGGACAGAACAGTCACACTGATGCTTTAGCAGCACTAAGCTCGATAATCAACTCGGAACTAAGGAGGATAATCCAGATAGAGTTCCTAACATAGCCCAGTATCGATCATGAAGTTGTAGAAGTCCCCCTCATAGACAAAGCCCCAAGATGGATGGACCCCATCTTTAATTGTCTACGAAGTGACGTACTACCAGACGATAAGAAGTCATACCATAAAATTAGGGTCAATCCTACTCGTTTCTACCTCAACCCTGAAGGTAAACTTTATAAGAAATCATTTACAGGCCCCTACCTCCAATGCATTCACCTATAAGATTTCGAGAAACTACTTAGTTAAATCCATGAGGGCACATGTGGGAGTCATGCAGGTGGAAGATCGTTAGCCTTTCGAGTGATTAAGGAAGGACATTAGTGTCCTCGAATGTAGCAAGACAATGATGCTTACACTAGTAAATGTGAAAAGAGCCAAAAACACTCGCTTATGGTTCACAAGACTGCCAGCGACCTGAAATCTCTAACCAGTCCATCGTCTTTCTCTCAATGGGGATTAGACATAATGGTACCACTACATCTGCAAATCTCAAGTATCTATTGGTCACCACAGACTACTTTACCAAACAGGTGGAGGCAGAACCATTGGAAAACATTTGAGACTCTGACATGGCAAGGCTCATATGTAGGAACATCATAACTCGCATTGGGATACTAAGGACAATCATCACCGACAACGGTACACAATTTAAAAGTGGTTTCTTTCAATCTTTATGAGACACGCACAACATCAAGCATCACTTCAGTTCTATGGCGTATCCATAAAGTAATGGGCAAGCTGAAGCGTCCAACAAACCATGATTGATTAAATGAAAAAAAATATTGGAAAAAGCTAAAGGCTCTTAGGTGGATGAACTCCCTCATGTTCTCTGGGCCTATCGCACAACGCCCACAAAACCAACGGAAGAAACATCATTTTCCCTCGCTTATCGCACGGAAGTTGTCACCCCTCAAGAAGAAGGTCTCCCCACTATGAGAACCACACTAGTCAACCAAAGCCTCAATTATGAAGCACTACGCACTGAACTTAACCTAGTAGATGAATGATGAGGTCTAGCTTAGATCAAGTTGGCTTCCTACCAACATCAACTAGCCAAGAAATACAACAAAAGAGTCAATCCGTGGAAGTTTTCAATACAGGACTATATCCTGTGAAAAGTCCTTGGCAGTGCTATAACACCATCAGACGGCAAACTAGGACCAAACTAGGAAGGACCATTCAGGGTTATCAGAGATGATCTTTAAGGAGCATATCATTTGGAAACACTGGAGGGCAAGGAAATACCAAGAGCATGGAACGTAGGCAATCTCAAGAAGTTTTACTTTTAGATATTCTTTTTTATCTTTTACTGAGTATAATTATAATTTTTTTCATGATAAAGAAAATTTGCGATGAATAAAGGGCAGATCAGCCCATATATTCTCGAATTTTACAGTGGTTGCTCAACTTATCTTGACCATATCTCATTTATTTCAAACTTTTGCAATGATAACTCCTCTACGCATATCTCAATGCCTAACAAACAGGGTTAGCAAGTTAATTATATACACTTTAGATTACCCTCATGCCCTTATTGTAAACACAAGAATCCTCATGAGTTTCCCAGCAACAACAAAAGCCCTACAGGGGATCCTTAGGCAACAAGGCCAACTATGGTTAGTCACCAACTTCTGTTGGAGGAAAAAAAAAGCCTACTTAGATGGATTGCCCACTAGACAGGTGCATTCTCTCCATCATCTCAATTAGGCCCAAGGTAGTGTGATGACACCACCTAAAAATCTAAAATGAATGGAATGATATTGCTTGGGAATATTGGACTAGGATAATGTTCAAACACATAACAGGTAGAGCACTAGTACTTAAATATCATTTAGTCGACTGAAAAAGCCCAAAACGATTTAAACTAATTATACTCTAACAAAAAATCCCAAGATTGACCAGTCAGGATCACTTTGTTCAATAAAAATAACATATAACCATCAGTGTCTCTCAAATGTCATTTAGTCAGATATAAAGCTAAAAATGGCAAAGTCAAAGGCGAACAGATGTTTGATCGGTTAATTATATAATTAGCCAAACATTAAGTCAACATGATCATAAAACGAAAAACTAATTGAACAGTAGTAAGAAATAAATTTTCATTAAATAAAAAGTTATGTTTACAACAAAAACTTAAATATACGGGAAGTTTACGATGGCTCAGAATGGCAAGCAAGGAAATCTTCTACACACGCTCTACGACCATCATTTGGGTACGACACAAGCTCTTCCCCAACATCGTATAAATGATGTTCCAGAAGTTGAGTAGGAATAGCGTCAATTGGAATCCACCGATCATTTTAGGAGAACGGATTATGTCAATATGTCGGGCAATCAATTTGATATTTGTACCACATGGGGGAGTCCTTAGACCTCCTTAGTTCTCTAAGAGCACTACGCCACCCCCGGGTAAAGGCAAGGTCTTATGCCTCCTTTAGCTTCATTGGGGCATCAGTCCATCCTTGGTCATAACCATCTTACCAGACCTATCTATGACCCCTTTTAAATAGATGCCTTAACCTTATCACATCCCTCTGAAGACCGGTAGCGATTATATATTCTCACTGAATATCTCCTTTTAGCTCAGCGACTTCCCTCTGTAAAGCTTGGGACTTAGCTCGAGCAACCCCGTTGATTGATGATGAAGTTCCTCACAACAGCAAGGGGGACCCTGATTGGATGATCCCCTTTAGATGATCAATCTCCTTCTTCAAGTCATCATTCTCTTTCTGGATCAACTCGCTAATTTGGTTTACCTCGCTGGCATCTAGAAGTTTGGCCTTTAGGCTATTTATCTCCTCTTGGACTAAAGCCCCAACCTCTTCTATTTCCTAGGAGTTATCTTTTAGTTTAGCGACCAACTCGAACTGGTCTTTGTACTGCCAATTTCTTGCTCGTAAAGATTTACAGATCTTTACAAAGGCCTGATGAACCTTCACATCAAAATTTGGCCCAAGGATTTATCCTAGTGAAGAATTCACATGATATATTCATCTATATCAATGGGCTACAAACAGTAAAACACGCAATAGATTCGATAAAACATCAGCATTAGTACAAGTTAAGTTGTAAAAAGCTTATGTTCATTCAAATTATGATGGGTTCAAAATGTCAAAGTACAAGTTCATAAATCACAAAATACGACAGATAAAAAGTAAAGTAACAGAAGCCCAAGCCAATAACAAGATCCTACACCTTCTCGGAAGAAGATGTCCCTTTCCCCTTGTTAATAGTTGGTGTTGCCTAATCACCAATAACTACAATCACAATAGAGTCATCTACGACTGGGCCAACAGAATAGTCTTCAATGGTAGGGCCAACTAATTTTATCCTGGCTATCGGAGGCTGGTCGATAAAAAATTACATGACTTTCATAGGGTTTGGACCTAGCTTGTGCTGGAAGAACAAAGGAGAGTCAACTGGAACTTCTGCCGTGACCAACGCTTAGTCCCAACCTTTCTTGAATCCTAAGTGATGAACATAAGTAATCTGGAGCTCGGCATCATCATATGTTGCCTCCCATCCTTCGTTATATGAGCTTTCTCGAGCAGTAATAGCTTATCCTTCCAAGTTTTCCACTTTGGACGAGAGCTCCTTATTGGCCTCTGCCCTGCCACTTTTAGCCTATCAGCAATCACTCGGGCATAGGCTTCTCACACCTCGACGAGCTCGTTTTCAAGATCCCCCCTCAGAGTGTATAAGTCCTTCTACTTTTTAGAATCAAAGTTGGCCTTAGTGATGGTCATGGCCTCCTCAGAGCACTTCAAGGACTCTTCAGCGTACGTCCCTGACTGGTCGGCCCTACCATGAAGAAGCATGGTAAAATCAGAAACAAACTAAAAAGAGGATCAGAAAACAAAAGTCAAATTACCAAAGGATTGAGAAAAAAGGATTAGGGAACATAAGAGAAAAGTGACGTACCAATGCAAGCCCTTGTGCTGACTTCAGGGCTAACTGGTAGGCACCTATTTTTTGGGAGCACTCAAGATCAGCAATGAGCACGGCCCCCTCCAGAAGTACAGGGACAAGGAGGGGATATTCACCCACACTCATCCCCTTAGCATTTACAAAGGAAGAAATAACGGAATCCTTCAAGGCATGCGTCATCTTCTCCTCCTCCCTCTTCTTTTCTTTATCTCTCTCTCTCTTCTTTCTCTCTCTTTCTTCTTCTCTTCCTCTTCCCTCTTCCTCTTCTCTGCTTCACTCTCCCTAGCTCCCAATTTGGAGCCACTTGCATTAGAAGAGTCCTCATCTATCCTCTTTAATTATTTCATATGACTAGACAATAGATCATCATCATTGCTCTAGTAAATCAAATACCTCCTTTTTGGTGGTGCCATTCTCTCTTCTTATTCCTATTCTTCGTTGGTTTCTTCTTCACTAACTTCTCCCTAACCATCTCCCTCATCTTCTTCTTTTAACAAAATGGGTTCAGAAGGACCACCAATCTCCTCCTCTAAAACCTTCAACTAAGGAATGGATTCAACTGGCTGGGCAGTGAAGCTGAAGGTAGTATTCTTGTACTTACAGAGATAAGTAGTCGAATGGGGATGTTTGTTGTCATCAAGATACTCCCTAATTCGCCAAGCTTTCATAAGTTCATAAGCACTAAACTCATGGGACTCTAGTTCATGATTCTTCCCCCTAGCTGCAAAGAAAATCGGGATAAAAAAATCACAAATATATCAGAAAAATAAAGAAGAAGAAATAGTGAGCACACAATGAAAAAAGGAGACAGTGTTAGTGACCTATATATTCTTCCCCAAAGGTTAGGATCCTAGGTCCCCTGTACCTTACGTCCTCTGATTGGGGAGGATACTGCCAATTTCTATCAATGAAGCCTTTATTCTAGTAATCCTTATATAATCAGGAAAATTTACAACTAAAACACAATCAACACTCCTCGCCTTCAAGTACAGGAGTCCACCTTTTGTACAAGAAAAGACATAACAAAAATAAATTTTTGCAAGCCCTAAGTTGGTCCCACACAACTCATTTATCCTATATACGCCATTCACAATTTTCAAAACATTTGGAGTACACTAGGCAGGAACAATGGCAAAGTACTGAAAGAAATCAAAAATAAGCGATTAGGTGGAAATGTCAAACCCCCTTGAGAGACAAACAGGGTATGAATACAATGGTTGTCATTTGTAATACAAATTTTCTAAGAAATGGGAACACACTCGATGTCCACCCAATCAGGAATATTATAGCATTTTTTAAACTCAGAAAGAGATTTGTTATTAATAATCACCATTTTCGATGCAAAACCCTAGCTACAACTATAAAAATGTTTCGAAAGAGAAGAACAAAAGAAGAGTTATAGCTAAAACTTACTAGCAGGGATGAAGTCTTGGGGAATCATTGAAGAAAGAAACCTCTGATTTAGAATAATAAGATGAACAAAAGAATCTTGGAAATAAAGTACACCCAGAAATGACTAAAGAAACTTAACTAACGATTAAGTTGTACTTGAACGATTTTCAAAGTGTCTCAAATCATGAGTCTCCCTTCCCCAGGAAGATCTCAACTCTTCAAATTGACTCCCTAAGGCAAGTGTGACCTCACCAGCTGTCATAAATAACAAAAATTCCATTTCACTATATCAGGTCGTGGGCCTACTAGCTCGGTTAAAATCTATTAGCACAAAATTATGGGCCCAAAGATTTTAGAGGAAATTATGGGAGATCATTTCTTTTACTAGTCCGTGAGAGTAGTAGAACAAGTCTCAGTAAAAACACTTGGCCCGGCCCAAATCATGGTTCAAATTCCACACTAGACTTTTAGTAACATGAGAACACTCATGTTTATGGTCAAATTAGGTACCAAGAGTTTCGGATAAGATAATCAAGTATCTTATGGCCAATCCGCTATGATGGAGTTCCTTAAATAATTCAAACTCTGTAATGAACAGATCTATAAAATGTACTCCCTAACCTAGGGCAATGGGATGAAAAATTGTAATCATTGAGAGACACTTAATAAGAACAATTAACCTCTCCGTGGACGTAGGCAAATTGTTAAACCACATGCATAGTTGTTGTGTGTGGTTCCTTTTATTTTCTGCCATTTGTGATTATTTTCGTAGATTTTTTATTATGAATTTCTCTGCACTCTCACACACAAATTACAAGGTTGAAGAATTTATAATAGTGAGGTCAAGGTTTTCTTAAATAGAAAACCCTGTAAGGTTAAAGAGACGAACCTTCTCCTACGGGGTGCCGATCGACGTAGGTTTTGACCTACCTTCCAAAAAGGTGTCAGTCTTAGTGTCTAAGTAATGTCCCGCCTACCAGCTGGAAGGGGGTGCCAATTGGCAGGTTGAAATGTTTTTTCTCATAAAAATAATAGTAAAATGAAAACCGTTAACCTAAAGGTGCACGTACGGAATCGTTGAAGATAGAATTAAGATCTTTATAAAATTCTATGGAGATACTCTTGGGTCTAAGAGTTAACCAAATTCAATTGGGGCTCAGAGACCTAGTTATTCTTTGGTTAAGGTTTAAATGAGTACTAGGGGTATATTATTTGAAGGGACTTTGTTTGGACCCTATGGAAGAAATTGGGGGTACAAGAAGGAGGTGTTTATAGAGCTCCTTAACATTCGAGGGTAGGATAATATAAGGTTATCAAAAGATAGACACACTAATGATGGTTTATGAGTGTTGAGTCCCTATGTGTTGGAACTAGGGTGGGGTGGGTTTTGATCATGCTAGGGATAAAGATCTTATTCTGAAGACTTAGGGAGTGGGTACAGCCAATACAAGGAGCACAAGTGATTCAAAGGGTCTGGGTCAATTATGAGGACCTAAGAAATATATGTGATCGATATGAGGATCGTGGCCTAATTCTAAGGGCCTAGATCAATTTTGAGGACCTAAAGAATGTTTGCGACCAATATGGGTATGGAGGCCTGATTTTGAGGGTCTAGGTCAATTCTAAGGATCAAAAGAGTGTATGCGACAAATACAAGGATCGCGACTTATTTTTTAGGGCCTAGATTAATTATGGAGACCGAAAAATGTGTTGTGATGAATACAGGAATCGCGGCCTAATTTTGACGGCCTAGGTCAATTGTAAAGACCTAAAAAGTGTATAAGACCAATATGGGGATAACGACCTAATTATAAGGTCCTAGGTCAAATACTAGGGCCTAAAGAGTGTGAGCGATCAATACAAGGATCGTGGCCTAATTTTGAGGGTTTAGGACAATTTTGAGGACCTAAAGAGTGTATGTTGATGTGACTAAGAATGTGTCTCAGAAATGCGTTCACTCTAGGCTCAAGTACAAGCCAGTCGCGTTAGTAATAAACCCGATAAGTCGGGTATCGATCCTTAGGGAACTAAGACAACGAAGTTGTGACGACGGGAAACGAAAAGGAATCCTAACTTTGGCTCTAAAAAGAAAAAAAGAAAATGATTTGGTTTTGGGAATGATTAAACTAAATGCAATTGTGAAATTATGAAAAGATGAAATTCTACTAAATTACTAAACTGCTAATGAAACTGATTTAAAACTTTAAACTATGTATGATAAAAACACGACGGGAATACAATCCCCCAACCCTAGTGTATTGCAGTTATAATACTAATCGTAAATTTAACTGATTAATTTGACCCAGAATTTAGTACTCCCAAGCATTACGTATACGAGGTTCAAGCCCACGTCATACTTAATCTGAGGACGAGTAAATCAGTATCGCGATAGTGACACTCGAATTGCATTCTAAATCATCCCGGTTACCCAGAGGCAAACGAGATATAAAGATCTACAATTGTTGTGTTCCTATGCAATACGATCGTAATCAATCACTAAATTCAGAGGATTAATGTTATGCACATGCAACTAACACATCACGCTGGGTTCATGTATCCTGGCCTTAGAAAATCTAGCCTAGCATGCTGAAAGTAATGAAAACAGTGTTTCATGTGTAGAAAACCATGATTAATCCAAGGAAAGCTTGTGAATTGATGTAGAAAGGAATTAAAGAGAGGAAATTACTCACTAATCTTACCAAAGCAGTAACAGCAGCAATTAATAAAACTTGTAATCAAATAATTTCTTAACAATCTTCACTATTGGAATTAAAACTGCAATTTGTATCTAAACTAGGGTTTCTGGAAAAAGAATGGAAAATAATACTAATTCTCCGTCCAAATAATAATAATAAAACGGGTTTTTATACCCTACAAAAATTTAGGAGTTTCAGCTACACTAGGACTCTTTTTAGGAGAAGATAAGATTTCAGAATCTCGATGGCAGGACCGGTCTGGGCCTTAGGCGTATCGGTTCTTTTTATTTTCTGGCGGACTGGTCCGGGGCGGACCGGTTCTTTTATTTTTCACCCTTCTTCGGTTTGCTTTCGATCCGGGGTCTTCTGGAGTATGGCACAGCGGACCGGTCCGGGGTAGGGGAGGATCGGTCTGCCTGTTTGACTTTCTTTCTCAACTTTGACTGCTCATATCGTTTGTTCCGGGATTCCGATTGAGGTTCCATTTCTTCCTACGTGCTCATGAGTGTGATATCTTCAACTTCTCTTTAGTTACCTCATCCAAATTCCGGATAGAAATTATGCTTTTGCCCTTTTGACTTTCCTTCTTTTCTTTCTTTATTCTTCCGGTTTCTTTCTTTCGTTTCTTGACATAAAATACCTGTAAAAGCACTACAAAATACCAAAAACTCGGTGTACTCGTTAGGATAAGTCAGTAGCAAGATTATGAGATAAAGTTAACTGAATTACGTTGTTCGAGGTGCTAAAAGTAACTAAATTAAGGGATAAATTGGGAAGAATTTATGCCTAATCAAACCCCCTAACTTAGAACTTTGCGCATCCCGGGCAATGTAAAAGAATCCTAGCAAGGCTCAACTCTCAAAAAACATTATATTAGGATAGAATACCTTTTTCGCGGGCAAGCGGTTGCATTTAGCGCATGCAACAAGCCTTTAAACCCCTAGGTTACCCTAGTAGGATGAGTTGTGTCTCGTGAGGGTTTGCAGTGAATATACCCACAAAATTCGACTCAAAGAAAAATTCAAAATACCTAAAAATTGTACAATTCAAACTTTCCCAGAAAATAGTCATCATCAAGTCATTTTTACAAGTCTCAAACCGTAGTGTGTGTGCGCGAAGCCGGAAATATAACCGCGGATTTCCACCGATTGATGATTACGTTACTTACCCAAAAATTCATTTTGATTTCAAATTCTCACGGAATGCTCTCTCAAACGAATCACTCAGAATGTGACTATTCTCTCGGTATGCGTGATATAAAGAGTTAATGTAATGGACGCAAAGTCACGCATACGAATTGAAAGACGGAAATTTTATGGTAAAAGGATCTCATCAACAGATTACGATTTCAAAAACGGGAACATTGCCTCTTTTTCGCTCATTTAATCTCCTTCATTATCTTTTGGTGTATTAGCTCTCCATGCGGTAACCAATATCGCAATTTAGACTCGGTTAGGACTTTTGGGGGTTTTAAGGTATATGGGGTAAAATGAAAATGGTAGGCAAGATTGGAATTGGAAAAGTTATTTGTAATGTCCATTTGTGCTTTTTCCGGGCTATTACTCATTTTTTTCTTCTTTTTCTCTATTTTTTCTGTTTTCACTTCATTTCTTTTCTTTTCTTGCTATTTTTGTTGAGCATTCTTCTATTTTTTCTTGCCCCTTTATATGCACTTTTTGGAATAAATTCTGAATTTTTTTCATTTTTCGCAATTTCGGGGTATTTGGGTTTTTCGGGTTGTTAAACGAAGGGGGAAAATTATTTGGCTCAATTTTGGTTGCAAAAAGGGTGATTTTTCCCTACTTTTTTTGGCCAATATTTTTGAGTGACAAACGAGGGCCTACCTCATTGTTCAAAATGCCAATTGTGTTACCATATGCGTTTCGAGATGAATTTAAGTTTAGAGATTTCTTTTGGCAAATTTTTCAAGGCAATATCACACACATTTTTCAGAGCCGATCAAAATGAACTCGGATTGATTTAACAAATCGCAAAAAGTGATAGGCTCGAATCTCACCAGGTTTGTTAATCTCCACACTTCTTCGTTAAGTCGTCAATTTTCTTTCAATTTCCATCTTTAGTCAATTTCGGCTTTGTGTATGTTGAATTTTTACAACTTGAGACTTTAAACCGACTTTTAATGATATTTTTGAAAAATTTGAATTCCAATTTTTATTTATTTTGAACAAAAATATTTTTGGTTTTTTCAAAATTTTATGATTTTTTTGGAAATTTTTGGGCATTTTTGAAAATTTGTAAAGTTTTAGAAATACGCACTTGTGACCCCCCCCCCCCTAACTTAGACTTTTGCATTGTCCTCAAGCGAAAAGGATTAAAATCTAAACAAGGCAAAATAACAAGTGCGATAAATAAAACAAACAAATGGAAAACAATGCAGATTTAATAGCAAACAAGACTGTGGTACAATTACAAGGAAAAGCATACAAACATGTCAACAGGAAAAATACATAAAAACTGCCATAACCACATCAAGCTTCACTGGGGCGGGGGTTGGGAGGAACCTGGCACGTCGGGGCCATAGGGGTCATAGTAATACGGTGGCAGTGGCTCATTAGGATCCCCTTGGTGTCGATATATGTCCGCTTGAAAACGGAGTATCAAGCTCGTGTCGCGACGATAATCGGTCAAAAAGTTGCCGAAGTTCGTCTCGAGTGTCGCCATTCGGTTGGTGAGGTCGCTACCCGCCCACTCAAAATCTGGGTCGTCCTCTTCGTCCTCCGACTCTTCATCCAGACTGACATCCCCCATTTTGACATCCGCACCGGCTGCCTCTTCTTCCTCATCGCTCGCGCTCGAGGCAGCCTCTTCTTCACTATCACCGCCCCGCCACGCCCGTAGAACAGCTAGTTGTTTGGCGCTCTTTGTGCGGGTTCCCTATCCAAAAAGACCGGGAATGCGAGTATGATCGAGTGGTGCCGCTATGCTAGTATCCTTGAGGATTGAAGTGATTAAATGGGCATAGGGCATTGGGGCAGCAGCCTTATCATCCAAGGACGCATTGATGATATCGGCGTATAAGGTGCGGGCCAAGAGGATGGGAGTGTGGGGGTCAAAGAGGTGATAGGTTAAAGTGGCTTTTCGGGGCCGCATGGCGGAATCGTTAGACGTTTGCAATATGTTGGCGCACACAATCTGAAAAGTGAGGCGCGCCTTCTCGTTAAGGCGTCCAACGGCGACGTTTTGCCCCGTCCAAGCCACATTCGGTGAAATGCGTTCCATGATCACTTCCTTAGCGACCGGAAGGACGTTTTGTGGATAGGTGAATTCTTGAACGTCCGGAACATCATACTCGTCCATATTGGCCGTGAGAAGAGCCAAAGAAAATGGGATGACATTCCCATCCACGTAGGCTTGGGCCTCGAATTGGACTGTCCAAACAAGGGTGCCATAAAAAGATCGGACTCCGCTTGCCCAAACCGCTTCATAGGGTTCGTTGAGGAATCGGTACCAACCCCTAGCCATGAATATGGCGGTGACGGAGTTGGGCAGCCCGGTCCATTGGACAGTGCGCTCCATATGGAGTTTGCGATCCGAATCGAAGAACCGATGGCACCATCCCTTCTCTTGGCGGGAGCAGAATTCTCCATGACCGGAGGGGTGGATGTCGGTGGAGTCATACTTGGTGGGGGCAGCGTGTTGGGCCATGAAAACAAGATATATTTTGTCTTCGAAAACTAGGGAGGGAGAAGAGAGGAGTTTGGGTGAAGGTGTGGAGGGAAAGGGAGGGATGAATGTGTATTTATAGGTGAAGGGGTGGGGGTAGGGGTTGGATTTGGAGGGAAAGGGTTTGGAGGGAAAAGGGGGTGAATTTGGGAGGGAAAGGGTAGGCTTGGGAGTTGGGGAGACGAATTGGAGGGAATGAAGAGGATTGGGGAGAAGGGGGTGAACCTTGGGAAGGGTTAAAAATAGATCTGCAGAAGGCGAACTGGTCCGGGGTAGAGATGGACCGGTTCGGCCCTTTAAAATTCAGGTAAACCCGACTAGCGGACCGGTCCTCTTAAAAATTAAAGGAACCGGTTAGGCCCAGGGTTTTTGGGATAGACTTCCCCCTGACTTGGTTTCGAACACTCTTCTACAAAAAATTTCACTTTCACAACATACTCCCGATCAATTTTGGTCCAAAACCTTTCGATCCCAATGGTCAACGCGATTTGACTCAATATTCCAGAAAATGTGAATGCTCGTTCCCAAATGTACCCTAATCCTATCGACTCTCACTACACATACGACTCTCTCTACACACACGCTCTCACCCCATACGCGCCGTGGGTGCGACGACCTCGCTGGAACAGCTCACTCTACCCCGTAAATGGGGTTTGACAACCAGATGGTGTTGACTTCTTCCACACATGCCTCTAGATATGGATTTAGGCGTTGTCCATTCACTTTGAATGTATTTCCCCCTTTTAAATCATCTAATTCAACAGCTCCGTGGGGAAAACATTCTTCACAACGAACGGCCCAGACCATCGTGACCGCAACTTTTCCGGAAAGAGATGAAGCCGAGAGTTATAGAGAAGAACTTTTTTCCCGGGAAGAAACTCTTTTCGTCGAATGATGTTATCGTGAGCGAGTTTCATCCTTTCTTTGGAAATTTTATCATTCTCATACGCATCATTGCGTAGTTCTTCTAACTCATTCAATTGAAGCTTGCGGGCTTCATCAGCCTTATCCATGGCATAATTCAATTGCTTGATCGCCCAATACACCTTGTTCTCTAATTCAAAGGGAAGATGGCCAAGTTTTCCATACACAAAGCGGAAAGGGGACATGCCGAGTTGATTTTTGTATGCGGTGCAATAGGCCCATAGCGAATCGTTCAATCTAAGTGACCAATCTTTCCGGGTAGGATTGACGATCTTTTCCAGAATGTTCTTGATTTCCCGATTTGCTAGTTCGGCCTGCCCATTCATTTGTGGGTGATAAGTCGTTCCAACCTTGTGAACGACACCTTACTTTCTCATGAGCTTCACGAATGGCCTATTGCAAAGGTGCTTGCCATTATCACTAATTATCGCTTTCGGAGCACCGAAGCGGGAAAGTATGTGTTCCTGCAGGAACTTTATCACCACTTTGTTGTCATTTGTCTTGGTAGCTATAGCTTCCACCCATTTAAAAATGTAATCTACCGTGACAAGGATGTATAGGAAACCAAAGGATGGGGGGAAGGGACCCATGAAGTCAATACCCCAACAGTCGAAGATCTCAATGATGAGTATGGGGGTAAGAGGCATCATTTCTCGTCGAGTAATGGCTCCCATCCATTGGCACCTATTGCAAGATTTGCAAGCATCGTTTACATCCTGGAATATTATGGGCCAATAGAGGCCACATTGCAGAATTTTAGCAGCCGTCTTTTTCATCGAAAAGTGATCTCCAAAAGCTTCCGAATGACAAAACTGGATGACTTTTGGGATCTCGTCATCCGTTACACATCGTCGGATGATTTGGTCGGTGCAATATTTAAAAAGGAACGGATCGTCATTGAGAACATGCGCGACCAAGTAATAAACCTCTTCTTATCTTGCGGTGTCCAGTCAAGAGGGACGGCTCCCTTGACAAGGTAGTTCATTATATTCGCAAACCAGGGCAAAGGAGAGGTGGCAAAGACTTTCTCATCCGGGAAGTATTCATCTATGGGTATGGGATCACTAGGTACGTCGGACGAAAGCCGCGATAAGTGGTCGACAACGACGTTTTCTACTCCTTTCTTATCTCGAATGGAGAGATTGAACTCTTGTAGGAGCAGGATCCACCTTATGAGGCGCGGCTTGGCATCTTTCTTTGCAAGTAAGTATTTCAATGTCGCGTGATCGGTGAAGCAAGTAATGGGAGAATCGATAAGATATAACCGGAATTTATCAAGGGTAAAGACTACCACTATCAACTATTTCTCCGTGGTAGAGTAGTTGAGTTGTGGTCCGGTAAGAGTTCGGCTAGCATAGTAGATGACATGAGCCTGCTTATCTTTTCTTTGGCCCAAAACAGCCCCTATCGCATAATCGCTAGCATCACAGATAAGTTCGAATGGTAAAGACCAATCTGGAACTTGTATGATGGGAGCGGACACAAGCATGGTTTTTAGTTTTTCGAAAGAGCTTTGGCATGCTTCCGTCCACTAGAATGGTGTCCTTCATGAGTATGTTGCTTAAAGGTCTAGCGATGGCGCTAAAGTCCTTAATGAACCTTCGATAAAACCCCGCGTGGCCCAAGAAAGAGCGCACGTCCTTAAGCGATTTTGGTGGGGGAAGATCAGCTATGACATCTATTTTCGCCCTATCAACTTCTATTCCCTTGGATGATAATATGTGGCCAAGAACTATTCCCTCGGTGACCATTAAATGGCATTTCTCCCAATTCAGCACTATGTTCTTTTCCACACACCGGGCAAGTACTTTTTCCTGTTTTTCTAGACAACGATCGAAAGAGGTGGCAAAAATGTTGAAATCGTCCATGAACACTTCAAGTCCTCTCTCGACCATGTCGCTAAATAAGCTCAACATGCACCTTTGGAAGGTCACGGGCGCATTACACAAGCCGAATGGCATACTTTTGTAGGCAAACGTACCAAAAGGGCAAGTGAAGGTTGTTTTCTCATGGTCAAGTACATCTACCTCAATCTGGTTATAACCGAAATAACCATCAAGGAAGAAATAGTAAGGGTGGACCACTACTCTCTCAAGCATTTGATCATTGAATGGTAAGGGGAAATGGTCTTTCCTAGTTCTCGCATTGAGTTTTCGGTAATCAATGCAAAGGCGCCACCCGGTGGTGGTACGTTGGGGAACTTGCTCTTCCTTGGCATTCTCAATCACTGTCATGCGCGACTTCATCGGGACGACTTGAATGGGGCTCACCCACATGTTATCCGAGATTGGGTAGATAATCTTGGTATCCAATAACTTGATAATCTCGATTCTCACTACTTCTTTCATGGTGGGATTTAGCCTTCTTTGCATTTCTCTTGAGGGTTTAACATCATCTTCGAGATGGATCTTATGAGTGCAAATCAAAGGACTTATCCCCTTCAAATCGACAATGCACCAACCAAAAGCACTTTGGTGCTTCCTCAAAATTTTCAACAATTTGCCCTCCTGCTCTTTGTCTAGGCTAAAGGAGACAACAACAGGAAATGTCTCATCCTCTCCAAGGTATGCATATTTAATATGGGAGGGGAGTTTCTTTAATTCAAGGGTTGGAAACTTTTCGTTGGAGGGAACCATGCGTGTATCCCTCGGTGGTAATTCCTTCAATCTAGAAACCCAATTAAATCTCTCGCGTCCTCATCCGACGCTCTCTCATTGAGTAATTATCTCAACTCTCGAACCTCCCTCTCGTAGTCGGTGTACGTCCCCTCACTCTCGTGGCTCGACATTAGACAGGACCCTAAGGCATCTTTGCAATAATTCTCCTCAAAGTACTCCTCTACTATCTCATCGATGAGGCTCACCGCATGAAGATCATCTTCTTCCCTCGTATGTTGGGCTATGTGGAAGATGTTGGTTTCCAAGGTCATGTTCCCAAAGGTGAGTTGCATACGCCCATTCCGAGTATTGATGATAGCACTAGCCGTAGCTAAGAATGGGCACCCAAGGATGATGGGAACATAGTTTCTCGAGTTGAAGGAGGGCTCCGTGTCCTAAATGACAAAGTCTACTGGAAAGTAGAAAGTGTCAACTTGGATGATAACATCCTCGACTATGCCTCTTGGGATCTTCACTGTTCGATCCGCTAATTGGAGAGTGACCTTTGTGGGCTTGAGATCACCCAAATCAAGTTGCCTATAAATGGAATAAGGGAGGATATTGACACTTGCTCCCAAATCAAGTAAGGCTTTTTCGATTTTGCTTTCTCCAATGATGCAGGAAATGGTGGGTGCACCGGGATCTTTAAATTTAGGCGGGAGATTGTTCCGTAGAATGGAGCTCACGTTCTGTTCTTGAAAGACATTCTTCTTTACCTTCATTTTTCTCTTTACCGTCAACAAGTCTTTAATGACTTTTGCATAAGCTGGAATTTGCTTAATGGCATCGAGGAAAGGTAAATTCAGCTTTACTTGTATAACACTTCTAGCACGTCCTCACGTGGGTTTCCTTTATGGGGAGGAATCAGCCTTTGAGGAAACGGTGCCGCGGAGGGTGGTTTCACGACTACCTTGGGCTCACTAGTGTCTTCTTTATCACTCTCATTCAAGGGGACATCTTCGGCCTCTTTCGTGCCAGGCAAAATCTCATCATCTTTCGTTGTGTCGTGTGGGGGAGGTGATAAGTCAATGACTCTCCCACTACAAAGAGTGGTCACATCTTGACATTGCTCCTGATATTCAGTAGAAGTGGAGCTAACACTAGTTTGACCTTGGGTAGGTCTTTGGCCTTGGGCACGAACCTTGCCCTTCTCTTGAATACTCATCGAGGATTGTATCTTTGACAGACATGCATTTATGTCGCTAATCAGACGATCATATTTAGCATTGGTTGCAGTCTGGCTCGTGATAAATTGATTCATGGTATCCTCGAGAGTTCTCCGCGGTGGCGGGATATATGCTCCTTAGGTGGTGGTGCTTGCACATGTCCTTGCATGTGTGGATCTTGTTGAAAGTGTTGTGGTGGAGGAGGGGCAACATGTGAAGGAGGGTTCATCGCAGCATATTATTGCCCATAGCTAAAACCAGGGTGGTTTTTCCAAGAAGGGTTGTAAGAATTTCCATTTGGTGCACTGAAATTACCCTTAAATCCTCCTATACCACTAACTTGTTCTTGAAGCATTACTTTGTAGGCGGGTATAGTCGGGCATTCCTCAGTTGAATGACCCGCCTCAAAAATCGCACAAACCTTCTCGACGGGATTTGGGATGGATCCAGTTGGTCCTCTTCCCACTACCTCACATAGGTCTCGAAATCCTTTCTCAAAGGTTTCCAACCGACTGTCCGTCATAGAACTCTTTTCTACATAAAATAGGTCGGACGCCGGTGGAGTGGTGGTCACTTGACGATTTTGATTTTGAGCATTAGGATCAGATGTATCCCAAGATTGGGTAGTCTCGGCGACATACCTCAGGTGAAGATCAGCATCGTGGGCATCTAAATCGACAAACGGATTACTTCCATGGTTTCAACGAGTTGCTTGGAGTTAAGGTTCAGCCCATTATAGAGAAAGGAAATGATTTGTGCTGCATCAAATCCATGATGGGGGCATGAAGAAACTAACTCATTGAAATTCTCGTGACATCGATGAAATGGCGCTTTTTCTGATTGCCTGAATGCTTGAATTTGAGCCTTTACAGAGATTGTTCAATGTGGTGGGAAGAATTTCTTGAAAAATCTAGATTGCAACTCATTCCAAGATGGAATCGAGCTCGGAGGTAGAGACCATATCCAGGTCTTAGCTTTATCTTTGAGCGAGAAGGGGAAGAGTTTGAGGCGGATCACCTACTGTGTGCAGGTTTGATCATTGAGAGTATTACACACATACTCCACTTCCCTGATATGGAGATATGGTTTTTCAGAATCCATACCATGGTAATGGGGTAACATCTGGATCATCCCATTTTTGAAATGGAATTTCCTGGCATTATGCGGGAGTATAATGCCTCCCGGAGTGACTGCGCTCGGGATATAAGATTTCTCTCAACGGGCGGTATGGGGCCTCTTCCTCACCGGCAGGTGCAGTACTGTGTTGTGACATCTCTCTCTCACTTAACGACTCGGTGCTCTCACTCGGTGTGCTCGGAGGTGTGTCCTAAGAAGGAAAACAGAGTGTAATTAGAGATAAAGTGTAACGGTGTGGGAGGTGGAATCCATAACTGTGGGACGTTAGGAGTCTGGGGGCTATCGGGTTTATACTAACCTATTGGATTTTCGTGAATGCTGGTTGGTGTTTTGTGGGGTGTGGGAGTGAGTTCAGAATTTTGCATTAAAAGCTTATAAGAGATGGTGGTGAATTTTTTTGTGTTTTTTTGAATTTTTTTTATGTTTTTGGATTTTTGAAAATTTTTGGTCAAAGTTTTAGATTGACTCGATCTAATCCTAAGTCTACCTAGTTCCCCGGCAACGGCCCCAAAAACTTGATGCGACTAAGAATGTGTCTCAGAAATGCGTTCACACTACGCTCAAGTGCAAGCCTGTCGCGTTAGTAATAAACCCGATAAGTCGGATATCGATCCTTAGGGAACTAAGACAACGAAGTTGTGACGACGGGAAAAGACAAAGGAATCCTAACTTTGACTCTAGAAAAAAATAAAATGATTTGGTTTTGGGAATGGTTAAACTAAATGCAATTGTGAAATTATGAAAAGATGAAATTATACTAAATTACCTAAACTGCTAATGAAAACTGATTTAAAACTTTAAACTATGTATGATAAAAACACGACGGGAATACAATCCCCCAACCCTTGTGTATTGCAGTTATAATACTAATCGTAAATTTAACTGATTAATTTGACCCAAAATTTAGTACTCCTAAGAATTACGTATACGAGGTTCAAGCCCGCGTCATACTTAATCTATGGACGAGTAAATCGGTATCGCGATAGTTACACTCGAATTTCATTCTAAATCATCCCGGTTACCCAGAGGCAAACTAGATATAAAGATCTACAATTGTTATGTTCCTACGCAATACGGTCGTACTCAATCACTAAATTCAGAGGATTAATGTTATACACATGAAACTAACACATCAGGCTGGGTTCATGTATCCCGACTTTAGAAAATCTATCCTAGCATGCAGAAAGTAATGAAAACAGTGTTTGATGTGCAGAAAACCATGATTAATACAAGGAAAGCTTGTGAATTGATGTAGAAAGGAATTGAAGAGAGGAAATTACTCACTAATCTTACCAAAGCAGTAACAGCAGCAATTAATAAAACTTGTAATCAAATAATTTCTGAACAATCTTCACTATTGGAATTAAAACTGCAATTTGTATCTAAACTAGGGTTTCTGGAAAAAGAATGGAAAATTATACTAATTCTCCGTCCAAGTAATAATAATAAAATGGGTTTTTATACCATACAAAAATTTAGGAGTTTCAGCTGCACTAGGATTCTTTTTAGGAGAAGATAAGATTTCAGAATCTCGATGGCCGGACCGGTCCGGGCCTTAGGCGAACAGGTCTGCCTCACATGCGGATCGGTTCTTTTTATTTTCTGGCAGATCGGTCTGTGGTGGACCGATTCTTTTATTTTTCACCCTTCTTCGGTTTGCTTTTGATCCGAGGTTCTGGAGTATGGCACATCGGACCGGTCTGGGGTAGGGGCGGACCGGTCTGCCTGTTTGACTTTCTTTCTCAACTTTGACTGCTCATATCTTTTGTTCCGGGATTCCGATTGAGGTTTCGTTTCTTCCTATGTGCTCATGAGTGTGATATCTTCAACTTCTCTTGAGGTACCTCATCCGAATTCCGGATAGAAATTATGCTTTTGCCCTTTTGACTTTCCTTATTTTCTTTCTTTATTCTTCTGGTTTTTTTCTTTCGTTTCTTGACATCAAATACCTGTAAAAGCACTACAAAATACCAGAAACACGGTGTACTTGTTAGGATAAGTCAGTAGCAATATTATGAGATAAATGCAACTCGATTACATTGTTTGAGGTGCTAAAAGTAACTAAATTAAGGGATAAAATGGGAAGAATTTATGCTTAATCATATGTGTCCAGTATGAGTATCGCAACCTAATTTTTAGGGCTTAGTTCAATTATGATGGATTATGCTTGAGTAGCTGGCATGTAGGATTCATGTATAGTCAATATCAAGAAACATCTAGATCAATTCCTAAACGATCATAGATCTTCCAGGTGAACATGTTCGCGTTCATCCTAATGAAGTGAATGATTATCTTTGCCTCTTATTCTGGTAATTTGGATCCAATAAGGAATTTTTGGTTGAAATTATTCTAGATGAACAATTTTGAGATTACCTCCATTACTTGGCCAATAAGGGCAAGTCTAGTCTTTTCTAGCCCCGATTAAGATCCCTTTTTTTGTAATTTAGGTTAATCGACCACTGAATTTTCATCACTCAAACTCTTCTTGGGTTGACTTTTCTTTACTTTGATGAAAGCAACAAAACAGTTCCATGTCGCTACCTGATCTCCCTTAACTTTTACGATCCTTTGATCAATCATAAACTTAAGTTTTGGATGAAGAAAGGCGGCATAACTTTTATTATATGGAGAGACCATGTGCCTAAGATGGCATTGTACAGTGAGTTTGAATGAATAACATGAAATTCAATCTCCCTATTAGTGGGGTTGACCTTAATAGGAAGTTCAATATTTTGTAGTCTAATCTCCAAATCGTCGTTTAAACCAATTAGAAGGATGACCTATGGGTCCAAATTCTGTATATTATATCCAAATTTTTATAATAGGTTGGAACATATAATCTCCAAAGAACCTCCTTGATCTACTAGTATTCTTTTAACATCGATGTTTCCACCCTGAGAATAAGGACTAAGGTATGTGTATTGGTTAAATTAACACCGACTAGATTATCATCGATAAATATGATTGCTTGATTTAGATCGATGTGCTTATGTTCTCTCTTAGTAAGGATGGGCTTTGATACTTCCACTATAATTCCTCGACCTGATTTTGGGATAATGTTAGTCAACCAGCACCAGAGTTAAGGTGTTAAGGGGGAGAGGGAAAGTCCACTTTTATTATTCAAGAAAAGCCTTTAATTTGTATTGTTTTATAAGGAATATTATATAATTAAACACGTTTTAATTTGAAAAATAGGTTTCCGCATTAAGTAATTAAGTTAATTAGCAAGATTCTTTAGGAAAATCCCATTATTCTAACAGTCCTATTATTGAGAGAAATATACCATAAACTCCCGTATTATTACAACAAACGGCCCAAGGCCCGAATAAACGATTGTTCAAGTTCAATAAATTCAAATGTCCTGAAACATAATTTTTGAATATCATGGTACAGCTTTAACGATGATTAGTACCCGTTGGGGCCTTACCAACGTCCTTCCTAATATCCTATCGGAGGAACCTAGGGATGGGGGGTTTAACATAAAAATAATAGGTGAGCAAAGTCCTCAGCAGGGTGGGAAGTACTAAGAAATACATTTTTAAACGAAAATACTATACATATAATGTTTTTTAGCAATTTCAAAAATGTTATCATTTGATGATCATAATGTAACTACCATGCAATGCAACCCGAGTTATGTGCTCATAACCACACTTAACCAATTTACACCAACTTTTCACATAATTAGAGATCGTTCAATCATCTTTATTCACTAGTTTCCATTTTTACTATTTCTATTAGGTTTACCTTCTTACATTTTCTAAGCACAACCTTATTCAGTTCTATTTCCATCATTCCGTTATTAACATTATCTTATTGTCGACATTTACCAATTTATCTCGTACTTTAACGGGTCAACACTACTCGCTATGCTACCATATGCTCTGGCCAGTAATTTTGACTCTTTCACCCCAGGGCTCTAGGCCCTACTTAATTCTCTCCAGGTTGCATCCAAGTCCATATTAACGTGTTTTAACATTTTATAAACTCTCCACATATCATTCTTATGGTTCACATTTACGCTTCACACCATTCTCATGCCACTGTATTTATTTCATTTGTTTTTCATAATAATGATCGATAAGGTCAAATGAGGAAGTCCAACTACTAGGACCCTCTACTTTACCAAAATTACCAATTTACCATTTGCAATACTTTGTGGAAACACATTTTCATCATTAATAACATCATAAATTGTCTTTTTTTGTTCAAAAGACGTACTTTATCATTTTATTTCAAGAAAGTCTCATTTTCTTTATATTTATTCACAAAAAATACATTCAATATTCTGAAGACCATTTTTTCCAAAATATCCATTTAAGCCTTATGATCACATGTTATCTTAAACATCATTATTCGCCACTTTATCAACATTTTTAAACATATTTCGGTGCTAAATTTTCCAACTTTATTATTTCCTCTTGAAACTCATTTTAATCTTCATTTATTATGTTGAAATATCCTCAACTAACATACTACAATATTCTACTCATGTGAAGATGGATTTCAACATAGAAATCCCATAAACATGAACCTAAACATGATAATAAAATCATATTTTATATGGATATTCATCGTATTTCAAGATTAAGATGATACTTGTTTTTTTTTCAAAATCCTTTCAAGTTTAGTTTTCTTTAAAACTTGCATTTTTCATAAGCAAACTTTAAATAAACAAACTAGAAAATAACTTTGGAAGAATATCTACATTGTAGCGTGCATCCTAACATGTAGCTTTGGAAACTTGAAAACATAATGAAGAAAACCCTACCTCGAATTTGAATAGTAGAAACTAAGAATGATGATTGAAAGATCCTAAAACTCTAAGAAAGCTCCAAGAATGCTCTGACTCCTCTTGAAAGCTCCAATAACAACTCTCCAACCCACATTCTTCCTTGGTTACGGATTAAAATAGGTGTTGCAAGCTTGAAAATGGATTAAATATTTCTAAGAATAAAGTTTTAAAGCTTGGGAGTGGATAAACTAAGGTTAGGAATGGAAGAGACGGCTTGAAAGTGTAAAAATATGATGAAAATGGAGAGAAATGGGTTACCTCTACCCTTTGACCTCTAATTATACCCAAGATACCTTAACCCTTTAACTTTTGGTCCACCAAAACATTGACCACCATTTGATATGATCCATTAGGATCTAGACAGCTCAACCCATCTAAGGGTCCATATTATGACAGTAGAAAAATTCTGCAGATTTTATGATTTTCTGCAAGCTCGTTTGAAAGATACTAGACCTTGTTCGAATGACATTGCATCTCGTTTGAATGTGGTTCCAACGAGATTCTAACGAGGCTTGAAATGCGGAGAGGTATCTCTCATTCTAAGGTCAGTTCAAACATTCGTTCGAATGACCAACCACTTCGTTTAAACAGTTCTAAAACTTTCTTATATATTTTTTAGCCATTCAATTACCATTTTAATTACATAAAGGCCACAAGAACAATTCAAATTAGACAACCATACATTATATTAAATCCATGGCTACTAAGCATGCAATTTACAGGAAAAGGAAATATAATCTCGAGTACAATCATCGCATTCTCCCCTTCTTAGGAGATTTCATCCTCGTAATCGGTACAACTAAGCTAAGCAAAGAGTTTTAGGTACTTTTCATGCATCTCTGACTCGCGATCGCAAGTTACACCTTCTACGCCTTGGAACTCCAAAAGGATCTTCACCAATGGGATGACCTTATTGCACAAGACTCTATCCTCGTGGTCCAAGATGGACAGTAAGAAACATAATGTCTTCCTTTACTCGATGTGGTTCCAATTGATGACATGCCAAGGATGCAGAATGAATTTCTTTATCATAGACATGTGGAACACACAATGAATGTGGGATAAATGAGGTGATAATTCCTAGTGATACTATACTTCTATAAACTATTCCAGGATCTTGAAGGGACCAATATAATGAGAGGAAATATACTGAGTCGTCGTGAGTCTCTATCAAATCACCTAAACTTTATTAACCATCTCTCAAATCTTGTCCGAGTTAGTGAGATGATTCTCATCCACTTCCTCCTAACAGACTAGAGTGCGACACAACCTCCCATAAAGATCTTTATAGGGAGCCATACCAATGTTGTCCTGATAACTATTAATGTAGGAAAATTCTTCCAAATGCAGATTCGCTGCCAACCTAAAATGATACTTTTTTTTCAAAATCCTTTCAAGTTTAGTTTTATTTAAACATGCAGCTTTGGTTTTAAACTTGAAAACATAATTAGGAAAACCCTACCTTGAATTTGAATAGGAGGAACTACAAATGATGATTTTAAAGCCCTTAAAACTCCTAGAATGCTCCAACTCCTAATAAAAGCTCCAACAATAACTCTTCAACATAAATTCTTCCTTACTCAAGACTTGAAATGGGTGTTACAAGCTTGGAAATTGGATAAATATTTCTAAGAATGAAGGTTTAAAGCTTAGGAATGGATGAACTAGGGTTGGGAATGAATGATAATGCTTGGAAGTGTAAGGGAGAGAGAATGTAAAAATTTGATTGAAATGGAGGGAAATGGGTTCTCTCCCCCCTCTCACCTCTAATTATACCCGAGATCCATTAACCCATTAACTTTTGGTCCAATAAAACATTAACCACCGTTTGATGTAATCCATTAGAAGCTGGATAGCTCAACCCATATAAGGGTCCACATCTTGACAGGACAAAAATTCTGCGTATTTTTTTAATTTTCTAAAGGCTCATTCGAATGAGACTAGACCTCATTCGAACGATATTGCATCTCGTTCGAATGGGGCTCCAACTAGTTTCTAACGATGCTCTCTCATTCAACAGTTATTTGAAGCATTCGTTCAAATGACCAGATATTTATCATTCGAAAGACCCCAAAACTTTAATATATAAATTTTCAGCCATTTAATTCCCATTTTAATTACATAAAAGACATAAGAACAATTCAAATTGTAAAACCATCCACTATATTAAGTCCACGTCCAATAGGCACGTAGTTTACAGGAAAAGGAGATACAATCTGGGGCACAGTCATCACATCCACTTAGAAAGCTTCCTATACATTGGCAACAATCATCACTCTCTTACTCAATTTTTTATGTGCGTTGGAAGGATCGGTAGGGTTATGTACCCAATGGTTGAAAGTCATCATTGTTGCCCTTCTTTAGTACTATATTATCCCATGCTTAGGATTTTGTCTTATCAATATCAATATGCTATTTGAGGTAACTGGACTAGATAAGGCATTTCAAGTATCATTTAAACATCTTATAGTTCCTTATTAAGTGGCCCTGATCCTGTTGGTATGTACACAGGAGATTGGTGTCCCTATCACTTGGGTCACTATCCATCGTAGGTAGCTTCTTGAAAAAAGACTTATCATTTATCTGAGGTAGGAGTTTGTAAATTGTCCCGTTAAAGAAAGTGTCCATTGCTTGGTAAGTGTTTTCATTAGCTAGCATCTTTGATCATCTTTTATGGGTCACAGCTTCGGACCCTTTCTTAGAAAATTCGGTTGAAGGCCTCCCTTAGGTTCCCTCTTTGAATCATTATTCTAAGATTTCCTAAAAGGCATATCATCCTGAACATCAGAGTTGAGGAGTTCGTCTTCAATATTGGCATATTTCTCGAAGTGAATAATAAAATCAACCATGGATGATGATGGCTTATGGGTAATGGACCGATAGAGGTGGAAATATCGAATTTGAAAGTTTGAAATCACCAAGTGATCATTAAAATTCTCAAACACATTTAAGAGTTCTAAATATCCTTGAGCATGCATCCTAAATAACTCCCCTTTCTTCCGTTTGAGGGCTATTAGAAAGTCTCTTTAACTCCTTTTCAATTTATGATGAAACGGGTCGTTAATTACTCGATAAATCCCTAAAAGAAGATATTTACCCAGGGTTTAGATCCTCAAACCACTTGAGGACGATTTCTCCTAAAGTAGGGCTAAACCACAACACATAACGGTGGGATTTATGGTTCCATAGAGACATGGAATGTTTGTAATTTCTGATGTGATAAGTTGGATTTATTTTTCCATCGTATGTGGTGTTTTTAGGAACAAATAATTTCTTCAGGGGCTACGAAGTATCTATATAAATAGTGAAAGGGGATGTTAATTCATGACCCAAGGCTCTCCTGGCAAGATCTTTTCAACTGTGTGACAAGTTAAGGTTTAAACATCATTCCAACTCTTTCTTAATGAATTCTCGTAGATCGCCACTACCGACGTTCTGAGTTCGAGGCCTAGTTTTGTCGAACTATTAATATGACTGGATTCTATTATTCGAACTAGTGTTAGGCCTCAATTAAAAGTTTTATATATGGAATCATGATCCAAGTGAGAGCGATTGGATTGCATTATACGTGGACTTCATAATCCAAATTCTCTTCCATTAAAGTCAACCCAAGGGATTCTAGGGGATAGGATTCACCTTCTTTTACAGTGCTCAAGGTAGTGAGATCAAGACACACGTCCCTCAGACTTATCAGTTAGTTTCCTCTCAAATTAAGTAATTTCCTCATCTCGTTCATTCAACTATTACTTAAAGAGTTTGATGAGACATGACGTTGCAATCCTGGAAGGGGTATCCATATAGTGAGTATTAAATAAACGACTTGGACTAGATATCTATAAGGTTCATCTCCTAGACCTTGTGTCACTAGGAGGTGGATGGGACCTCGATGGAGTTTATTTCCATACAATTTTAGCCTCCGATTAAATGTAGATCTTGTCATAAGAATAGTAATACTAATGAGCACCCATATTGAATTGGGGTTCATATCCTCCAGTGGTGGGAACTCAAATTTTTTTTTCATAAACAACACTGAATTATAGGGGATATCAATCCTACAATAATTTTAAATACAAATATGACCCAAAATATAGATTCAACGTTGAAAATTAACACAGAAATGTATGTGGTTCAGTTTATCGACATGCCTACATCAATGGGGCAGGGAGAGCAGAGTATTATTACTTTGGAGAAAATAAAAATATAACTTAGAGTGATAGGCAGAAGTCGTGGATACAATAGTGTGTAATTTAATGCCCTAAAACATTAGGGCCATGCTTAAGCATCTTAAGGTTTTAGGCTTATTTAATAATGATCAATATCGTCTTTGATCTTATCCTTAAATTGGTAGAATGTTATTAAAACTATATCCAAACATATCCAATGTCATTTTTCTCTATTCTTCTCTAGCCATTCCATAATCTTTCTTTGATTAGTTTACTACAGTTCTCCTAGTGCCACGTGGCATGCCCAACTTATAGTCCCTTTAATGCACACACATACATGTATAAATATATATATATATATGTGTGTGTGTGTGTGTGTGTGTGTGTGGAAAAATCCTACAATTACTATTTAAGCACAATTGAGCCGAGCAAAAAATAAATTCATAATCACACATCACATAATATACGTGGTTCGGTAATGTGCATATGTCCACGGGGTATTTATCTCTCTTTATTGATCAATTCTTGATAACAAATATTACATGACCCTTTTCCCAGGGGTATAGAGAAGAGAAAGAGAATGAGTCATTTTGGACTTTAAAGACTTGGAATGATGTTGTAATTTTCTCGAGCAAATCCAAGTCTGAGATTCTCCTTGATCAACTCCTCTCTTGTTCTTATCTTCCATCTATAATCACTTATCAAGTATGTCAAACATATGTCAGCCTTTCCCATTAGGTCACATAACTCCCCCATAATTTCCCCTATATATAATCAACCTGAATGAGGTGCATATGTTTCATCATCTATTAATTCTTGACGTTTCTCGTCAATGATGTTTGTTCGCCCATCGAAGCTGTGGTCGGAGACTAACAATACTTAGTGTTTTCTGAAATAAAACTGACATTATCCTAACTATTGATTTTGGAGGGCATGATTGTATTTTTTCCTTATTTTTTAAGGGTATATTAGTAATTGTCCACTGAAGAGACAAGAGGTAGTGACGTGCGTGTCTTCCATCACATTAGGTCTCATTTCAAATGATTAACCATCTTGAAAGTTGAACCAAGAAACCTAATGACTTTCCCTACTACCATTTTGCATCGCACTTTCACTTCTTCACTATTAAAAACATATCAGAGACATTTTTCCTTTTCTATCAAATGTAAGTCTTCATCTTCTCTTTCGTTTCTGCAATTTTTCTCTCGGACAATCATGTTTATATTTTCCCATCATTTTTCTTTCTTGATTTGAAAATTGGTTTATCCGATGAGTGAGAGGTCTATAGCAGAGTTTAACTAATGTTTCTATATCCCTAAGTGGGTTATTATAGAGTTTTGTGAGAGACCTAAGGATTATTATAACATCAAGGGTGGACATTATATGTTCACCAAATTTATAACTGAAGCTGGTGTGACCTTATCTTCAAATCAATTATTTCTAGAGTTCTATGAGTACTTCAATGTAGTTTCTTCCCAATTTACCCTAAACACTTGAAGGATAATGAGGGGGTTCATAGGATCAATAAATTATATTAAATGAAATTAGGTATCCAAAATATCAAATATTTCTATTCATGGGTGAAATCAATGATAATATCTACTACTTGAAGGCGAGCAAGGCGGAGAGAGTGTTATTCATGAACCTTTCTACTTCCAGTAAGGGTTATTAGTCTCATGGCTTTGTCGTAAAGCAGTGGTAACATCCACCATTTTTTTTAGGATGGTGATCCCACTATATGGTTTCAGGTTCCCCAATAAAGGGCTTGATCCAGATTAATTATTGTTTGTCATTATTTTTTTATTTAGTTAAGCATATTTCACATAATTCCATACTAATTTATTCCTTCTTTGTTATTTGCATAATCTTCCAAAAGAAAGAAGTCTAACCAAATACAAGTTATTTTTTACGAGATTAAAAACTTCTAAAACCTAAGAAAACATTTAACTACAGGCGGAGAGCATCTTAGGACGACATCCTTTTTGTTGGTGTACACCAACACTACCACCTCTTTTGTTGTGAGGTTAGTAGATAAAGTACTACAAATCCCAATCTATTTTGGGTGTAAGGAATCTTCAAGTGCAACTACTTCAGGTTCATTTGAATTTGTAGACATCTCCTACCTCCCTATTCTAGTTCTATTTAATTTGGAAAAAGAGAAGAAAATTTCCAGTCTACTGGATGAATCAGACATCCCCACTTCTTCAAAAGCTCATTACTCCAAGAAGAAGGAGGTCAGGGAATCATCAGACCTCGTCAACTTACTGAACTCCCTCGATAAAGAGCAAACCCAACTTGTGAAGAAAAGTAAGAGTGGAATCAATCTTGAGAATGATGTTGTTCCTACCAAGAAGGTGGATGCCGTAGGTACGGGGAAGGGCCGCGTTGTGATATCAATGGCTAAGATTCCAGAATTGTCCCTTGCGATATTGAGGGGGGCCATCTTAAAGATGGTGAGGGAAGAGGTCAGCAGACTATTGACTAACTAGCTGATCTCTTATGCTAGGTGTTGTATTTAGTAAGTCTCTAAGTTTTGATCGGATATATATAATCAGAATTTATCTATTGTATAAACTTTTTT
Source organism: Sambucus nigra (assembly GCA_949130495.1). NCBI lineage: Eukaryota > Viridiplantae > Streptophyta > Magnoliopsida > Dipsacales > Adoxaceae > Sambucus > Sambucus nigra. The sequence goes on from OX422223.1 coordinate 290,627,542, forward strand.
ATCATCCTTTTCCATACAGTTCCTTGTGGACTTTGTCAACATACTGAAAAGAAGATCTGACCAGGACAAAGCCAACGTCTCATTAGGGCATGCTTTGAATGATAACCAGAAGCGCATGAAGTATCTTCAGAAGACTTATGATACCGAGAATAAGGTCAATGGTTTGGAAGTGGCCAAGTTAGTGTCCAAAAATGAGAAGCTGAAGAAGAACGCTGAGGAATCCACTCATAACTTACTGGAAGACTTATCAGCAAAATTTTAGGCCTATGACCAAGGGTGGGGCGATGCTTTTGGCCATGCTAAGAATTAGATGGAATATTTTCGTAAGTCTTACTTTAAGAAAGGTTGGGACGCAACACTGGCCAATAGAGGAGTCCCTTATGAGCCAGAACTCTTCAATGAGCATGTCCCAGGCTCCTTCCCCCCCCCCCCCCCCCCCCCCCCGCCCTAAATATGGATGACGAGGAGGGAGATGATTTAGACAGTTTCCAAGGAAAGGTTAGAGACGGGTAGGCAAAGGATGACACAAACTCAAACAAGGGCTTGGTTGACCAAGATCGGGTGAAAGAGAAGGAAGGAAAGGCTAGTTAGATTAGTCAAAGACCTCTTATTCTCTGTATTTTCCTGTCTTTTGTTTATTTCGCATTAAAGGGCTTGCCCATCCTTGTTCTTTTATGAAAATTTTATGTTTTAACCATGTTGTTTTCTTCTTATTTCCTTTTTATTATCGGTGAATGCTTGTTTCTCCTTCCCATCTCTAAGTGACTTTTCTTTTTGGTCTTTGTAGTCTGATGACAAGTTTTCCTTGGTGCCAGTGCCCAATAAGATGTTGATCTAGACTTAATTCTAGGACGAGAAACCTCTAAGCAAGCTAAAGAAGTGTTCTTGTTAGTCCGACTGGAGCTTCAAAAGATGACCAGTGCTTATGCCGAGCAAGAAAGAGTGGTTACTTCTCTTAAGGTAGAAGTAAAAGATGTGGAAAATGTTTTTGAGTTATTATAGAGATAAAATAATACTTTGAGGGAGTAGGTGGACAAGGTCGAGAAAACCTTTAAGATAGACCAGTTAGCTAACAGTAGTTTAGATCGAAAGATAATGAGATTTAGATATTAATTTTGTATGTGACCAATTTCAGTCTGGACGGATATGTATAATCAAGGTTTTATTGATTCTCTGCCATAACTATAGGAAGCTAAGTAGATCTCATATAAGGACGAATGGATGAATGCACTAGTCACCATGAGAGTTCCCAGTGACTCCTAATTTTAGAATTAGCATGGGGTAGACTTCTTATTTGTTCGGCTTCCCCCTCTCGAAAAAGATGAGTGTTATCTCCTTGAGGATGACATTCCATGTAAGGGACTATCTCCTCGGCCACAATAATGACGGTGAGTTTCATCCCGATCTCGATCGTGGTTGTCGTGCAAGAATGGTTATTGAGCTAAAGCATCAAAGATGAAATACTTATTCAGCCTTTTATAACTTCATTTTTTTATTTCGTCGATCTGGCTATTTGTAATTTTAAATGGATTGTGAATCAAATTACTTATTAAACTAGATTTTTTGCATTTTACCATTTTCTACGCTAAGCATATTTTATAAGTTTCCTTACCTTATAGGATAAGTGTCGTCACACCACCTTAGGCCTAGGACTAATTATAGAACAAATGCACCTGGTCATGGAGCAAACCACCCGTTCAAGATTTTAGTAGACCAAAGTCGGGAAACTTAGTGTCTAGGGATCCCCCATAGTTTTTTTTCATGTTTGGGAAATTCTTGATGTTTTTGTGTTTATTAGTGATGAAAACATGTAACCTTAAGATCTAATTAAACGTAATCTCACTAAGGCATTTAAATCGGAGATCAGATTATGATCAGATAAATTTGAAGAAATTTATAATAGTACATTTGCCATAATGATAATTTATAATTAATGAAGTTGGTCTGATATTCGAAACAATAAGAAAGTTAATCACTTTAGTTGAACTTTAAATCATCCAAGAAATAGAAACTTAGAATTTGAAAAAATCTAAAAATCATTTAAAATAAAATTTCAGTAGATTGGTTACATTAGAGGCACAAGGAATAACCATGCCCCCCATTTTTTCCAAATGGTAGGCTCCCTGGAAGTCATCTCTAATGATTTAAAGGGTCCTTCCTAATTATGAACTAACTCGCCACCTGATGGCTTCTTCTCATTGCTAATCACCTTTTTTAGGACATAATCTCTGACCTAGAACTTCCTTTGATTCGTGCCCGTGTTATATTGTCTAGCCAACTGCTTTTAGGAGGAGGCAAATTTGATTAAGTTTTACTTCATTTTTTTCTCGGCTCGGTTGAGATCATCCTTATGATTTCTTCATTCAGACTTTGATCGGCAATGGTTGTCTTCAAATATGGAAATCCATCTTATAGAGGAATTATAGTTTTCGTTCTATGAGATAAGGAAAAGGGTATTTCCCCAGTCGACCTTCTAGGCATTATTTGATATGCCCAGAGGACATAGTAAGCTCATCCACCCAAGCACCTTTTGCTTTCTCCAACCTTTTCTTCATTCCGTTGAGCATTATTTTTTTGGAGGACTTAACCTATTCATTATTTTGGGGGTAAGCCAACGAACTATAATAGTGCTTGATTATGTGGATATTATAAAAAATTTGGAATGGTTCGCTTTAAAATTACATCCCATTATCAATGATGATCTAGGAATGCTAAAATAGGTCACGATGTTCCTCTATATAAATATGATCATATTGGCATCCCTTGTGTTTCCCAAAGATTCAACCTCTATCGATTGGTAAAATAATCCATGTTAACTAGGAGATATTTTTAATTCCCCAGTGCTACAGGTATGGGACTCATAATGTCCAATCCTCATTAAACAAAAGGCCATGGACTGGTCAGTGACTTTAGTTCATTGGTTGATTGGTGAAGAATGGGTGGGAACCCTTAACACTTATTGCACTTTTGTTACGTATGAGACTACATATTTTTGCATGTAAGGTCACTAGTATTCTTTTTTGATGGCCTTGAATTACATAGACCTTCCCTCAGCAGGACTTCTGTATATTCCATTGCAGTTCATCTAGGACTTGGTCGATATTGTCTTAATGCACACATTGGAGGTAAGTACCTGTGAAAGATTTCCTATAGATCTTGCCTTTAGGTGATAGATAGAATCGAGCAGCTTGTAACCTGGTCTGATGCGACAACTTCTTGTCATCAGGCAGTACATCTCCTTATAAGTATTATCTGATTGGTTCTATCCAGCTGGGAGTATTTTGGATGGCAAGGATCTAATCGCCGAACTTTGGCTTCATAATGCTTGATTGGTCAAGATATTCCACACCAATTATTCTTTTGAGGTCGGAATCAATGACTGAACCCAAAGTAGCCAGAGCATTTACATAGTTATTATTTCCTTGTGGAAACTATTAAATATGAACTTTCTCAAACTACTTGACCAAATCCTTGGTGACCTTTAAGTAGGTAACATTATTTAATTTGGGGTGTTATAGTCTTCTAATACTTGATTTGATACGAGCCTTGAGTCACATAAGACGTCATAGTGACTTTCAATAAGAGACCATGCCTTCTTCAATTCAGCGATGTGAGTTTAGTATTTTCCTCATTGTTGGATGATTCAAAGTTATCTTTGATACCTTACTTGACCATAGTTTGTTCTGGAGTTATAAGAACAATTCTCGCTTCTTCCTCTTTTGATTTGTAGGCCTTTTCAATAGAGAGTGTCCACTTGTAGAGTTAGTCAAACTCTTAATTGGTTACTTAGTCTATATGTCTGCCTTCATCGGTCTCCTTCCCTCTGGTGAACTCAATAATGAAATCTGCTAACACTTGCCCTCTAATTGTAGTACTTGGTTGATACAGGATATGAACCTCCCTAGTTCCACCTATAACTGGAGATTCCTACAGAGAGGTCGTCTTTTCAGAGGACTGCCTTAAGTGGAACGGAGGTGATAACTATGACACCCCGTAATTTTTAATATTTATGTTGAGCAGGTCTACTTATTAAATACTACAATTTTCTAAATCAATTTAAATATCATCCTTTGCATGAGTGAAAAAAATGAGATAACTAGTGCAATAAGAGTACGATAAGAAAATCCCAAAAGATATAACCTGATAGGAAAGACATCACCACCATCTCTTATATAAACCATAATCTTCCAATACATAAAATCTCAAAACTAACATAAAATGATCGTCTTCATACTCAAATATTATATTCGGCTCGATAAAATAAAGAGAGTACATGCTAAACTAGAAATATAAATCATCGCAAAGCTCAAAGTAAAATAACACAAGTAAATAACTGAAACCTACCTCCATAAGTGATGGTGATGAGACTAGGAGAGGACTCTGCATTTCAAGGAATAAAAGACTAAGTTGGATATTCACGAGCACCTGAAATGGAGGTTCAACAGCAATGATCATACCATAGCAAGCTATATAGCTACACCACCCGATGAAAATTATGCAAGTAAATAATAAATTTACAATTTATAAATTATATAACTCAAATCGTATAAAGTGCCTCATAAAAATAACCAATTTAATTTTCATCTTTAAATAAAGGGTTTTTTTACCAATCAGTCCCGTTTACTAAGGTTGTAGTTCAATAGGTCCTAACATTTTTTTTGCTCCATCAGGTCCCATGAAAAAAAATTATTCCAATGTCCTATTTGTAAACATAGAGTGAATATTCACTATATGTACAAATAAGACCTATTAGGAAATTCCCCCTATAAATAGGACTTAATAGGAAGATCCCCTTAAGTAAATCATTATATAAGACTGTGCACATACCTAGCATCCCACGCGCCTAGAGGTACCTAAAGTCCCACCGGGCATAAATAATAACATAATAAATACCCATTATAGACAAAGCCCAACCTCCACCATAAACACCTCAAAACATCATTAATAATCCAACCTCCACCATAGACACCCTAAAACATCACAAATAAAATGACTGTAATTGTGTCTGGCCCCCAATCCCTTTATGATCATCAGTCCCCACGATATGGAATCCCATCTAAACCATAGACACCCAAATTATCTCCATTATAAATAATACAAACAATCACGGCTCCATGCCTAGGGTTATACAAATAAGAATAATGTATCTCCACTCTCAATACAGTTCAACCCATTATCCTCTCACATCACTAAGTATTTAAAGTTTTTATATACTTTTGATTCTTTAGTTCTTTTAATCAATTCACAATAACTATTGTTCAAAGGGAATAGAGTGAGGAATACATTCCATATACTAACATCTAAAGGGGAAGTTTCTTACTTTAATTGGGCATTATAATATTACCATAAATCGTATAACAATTCGGTCATGGAGGGAATCATGAATTAATCTTAAATCTTATTTTTACCAATAGAGTCCAATTCTCAAATAATAAGAGGGACGATACCAATTCTATAATAATCTAAAAGTTGAATTGAACCATTTTTATAAACATCCATGTAAAAGACTTTTTATACTTAAAACGGAAGTAAAGAAATAATACAAATTTCTAATATACGGTCATTACTTATGAATTAAAAATCTCAAGATTTTTATAAGAATGACACAAATTTTCTCAAATTTTGTGATTCCAACTAGAAATTATATTTAAAGATTTACATAGTTGAAACTAACATATGAACTGTACAATTTAGATTTTTTTATAGGAATTTATCAAATTCTTAATTATCACTAATTATCAAACCCTAAATTACATTATTGAAATCGACATATGGATTATATTATTAATATTTGTACACAGAAATTTGTCAAATGACAAATTAACAAACCCTTATTTTAATTAATTAATTTTTTAATTATTTACCAATTAGTAATATCATATTATTCATATTATGAAATTTATGGGGAATTTATAAACCCTAATTATCTCTAATTAATTTTAATTATTAAAATTTAATTGATGTAGAAATTACTATTTAAAATCATTAAAGTTGAGGAGTAGAATGTTAACTTGACTCAATATAGGATCCCGTAATATAATATAAGAATTATTGAGAAAGAATTGCAAAAGAAATCCTCCTTAAAATATTATTGAAAAGACTCTCTAATTGCTCCCAAAACCAATGTAAATGTTGGTCCAAAAAGTATCCCTGAAAAATACAATTGTTGTTGGGAATTGTAGAGTCTAATTTTAGAATTGTAATGGTGTAATTTGGGAGGGGAATGGATTAGATTTTGGCTTGTGTTGTGTATTGAAAATGACAAAGGCAAAAGGATTTGAGTACTGCCTGTAGAGGAAAATGAAGAGAATGAGTTGAAGGTTTCGATCTAAGAATGAACATCGTCGCCTAAGTTTTTTTTTTTTTTCAATATCCACCAAATAATAATAATAACAACAAAAATAATAATAATAATAATTATTATTATTATTATTATTGTTATTATTATTATTATTATTATTATTATTATTATTATTATTATTATTATTATTATTATTATTATTATTATTATTATTATTATTATTATTATTATTATTATTATTACTACTACTACTACTACTACTACTACTACTACTACTACTACTACTACTACTACTACTACTACTACAATTATTTGTTTAACTAAATTATCACTACTTTCTCTTTATTTCTTTAATAACCCTAAACCTAAACTTTTCACCAAGTAACTACCTCATTACCAAATTACCCTCCAATTTAATCCATATTTCATTTTGTACCAAACCTTCCATTTATTTTCTATAATTATAATTAAAGCCGATACTTTTATTTATTTATAATTAGGCCCAAACACTTTATAATTCACCAAATAAATTCTATAATTCATAATAATTTCCCTAATTCATCAAATAAAATTCTAAAATTGATCAAATGAATTCTACAATAATAATAACTTTTTATACATTTTGTAAGGACAAATTTTCAATGGGTCAATTTATATGTACTAGTTTATTTTCACTTGGAAAAAATCGTTTAAGTTTTTAGGACTTGCGTTGGTTTATCCTTTAAGCCTATGACGTTTGTGATTGGAGACTGTAGTAGCCAAGTTAAAGCATCTGCATCATTATGTCATTTTTTATTTCACGTTTCATCTTCAAAGTCCATGGATGTTTATCCTTGGATAGTTTTTGGCTATTGGTTTAAAAAGGTTTGAGGCCATTTTTCATAAAAAGGATTTTAAAGATGTCCTTCGAACAAGTTTCTAAGCATGTTCAAACAAAATTACATTTTTCATTCGAACAATATTTTTGACTGGTTCAAATGACTTTGGGGGTTTTGTTTGAACAAGGTTCAAATGAGGATCAAACGACAGTTTTTTGCCTTATAGTGGATTTTCGTTCGAGGGTCGTTAGATCAATGTTCAAATGAGTTTAGTAGTGTCATTCGAACAAGATATGTTTTGGTTCGAATAAGATTACACTACTCATTCGAACGACCCTATGTTTCTCGTTCGAACGAGTTTCCATAAAAATTATGTCGCCTTATTTTTTATGTTTTTTATATATTGGAGTGTTAGCATCAGTTTTTTCCCTCAAGGCCTTTTCGAAATCAGTTTTCAAACAGTAATAAAAAAAATCTCAAAGCCCCCCCAATAGGTTTTGAGATCTAAGTTCCATTTATATATGCTTGTTTGAGATCTCTGTTTTGTGCCTCAAGAAATAAAAAAATATATACTCTTCATAGTCTTGAGTATAGTTTCATGTGATGGACTCCGAACATGTTGTTAATTATCACAGTGGACTTCGTGTTTGTGTGAAGGTTATTAAGATTGGATCGGTGGATATCGAGGCGTTTGAAGAGTACACAATGTGATAGTGCATAGGTGGACTCCTATGTGTCATTATAAAGAAGGTCAAAGGAATGAAAACACATCAAGGCTTGAAGGAGCTGATAGGGTTGTGTAAACCATTTGTTGCCCTTGGGTTTTCCTAGCACATACAGTGTTATGTTATTGCTTTTATTTTATCTTGCTATATTCACCTAGATGCATGTTATGGCTAGAAAAATTGTTTACATAAAAATTGGTTTAATTGGTGCATGCTTAATTGGGTTAGTAAAATTGAAAAAATAAATTAAAATTCATGTGTGTGTGTGTGTGACAATCCATATAAATCCCTAGCGTGTAGTTTCACTTTCACTTTCAATAATTTACATAAAAACTCCAATTCAACATAGAATATTTTATATTTTTAATTCATATTGTCTAAAGTTTCGTTTCCAATTAAATAATTAATTAAAATTCCCCCAAATTTAATATTTAATTATTTAATAATTACTACTAAATTACGGGATATTATAATCTTGCCCCTAATAAAAAGAATTATGTCCTCGAAATTCATAAATTAAAATTAATACATGACTCAAAATATATGTGGGTATTATTGTTTTATCAAATCCTCGGGCTCCTAAGTGAACTCCTCCTCATTATGGTGGTTCTATTATACACACACAAATGGAATCTCCTTATAACGAAATTTCTTGATCAGCTCATCCAAAACGCCTATCGACTGCTCACTATACATATCTCTGAGTCTAAATCAATCTTACCCAAATTGATATGATGGTAGGCATTCCTAATATGTATAAATTGATGAAGTAAAAATACATGAAACACGTTATACACCCTATCTAGATTATCCGAAAGTGTTAGATGATATGCAACTTTCCCAAACTTCTCCATGATTATAAATGGACTGATGTAACATGGAGCAAGTTTCCCACCTAAATCTCATCACCCATTTCATAAGGGATACTTGAAGTAGGACATACTCTCCTACTTAAAACTCCATAGGTTTCCATTTTTTGTCTTCATAGCTTTTCTGCCTATCCTAAGTGATTTTAATCCGCTCCCTGATCAAATTGATCTTTTCATTATCTCTTATATGAATTTAGATTCTGAATGTCTACCCTCGTCTGGGTCTAAGCAACATAATGGTGGTTCAACAGGGTCACCCATTATAGAGTGGTGTTAAATGAATTAACTACCAACACTCTAATAAATCTCCCCACAGATTTAATCAAATATTGATTTATGATTTATCAAGTTTTACTACAAACAAGACCCTACATGAGCTGAAATATTATTATGCGTAATTAATATATTGCGTATACTCTGTACTTGATAAATACACTAGACAATGCTTAGTAAATGATTTAATTAATTATTTAATATGCCACCACATATAATGTGATAAGTGGCACCATAAATATTGGACACTTGGTTCCATAGAGAACATGACATGTGTCAAGCCCACTTGGGGCACATTTTCTATAAAAGAGGGTCTCCCCCCCTCATTTGATGGATAATGGTCTTGGGGGAAAATTAAGGAGAGGAAATATATCTCTCCTCCCCCACGCACCTTTGGAGCTCTGTCACGGGTTTGATAGTGACGAGAGGATTTTTATAGTTTCATTATACGGTATATGGGCGTTTGAGAGGTGGATAGCCGGATTTGGCACCCCCCACGCACCGAAACTACCAAGACTGGGCGTTCGAAAGGCTCCTCGCCGAATTAGGCACCCCCGACGCACAAAAACCAACAAAACTGAGCTCTTTCCGGCGTATCGTACGGGCCCAAGAACTACGCAGCCTTTGATTCTGCAAAGACGGATACGTAGGCGCAACCACATTGCTCAAGTCTAAAATAAGATCGATGCGCTGACTCCTCAAATATGCATTCACATCTTACATTTGGCGACTCCGCTGGGGAGGTATTCGTGATTTCGATTGCGTAACGCTTCGTGCGCACAAACGGAGAACTTGGTGGCGATGGAACACATTTCTTCAACAAAGATAAGTATTATTACTTTTATTCTTTCGTTTTCTTTGTTGAGATATCCCATATATCTTTTTATGATGAATATCACAAATCATATTTGTTAGAATACAAGTGAAATCTATTAGCATCTATATTTAACCAGAATATTTGAAATATTCAGATAAGAAAAAATTATGCATGAGTGATTCCGCTGAAAAAATTATGGTTAAAAGTTTTTGTTAGACATAATTTTGGACAAACAAATAAAGATATTGTCTGATTGTGTGTAGTCCACGAATAAAGTTTGAACATATTTTAATAGCTTGCGTGTGTCAGTAAGCTTATTCAGCTTCTTTCAAAATATGGTACCTTTATTAGAGCCCAAAGTAAAAGATCTCCGATGCAATTTGATTATGAAAATTATGATCCACACAAACTCGTGCCAGTACTATTTATTGGCGCGTACGATATATTTGCATATCTCAAAATTATAGATTAGATTTCACATAGCATGTACTATTTAATTGCGTATGCCGGTAAATTTACACAACCTCTTGCAAAATGTTGTACGGTTGTACCTTTACCAGAGCCGAAAGAAAAATAGATGAAGAGCCTTTTCATTATTAGGCCTATGATATAGGCCAGCTAGTTGGCGTGTTCTAACCTTATAATTGCAGGCATTTATTATTAAAGCACGACTTTGGGATTAAAAACAATGCAGAACCAAAATAGCTTTTGACTAAAGTGGTACTCTTATCATTAAATAAAAGGAAAAGATTGTTCAAACAGCTATGCAAAAATCACTTTTTTTACTGAGAGATAAGAACATGACGCCATACGCTATCCATACTTTGAACTACACAAAATGTTTACCACTGTCCTTATTCCTTACAACCTCCGACTTGCACAAATGTATCACCGGCGAAGCTCAGTTCCGTCACTGTTCTGACTTCCGACAACAAACTGCCGACTACAAAAATGTAAGCCACAAAGTGTGGACGTTAAAACCAATCCTACCTTGAGAAATACAGTAGACCCACTACTATTTTACACTTGAATAGAAATTATCACATGTCTAAATAAATCAGACCTTCAAAAAAATTATATAGATACCCTGGATGAAATTGGTTTGAGTCCGATCCACCTCAGCCCCATCGTCCCAACTTGGGTATTCACCTTGGGCACAAACATGACTCATCACTAATGTGTGAACTCCAACGAACCTCTAGGATAAAATCAACCTATCTCGAGGAACAGAACATGGAAGGTGTGATTCGATCCACCATAGGAATCCCACACGAATAAATCCCACACCGTGTTTTTGAAATTGAAACCCACATAAACAAATGTTGAAGTTAAATACGAAATAGTCTCAGCACAAAGATTATACCACCTATTCGTTAAACAACAAGAACCAAAAAACCCTTATCCTCAGGCAATCTGACCTCCGAACCACTGGATCGTCGAAAAGTGACATACGAACAACCATCTCCGAACAACTTCGGATCTTTGAACAACCACAGATCTCCGAGCTTCCTGACTTCCGAATAGGTATCTTCGAGCTAACTGACCTTCGAACAAGTAATCGGAATGGCTTTGACCTCCGAACATCCACCTCCTAAGAGCCTCAAGATCTGGTCTGGATCTTCAAGAAGGGTTTTCATTGACCCGTGTATAATTGATTTTGTGAGCAATAATGTTAGATGAGAATATAAACGAACCAGTTTTACCCAAGTCTCAAGTTGTGGATTTTTCTTTTGTTTAATATATTATAGATCTGAGATACCAAGTTTACTCGAGGAACCTTATTTTTAAAGGCATGAGTACTGTACATTGGCACCAAACGACATGTGACATATTTTCAAAAATTATCCATGATATTATTTATGTGTCACAATTATCGATTTTTTTTATTGATATGTCGTATTGAAATATTGGCCTAATAGAATGTATCGCCTATTTCACTTAAATTCGCATGATATGGTATTTAATTTGTGTGTGTTTTATTTACACCCTAAAAAATAATATTCGAAATATTTGTAGCCTCGCACGAATCTGAGTTGCTCGAATAGAAAATATTTATTTCTGAAAAAAAACATATACCCCTCGAAATTGGGAATATTTTATGTTATCCCTTAAGGGATCATTTAAAGACTTAGTAGATACATGTACTCGAACATTCTTACCAAAATAATATTTTTGAGTGACCATGTCAAAAATGACATCCTTCGAACGACCATATAAAAAATGATATTTTTCGAGTGACCTTGACAAAATAATATTTTTGCGAAAAATTTGCTCAAGTGCTAGTACCTCGAGCAGCCTCGGACGGACCTCCTCGAGTAGCCTCGGGGGAACCTCCTCGAGCGCCCTCGGAGGGACATCCTCAAGCAGCCTAGGGGGAACCTCCTCGAGTATCTCACAGAATAAAAATATATTTTTGAAACTTATCATTTTTCTCAATTCATGATACCTCAAGTAGGTACCTCGAGTGACCTTTTCCTAGTGGCTCGAGTTACCTCACCCAAGTGGCTCGAGTTACCTCGCTCAAGTGAATTGAGTAGCCTCATCCTAGTGCCTCGATTAGCCTCGCCCTAGTGGATCGAGTTTCCTCGCCCTAGTGGCTTGAGCAGCCTACTTTTAGTGACTCGAGCTGCCTCATTCACGATTGTCGGAGCAGCCTCCTGAGCAACCACATCCGTGGTCGCCTGGAACAACTTTTTATGCTATCTTGCTTTCGATTTATGCCATTTATGATTTATTCACATGATGATGCTAGCTACATGAAATTTGAAATTGATATTTATTACTCACCTCGAGGTGACCGAGCATGCTTGTTGACTAATTTATTCTATAAATGCTTTAATGGACCATTTCTGAGTTTTTTCTCAACTTTGATAAAATAGTGGGGGCATGAAATAATTACCTCACCACATGATATATCCGCACTCTATCAACTACATATTGTAGAACATAAAATTCGCATCATATAGATTGCACAGAACAATATGTCTATGATTCCTCGAAGCATGTTTTCGAGTTTATTTTATTCTAATAACATAAAATAAAATAAAGGGGGAGATATACCCCGCATGATCATATATGGCACTTTAATATGTCTTATGAGTTACTAATGATTATTTTGCCAGAATACGAGTCGATTTATTATCCTTGCAGATATTGAATGCATATGATCAAATCGATCTTGAGAAATTACGTCAGGCCTTACAGATGTCAAAGCCAAATGCTCAAGAGATTTTATTTTTAAATTGGGGCAAACACCTTGTGAAATGTATTTAATGCTTTCAACTCTTAGATGGGGTTGTAACCAATTGTTTATTTTTTTTCTTTACTTTACTTTATCTTGAGAAAAAATACAAAGCAAACTAAAGAGGGGGAAAAGTACTGTATAGTGTACCACTTGTAGTTAAATGTAAACACATGTGACAAGCATGCTCGAATTCGATCTCAGAATGGCCATCATTGATGAAGCATCCCCAAAAGAAACATTAGAGTTGTTCAGCATAGCCACCGGATGGCTCATATATAGCACTGGCTACATTACATTATTTCTAGCAAAGCGACAGGGGGCAAACAAAATTGCTCGCAAAACCTGGAGCATAGATACAGAATGTACATACAAACCTTACCAGTTTTGAGGTAAGTCACCCACAGAGGTTCATTATATTTCTCAAAAAACCTTGCCAGAATTGTGGTAAGTCGGCCATAGAGGTTCATGGTAGTTTTCACAAAACCTTACTAGTTTTGAGGTAAGTCGCCCACAGATGTGCATTATAGTTTTCACAAAACCTTACCAGTTTCGAGGTAAGTCGCCCACAGAGGTTCATTATAGTTTTCACAAAACCTTACTAGTTTTGAGGTAAGTCTTCCACAGAGGTGCATTATAGTTTTCACAAAACCTTACCAGTTTCGAGGTAACTCGTCCACAGAGGTGCATTATATTTCTCACAAAACCTTACCATAATTGTGGTAAGTCTCCCACAGAGGTGCATTATAGTTCTCACAAACCTTGCCAGTATTATGATAGGTCACCCAAAGCAGTGCATTACAGTTCTCATAAAGTTCTACATTACTATGCATGCCTAACCCTCGGATATGGGAGATTTATCGCGTACATTACTAGGCCCACCTGACCCTCGGATATGAGAGATTTTATGCCAATAATACTTGGACCTCCTGACCCCCAGTTATGGAAGATTTTATGCCTATAATACTAGGCCCGCCTGACCCTCGGTTATGGGAGATTTTGATTTTATAGTCCTACATTATTAGGCCCGCCTGACACTCGGTTATGGGAGATTATGCCAATAAGACTAGGTCCGCCTGACCCTCGGTTATGGGAGATTTCAATTTTAAAAGTCCTACATTACTAGGCCCTCCTAACCCTCGGTTATGGGATATTATGCCCATAAGACTAGGTCCGCCTCCACCCTCGATTGTGGGAGATTTAAGTCCAATATGACTTGGCCCGCCTCCACCCTCGGTTATGGGAGATTCAAGTCCAAATATAACTTGGCACGCCTAACCCTCGCTCATGGGAGATTCAAAGTGATATATTACTAGGCACCAAAGCCCAATATTACTTGGCACGCATGACCCTCTTAAGGGAGATTTAAAAGCCCTACATTAGTAGGGCATAAGTCTGATTTACGGGAGACTAAAGTCCTATATTACTAGGCACGCTTGAAGACCCTGAATTTTGGGCACACTTACAAAATATGTTGGTTTAAAATCCCCAGTTCACTTGAGGCACTGATGGTTGCTCGACTGAGTACGCTCAAATAGGTTTTTGATCATATAATCGCAAAAGATCCACTATGCTTATATAAGCACCAAATTGGTTGCTCGGGCCAGTACATCTGGCAAGTTTGTTATTCGAAATGTCAGAAGCCACAATAAAATTATGGATGCATGCTCATTCGAGATGAATGGGGGCAACCCCCCGAAATACTCCTCCGAAATGAAAAATAGAGTAAGCAAAGATAGCCCTCAAAACTGCATACAGATTATATATGCATGCGTGCATGACAAACAGACCAAACATGGTTATGTGATGATTTTCTAGTCGAACAGGCTAAATGATTTATTTCATACACATAGTTGATATGTCTCATCCGAGGCCTCAACACACCAACTATGTCTATGAGGGGGCAAAAATATAGAATGGTGTTAAATGAATTAACTGCCAACACTCTAATAAATTTCCCCAAGAACTTCACAAAATATTAATTTGTGATTTATCAAGTTTTACTACAAACAAGACCCTACACGGGCTGAGATATTATTATGCACAATTAATATATTGCGTATACTCCGCATTTGATGAAATACACTAGAAAATGCTCTAGTAAATGATTTAATTAATTATTTGATATGCCACCAAATATATTGTGGCAAGTGGCACCATAAATATTGGACACATGGTTCCATAGAGAACATGACATGTGTCAAGCCCACTCAGGGCACTTTTTCTATAAAAGAGGGTCTCCCCCCTCACTTGATGGATGATGGTCTTGGGGGAAAAGTAAGGAGAGGAAATATAGCTATCCTCCCCCATGCACCTTTGGAGCTCCGTCACGAGTTTGATAGTGACGAGCAGATTTTTATAGTTTTATTATACGGTATATGGCCATTTTAGAGGCAGATAGTCAAATTTGGCACCCCCCACACACTGAAACTACCAAGACTGGGAGTTTAAAAGGCGGCTTGCCGGATTAAGCACTCCCGACGTACCAAAACCACTAAAACTAATCTCTCTCCGGCATATCGTACGGATGCACGAACTACGCAGACTTTGATTCTGCAAATATAGATACGTAGGCACAACCACGTTGCTCAAGTCTAAAACATGCTCGATGCGGTGCCTCCTTAAATCTACACTCACATATTACACCCATAAGGTGCCTCATACACTACCATATAAATGGAATTTCAATAACTTTTATTTTATGAAAACTCTATAAAGGAAAATCCATCTCCTAACTGCCTTTAAAATCCATCACACATGCAAGTAACGTGTGCTCTAACACTTTATTAACCCTTTTCCATCTGCCAACAAATATGTGTATGGTAAGTCATAATAAGATGTAGCTAAGTCCCCAAATCTTACTTGAAACTTTCCTAACTGTTTTTCGTGAATGTAGGACCCCGATCTAAAATTATTAATAACATAACTCCATAAAATCAGATAATATCAGTAATATATAAATATATAAGCTTTTCGATCAAATAGTCAGTACGAACTATCAAAAAGTATGACACCTTTATGAGGCGGTCACTATCACCAGAATGGAATCAAGCTAGCGAGGACTCAAATGTATCCCCTTGATGAAATCCATCGAGATAGTATCCCACTTCCACTCGAAAATGGGTAGAGATCGAAGCATACTCGATGGTCCAGCTTCACCATATGCAAGTGACGTATTTGGATACAAACACTACCGCATCTCTCTTCATACCAGACTACTAATATTGTTGCTTCATATCTTGGTACATTTTATCCCAACCAGGATGTATCAAAAATTTTAAACCATACATCTCCTCCATAATGGTCCATCATAACTCCTAGCATGCGGGTACCATTAATCTACCCTTGTAACATAACACTTGATCGAATCCCATTAAAAATAATGGCACACTGGTAGAGAAAAGATCCATCACATTCTCCTTATACATTATATCATGTGATCTTCCTCTAATCACCCGTATCACAATCTCTGTAGTCACTGTAAGAATACCCATAAAGGCTTTGGTTAACTCACAAATCATATCAACTAAACCTCACTTGGAAAACAGAAGAGATGATAGGCTACCACTAGGTCATCAACTCAATGCTTCGTCCATCGCGTTATCCTTCCTTGGTAATAATGGATCATGAACTAGTGATCTTTGATGAATTCGAACGACCTGCATTGCCTCATATTTAAATCTTTCTATGTAAACAGATATTGTAGACTCTTATGATCACCGAAGAACCTAAACTTCTCACCCTAAAGATAATATTTCCATGCATAAAACATAAATATTATGGCTGCCAACTCCAAGACATGACTCAGATAGTGAACCTCATGCAGCTTTAACTTTCGATAGGCATAAGAAATTGGTATGTCTTCCAACATCAATACCCCACCTAACCCCTATATATAAGCATCATTATAAACCAATAACTCCACTCCACTCCTAGATATTGAAAGAACCAGTGCAGAAGTTAAATTCTTCTTAAGAGTGTTGAACATATGCGGGCACTTCTCAGTCTAAAAGAATGGCACACCCTTCTTTGTCAACTCGTCCATAGGCCCAATTATCTTCGAGAAACCATGGATTAATATCCTATAATAACCTACTAATCCCAAAAGTTAGATGTACTCTGGCATAGGCCTATTTGTCTTTGGGAAACCATGAAATTGCAGTTGAGAACATACTTAAATCCATAGATAGTTCCTTATTCAATACCACATGCCCCTAAAAAACTCACTTCCCTCTTCCAAAATTCACATTTGGAGAAACTTTCATAAAGCTTATGCTTTTGTAAAGTCTATAACGAAATCCTCAAATGTCGATTGTGCCCCTCCACTGTCCATGAGTAGATCATAATATCATAAATTATGACTATGATGAATTGGTGTAAATACATTGGTAAACCCAATTCATTAAGTTCATGAATATGTATGAGGCATTTTTGAAAACAAATGGTATAACTTTCAACTCATAATACCCATAACGAATCACGAAAGTTGTCCTAGGCACATCCTTCTATCATGCTCTAAACTGATGGTAGGCGAATCGTAAATCAATCTTCAAAAAGAATGAAGCTCCCTCCAACTGATTAAAAATATCATAAGTCCATAGCATTGGGTACTTATTTTTCATGTTCACCTTATTCAACTCATGGTAATCGATGCACAACCTCAATGAACCATCTTTCTTCTTCACAAACAAAGCTGGTGCATCCCAAAGTGAAATGCTATGACGAATGAAACCCCCATTTAGTAGTTGCTTAATTTGATATCTAAACCTCTCCATATCCATAAGGTCAATAAAATATGGTGCTCTAGCTATCAGTTTCATTCTTAATACTAAGTCAATCGCAAGGTCGATCTCGCGACTAGGTGGTAAACCTAGAATCTCATCGAAAACATCTGAGAACTTTTGAACTACTGTAATCATATCTAAACACATTGTGATCTACCCAAGGTCTCCTCATCAATAAAGTACAAGTGGGTAGTAGTCCCATCCCCCCTTTTAATCATGACAAATAAATACATCTTCTGATCCGGTATAATAAACATAATGTCTCTATCTACATAACATATATGCGCCTGATACGTATATAACCAATCCATCTACAATTTAACATCACGTGTATCTAGAACCATAAATTTACTACAAATAGTATCCTACCAATATCAATGACTACCCCCATCACGTATCGATAATAAAAATGGATACGCCTAATGGGATAGCTATAGATAAAACCCTGGTATATAGAATAGGAATCATCCCCGATATAACTAGTAAGTGTCATAAAATAAAAGAGTATATGGAGTCTGTATTAAATAAAACTCTAGCTAGAGTGCCATGAATAGAAAATATACCATCAACCGCCTAAATAAATGTTAGTTCATCCTTGGATCCCACTTGATAAACCGGACCATACTAAAACTGAGGCTAAGGCATTACGGTAGGTGATGGTGGTTTTGTAAGTGTCATCAGTTGCCTCGTGGCTAAAAGGATAACTACTGCCTTTATTATGGCTGATAGTTAGTCCTAAAACCCTACGTCCCTGGGCCATACTTTTCATGACCTTACTTGTATTGGCCCTGCTAGACCTGACCAAAGTGTACTAATTATCCTTGCCCAAAATGGCTCTCCCTCTATCCCTACTGTTGGCCCTGGCCCTACTGTATTTACTGAATGTCCTTGCCACTAGGAGATACATTGGTCATATACCATGTACCTCCACATTTGTAGTGAATCCCCGGGTAATGGCCTAAAGCATCCCTCTATGTCGTGACGGTTGCTGATGTTGTCCCTCACTATCTAAGGGGGTCCCTACTATTGTTGGTATCTATGTTGATTCGATCAAAATCTCTCACACGACCGTTGGCATGACTGGCCCAGTCCTCCCTTCTTGTCTTCACCTGATCCTCCATCAGTATTGGGCCCATTAGTTTAGCCCACATTATCATACTTCTTCTTTTGCTTGGTACGGTCTTGGTAAAGGGTGAGTGTCGCATACACTATCTATGTATTGGTAACATACGTTGGGTTCTCCATCAGGATCTGGATAATGGGGTAAGTAAGAGCCTTCATTGATAAGAACCCAAAAGTGATATATTTATACCCTAAATAAACTCATTTTAATTGTTAGTTCTCGATAAATTTTATCTTATTCGTGTATTTATTTATCTTGAAGGTCAAAATAAATTTTTGGGTCACAAACACATTATTTCAATGCAATTGTGATAAAAAGGGGTCAGAAGTGTCAATTCAAAATTTTACCCTGACTCGAGACATCCCAAACACCCTAATCACACCCCAGCCCAAGCCGTCTTCCAATTTTCACCACCTAGTGTGTCTATGAGTGTATAGTGTTAACGTCATTATTTCTATTACATGTTATTTTCATATTATTTTTGTATTTGTTCATATCTTATTATTGTCTTTATTTTAATTTTTGTGTTTTTTAATTATTTTATGTGTTTATATTATTATGTGTGTGTCGTTTTATATACAGTAACATATATGTGTCGTATATTAGTATGTGTCTTTTCGTGCACATATATATATATATATATAGAGAGAGAGAGAGAGAGAGAGAGAGAGAGTTGCGTGTCGTTTGAATATTTTATTTTTTAAATATTTTTTAATATATAATAAGTGTTATATGTTTGGTATATATCTTAATATGTGTATTTGTAACTTTATATATGTTTTTATATGTGGGTTTTAGTTTTTAATATTACTTTGTATTTTTATGTTTTTATGTTTTGCAAATATATAAACTATTTTTTTTACTAGTTATATATATTTATATACAGTATTTCACACACACACACACTCACACCAATTTTTGTACACTCACATGCACCAAATCACTTCGCTCAGTTCTCACCCTTTTGCCATACACCCGCACATACTAAATAATTTTCCCCACATAAACTAACAAAAACTCACGTGTTCTCTCTCTCTCTCCCAAAAGCCAAAAACCCATTACAAGCATACCCCCACCTAAGCTACCCAAACCAGACCCCACACATACCGCACCAACTAAACCTATTTCATCCATCCCCTCGCATTCTCTAACTCGGACATACCCGCCACCTGTTCTATACCCATACAAGCTACCCACTATTTCCAAACCCACCTTATTTCTCCATGAGCTTGAACCTAGAGGTCCCGATTTTTTCATCCTCACACTAGTTCTCTCACCACCTGGGTATTCTCACACACACACACACACATGTGTGTCTGTGTGTGTGTGTGTGTGTGTGTGTCTGTGTGTGTGTGTGTGTATGTTAAACTTTCCCATTCCTCGCCCAACATTCATAACCATCACAACCTCATTTTCTCCCGAGTAATATTGGGGAGACCCTTTTTCATAACCCTACTAATGTGTTGAACATAAATTAGGTGGTGTGGGTCACGAAAAGGGTCTCCCTAGTATTACTCCTTTATCCCACAGTATAATTGTTTTAATAGGTGGTTCCCACAACCAAATAGCCCCATCATCTTTGTACCTCCCTCATTATATATGCATACACACTCTTATATATATATATATATATATATATATATATATATATATATATATATATATATATATATATATATATATATAAACTCATTTGTTACCACCCTCGCACTCATTTTACTCACCACACATCACATGATCCATTTTACTACCCTCATTTATTCGACCCTCTCGCCATTATTTTCTCTCATGTGGTCCCCTATTAAACCTCACAATAAACCACCTCACCCAAAATCGCCTCACACATTCTCTCTTTTCCCCTCTCCATTCCCATCACTCACACAAGTCATATAACTTATGTTTCGTTCACTTTATCAATGCCAAAACCTCATTACCCAAATTCTTCCCACACACTACAACCCATGCACACCCTTATCCTCATCCCATTAAACCCATTATCCTCACACCCATGCATACCCTTATCCTCATATGGTCCCCCATTAAACCTCACAATAAACCACCTCACCCAAAAGCCCGTCACGCATTCTCCATTTTCCCCTCTCCATTTCCATCACTCACACAAGTCACATAACTTATGTTTCGTTCACTTTATTAATGCCAAAACCTCATTACCCATTTTCTTCCCACACATTACAACCCATGCATACCCTTATCCTCACACCCATTAAACCCGTTGGTTTTCCAAAAATACCCGATGCTATTCACACCTATATATTGAAGAAAAATAGCAAGTTTGAGAAAAGAAACCCTCATTTTAGTTTTAAACATGTAATAAATTTTGCTCCATCACTCTATAGAGAGTGTTTGTATTTTTAGCAAATATCTCAATATCGAATTATGTGGTTAGAATTTATCTCTTTAGGATGAGTTCTTATGATAAATTTTATAGTGTTTATATTTTAGTAAATTTCTCTCATTATTTAAGAAAGAATTGCATTTTCATGTATAGGTAGAAATACCCAGATGCAAATCCTTATGTAGGTTGTTTGTTACTTGTATCATATTTATCTCAACATTGAGGATTATTTGTAATTTCACCCATTGTACATATTTTAATATTCTTCTTCTTTCTTCTTTTGTAATTTTTTCTCTCGTTGAGATTCTTATTTATTGAGGGGAATATTTATAAATATTATGTTTGGTTAGATTTTTATATGCCATCTTTATTTTCTGCATTTTTTATTTGGGGGGACTAAATACTCTAAAAGTATTCTAAAATTATTCTAAATAGTTAGGATAAATATCTAAAGAAAATAAACTAAATGGTAAATTTTCACCTCTTAACCTTTTCTCATGTTGTGACACTCATACCTCTCACATTTACCATATTTTCTTGTTACTTAGTTTACTTCAAAAATTGACACAGTTAGTTGATTAGATTAAATATCCCTTGAAAAATCATTTTTAAACATATAAAAATGTATTTACATTTTTCCTCATAATATGTTCCTCATTCTTGAAATTGTATTGAGACCCCAGTTTACCTCTATATAATTTGCTATTATTTTTTTACGTAAATTCAAGGAAATTATTGATAGTGGCCTATAAACAATGATATATACACATTAGATGAGTTATAATTCACGACACAAGTTATCCACTTCTTCAGGGTGTTCACCTCGGTGGTAGCTCATAAGGTTCTATTGGTAAACTATTTCTTGTACTCAACAAAGGTACGAGTCCCTTGTTAGAGTGCCCAAAACTTCATCTTCTTCTACGTATGAATGGACTCGAGAAAATAGTTATCATTAAACCTCTTCATAAGATCATCATACACTATATGATCCCTCTGGTCAGTTGTGGTCATACTCTATCGTTAGTAGAAACTGTCTCCTATAAAAGAGGACATGGAAAGAATACGTTTATGCACATCAGTGCATGTTAAGACCCTTAGGTCATGCTCGATGAACCATTTCAGTGTAACCAACGAATTTGTAGAACCAAAAAAATTTATGGGATATTTTTCATGAATTCCACTATGATATTCTCCCAATCATTTATGGGAGCTCGTGGCATTAGTTGTAGGCCCTTAATTACCCTCTTGTCTCCTTACGGCTAGACCTGCCTGAAAGGCCTATGAGATCAACTCCAAAAGCTACTAAGATCTAAAATGATATTCTTCCCATGCATTGAGAAATGGGACATGTGGAATGGGTTGAACGGGTGCCACTGGTGGTAGGGGTGGCACTGGTGCTATAGGCTCGGGTTGTGCAACTCGTGCAGCGGAAGGAGTCTTCCTCTTCAATGCCATCTGAAATATGACACGAAACTCTTATTATTGTCTGAAATATTACGATAAGAGTATAAAGATAATAACGTATCAAAGAACATTACGTGGATAAATAGATTGAACCTATGGAACCTACGTTGCCTAGGACCATGCTCTTATACAAACTGACACCCCATAACTTTTAATAATTAGGTTAATCCAATCTACTTATTAAACACTATAGTTTTTCAAATCAATTTAAATATCATCCTTAGCATGAGCGAAAATAAACGAGATAGATAATGTAATAAGAGTACGATAAGAAAATCCTGAAAGATATAATCTGGTAGGAAAGACATCACAACCCTCTAATATAAACATAGACAATAATCCTCCAATACAAAAAAAAAATCAAAACTGACATCATAAATTCCCTTCCACGTGCTCAAATAATAAACCCTACGCAACAAGATGAAGAGAGGACATGCTAAACTGAAAATATAAATCCTTGCATCCCTCAAAGTAAAATGACAGAAGTAAATAGTTATAAATCCTCAGATGATGCTAATGAAATTGAGATAGTACTTTGCACTACAACGAATAGAGGACTAAGATGTATAATTATGAGCACTTAAAAGGGGGTTTAATATTGATGGTCATGACACCGCAATCTAATATAGCTACGCCACCCAATGATAGTTATGTAAGTAAATAATAAATTTACAGATTATAAATTATATAACTCGCATTGTATAACGTGACTCACAAAAATAACTATCAAATATCGAGTTTTCAGGGTGACTAATAAAGTAACAGATAAGAAAAAGATTGAAATATACGCACATATAAGAAAATTAAGGTTGTATTACATTACATTGACTAAGTATAGTGACGAGGCGCTTCATTCATTAAACGCATACTGGGTAATAATGGTGCTCCCACATTACATAAAAAGAAAACAAACAAAAAGAAAATGAAATATAAAAGTAAAGTACAACATATGGCTACATCAGCTTATAGGTGGTAACATATGAAATCATGACGACTTTATTGGAACTGCAAATGATTTTTCACGAGTATATGATGGCTAGAGGTACACGAGATGATGCATTATATTGTGCAGGGTCTGGGGGAATGTTGCCTTCCTTACGCTCGCTGTCCATCTAGAATTTTTAAAGCATAAGAAAAATTACTGAGTAGATAACTCTCATTCCATATAATTTGTAAAATAAAATCAGAGTTTAGTAATATCACAAGTATCATAAGAAATGAGATTCAATATTCAGAGTGACATAAGCACAATAATATATGATGATATTTATACAACTAGAAATATCAAGGCTAGAATAAGTTAATGGCTATGGATTTTCTGGAATAAATAATACATAATTATCCGTTTAAGGGCTTTAGGGAAATACACATACAAACGAAAAATCAATCCAATAAACTGCAAATAATCAATCCAAATAATTGGAGATAAAGTAACCGTGTTAAGTCAATCACAAAAATTCCATATGGTAGCAATAACTAGGCCCTCAATCATTTGTGTCCTACAGGAAAAATAAGACAATCGTGGGTACAACGATAGATTATTCCCTGGTCATAATGTATGGTATAATAGAATAGTGAATCATAATAAATAATATCATTTCATAAAATCAACAAAGGGTTTTAAAATCCGAATCAATTGCATGTAAATGTTTGAACTACTTAAATGAGTTCATAAATGAGAATCATATAGTGATATCAACAACAAGCGTAATCAAAGCATTGTGAAAAATAGTATTGAATAAGAAATCACCTACTTTTGTTTAGGGATTTTTTTAAAAATAAGGCTGTTTGATTCAATTTAAGGCGGGGTTCGAGAAAGTTTGAAAAGTGAAAAATATCCTAGTAAGGTTGGATTTTAAAATATTTAAGCAGCGTATAATTTAAATTGTGTAGAATATAACTTTTAAGGGTTTAATACATAAATAAACGTATGGATTTATTTCTTATAGCTCCTTAAGTTTTCAAGTTTAGTGGTAATAGACTTTTTAGTTCATGATGGTGTCAAAAATCAGTAGGTAAAGTTTAGGGTGAAAATTCAACAGTTAAAACTTCAGGGGTTTATTTGCAAAATAGTTTAAAATTCTAAAATCTAAGTTTGGGTGATACTTCGAATTTGGTTTCTAGTTAACAAAATAAGGTGTCGAAATATATCATTTTGACCAGAAAAATAAAACAAAAATTTTTGAAATTTTTTTAGAAATTTCTATTTGGACACGCGCTCTCACATGCTCAGTCAAATTTATCGCGCGCTAACTTTGAGCCTACTCACGTGCGTGTTGACCACTTCATCTTCAACCTTTGTAATTTTGACTTTAGAGTTACAAATTTTAACCTTCAATTAAATCCAGTATAGAATACCATTTGAGATGATTCAAAATCCAATCTTCCTAATTTTTCATAAGGAATCAAAAACTATTACTCATATGGATTGAGGTGAACTGTAGCCTCATCTCCATGGACTGTACAATTGTGGAAATTTCAATTTCATATTTGTGGAATTAAAATGAAATTCGAGGTATGATAGTAATATGGTTTTGTTTCTGTCTGAATTTGGAACAAAATGGTTTTAGTTTGAGGTTCTAATTCATAGTATATAATGAGAATTTTAACTTTAAAAATTTAATTGTCGAAATAAAAAAAACTTGATTTCGAGATACGCACGTATACTAGAAATAAATTAAACATTATGGTTGAGTTTCTAACGGTCTAAGGACAATTATTCCCACCTTAAAACTAGTTCAAGGTCAGGAATATATAATTCACCATTAAAGCTCAAGCTTTCATGGTGCTTTCTGAAAACTGACCCTTAGCTATGTATTTCTACGTTTACTAATCCATGTAAAAGAATAAATTGATTCTAAACTACTGCACAAGCTAAGTTGAATTGATAAAACTAAGCTCTATGAATAAAATATGGGAATACTTGA
Source organism: Sambucus nigra (assembly GCA_949130495.1). Taxonomy (NCBI): domain Eukaryota; kingdom Viridiplantae; phylum Streptophyta; class Magnoliopsida; order Dipsacales; family Adoxaceae; genus Sambucus; species Sambucus nigra. Next base: position 290,653,240 of record OX422223.1, read on the forward strand.
AAATGTAAAAATTTTCAGTTGGTTTTTACTCTACCGATTTAACAACTTTCTTTATACCTTGGTGGGCCTTTTACAGGGTATGTTGAGGAAAGTTGATTGGTCAAAAAAGAGGTGGTTTTCAGCTAGTTTAAGAGAGGATATTTGTGAAGGACACATGGATACATGTTCTACATAGCTTCTATTGACTCTAATGGTTGCTTATGCAGCATTCTCATTAGTTTAGTTGATGAGGATTAAGTTAGGATGTTAAGTTTTGATCCTGGGAAAGTTTTGTTTTAGTTTTATTTCATTTTCTATACTTTTTCAAACTTTAGTGGCTTTTTGTAATTTCCAAAACTAATTAAAGTATTTTTAAGGGTTGGTTTATAAATTAAAATAGTTTCAAAGTCGGGTATGGAAAAATTTTGGGGTTTATAACTGTAAAGGAGGATTGAAAGTAATCTTGTGATTAAAGATATCTCCCCCACTTAACAGAAGAGGCTCAATAGAAGGATTAAAGGAAGAAGCAAGATGGAAGCGAAGAAGCTCAACGAGGAAGCCTGCCGGGAAAGCTCATCTTCATTTTCGTTTTGATTACTTAGTAAAATTGTATCTATTGATTATATTTATTATAAGCTATAACGATTGTAACTTTGACTGTGAGGTCAAATGGTACTTACGAGAGACCAAGTTTGGCAGGGCTTGGGAGAGCTTACATGCTCTACCAAATGACCTCGCCGTGGAAACTTCAGAGGGACCTAGTTTGGAGGATTGACAAGTAGGGCATTATTAAGGCTTGTCTCAACCATTTTAAATACACCTTGTAAAACACCGAGAGACCATATTCTATGAAAGCTTACATAGAGTAACCTTGAGTTCCATTTTACATTAAGCCTTAAGCCAGACAACCCTCTACCAAATGTTACATCTACTTTGAGTGATGTCACACGCCACCTACATGTTGTCCAATCCAAACTTATGTGAATCACTGTTGTATTTGGGATGTTAGATGGTGTGGTGGATTACCAATGTCATAATAGCCACCTAATTCACAACTGGTAGCCAAAAGGTATGTGTTGGCATTTAATGTTTATGACTTAGGACAGGCTGACCCTTCAGTCATTTAATGACTGTGACTTAAAGTACGAAGGGAGACTCTTTCACATTGATGATGATTGAGACACCTCGAGAGAGGTGTGGGGGGCTATTTATCAACCCCAGCCACTTCTGAGATGAGAGAGTTCTTCCTAGAGATAGAGAGAAAGTACCCTTCATAAGAACAAAGAGTTACTGCAAACCAAAGTTTCACTCACCCACCATTGACATTTATTACGAATCATTTATTAGCTACCAGAGACATTTATGGTTGTTTATATGTTGTCTTCCTGCCAAAGTGTATTTAGGGTTATTCCCTCTCTCTCCCTTTAATCGGGTCACTTCTGAGGTTCTTATATTATTATCTTAGTTATATACGAGTTATTTGTGAGTCTAATCTGAGTATTTGTTATGTACAATATTTTGTCTTCATCTAGTGATTATCAAGGATACACAGGTTAGTGGGTTATCACCATATCTATAGGGGTTATGCCTCTGTTTTTATTTTAATGCCTTATACCTAAGAGGAATACCCTCTTATATTTAGCGACTCCGTTGGAGAGGCATTCTTCTAGAAATATGCTCAAGATAACTTTAACCATGTCCTTGACTTTGATGAGGTTCAACAGAGGGAAGAGCAAATAGTGAGGGAGCTTTAAACCTCCAAAAAAGGGGTGCCTCGGGTGGATGTGCCCCAAGTTCAAACGGCGAGAGGAGTCCCAATGGTCATGCAAGATTCCAAGAGTGGAAGGATGGGGCCAATCCAGATGTCACATCTGATAGGTAGGTTTATTGAGTTTTTTTAGAATCCCGTAGTAGCAATGGATTTTTTTGTAGGCGGGGGCAATGGACCCTAACTCTTTTATTACTCCAATGGTGGCTCTGATGGCCCCACCAAGCGCAGTTCCAATGGGAGAAATCCCCATGACCACCATCCCCACCATTGTTCCAATGATGGGGGAACCAAACGGTATCGGTGTTCCACTTGTGGCTCCTCAATTAAGTGTTGTAACAACAGAGAAGGCTCCTTCATCTCCCCGGGAGGAAATGAGAAAGGAGATGTTTAAAATGATAGCAGCTCCCACATAATCAGCCACCGAGATAGCTTCAGTATATCTTGATTTTTATACTCCTTACCATAGGAGTACAATGAGGAACCTTACCCCAAAGACTAGGTGACACCAATCTTTGACAAGTACACTGGGGAAGGCAAAAACCCCAAAGAGAGTATTACGAGGTTCGTGGAACATCTAGGGGCCCACTGTAGCAACAAAAGGCTGCATTTGAGGGGGTTTTCTAAACACCTCACTGATAAAGCATATACGTGATACTCTCATCTAGATCCAAGGAGTGTTTCCATGTGGGATAAAATGAACATATTATTTGCTCAGAAGTTCTTTCTGGAAGAAGATGAGTTCATTCTGACACAGTGGGCCAAGGAGAAGCAACGGACAGGCGAAGAGGTTGTGGCTTGCATTAGAAGGTTTAGGGAAAGGTTCCTTGACGTGAGGGACGAGGAAAAAGAGCCCAAATTACTCTAAATTTGTGCTGAAGGCTTGCTCTAGGAGTAAATCTTCCATTTGATAAACGAGACGCACGAAGGAACTTTTGTCGAATTTTTAAAAGTTGCAAGGAACATATCTTTGGTGGTGCACCCAATCCCCATCGTGGTACCAATGGTGTTCAGGCAGCAAGCACAACCTATTAGAGGACGTGGCTAGCCATCGGAGTAGGCTATGTCAATGGAGGAAAAGGAGTTAAGGAGCCAAAAAAAGATAACAAAAGAATGTTTGGCAGAGAAAAAGAAGATACACCATGATTACCTTGAACGTGGAGGAGGTTGTTAGATGTTATAATGCTATGTTATGCGAAGGGGCAATTTATGCGCCCAATGATTCTCCCTCTATGGAGCCAGGTCCATAAATGAGAGAAAACCTCAAATACAATCAAATACATTGGAAGATTGGACATATAACGGCGTAGTGTTTCACCATGATAAAGATCATCAATATATATTTAAAGGATGGGACTTTGCAAATCCCCCAAGAAAATGTCAATAATGATCTGTTACCAGTACATGCAACAAACTTGGTAGTGGCGTACGACGAGGCAGCTGAAGGTGAAGAAAGAAAGTTAATAATAGAACGGGAAGAGTTCGAAGAAGCTTTAGAAAATTGTACAATGGGAATAGAAAACATCATGATAGCTTATGATGAGGTAAGCGCGACGGATGTTGAGTAAGTGTATAATGTTGACAGCCAACAGGTGGATCCAGGACTGGAATACCAAGTTGTATTGCAGTCGCCCAAGTTCACGTAATTTTTTTATCAGATTGAAATGCCTTAAGAAGGTAGGATGGAGATCACTTAGGCAATCTTAGATATTTCCAAGAAGAATGAAGTTACATTATTGAGATGGAAAGGGACCATGGTTAGGCTAGTAATGAACTTTTTATCTAAGGTAACTTTCCCTGATGCTGATAGAGCAGTGAGGTTCCCTCATAATCGACCATTGTATGTGATTGCGAGTGTTAACTGGGTAAGATTTGCAAGAGCCTTGATGGACGGGGGAGCTTACATAAATAGCATCCCTATTAGACCCTTTTGTGCTTCCAACAGCCCTTAGGCTAGGTTGATACCAATGCCTTTGGTGATTTCTGGTTATGACAACTAGTCTTTAAAATCACTTGGGTATGTGAATGTGGGAATAGTAATGGGAAATATCACCTCGTATATCAAGTTTAAATCTTATTGAGAGTTCTTATTCCTACCACCTTTTGATAGGAAGGGTGTGTATGCACAATCATAGATTGGTCCCTTCAACATACCACCACTGTGCCAAGGCGAACGTAAAGGGAACGGAGATTATCAAACGAGCAACCAAAAATTCATTTTCTCATAAGGAGGCTCATTTAGTTAATTTCACATCCTACGTGGAGTTACAGGAAGATGCGCGAGTTTTAACAAGGCACGTCTATCAGATAAAGTATGGGGCATGTAAATAATCAGAGCAATGAAGGAGCAAGTGGAAGAAAGGGGGATGAGAAAGTTAACAATGCAAGCTATAAACCTCAAACTATCTCTAAGAAATTGAGATATATAATGAGGCCTAGGACTAATCCCATTGAACATGAGGTTAAACGAGATAGTTCACTAAGCAGGTTTTTAGGAGGCAGGTTGGAGGAAGCTTCGCGAGAGAGGAAACAGAAAGTAGATGCATCGGCCAACCGTCAATGCAAAAAAGTGCAAATGGAAGAGGGAAGGGTGGTATATCACCTCTGAAGGTATGAGAAAGCAGTCGAAGAAGCAGTTGAAGAGGCTGACCCAGAGTATGAGTGCTTTCTGGTAGATAATCAAGGGCAGTGTATGGTTATTGATAATTCTAATATGTATGAGTTTATGGAGGAAGTGGAAGATAAACCTGAGTACATGACTGATCCCCCAAAACCACAAGTACGGGAGTTAGAGAAGCTTGATCTGGCTGAAGAATGAGAAGGTCCAAGGCCCATCATTATTTTGAAAGATCTAAGTGCGGAGAAAAGATGGGATTTATTAAACTGATTCAAGAGTAAAAGGATGTCATTGGGTGGAAATAAACTAAGATAGAGGGATTGTATGAAAAAATAAGTTACCTCAAGTTGAACGTTATCCCTTCCTCCACACTGATAAAGTAAGCTTCAAGGACTTACTAGCTGGAGTAATATTTGAAGATCAGGGAAGAGGTGCAACGGCTGTTGATGAAAGGGATTATCAAACCAATCCAACACCCCCTTTGGCTATATAGTATTATCTTAGTAGGTAAGAAGGATAAGAATAAAATAGGGATATACGTAGACTTTAGGGATTTGAACCGATCTTGATCAAAGGATGAGTTCCCCATGCCCTCTATTAACAGCTTAATCGATGCAACTGCTCGGCATAAAATGTGCAGTTTCATGGATTGGTACGTGGGATACAATAAAATCAAGATGGATCCAACTGATGCGGAGAAAACGGCGTTCAGGACTCCATTGGGTAATTTGTTTGTATAAAATGACACTTTTGGGTTGAAGAATGCTGGAGAAATGTACCAGAGAATAATTATGGATATTTTCCATGACTTCTTTCATGATATTTTAGAATTTTATGTGGATCGTTTGGTCATCAAGTTGAAGAAGAATGAGTCTCATCTAGATAATTTGAGGAAATTGTCCCGCGGGTGCAAAAGTATAAGACAAGATGAATCTGCTGAAGTGCGCATTTGGGGTAATGAGTGGGAAGTTTTTAGACTTCGTGGTGAATCAGCAATGAGTGAAGATTGATCAAGATACGTAGCGAGCGATTCTAAAGATGTCTTGTCCAAGAATTGCGAAGGAGCTCAAGAGTTTCCTCGGAAAAGTCTTCTATTTTAGGAGGTTTGTATTAGGATTGGCTGAGATAACTCATTCATTGATGGATCTGCTGTGAAAGGGCAAAAAGTTGAAGTGGTAAGAAGCTCATAAAAAAAAATTAAACAAGCTAAAGAAGCTTCTCACCTCTCCACAAACAATGATTCCTCCCAAGGCAAGGATACCGTTGCAGCTCTACCTTACTTCTACCACTAGATCTATTGAGGATCTCTTGGCATATGAGATTCATCGGCAAGAAAGACCAATTAATTATATGAGTAGGATCATATATGATTCTGAGGTAAGGTACACTAGCATAGAGAGGCATGCTTAGCCTTAGTGTTTGTAGCTCAAAAACTTAGACACTATATGTTATCTTTCATAAATCATATTGTAACAAGATGTGATCCTATTAAGTTTTTGTTGGAGAGAACTATTTTGATTGGAAGAGAAGTTATATGGTTCCTCATTCTCTAAGAATATGACTTGAAGTGTGTGGTACCCCATATAATCAAGAGCTAAGCATATACAGGCTTTTGGCAATATTCCCATCAGGGGTATTTGAGCCACCTCGTGAGAGAATTTTGGGAGATGATTTGCAGGACAATTATTTGGATGCAAAATTGAAGGAATGGACTATGGAGTTTGATGGTTCCTCGACACAAAGAAAAAGGGGAGAAGAGGTTATTCTTTAAAGGAGAAATGAGGAATTTTTCCTTTCCTACAAGTTAAATTTCCCTTGTTCCAATAATAAAGAAAAATATGAGGCGTTAGTGTTGGGACTGCTAGAGGCTCTTCGAAGGGGCATCCATTCACTATGTATCAAAGGTGATTCAAACTTAGTGTTTAATCAAATGAATGGAGAATATGCGTTCAAGCATCTCAATCTGGCACCCTATAGAACAATCATCCAACGGCTTATCAACAAATTCCATCAAGTCAAAATAAGGAGGATTCCTAAAATAATAAATAAACATGTTGATGCATATACCATTATTGCGCAGAAGGTGGCCATGAACAGCGATAAAATTACTGTGGTGATCCAACGGATGACATCTCCCTCAGTTGTGCAGTCGATCTTATCGATGGAAGATGATTCGAATTGGAGAGGTGAGATCAGGAAGGAGGTGGAGTCCGAAGAAGGAAAGATAGGACTTATAGAGTTTGCACAATAGTTTCCAAGCCAAAAAAGCCTATATTACAATAACATGAGAGGATAATTATCAAGATGCATCAGCTGGAGGAGGAAAAATGAAGGTTGAAGAAGACACGTGAAGAACACTACAAGACAACTGAGACACCTCTGTACGAAAGAATTCAGAGAGAGCGATACTTTTGGCCAACGATGAAGCATGATGTAGCGGAGGTACAATGAGGGTGCAATAAATGTCAACTTTTCTTTCAAGCAGTTTAATGTCACTTCATTGCAGCTCAAGTAGATTGTAGATAGCCTTATATTGATTTCATCAAATATGGAGTTGTTCCTTTGGAGAAAATGGATTATATAGGGATACTTTAATCTTCCTTTATAATGCATCACAAGGGAGGAAGCAACAAAAGTCTTGAAGCAAGCTCACGAGCTAGCTCATATTAGAGGAGAAAAGCTATATAATCAACTAATGATCTTGGGTTATTATTGACCAACTATGGAGAAAGATTATGCGGAGTTCGTTCATAAGTACAAGGCATGTCAATTGCATGGACATATGATCCATGACCCTTCGGTGGACCTTCACTCATTGGCAAATCCTTACCCATTCCATATTTGGGCGTTTAACTTGGTAGGGGCAATACATCCATCTTTGAGAGGAAATATCTAGATACTAGTGGCAACGGAGTGATTTACCAAGTGGGCTGAGGCAATACCATTGAAAAGAGGAATAGTAAGTGTGGTGGAAAACTTCATAAGTGAGTACATAATTAGTTGATTTGGGATTTTAAAGGTTATCCTATCTGATATTGGAACCCCATTTCTCAACAAAGAGGAAATGATGCTCACAAACAAATACTCCATTGTTCACTATACCTCAATAGTGGCAAATCCCAAGGGCAATGCTCAGGCAGAGGCAACTAAGACCTTGGTCAATATTTTGGCCAAGATTATGGAAGACTTCCTAGGGTCGTGGGATGAAAATATTCCAGTAGTTCTGTGGGACTATCGAATAACCAAGAGGAATCCAAGGGGGTATACACCATTATCACTTGTCATTAGAGCTGAAGCCAGTTTGCCAGTAGAGCTAGAAGTCCCCTCGGCCAAATGAGCCTTGCGAAGTAGCATGCTCCCTCAGAGCAGACATATTCAATTGGAAGCGCTTGATGAGCATAGAGATAACACGATGCAACACATCCAAATGTGTACGAAGTAGCTTTTCAGGGTATATGAAAACTTGTTGAGACTAAGGAAATTTGTGGAGGGGGACTTAGTTTTGAAGGCATCTGTGAAGCATATTCGAGGACTCCCATTATCAAAGTTTGCTACCAATTGGGAAGGAACTTTTATAGTAAAGGAGGATCACAATTCAGGTTAATGCTCAATATCTAAGATAGAAGAGGAATACCTTTTAAGATTAATAAAAAATGGTTAAAGGTCTATCATGTATAGAGTTATGTCACCTGAGTTGAGATTTCGTCTTAAGATGTCCACTAGTATGTTGACGTTCATTATTTTGTTTTTTTTATTTCTTTTCTTCTGAGGAATTAAATTTAGAAGAATAAAGAATGGATTGTAGATTTTAAGAGTTTTTTCTTTACAATGGTTATGTAGGAGAAACAAATTGTAAGACAACGTGAGATATGATATGGCAAAAGAGATCTTTTTCATATATTTTAAAAAATTACAAGTGTGGGAACTAATGCCCAAAAATTACATATAAGAAATGAAATAACACAAGAATGTTGAAAGGCTTTATCCATGAAGAAACCAAATATCTGGGGAAGAGAAAAGGTCCCTAGGTAGGCTCAAAGAAGCTTGGAGGCATGTTTGTTGGGTTTCAATAGAACTCTCAAGTCTAGTTTGTACTTGAGCGCGTTGAATGACCAAAGCCTACCAATTATGCATAGCTTTGGCCAAAGCTTCCTCGATCGCCTTGACCTCTTTATTAGTAGCCTCAAGTAAAGGTACTAGCTCCACCAGTACAGATTCCTCATCTCGTTGGGCTTCCACGTGTTTTTGGTATAGCTCCCTCTGAGTTTCCAACCGAGCATCCTTTGGCAGTTTTAGATGATTATTCAGCCAACTAAATTGCAATCCATCCTTAGCCAATTCTCTCAAATTTCCCAAATATTGATTGATGAGGAGCCTAGAGAGACCAATAATCTAAGTATTCATAATCTCTATGATAATACTAACCATACTGTGAAGCCTCTATCTCATCGTCACTCTGTTGGATCGCAGACAGCCATTGGTATAGGTCTCTAGATGAGGAGAGACTAGTTTCTAGATGACTGTTCGGTGGCATGCAGGTATTTGAGGAGACTGCTAAAAGACCTGGAGTAAGAACTCATGAGAAGCCAAATTTGGTAGAGGGACCTCACACCAGAACTCACTATCAATCGAAACGTCAGTTATTGAGCCGCGATCATTCTGGTTGGACTCATTGGTAGGAGCAAATTCTCGGAAAGGTGAAGTAACGGGAGAGCGAGCACACTGAGGTTGCCCTTGAGCATGTGTGGGTTCCCTCGTTACCTAAAATGAGATACAAAAAAGTTAGATTCTAAGGAAAAACCATAAAAAGTGTTTTTGCATTGTTAAGTCACCTTTCAGGGGTGACATTCTGAGAAAAATCTTAACAAGTGGTTTTCATTGTATAACAACCCCCATTTTCTCATGTAAAGGTTTACCAGACACTATACATCGAAGATGGGGTCTTTTGTCATTTAATACAATTCTCAGTATCAACCCATATAAAACAAATATTGATGAATCATAATTGAGTTTAAGTCAATATCCAAAGCGATAATAAAACCCAACCAAGCATTAAATGTATAATAAATCCAACATAACAGTAAATATCTAAAACCAACATGAAGTAAATAAATCCCAAGCTTTTTCCCATACACAAATCCCAAGTAAAATAAATAAATTGAAGCGAAGTAGCACCTTAACAAGAATCAATAAATCTAAAGAATATGATGAGCAAAAGGAGACTGCAAGGCTGGTCCGTCAATAGTCCTTCTATCCTTTTCTAGGAGTACCTGAGGGGGAAAAATACTTTAAATAATGGTTAGTGACCTAGAGTTGCAAGAATTAACTTATTTAATTTAAAGGGAAATAAATACAGCCAATCCAAAGTAAATATCCCCCATCTCCGCTCACATACGATTAACATCTCACCCCTCATCTAAATGTGATATTACCCGTATTTGAACAAGTCTCGAAATAATAAATGGAAATTGTGCCGATTTAATATCAAACGCATTAGCTATTGTCCACATGCTAAAACATAACCTACTACATTCATATTATCAATGCCCAAAGTGTCTCTGTTTCACATATATCGTAAGGGTGACACAAACATCTATTATGCACATTACATAGTATGGCTCTGTAATTTACTATCTACGTTCTTATACAAATTAATAATTCTCATTAAAATTGGGTAATTATATATATATATATATATATATATATATGTGTGTGTGTGTGTGTGTGTGTGTGTGTGTGTGTGTGTGTGTGTGTGTCCTTTCATATATGCGACACTCAAAGTCATCTACCAGTGGTGTCTCATTCGTGCTCTATAGGTAAATTCGAAGGAATCCTCTATCCAATCAGACGTCACAAAACACATATAAGTTGGACGGTCCCTACGTGGTACACCAATTCACGGCCCATAGCCAGCGATGACAAAGGATCCCAGCATCTACACCTACTTCTCCTAGATGGCGTTGCTACGTAGTACCGATAATAATTACCTACACAACATCTATCCCACTTGTGTCGACGTGTGTTACGGTCCCGAATTCGTGTAACCCCAGTCGATAAAACCATCCACAAACATTGGTATGTTCACACAAATAAATAAAAATACATATTATTCCCATATAATATGTGTGGGTAATTACTCTATACGCGATTAACCATAAATATTATCCCATTAATAATTGACCATCTAATTAATTATTAATTCCTTCTTCTTTAAAAGATTATTTAACCATCTATTTAAATATAATTTCCTAGATAATATATGTGCCACAGTAGATTTTTTAATAACATAATCGTTGACCAAAACACCCTCCCACCAACTCGTATGGTTTTTTAAAAAATGGCTTTATCCCCGATCCCAACTCATCCTGCCCTAGGAGCCGAATCGATTCACCTTCTTGACCGAATCGATTTGCCTAGTCGAATCAATTCGCCTTCATGGCCAAATCGATTCGGATCTAGGCGGAAGCCCAAACTTACTATATTTTTCCAATACGAGATTTCCCAATTTCCTCCCAAGATTTAGTCTAATGGTTAATTCCTTTTTAACAACTTATGAACAAGTCCCTATGACTTAATTACTCATCTTAGAATGATAAATTTCATAAATTAACATCAAATTCCTTTCCCAAATCCAAAAATTTACATAAATGGGTCAAGACCCTTAGCCCAAATTCTCTAGCATAAATTCATCTATATTCAAATCAGGTTTGGGGCATATCATATGGGTTTAAAGTCACTAAATTTCCATATTGTAAACATGTATAAAAAACCTCTACACTTGAATCCAACTTTCTAAATTTATCCAAAAATCTTAAGGCTTCTATAATCCAATTCATGATTATAATCACTCTAGATTTTTGGGTTAACCACCTAAGTTCCAATTAGTCCTCTACATGCATAAGACTAAATCCTACCATTTAATCACCAATTTCATACTGAAACCTAAAATTCACATGAGATTTACTACGATGAATTAAGAAGCACATTGGACATTAAATTAAGCAAGAATTTTTTTGTTGTTTAGTCTATTTTTCTATTGTTTTCGTACTGTCAGATGCCTTTATCAGAAATTATTTTTACTGGGCACTTTATACATTATTTTTGTGCTGGAATTCAGAATTTATAAGTCATTAGAATGACCTCTCGCTAGCGTTAGAATGACATATCCATGTCATTATATGGATGGATCAAATGACCATTCGTGCAAGATATAGTCGGCATACAGCTATGGTCGTTAGATGGGTCGTTAGAAAGGACTTTCGGATGAGGTGCTACTGTTTTAGGTAATTAACAGTGATATTTTGCATGGTTCGAATGACATTAGCATATCATTTGAATGTCCTCTTATATCCTTCAAATGACCTATTTTGTTTTTTAGATTTTCAATCTATTTCAGTACCTACTGGTTATATATTCTGATATTACACTAATTTGGTACTTCTGGGTTATTTAGACAGTTTATATGCAATCAATATTGATTATACATGCTTGATTCTTATACTTCATTGATTTTTTTTAGTCATATCATTCCTGATATTGATGATTGTCACTATTTACCAGTTATGATTTGTCATATATTGATTATTTATTAGATAGGTACCCATGTTTATATAGGTATGCTTCTCATGTTATATTCATGTTAGATGTATGTTTGTATGTTTATTTTCCTCACTAGTTATCTATTCGAGACAAAAAAGGATGGAAGATAGATTTGTGATGTAGGGGGGATTTTTTCTGTAGTTTTTAAGTTGGTATCATATTGTTTATATATCATTTTTTCCTCCATACTTCACATGGTATTTGTTTGTTTCGTGTGTGTAGTATTTCTTCAGCAATTCGAGAATTTGAGACTACATCACATTCAGACATTTCATGCTCGCTGGTCATCTTATATTTGATAGTCCATGTCCTGTATTTACTTTTTGGGTTTATGGGATGGGATTTAGGTTATTTGGCTTGATGGCCCGGCTTAGGCATTTCACTTTTTTTATTTTGTACCAGAATAGCCAAAGGGAGAGATTTATAAGGACAAATTTCCAAATAGTGTCAATTCGTATGTATTGGCATTATTCCAGATCGTAGGATAGATTTTACTTGTCACAATTACCATTAAGCCTGTGACGTTGTGTTGAAGACGTAGAGGCCAAGCTTCAAACATAGATCATACCGTAGTTTTGGTGCACGTTTCATGTCTTCACTTGGTTTTTCAAGATTTTCTTAGGTATGGATGCAAATTGGTTTATGAATACTGGGTAAATATTTCATAAGGATGTTATTTTATTTAAATCTGATTTTAAAATCTTTTTAAAATAATTTTTTAGAGATAATTCTTATTTAGGAGTCATATGAAACAATTTCTTGAGTTTAAGTGGTTCAAACGACTCCACCGGTCATTCAAACAACATTGGAGAGTTAATTAAATGATATGCAAGTCTCGTTCAAACAAGATGTTGTGATTATCCAAACGACGTGATAATTTCATTAGAACGACACCCTGCCTCAATGTTTTTATTTAAGGCGTCGCTCAGAAAAACGTGTGTGCAGAACATACAGAACTAAACATAACCAATACATCTTCTGCATTTGTTTACCAAAGGCTTTGAAAGTTAAAAACATCATTTGTATTTACAAGATCCGAGGTTTTCATAACCATATGTCATAGAGGTCTTGTGTTTTCACCATTGTTTCATTCTTCGTCATTTTAAGAAGATGTTTCGTGCGGTGGACTCCATACTTGCTGATTGATGATTACTGAGGTTGTATCAGTGGATACTGAGGTATGCTTGGACTTGTGTGCTATTGACTTAGCATGGGTGGAATCATGTGTTTCACTGTGGAGGGGCAGTTGAAGATAAGAAGAGGCATCAAGACTTGTGATCAAGTTGTTGAGTAAAACTGTAATCTTACTTTGTAAAACCATATCATAGTGATTATTTGGCCTGGGTTGTCCGAGATTTTTTCCCTCTGTCATTTTCTCATACATCGGTGTGTTTTATGATAATTCTTTACTTTGTCTTGCTTATATAACTAGATACATGTTTAGGATTAAGAAGATAAGATTGGCTTAATTAAAATTGGTTCACATGATTAGTGCTTAGTGAAATTGGGAAAAAGTTTTTTGAAAAGAAAAAAATGTTTTCACCTAAAGGACACACACATAGAGGGACCCCCGTCGCATTTACAAATTGGTATCAGAGCTATTGGAAGATGCGTATGACGTCACTACACCAAAAGAAGAAATCTGGCATGGTTTAAAACTATGCCAGGTCAAATCGGGCATTGATTTGAGCTGTACCAGAATCAGGTATTCCAAAATGGCCATTTTTTCTGGAACGGTTTAAAAGTGTGCCAGATTTAGCCAAACAGAAACACGTCTGGTACACTTTAAAACCATGCTAGAATTTGATTTTTCTAGCACACTTTATAACTGTCCCAGATTGAGTACATTTTGGCACATTTCAAAACCGTGCCAAAATTTGATACACTTTTGGCACGGTTTTGAACTGTGCTAAATTTTTTATTAAAAGAAAAAAAACAATTAATTGAAAACAATAAAATTCACAAATTGTGAATCACACGCGTTGTTGATAAACTAATGTGTATATAAACCTTAAAACATTACAAGTCTTAATAGTTCTCGGACCAAAAAAAATTAGGTAGAGTTACCCCTATTTTCTAGACATTCTAAAACCTGCTAATACAAAACCTGTGTAATGTAGAGTCCGCACGGCCATAAAATATACAAATAAAATTACAAAAGCCCGCATGGTCATAAAAGTTAAAAATAAAACTGCAAAAGACCGAACGGTCATAACACAAAAATAGAATCTTCAATATTAACGACATTCAATTAATAATCCCCTTGTTGTAAATCATTGCATTGACTTCTTCGTGTGTTCCACGTGGATAAAAGATAACGATGAAATGTTATCCTACAAAAAGATAGGATACAAGAAAAAGATGGTACTAGTAACCAAGTAATGTTAAAAAAAATCTCATTCAAACTGAAAATTTGCATATATGAGTTACAATTATTATTATATTCTCAAATCGAAAGTCTTGTGACTACGCAGTTAGCTCCTACGGGTTACATTAGTCCCATGCGATGTGTTAGTGCCTCTTAAGGAGCCGTTTGGGCACGAGTTTGAGGTTTCACCCTCTAACGGCATATTTTGAAGCATAATCTAAATGTTTTCAAATTATCACCATATTCTCAAATTGGGAGACCCATGACTACGCGGTCAGTTCCTATAAGTTACATTGATCCCGTGCGAGGTGTTCATGCCTCTTACAAGACCGTTTGGGGGCTGGTTTGGGTTTTCACCCTTTTAACGGCTTGTTTTTAAGCTTAATATAGATGTTTTCAATCTATCATCATATTATCAAGGCGGGAGACCCGTGACTATGAAGTTAATTCCTACAAGTTACATTGGTCCCCTAAGAGGTGTTAGTGCCTCATACGGGGTCATTTGAGGGATGGTTTAGGTTTTCACCGTTTAACGGGTTATTTTTAAGCCTAATCTTGATATTTTCAAATTATCATCATATTCAAAAAACCAAGAGACCCGTGACTACACGATAAGTTCCTATAAGTTCCATTGGTCCCGTGAGAGGTGTTCGTGCCTCTTACGGGACCGTTCGGGACTAGTTTGGGTTTTCATCCTTTTAACAGCTTATTTTTAAGACTAATCTAGATAGTTTCAAATTATCATCATATTCTCAAAATGAGAGACCCGTGACTATGTGATCAGTTTCTACAAGTTACATTGGTCCCGTGGGAAATGTCCATGCCTCTTAGGGAACCGTTTGGTGGTTGGTTTGGGGTTTCAATCTTTAACGGCTATTTTTTAAGCGTAATATATGTATTTTAAAATTATCATTATATTTTCAAATTGGGAGTCCCACGACTACGCGATCAGTTCCTATGAGTTACATTGGTCCCATGTGAGGTGTTAGAGCCTCTTACGGGGCCGTTTGGGGGCTGGTTTGGATTTTTACCCTTTAATGGCTAGTTTTTACGCGTAATCTAGATATTTTCAAATTATCATCATATTCTGAAACTGGGAGTCCCAAGACTATGCGATCAGTTCCTACGAGTTACATGGGTCCCGTGTGAGGTGTTAGAGCCTCTTACGGGGTCGTTTGGGCACTAATTTAGGTTTTCACCCTCTAACGCCATGTTTTTAATCCTAATATTATTTCAAAATTATCATCATATCCTAAAATCGAGAGACCCGCGACTATGAGGTTAATTTCAATAAGTTACATTGGTCCCGTGCGAGGTGTTCATGCCTCTTACGGGGCCGTTCAGGATTGATTTGGGTTTTCACCCTTTTAATGGATTATTTTTTAGCCTAATCTAAATATTTTCAAATTATTGTCATATTATGAAATTAGGAGACCCGTGACTATGCGATCAGTTCCAACAAGTTACATTGGTCCCGTGGAAGGTGTTCATGCCTCTTACGGGGCCCTCTGGGGGTTGGTTTGGGTTTTCACCCTTTAATGGCTAGTTATTAAGCATCATATAGATATTTTCAAATCATCATCATATTCTCAAACTGGGAGTCCCACGGCTATGCACTCAGTTCCTATGAGTTATATTGGTCCCCTGCGAGGTGTTAGTGCCTCTTACGAAGATATTTGGGCACTGGTTTACGCTTTCACCCTATAACGACATGTTTTTAAGCCTAAGCTAGATATTTTCAAATTATCATCATATTCTCAAATTGGGAGACCCGTGACTACACCGTAAATTTCTACTAGTTACATTGGTCCCGTGCGAGGTGTCCATGCCACTTAAGGGGCCGTTTGGGGTCTGATTTAGATTTTCAACCTTTTAACTTCTTATTTTTAAGCTTAATCTAGATGTTTTCAAATCATCATCATATTCTCAATATGGGAGACCCGTAACTGTCCATTTTTATAAGTTGCATTGGTCTCGTGTGAGGTGTTCGTGCCTCTTACTGAACTGTTTAAGGGTTTGTTTGGGTTTTCACCCTCTAACCGTTTGTTTTTAAGCCTAATCTCTATATTTTCAAATAATCATAATATTCACAAACCGAGAGACCTGTGACTACGCGATCAGTTCCTACAAGTTACATTGGACTCGTGCGAGGTGTTCATGTCTCTTACGGTGCCGTTCGGGGCTGGTTTGGGTTTTCACCCTTTTAACGACTTGTTTTTAAGCCTAATCTAGATATTTTTAAATTATCTTCATATTCTCAAACCAGGAGACCCGTGACTATGTGTTCAGTTCGTACAAGTTACATTGGTCCTGTGGGCGGTGTTCATGCCTCTTACGGAGCCATTTGGGGGCTGGTTTTGGTTTTCACCCTCTAACAACTAGTTTTTAAGCCTGATCTAGATATTTTTAAATTATCGACATACTCTCAAACTGGGAGTCCAATGACTACGCACTTAGTTTTTACAAGTGACATTGGTCCCGTGCGAGGTGTCACTGCCTCTTACTAGGCTGTTTGGGTACTGGTTTAGGTTTTCACCCTCTAACGGCATGTTTTTAAGACAAATCTAGATATTTTCAAATTATTATCATATTCTCAAATCAAGAGACTCGTGACTATACGGTTAATTCCTATAAGTTACATTGATCTCGTGTGAGGTGTGCATGCCTTTTACGGGGCCATTTAGGGCCTGGTTTGAGTTTCTACCCTTTTAACGGCTTATTTTTAAGCTTAATCTAAATGTTTTCAAATCGTCATCATATACTCAAAGCGGGAGACCCATGACTGTCCGTTCCTACAAATTACATTGATCCCGTGTGAGATGTCCATGCCTCTTATGAGACCGTTTGAGGGTTGGTTTGGGTTTTCACCCTCTAACGGCTTGTTTTTAAGCCTAATCTAGATATTTTTAAATTATCATCATATTGACAAATCGAGAAACCCGTGACAACGCGGTCAGTTTCTACAAGTTACATTGGTCCCGTGCGTAGTGTGCATGCCTCTTAGAGGACTGTTCAGGACTGGTTTGGGTTTTCACCCTTTTAACGGCTTGTTTTTAAGCATAATCTTGATGTTTTCAAATTATCTTCATATTCTCAATTCGAAAGATTTGTGACTATGCGATCAGTTCTTACAAGTTACATTGGCCCCGTGGGAGGTGTCCATACCTCTTACGGCGACGTTTGGGGGTTGGTTTGAGTTTTCACCCTTTAACGGCTAGTTTTTAAACGTAATCTAGATATTTTCAAATTATCGTCATATTCTCAAATTGGGAGTCCCACTACAACACGATCAGTTCCTACGAGTTATATTAGTCTCATGTGAGGTATGAGAGCCTCTTATGGGACCGTTTGGGTAATAGTTTAGGTTTTCACCCTTTTAACGACTTCTTTTTAACCTTAATATAAATGGTTTCAATTTATCATCATATTCTCAAAAAGGGAGACCTGTGACTAAGCGATCAGTTCCTACAAGTTACATTGGTCCCCAATGAGGTGTTAGTGCCTCTTACGGGACCGCTGGGGGCTGATTTAGGTTTTCACCCTCTAACTGCTTGTTTAAGCCTAATCTAAATATTTTCAAATCATCATCATATTCATAAACCAAGAGACCTATAACTACATGGGCCATTCCTACAAGTTACATTGGTCCCGTGCGTGGTTTTCATGCCTCTTACGGGGTCGTTCGGGACTCATTTGGGTTTTCACCATTTTAACGGCTTGTATTTAAGCCTAATCTATATGTTTTCAAATTATCACCATATTCTCAAACTGAGATACTCGTGACTATGTGATCAATTCCTATAAGTTACATTTGTCCCGTGGGAGGTGTCCATGCCTCTTACGGGGCTGTTTGGGGGATGGTTTGGATTTTCACCCTTTAACAACTAGTTTTTAAGCGTAATCTAGATATTTTCAAATTATCGTTATATTCTTAAGGTGAGATTCCCATGATTACGCGATCAGTTCTAGGGGTAGAAGCGGTATGGGTTTTTACTGTACCGTTTTGGTCCGAAAAAAAATGGTTTTGGTTTCATACATTAAAATACCAGAAACCGATCTTACCGAAATCAAAATTACCGCAAAAAGTGGGTTGGTTTTGGTTTTAATATTTAAAAAACCGATTTACCGAAATTACCGTATCGAATTTATCGAAACCAGAAAAAAAATGTACCGAAATTTTCGTACCGTACCGAATTTACTGAAACCAGAAAAAACTGTACCAAAATTACCGTAACGTATCGAATTTGCCAAAATTGTCGTATCGAATTTACCGAGAAAAAAGTTGGTTTTGGTTTTGGTTTTAATATTTAAAAAAGTTGGTTGGTTTTATTTTTGGTTTTTTGGGGCTTTTAGTGCTGTTTACCGAAACCAGAAACCAGAAAAAACCAGAATTTACCGAAACCAGAAAAAACTAGAATTTATCGAAACCAGAAAAAAATGAAATACTGGACGGTTTGGTTTTGGTATTGATTTTGGTGTACCGGGTGGTAAACTGGTACGGTTTGATTTTACCATCCAGAGTTTGGTTTTGTTCTTGGTATCTACTATTTACCGACCAAACCATACCGCTTACACCCCTAGTTAGTTCCTACGAGTTACATTAGTCCCGTATCAGGTGTTAGTGCCACTTACGGGGCCGTTTGGGCCCAGGTTTATGTTTTCACCCTGTAATGGCATGTTTTTAAGCCTAATCTAGATATTTTTAAATTAGCATAATATTTTTTAATCGGGAGATCCGTGACTACGCGGTCAATTTCTACAAGTTATATTGGTCCCGTGCGATGTGTTCATGCCTCTTACAGGGCCGCTTGGCGGCTGGTTTGGGTTTTCACCCTTTTAATGACTTTCTTCTAAGATTAATCTAAATATTTTTACATTATCAACATATTCTCAAAGCGGGAGACCCGTCACTGTCAATTTCTATAGTTACATTGGTCCTGTGCGAGGTTTCCATGCCTCTTACGGGACCATTTGAGGGTTGGTTTGGGTTTTCACCCACTAGAGGCTTGTTTTTAAACCTAAGCTAGATATTTTCAAATTAGCGCCATATTAACAAACCGAGAGAACCATGACTATGCAATCAATTCCTATAAGTTGCATTGGTCCCGTGCGGAAGTTTAGTACCTCATGCTCTAAGGGCACAGTAGTGCTCACGATATTAAGCAAGTTCCAAGTATAAATAAAAGGTATGAAAGTTTAGTACCTCAGGCTCCAAGGGAACAAGAACGATCACATTATTGAGCAAGTGCCAAGTATAAATAAAAGGTACGACAGTTTAGTACCTCAGGCTCCAAGGGAACAGGAGTGCTCAAAGTCTCCAGCAAGTGCCAAGTGTAAATATTAAGTACGACAGTTTAGTACCACAGTCTCCAAGGGCATAGGAGCACTCATAGCCTATATGCAGGTACCCCACACTTAGAAGGGCAGCTTCAAAATTTTAACTGGCGTAGTTATATGCAAGTACCCCACAGTTAGAGGGGCAGCTTCAAAATTTTAACTTACGCAATTATATGCAACTACCCCACAGTTAGAGGGGGAGCTTCAAAATTTTAACTTGCGCAATTATATTCAAGTATCCCACAGTTAGTGGGGTAGCTTCAAAATTTTAACTTTCTCAGTCTATATGTTAGTACCCCACAGTTAGAGGGTCAATTTCAAAATTTATTGCTAGGTTATAGGAAAGTACCCCATAGTTAGAGGGGTAGTTTTAAAATTTTAACTTGCGCAGTTATACACAAGTACCCTACAGTTAGAGGGGCAGCTTCAAAATTTTAACTTGCTCAGTCATATGTAAGTACCCCGTAGTTAGAGGGGAATCTTTAGAAATAATAACTTACTCAGCTCATATGCAAGTACCCACAGTTAGAGGGGCAGTTTCAGAAATAATAACCTGCTCAACTCATATGCAAGTACCCCATAGTTAGAGGGGCAGCTTCAGAAATAATAACTTGCTCATATTTCATGCAAGTACCCCGCGTTTAAAGGGGTAGCTCCAAACACAATAACTTTCTCAGATCTCATGCAGGTACCCCTAAGGTTCCCCTCCTTCAACTGCTGGAAAATATTTGGGCGTGGAACCCCTAAGGTTCCCCTCCCTCAACTGCCAGAAAATATTTGGGCGCAGAACCCTCAATGCTCCCCCCCCCCCCCCCCCCCCTCAACTGTAAGAAAATATTGGGGCACGGAACCCCACAGGTTCCCCTCCCTCAACTGCCAGAAAATATTTGGGCACGGAACCCTCAAGGCTCCTCCCCTCAACTGTAAGAAAATATTTGGACGCAGAACCCCCAAGGTTCCCCTCCCTCAACTGTAAGAAAATATTTGGGTGCGAAACCCCCAAGGTTCCCCTCCCTCAATTTGTCTCTCTCTACAACTGATGTGACTGACTCCCACCACTGGAGCACCACCCCACAAGCTGACATGATGCTAACATTTGCTTCTGTACTGGTGTACACTCCACCATCCGTAAATGTCTCTGAATATCTTTCTTCCACCTACTTGCCACTAAAATATCTTAACTTCCCTAGAACTCTGGAGGTTATCCCTTTACTAAGGCCTCCCAAGCTCTGTCCCAAACTAACCCCAATGTTTGGGATGGTATGCCCACCTGCAGTGGTGGTGGTGGTGGCTTCTGCTGAGCTTGTGGTGGTGGAAAATGCTGAAGCACGTCTGCCATTGCAGTCGAAACTTCTTGAGTCACAATGGTAGCAATCTCTATTAGAGTGATCAACTATGGGGACGATGGGGCCTGAGGCTAGTGATGTGGATTCGATTGAGCGTCCTCATCTGTAGTGGGTGCAACTACACGTCTAGGTCTAGCCCTCTATCCATTTGCCATCTCAAAGAAAACAAGATTCGAATTAGTATAAATCGCAAGAATACAATGAACCCTGAGCATAGGATTTACATATCCAAGGATGAAATGCAGAACGTAATGAACGCAACACGGATCCTAAGGACACAAGAACCTAAATGCTCTGATACCAACTGTAACAGCCCCATTTCTCACGTAAAGGTTGTCCATACATGTTACGCCGAAGATGGGGATTATTTGTCAATTAATACCATTCTCAGCATCAAAATATATAAAAAAAATATTTATGAATCATATTTGATTTTAAATTAATATCCAAAGCGATAATAAAATCCAACCAAGCATTAAGTGTTTAAGAAATCCACAACAACAATAAATATATCAAACGAACATGAAGTAAATAAATCCCGAGCTTATGCCCATACTCAAATCCCAAGTAATAAATAAACTGAAGCATGGTAGCACCTAAACTATAATCAATAAATTTGGAGAATCTAAGGAGCAAAAGGAGACTGCAAGGATGGTCTATCAACAGTCCTGTTATCCTTGTCTAACAGCACCTGGGGGGGAGAAAGCATTAATAATTTGGGTCAGCGTCCTAGAGTTACAAGATTTAACTTATTTAATTTAAAGTGAAATAAATACAGTCGATTCAATGTAAATATCCCCCAATGCCGCTCAGATACAGTTAATATCTCACCCCTCATCTAAGTGTGATATTACCCCTATTCGAACAAGTCCCAGAATAATAAATGACAAATGTGCCAATTTAATATCAAATGCATTAGCTATAGTTCACATGCTAAAACTTAACCTTCTACATTCATATTATCAATTCCCAAAGTGTCCGAGTCTCATATATCTCATAAGGATGACATAAACATCTATTATGAACACTACATAGTATGGGTATCTAATTTACATAGTATGGGTATCTAATTTACTGTCTACGTTCTAAGACAAATTAATCATTCTAATTCAAAATGGGTATATATATATATATATGTGTGTGTGTGTGTGTGTGTGTGTGTGTGTGTGTGTGTGTGTGTGTCCTTTCATATATGTGACACTCAAATGCATCTACTAGTGGTGTCTCATTCTTACTCTATAGGTAAGTCTGAAGGAATCATCTATCCAATCAGACATCACAAAACACGTATAAGTAGGGCAGTCCCTACGCAGTACACCAGTTCATGGCCCATACCCAGCGCTGACAAAGGATCCCAGCATTTATACCTACCTCTCGTAGATGGTGCTGCTACGTAGTACCTATATAATGTCTAGCCCACTTGTGCCGACGTGTGATACGGTCCCGAACAATCATAACTCCAACCGATAGGACCATCCACAAACATTGGTATGTACACACAAATAAATATAAATACATATTATTCCCATATAATATGTGTAGGTAATTACTTTATAATTATCTAAGGTATCCCCCGTGATTACCCATAAATATTCTTCCATTAATAATTGACCATCTCTTCTTCTTTAAAAGATTATTTAACCATCTAGTTAAATATAATTTCCCAATTAATATATGTGCCACATTAGCATTTTTAATAAAATAATCTTTGACCCAAACACCATCCCACCAACTCTTAGGGTTTTCTAAAAATATATAAGGTACTAAGTTTTTGGAATGAATTCGCGGTGCGTACTTTAAGAAAATGTGTCAATTTAGTCAACTGGCCTATGATTACCCAATTAAATTACAACCTTGGGCTATAGGAGGTAGTTCATTAAAAAAATTCATCGTAACATGATCCCATTTCCAGCCAAGAAGTGAAAGAGTTTGTAATAATCCACATGGGTGTTGGTGCTCACTTTTGACTTGCTGGCAGGTGAGACATTTGGCAATAAAAGTTCTAATGTCTTGTTTCATTCTTGTCCACCAATGATTTATTTTGATATCATGATACATTTTGGTATTTCTAGGATGTATAATGAATTTGGAGTGATGGCCTTCTTGAAAAAATTCTTCTTTTGACGCAGCATTAGAGCGTACACGTATTCGATTCCTAAATCGTTTTCCATTATTAGGATGATACGTCCAATCTTTACTTGTTTTCCCTTCTTTGATTTTTCAGCATTGTTTGTTAAGAAAATGATATGTGGATTGTTGTTGCAATACTTGCTTTTGAAGCGTAGGATAATCTATAATGTTATGAAGAATACCGGGGGGGGGAGGGTTATAAGTTGTAGTCATCCAAAGTAGTTACAATCTGATAAGCATCAATTCCAATTAATCTTTTGTTGGTGTTACGACTTAAGGTGTCCGCTACAACATTGCCTTTACCTGGATGGTATTGCAATCAAAATTTATAATCATCTATAAATGTGATCCATCGTCATTGGCATAAATTCAGAGATTTCTATGTAAATATATATTTGAGACTCTTGTGATCTGAAAATATTTGAAATTATGTACTGTATAAATAACATTGTCAAATCTTTAATGCAAAGACTATTGTAGTTAATTCCAGGTCATGGACTGGGTAATTTCGCTCCTGAATTTTTAATTATTGAGGGCCATATTATACCACTTTCCCTAACTGTATGAGTATGCAACCTAGTCCTTGTAAAGAAGAATCAGTGCATACATGATAAGTAATATCACTAAAAGGTAGAGTGAGTACAGGGGTAGTAGTTAACCGTTCTTTCAAAGTATGAAATGCTTAGGTACATTCCTGGTTCCATTAAAAACGTATATCCTTTAGTGTTAGCTTCATTAAATGTAATGCGACGGGGGAGAATCCGTCCATAAATCTTCGATAATATCCTGCTAATTTGAGGAAACTACAAACTTCTGTTACTGTAGTGGGTTGTGTCCATACAATTTCAGATGCGATTTTTGTTGGATCTACCTAGATTCCAAGTTCCATGGTGACATATCTTAGAAACTTTACATTTTTCATAAAAAAGTCGCATTTACTTTTCATAGCATATAATTGATGACATTGAAGTGTTTCTAGTACTATCTGTGAATGAGCTTCATGAGTTTTCTCATTTTTCGAATATATTAGGATATCATCTATGAATACAATTATAAATTGACCCAGAAATGGTTAAAATACTAGGTGCATTAATCCACAAAAGTTTTTGGCATATTAGTAAGTCCAAAGACATTACTAGGAATTAACAAGTCCTATATGCCATGTTTGGTATGTCTTCTTCTCTTACTTGTAACTGGTGATATCTTGATCTTAAATCAATCTTTGAAAATATTTTTGCTCTGCGTAACTGCTCAAATAAGTCTCCTATTCTGGGTAACAGATATTTATTTTTTATGGTAACTTGGTTCAGTCTACGATAATTGGTACATAATCAAAATGATTCATCTTTCTTTTTCACAAATAGAACTGGGGCTCCCCACGTAGATGTACTGGGTCAAATGAATCCTTTGGCTTGCAATTCATCTAACCCGCAGTCGTCGTGGCATCGACATATGGAAAATCTATCCCGAAGTCATCGTGAGACATAGGTGGAGTTGAACGTAGTTTTGTTGCTAATGCTGAATTCCAAGCCAAGTGAATTGCTTGTTGTAGGAATTCCTCGTCTTCCACAAATCGACGAGCTTGTTTCATGGATTGTTCTTCTCCCATTAAACGACATGTCATCAAGTGATGTTTGATGTCAGAGGTCGTTATTGACCTTTCTCTGTTAATATTTTGAATTGTTTTATATAGCTTGTTTTCTCTTTTGTCCCGAATGGTTCGACAAAATTGAGCTCGATCGATCCTTTTATGTTTCAAATAAATATGATCCCAAGTGTTCATAGTTGCAAGACAAGTGTTTAGTATCGTAATAGTATAAAGAAGTTACAACATTAAATTAATTATATTTCCTAGATAATCCCCGCATATGAATAATAAATCTGACGCTCTCTCTGATTTATGTTGTCACATCCCGAGTTTTTAGGGTGACTAAGAAACTGAAAAATACGAAAAAGGTTGAAATATACGCATAAATAACATAATAAAGGTTTTATTACATTACATTGGCTAAGTATAATGACGAGGAACTTTATTCATTACATACATACTGGGTAATAATATTGTTACCATGTTACATAAAAAGAAAAGAAATAAAAAATGAAAAATAAAATAAAAGTACAACATAAGGCGATATCATCTTATATGTGGTAACATATGAAATTATGACAGGTTAGACAGAACTGCTACCATTTTCCATGAGTATATGATGGCTAGAGATACACGAGATGATGCATTATATTGTGTGGGGTCGGGGGGGAATGTTTTCTTCCTTACACTCGGGGTCCATCTGAAATTTTTAAAGAATAAGAAAAATTGCCTAGTAGATAATTTTCATTATATACAGTTTACAAAATAAAAGAAGAGTTTGGTAATATCAGAGGTATCATAAGAAATGAGATTCAATAGTCAGAGTGAGATAAGCACAATAATATATGATGATATTGCTACAACTAGAAATATCAGGGCTAGAACAGGTTAATGGCTTTGGATGGTTTCTAAACGAATTACCCAAAATTATCTGTTTAGAGGATTTAGGGAAATTGACACACATACAACAAATTAATCCAATAAATTGGAGATAATCAAACCAAATAACTAGAGATAAAGTAACCATGCTAAGTCAATCACGGTCATTATATATGGTGGCAATAACTAGGCCCTCAATTATCTAAGTCCTACAGACCATATAATACAATCGTGGATATAACGGTAGATTATTCCCTGGTCACAATGTATACTATAATAGAACAGGTTCAAAATGAATCATATTAAATGATATCATCGCATAAAATCAATTAAGTTTTTTAAAATCTGAATCAATTGTACGTAAATGTTTAAACTACTCAAATGAGTTCATAAATGAGAATCAGATAAACAGGGACTAACACATAATGATATCAACAATAGGCGTAATCAAAGCATTGTGAGAAATAATACTAAATAAGAAAAAATCTACTTTTGTTTAGGTCTTTTCAAAAAATAAGTCCGTTTCATTAGATTTAAAACGGGGATCTGGGAAAGTGTGAAAAGTGAAAAATCTCTAAGTAAGGTCGGGTTTTAAAACGTTTAAGGTGCATATACTTGAAATTGCATAGAACATAATTTTAAGGGTTTAATTCGTAAATAAAAGTTTGAATTTATTTCTCATAGATCCTTAGTTTTTCAAGTTTAGTGGTAATAGATTTTTTTGCTCATAATGTTGTCAAAAATCGGTAGGTAAAGTTTGGAGTGAAATTTTAGTAGTTCAAAACTTCAGGAGTTTATGTGCAAAAATAGTTTAAAGTTTTAAAATAAAAGTTTGGGTGATACTTCGAAATTGCTTTTTGGTTGACCAAGTAAGGTGTTTTAATATACCATTTTGTCTAGAAAAATAAAATAAAAATTTGGGAAAAAATTTCAGAAATTTTTCATTGGACACACGCTCTTATGCGCTCAGCCAAATTTACCACACGCTGACTTTGACCCTACTCACGTGCGTGTTGACCACTTCATCTTAAACCTTCACAATTTTGACTTTAGGGTTATAAACTTTGACATTCAATTAAATCCATTACAAATTACCATTTGAGATAATTCAAAGGCCAATCTCTCTAATTTTCCACACTGAATCCAAAAATATAAATTTTATATTTTGAGGTGAACTGTTGCCTCATCTCAATGGACTGTGAAATTGCGAATATTTTAATTTCATTTTTGTGGAATTACAATGAAATTCGAGATATGGTAGTAATATGGTTTTGTTTCTATGTGAATTTGGAACAAAATGTTTTGGTTTGAGCTTCTAGTTCCTAGTTTACAAGGAGAATTTTAACTTTGAAAATTTAAATGTTGAAATAAAAAAAAAAACTTAATTTTGAGATATGCAAGTATACTATAATCAAATTGAACAATATGGTTCTGTTCATGAAAGTCTATGGACAATTATTACCACCTTGAAATTGGTTCAAGGTCAGGAATAGATAACTCACCATTAAAGCTTAAGCTTCCATTATATTTTTTGAAAATTGACCCTTGGCTATGTATTTATACGTTAACTAATGCATGTAAAAGCATAAATTGATTCTAAACTACTGCAGACGCTAAGTTGAATTGATAAAACTAATCTCTATGCATAAAATATGGGAATACCCGAAAAGGCAAAAATTTTGAGTTAATTTTTACTCTACTGATTCAATGACTTTCTCCATACCTTAGTGTGCTTTTTGTAGGGTATGTTGAGGAGAGTTGATTAGTCGAAAAATACATGGTTTTCAACTAGTTTAAAAGAGGATATTTGTGAAGGAATTTGAAGTTATACAAGAAGACATGTGCTACCTAGCTTTTATTGGCTCAAATGGATGCTTGTGCGACATTCTCATCAGCTTAGCTGATGAGGATTAAGTTAGGATGTTAAATTTTGGTCCTTAAAAAGTTGTGGTTTAGTTTTTAGTTCATTTTCTATACTTTTTCAAACTTTAGGGGCTTTATGTAATTTTTAAAACTAAGTAAAGTATTTTTAAGGGATGGTTTGTAAATTAAAATAGTCTCAAAGTCAAGTATGAAAAAAGTTTAGGGTTTATAACTCATTATAAAGTTGAAAATCTAAATAAAAAATTTAGGGTCTATTTGATAATATTTAAAACTTTAGGGGAATTCCCTAAGTTAAGTTTTTCTAAGGTTCATGTAGTTAATATTCAAAAAATTTAATTTCAAGCAATTTATACTTGGGTAAGGGTATCTAATATATATATGTATCATTTTTCGGATCTTACAATAACTAATTTAATTTTCATCTTAAATAAAGTATTATTTAAGATGGTGCGCGTACTTAGCACTGCATGTCGATCGAGATAACTAGAGTCCCACAATGCTTATGCAATAAAATAAATAACAATATAAATAAATTCCCATCATAATAAACAAAGTACAACCTCCACCATAGACACCCTAACACATAACCAATCATCCAACCACCACCATAGACATCCCAAAACATGACCCATAAAATTATCCTAATCATATTTCGCCCTCGGTCTCCTTTGGGGTCACCAATCTGTAACACCTGCATAATTCTAAACCCTAGATCGGTCAAGTAAGATACGGTAATTACATAAATCACCTCATATCTCCCCTGTAACTTAGTTAAATATAAAAACATCCTAATAAAGTTGAAACTACACCTAAGAATCTATAACATTACTTAATTACCCAAGTACCCCCAAGGTAACAAAATGACCAAACTATCCCTCCCAAAACTTTAAAAGGAGCATAACTTATCCTATATTTCATCCCAAGACCCAAACTTTATATCAAATTAAACATTTAGACCACAAATAATTTAGAACTACACAAATACCCCTAAACTATGTAAAATATCCATTTTAATTACCAAATAAATATAAAACTCTCCTAAGGAACCAAAACCAAAACTAAGTTATTTAGACTTTTCCGCCCTACCAAATAAGCATCCTCATCAGCAGAAAATGACAAATTTCGTATGGTCTACACCATTAAACCATGTGAACTTACCTTCCTCACAATTTTATCTGCATAAAAAGCTTGGGAGAATCCACCTCCCAGCAGCACCAACAAACTCCCATTCGTTCAGTGTACAAAATCCCCACAAATTGTAGCTTCAAATCTCATTCCTTCAGCCAACACCAAACTTAAAAATTTCCCTCTAAACTTGTAAGATTTGATTTTATGCATCAATTCTTGCTCTATATATTCAAAATATTTTTTGCACCATCATAATGCCCAACCCAATCAAGAAAACCAAGCTCTTACATGTATAATAGCCTGTATATGAAGAAACCTTTAAAACCCCATTAAAGCTTGAGCTTTAATAGTGAAAATTCATTCTTTAACTTTGAACCAATTTCAAAGTGAGGAATACGTTTCTTATTAGCCTATGATCTCAAGTTCAATGGCCATTTTTAAAAAATCATAAGTTTTAAACCCCAATTTCTCAAAAGTGTTTTCGAGTTTTAAAAAGTGAAAATTTAAATTTCTATTCAATCACTACCTCAATCCTTCAAACCAAAGCCAAACTCTTCCTTAGGATAGTGGAAACCTAACCATAAGCTTAAACTACATTGCCATATAATTTAAATCC
The DNA here is from genome assembly GCA_949130495.1 of Sambucus nigra. Classification (NCBI taxonomy): domain Eukaryota; kingdom Viridiplantae; phylum Streptophyta; class Magnoliopsida; order Dipsacales; family Adoxaceae; genus Sambucus; species Sambucus nigra. The sequence continues at coordinate 290,682,479 of OX422223.1, forward strand.
ATAATATTGGGTCAAATTTTTCTGAAAAATACACAGTAGTTGGAACTCAATGAATATTGAACCTCAATTCATGAAATCTATATATTTGGATTCCTTATGAAAAATTAGGTTGGATTGGTTAAGGAATTATCTCAAATGGTTTTGGAAATCAGAAGTTATATAAGTTCAAAGTTTTATCAAAACCTAAGTCAACTATCAAGAGGTTGAAGAGGAACTTTTCAACTAGAAACCTTAATCACGCGTGTAAGGGTACATGACCAATCAAAAAATTTTGATTTTTTTTCCAATATTTTTATTAAAATTTTCTAGTCTAAATGGTATAAGGTAAGGCAGTGTTTGGTTAATCCTAGCCCAAATTATAGAAAACCAAGGTTTTAGGTTAAAAGAATTTTCAAACATTTACAAATTGGCCCCTTCTAATTTTTTCAAGTTATGAATTTTGACCCTAACTTTTTTCTACATTCACTTGGATAAGTTTTGAGCCAAAACGTCTTCTACATCATTTTTCAAATTATACCTTAAGCCTTACATTTTAAACTATTAGAAATAATTATAAATTAGCCCCTAAACTTTAAAAGATACAGTTTTATCCACTTATTACCCCATTTATTTATATTACCAATAACCCACACTTATAATTTTTTTGATGACATCAAGCGATTGACCCTCCCAATCCCGACTTCAATTGTAGTTAAGCCCGCTCTACCCAGCTACCAAGGAGGTTTTGCCTTTTCAATAGTAAATTAAATGCGCTTGATATAACTTCAATTGATATCTGTACAGTGGGGTTAAATTATTCATAGTATGTGCATGCTATGATACTTCCATGCGACGTATATTGATAAATATCATTCATATTTGAATATGGATCATTTGGATCAATTACAACCCTTCTCATCTAATAACTGATTTATAAGATTTTTGAAATGATTGAATCGGTTCACCCCTGCACCTATGTGCAAATTATTATGTTATAAGCATTAGTATTAACTGGGGAGTAGACTGTCATGTTATCCCAGAGAATTTTATACTTGGCCTAAGATCTCAGATGTTTGAGAGCTTTAATTTATTGCTACATACGTATGAGTGTCACTTTAGTTAGTGTGCCTAACTGTTTATTTTTTCTCAAAGATTTTAGGTTGACATTATTATTTGGTTATATTGATCGTGCTTAATTATATCTATACCAATTAATAAACTGGTAAGTATGAAATTATCAGTTTCAAAACCCTTGACTTTCTTTGTGAAAAAATATTGCTTATGCTTCCTTTAGCAAATAGTCAATTCTATTCACACTCCAACTTCTATATAATTGTTATAGAACTGGTAAAAATCTACTTACATATTCGTGCTAATTCCTTTTTCCTCGAGATGTTTCGGGATAAGGAAGTCATATCCCCCTCCCTTTTGTGATACACACACATATCATATGTTTGCTTATATAACTATATGGATGGAGATTAAGGAAAATGAAATAAAATAGTGGAATTTCTTAGTGACCTATATCATTTTTTAATTTTGGAAATAAAATGTAACATGAATAATTCACCCTTGGGGTGGTAGTATAATATATGTAATATTGTATTGATGAATAAAGTTTTGTTTTTCGTCTTAACTTTAGTTTCATTACTTTGTTACTATCTTGTACATTCATACCAAAAATAGGGTGTGACACAAGCCCTATGATACGGAATCCCACCTCCACCATAGACACCCTAATCATCTCGAACATAAATAATATAAACAACTATGGCCCCATGCATAGGTTATATAAATAATAATAACGTATTTTCACTCTCAATACAATCCAACCCATTAGCCTCTCATGTCACTAATTATTTAACATCTTATATATTTTTTATAGTTCTTTGAATCGCTTCACAATATTTATTCTTCTAAGGGAATGGAGTGATGCATGTATTCCATATATTGACCTCTAAAAGTGAAGTTTCTTAATTAAATTGGGCATTATAATATTACCACAAATCATATAAAAATTTGGTCATGGGGGAAAGATCATGAATTTCATCACAAATCTTATATTTACTCATTGATTCCAATTCTCAAATCATAAGATGGGTGATATCAATTCTATCATAATCTAACAGTTGAATTGAATTATTTCCATAAATATTCACATGGAGGACTTTTCATACTTGAAACACAAGTAAAAAAACTAATATAAATTTCGTGTATATCTAATAGCCATTACTTATGAATTAAAAATTCCAAGAATTTTATAAGAATTTATTAATTATTTAATTATTTAATTATTTAACCATTAATAATATCATATTATTAAGGATCGATTTCCAAAAAGTCCCTCAAACATTTTTTAATACACATGTAGTCCAAGCCTTTTTAGTTTGTTTCAAAAAGTCCCTCAAACACCCATTTAGCCAATATTCTTTTATTTTTAAAAGTCCGCGCTAGCGGCATGTTGAGGGACTTTTTTGAACAAATAAAAATGCTTGGACTAAACATGTATTAAAAAATGTTCGAGGGACTATTTAATATATAGCCCTAATACTAAAATTATAAAAAATTATGGAGAATTTATAAATCCTAATTGTCTCTAATTGATTTTAATTATTATAAGTTAATTGAGGCAGAAATTACTATTTAAAGCATAAAAGGGGAGGAATGGAATGTTAACTTGCCTCAATGTAGGAATCTGCAAAATAATATAAGAATTGTAGACGAAAAATTGTAAAAGAAATCTTCCTTGAAAGATTATTAGAAAGACTCTCCAATTACTCCCAAAATCAATGTGAATGTCGGTCCAAAAAATATTCGAGAAAAAATACAATTGTTGTTGGTAATTATAGAGTATCAAAAAACATTTGAGAAAAAATATAATTGTTGTTGGAAATTGTAGAGTACACTTTTAGAATTGGAATTGTGTAATTCGGGTGGAAAGTGAATTTGATTTTTAGGTTAAGTTCTATACTAAAAATGGCAAAAGAAATATGGTGTTTGTACTGCTAGTAGAGGAAAATGAAGAGGATGAGATGAAGGCTACTTTTTAAAAATGAAATCGCCCCATTAATTTTTTATTTTAATTTTTCAAATGCTCACCAATTTATTATTATTATTATTATTATTATTATTATTATTATTATTATTACTACTACTACTGCTACTACTACTACTGTTATTGTTGTTACTTCTACTACTACTGGTGCTACTACTGCTGTTGCTGTTGCTGCTGCTGCTGCTGCTGCTGCTGCTGCTGCTGCTGCTGCTGCTGCTGCTGCTACTACTACTACTACTACTACTACTACTACTACTACTACTATTATTATTATTATTATTATTATTATTATTGTTGTTGTTGTTGTTGTTGTTGTTGTTTCCTTCATTAAATTCTAATTACCTTCTTTTTCTTTCTTTAATATCCCACACCCTAAACCTTTCTCTAAATAATTATCTAATTACTAATATACCCCATAATTTAATCCATCATTCCTTTTGTGCCAAACCTTTCAATTACTTTCTATAATTATAATTAAATCTCATTATTTTATTTATTTATAATTATGCCCAAACACTTTATTAATTTACCAAATAAATTCTATAATTCATCAAATAAAATTCTAAAATTCATAAAATGAATTCTATGATTATAATAACTTTTATAATTTTGATAATTTATACATCAACTCCATTTCAACATACAAAAAATTATATTTTTTAATTATATTGTCTAGAAGTCTAGTTTCAATTAAATAAATCATTAAATTCACCCAAATTTAATATTTAATTATTTAATAATTACCACTAAATTATGAGGTATTACAATGGTTATGACTGAATGGGCTTCGAAATAGTGCTCCAACTTTCATGAAATAATTAGCAGAGAGTAATCTAACGTTTGTAGGTGAAGTTAGCATCGAGGCTTGGTGCCCTTTCATTTCGCACATTAAGGCCGATCTAACTGCGTGGTCGAACACCGCAAGATATAGATAAACTGGTCCCGAATTTGGGATTGCAAGAAGAGGTTGTTGGCTTAAGTAAGACTTGATTTTCTCAAGTTCCTTTAAGCATCATTTGTTCCAAGGCAGACCCTTCACTTTCTTTAAGAGCGAAAAAAATTATCGTCACTTCTAAGAGGATTTAGAGATGAAATAGTTTAGTGGCGCTAACATTCTGGTCAACCTTTGTACGTCTCTGACTATTTTTAGAGGTTGAACATTAGTAATTGACTCAATCTGGTTAGGGTTTACCCCAAATCCTGATTGGTTAACTAGGTTTCCTAGGAACTTCTGGGACAGTACTCTGAAAGTTTACTTGGCAGCATTGAGCTCCATCCTGTAGTACTTCAGGATCTCGAGCATGTTTGTCATGTCCTGCAGATGATCGTCGTTATGCTTGATTTTCATAGGCATGTCATCTATATGGACCTCCATTGTGAACATAACTAGTGTTTGAAAATCTTGCTGACCAAATATGGGGAAGTCGCTCCTATGTTCTTGACTCCAAATGGCATGACCGTGTAGCAGTACAAGCTAAGAGTGGTAATGAATAAGGTTTTTTTCTGGTTAGGTCCGAACATAGGGATCTGGTGGTACCCTGAATATGAATCAAGGAAATCCATGCATTCTTGGTTGGCTATAACATTAACTAACTAGTCGATCTTCAATAGAGGAAAGTTGTCTTTAAGACAGGCTTTGTTGAGGTCTGTGACATCTATACAGGCTCTCCACTTTCCATTACTCATCTTGACAACCACTAGGTTAAATATACACTTAAGGAATTGAAATTCTTTAGTGGATCTTGCCTCTGAAATTTTTTTACTTCTTCTTCCATAACCTCTGCCTTCTCTAAGTTGATCGACAATAATGTTGGATCCACGTGGAATCGATGGCACATGACTTCGGGATCAATCCCATGCATATCATAAGGTTTTTAAGAAATAAATTATTGATTCTCTTCAAGAAATTAGATCAGTTATGTGACACCCATCCTATTCTAATAAAGGGTGACCAATCCTTTACAAAATCTCAGTCCGGTTCGTTCTTAGCATCACTATTGGAAACAAAGTTAATTGCTAATAAGCTATTAAGCCCAGTGTCAAATTTAAAAAAATTATTATCCTGATTTATTAAACATTCAATCATAAATATAAACATTCACCACAATGATATAATAACGAGTGTTATTGACATAAATAAATAAAGTAACCGAATAACTCTCGGTAAAATCCACATACAATCATCCGACTGGAATGAAATAAAACAACAAATTCTTAAAAGTGAAAATTGTCTGACTGTGGGCAACATGACCTAAATGAAATGCGAGAGTAACATTCTATCTAGATAGAATGGATAGAACCATCTATGAAAATCCTGTAGGCATCCACAACTCCTGAAGCATTATTTGACTGGAAGAACATGCTAACCGTAGTGTCCTTGTAACTGAGCACCTAAAAGGTTTTGAAAAAGATTTTTACTACGGGTCAGGGCCAAAAACCATTTTAAAAATATTTACAATTATTAAAAATGCAATAATGAGAATGTAGCAGAATTATTCATGTTCATTTGGTGTCTCACTCACATGAGATTATCCTTTCCCCTTATCTATAGTGCGCACCTAATGCATATATTTTAATTCCCTATTTACTTACCCAATGTAACTGGTCTAGTTAATCATTACATTGTCTGATGCGCTAAACCTCTAGACCAATTGTGCTATACGTATTTTACTTTTCTTTGTTTATCTCATTGCTATCACATAAGTTATATTATATTAATTCAAAATTATATTCGGACCGTCATATAGTCACATAACTGTAAACTACTTATAATTTAACATTCACACGTTCATTAAGTTCAGATACACATATAACACTCATATATATATATATATATATATATATATATATATATATATATATATATATATATATATATATATATATATATATATATATATATAGCATCCCCGAGTTGTCCTCCCAAATGCATTCCATAGTATGCTATCAAGCTTCAGGTATGTCATGTACCACTGGGTCAAAATCTCACCACCGATCTCAAATCTGTAACAACCCGCCTATTGGGATACCGGGCGATCACTCCTATATCAAATTAAAACAGGAGTCACATAAGGATCATTCTTAGCATCACTGTCGAAAATCCATTTTGTTACTAATATCCTATTAGGCGAGCGTTAAAAACTTTTACTTAACTACTCTTTTTAAACAATTATAAATAAATCATGCACACAATTAAATGCGTAAATGAAACTGAAAGGAAAAATGAGATTAAATAAAATAACCGAACACTCGGCTCAAATTATACAACCATATCGAATAACGTGCAAAAAATAAATAAATCAGTTGGACCATTGGCCCGAATGTTTGTACAATACCTCCTATCTAGAGTACAAGGAAAGAAGCGTCTACCGAAAACCCACAAGCATCCACAGCTGTTGCAGCAGACGTCTGACTCGAAAGAAATGCCATCCAGGCGTCCCTGTGTCTGGACACCTATATATATATATATATATATATATAATATACAGCAAGAGAGGAAAAATAGATAAACGGGTCAGAGCCCGAATTTGAAAATATTTTGCAAGTGCATAAATGCTTTATTTTTGAAAAATAATTTTATCTCATATTTGAATTGGTATCGCACCACCATGAGATACCCCTCACCTCTGCTCTAGTAGTGCACACCTAACGCATCCTAACAACATACCCTAGTCAAGCTATCCCTGCCCAACTAGTCTAATTTACCCATCTACTATCTACCCTAGATAGTCTAAGAGCTAAGGGCTAAACTTCCCTCCATTCTCAATACTGCACTAAGTTCGTGCGTGGGGTGTCTCGCAAAGCGAAATCCAAACAAGGAACCCCCCCGATACACTACTACTTGGCAGGGTTAATGGTAGAGATCCATTAGGCCCGTAGCACACATCTAAAGTATAAATATATACTTATATATATATACAAGTCACATTCATTATATATATATGTTTTACCTTATACATCCGGATAATATCTCCCGGAATGAGGTTTACCAATTTTAATTTCATCTTCATAATAAACATCCGGATCTACCTCCCGGACTGAGGTGTATTCTATACTCATATCAAAACTTTCTATTTCCCTTCTTATATTCAGGAAATATATTTAAAGCCAATCCATTAGCATCAATTGCTTTACCAAAACATATATCTTTTTAAAAGCCAATTTTATTATCATAAAAATGCTTTTCCTTTTTAAATTATCCCATTTCCCTTTTTATACTCAGGAAATGTACCCAAGGCCATTTTCATTATCATGAAAATGCTTTGATCATACCATATGCTTCCACATCCCTTCTTCCATCCGAGAGTGTTACCAAAGCCAAAACCTTTATCCCATTTCCCTTCCTATATCCAGGAAATGTAATTAAAGCCAATCCATTATCATGAATTGCTTTAATAAATCTAAGACCGCCCCTCCGGGTTTCCCTACTGGACCCGCCCCTAAATGGCTATCATCTTCCAGGGCCTATCAAACAAGACAACCTGGGAACTTAACAACGTCGGGAAGCGGCCATATGCCTGCGGTAAAGTCAGGACCACACCCTAAATCCCCTAACCAGCGCAGAAACAAATATATAATCGCTCATATGGCCTAGGGACTATATCCACCCTGCTCAATAGCCAGGGGGCTTCACCACAACGCGTGCAACTTCCCTTATGATAGCGATTTAGGGAGGTGTGTAATCCACGTTTTATCAATTATGAAAAACATTTTATCATTCCATTTTGAAAATATTCGTACTTATATTTTCAAATCATTTCCATCATATCATATATATATATATATATATATATATATATATATATATATATATATATATATATATACTTATACCATATATTCCTCCTATAACATATCTAGCGATGACCAATAATACCAAAGATTCCCTCCAAGAATCATAATCATGTATTCATATAAGCATGATACTAAACCCAAAGTATTTCTTACTTTAATAAACAGTAATTAACTTAATCCCCTCTAGGGATTTACTTGGATAACTCCAATTATACCATTTCACACTAAGCGAATATATAACTATATTCCCCATTCATCCTAACTATCTCATAGGATATACCCAATCTACCTTCGTTTATAATTATCCTTCCGATACGCATAATTATATAGGCCTAAGAGCCCACTAAAGCACCCTAGGGATTTACCTCACCCGAACAACCGTAAATTTGGTGGGTTATGGATTTCACTTCCTTGAACCCAAGGACTACCCATTGTCCATAATATCACCTAAAGGTTCCCACCCTAACTCAGGAACCCGAAACCTTCCAATTCTATAATTATCCTATTTTCCTCGAAAATATAGTTTAAGGGTTATACATTTAAACCCTCACTTAACCCTCCTAAATTCCTTTAATTAGAGGACCATATAGTCCTAAAAGGTCCATTTATGTCATCACATAAATGACCTCGAATAAATTTGAATTGGAATTCACCCCATCCAATTCACCATAAGAAAATTGCCTATTTTCAGCAGGGGTCGATCGATCGACCCTTGGCCGTCGATCGATCGATCGCTCTATCGATCGAGCCCCCATGATCGATCAATCGATCATGTCGAGAAGCTTCTTCTCCGAGAAGCTGTTTCGGCCATTAAAGCTTCTCCCAAGCTTTTGTCGCCTCAACCAACGGCCTACAACTTCAATCAACTACAACTACACATATATAAAGGGTTCTAAACATCCTAGAACCCTAAACCACCAATTAATTTAGATTAATTTCTAAGTTTCTCCAATAATCAAATTTTAGGGGTTTATTCGTTTTATCTCCCAAAAACCCGTTTTATCCACGAAAACCCCACCCAAAATCATTAGGGTTTGTTATACCAACAATGATATGAGATATTTATGCTTTAAAATAAATAAAGCAAGTAAACACTTGCCTCGTGGATAAAATCCGACGTCCTCGAGCCGAATCCCGCGGAGGCTGGCAGGAATTTCCCCCTTTCTCCTCTTTTCTTCCTCCTCTCTCTTTATTCTCTCTCTTTTCTCTTCTTTCTTTCTCTTCTTCTTCCTCTCTCCCTCCTTTTATATGGAAAAAAGGGTTTAACCCCTTAAAAACCCAAAAATGACTCATCTACTCAATTACGAGCCCGTTTAACTCCAAAATTACCTGAAACTCAATTTCGACAATCGGACACTCTTTTTCGACTATCTCGGACATTTCGAGACTCATGGCGTAGTTAAAATTCCCATCCGAGGTACTTGACCGCAAATCACTATTCTAACCCATAAAAGTAAATGCGGGTTTCTCATTAAAATTTTACCTCTTTTGTCGCTATACTCCACGGCGACATATAAGTAAATTACTTCGACCTATACAGTCCCAAAAATAATCACAACATTCTTCGAAAATCATTAAATCCTCAAAAATCCCAAAAATCACTATTTCGAGAAATTCTCCAAATTGCCAATTTACACTTAATTATGGGATTTAATCGTCTCCAAAAGGGCGGGTTGTTACATACTCCCCCCCTTACAACGGAATTTCGTCCTCGAAATTCAGATACAACCTACACCACCAAACCTAGAATCGCTCCATATCCTAATACCTCAAGGGGAACGACACTAACCCAACGGTTCCCAATCATGTACTATGCGGCTACCGCAATCATAAAGTGACTCTAATACGTCACTTAATACCCATCCTCTATGATGCCTCTCGGCATGATTTTTAACCTTATATACTACGCCTATCCTAACTAGGCGGTATATAAAACCCTCTCCATAAGGTGCCCATACACCTCTCTAATCTGTGCATATCTGCACATCCATTGTGAACATCTGACACGTAACACTCTCTCCCAATAAGGATATCCTTTCCTCGGTGTAATACTCACCTATGGGTCCTCCCAACCCTTAAAATTTATTCTCCTAACCTCGGTGTCACTAAATATATCGAACCTACATCCTACAAATGCTATGATTTAAGCATTACCCTACTAAGCGAAACGAGTATCCTAAATATATCCCTAGTGTCCAAGGCCTCTCTCGAATTTCGACATTTGCTCGGTTTCGTGCGTGGGACGTCTCGCCAAGGCGAAATCCAAATAAGGAACCCTCCCGTTACACTACTCCCTCGCGTCGCCGATCATCGAGATATAGCGACCTAAGGCACACCAGCAGGATATCCTAAATCCTACCTACGCTAACCTACGAACGCATTTCTATTATTCTATCCTTCCGCCCATACGAAAGGAAACCTAACTAACCGAAGTGCCAACTTTCTGTAAAGCACTACGAACATCACACCCAGATCATAATTCATCAAAGTTTTCCTTTTCATTTAGGCATGACTGTTATCCTCAAATTAATTTCTCTAAGTCCTACTCCACCCAACTACTTGTGGTGAGAGGACCACTTTAGTGATTTTCCATAGCACAATATTTATATAAGCATACCATCATCACAGGGCTCATAGTCTATAGTGGTTCATCCACACTATAAGACTAACCCACATTCTTGCATCCTATAACATCTCTCCACGCCCGACGCCGTTAAGAGTCATGTGTGGAGTGTCTCACAAAGAGAAATCCAAACAAGGAACCCCTCCACACATTAACACTTGACTTCGTCGGTCACGGAGTTCCGTTATTTCAGACATGCAACCGGGATAATCCTATCCCTTATCAACAAAAGGTGATCTGAACTCCTATCTCCAACTAAGAGTCACACTACCCAGCGCTCGTACTAATTCTAGGTCCTTGCGCAAACCAGCATTGAGCTTAATCTTACAGCTCAATAATAATCATGTGGGCCTTAAATTATATCTATAAGGTTGCCACACATTCACATCAAAATAATGGAGCCTCTGCTCATCGAGGTTCCATCAATCCATAATAATAAAGGTGTACTCAACCTGTATCCAGGTGAGACACCGCAACCACAATCTGTTCCCTCCAGGAACTACGGACACGATAGTCTTGCCGTCATTAGCCTATTATCGCTACGATCAACCAATAACATCATACATATATATACAAAATATAATCACCCGCCTCTATGGCGAATGAAAGAAAACAAAATTCCGCTATCACGGAAAAAAAATAGGCCTACATTATTATGTTATCGAGACCGAAACAAAGCTCAAATTACACACAGGAGTCTAGGGCTATCGAACACCACAGCTTCATCTAGCCACACCTCTTACTAGAATTTCTTACTCTAGGCCCCATATGGGCACCCTAACCTTGTCCTTTATTCCTACCGGGAAAGGACTAACCGTGTGGCTCCGCACTCCACATCATTATTTTCATCACTGACCTTCCTGACCATGATAAAGTTGTCAACACCATCTGACTCTATAACCTCACTCCTTACAATCACCTTATTAATCCTCTTAACCTCTTCGTAAAAAGGAAAGTACACTACCAGTTTCAACAATTCTCCCCATGTGGATGTCCACTCAGGGGCACCTGAACACACCCACATTCTCCCTACAAGTGAAAATCTTCCTTAAATTTTCACATCTGGGTATTTCCATACCCTGCTCTAAGCCAAAGCTCCCGAGACATCTGCGTCCACTAGGTAGTGCCATGCTCACTTTGCACAACCCCAACTTTCATATATGGTCCTTATCAAAGACCCTTTTTGAACCCTTATCTCCACGGGGTAGTTCAATTTGAGTACCACTTTCTACCATAGCAGTACTTAGATGCTCATAACTACTACACTTTAGTAGTCGTTGCAACAATCCTTAATAATTGCCATAAGGGGAGTGACCTCTATGGCGGTCCTCATCCCAACTTCTATTAGCTGCTCCAGCTAAGCTCCACCTCCTGCTGCCCTCCGAGCTCCGCACACGATTCTCAAATGAACGCATAAAAGATTTCTATAATCTTCTAATATGGCAGGAGAACGAAATCTCACAAGAGAAATCAACAATCCTAATCCTGAGGTTCTATAACAAATGAGAGCAACGCTGAAAGCGTAGTACGTCCGCACAAATTCCTAAGGACACTAGAACCTGATGCTCTGATACCATCTGTAACAACCCGCCTAATGGGATACCGGGCGATCACTCCTATATCAAATTAAAACAGGAGTCACATAAGGATCATTCTTAGCATCACTGTCAAAAATCCATTTTGTTACTAATATCCTATTAGGCGAGCGTTAAAAACTTTTACTTAACTAATCTTTTTAAACAATTATAAATAAATCATGCACACAATTAAATGCGTAAATGAAACTGAAAGGAAAAATGAGATTAAATAAAATAACCGAACACTCGATTCAAATTATACAACCATATCGAATAACGTGCAAAGAATAAATAAATCAGTTGGACCAATGGCCCGAATGTTTGTACAATACCTCCTATCTAGAGTACAAGGAAAGAAGCGTCTACCGAGAACCCGCAAGCATCCACAGCTGCTGCAGCAGACGTCTGACTCGAAAGAAATGCCATCCAGGCGTCCCTGTCTCTGAACACCTATATATATATATATATATATATATATATATATATATATATATATATATATATATATATATATATATATATATATGTAATATACAGCAAGAGAGGAAAACTAGATAAACGGGTCAGAGCCCGAATTTGAAAATATTTTGCATGTGCATAAATGCTTTATTTTTTAAAAATAATTTTATCTCATATTTGAATTGGTATCTCACTCCCATGATATACCCCTCACCTCTCCTTTAGTAGTGCACACCTAACGCATCCTAACAACATACCCTAGTCAAGCTATCCCTGCCTAACTAGTCTAATTTACCCATCTACTATCTACCCTAGATAGTCCAAGTGCTAAGGGCTAAACTTCCCTCCATTCTTAACACTGCACTAAGTTCGTGCGTGGGGTGTCTCGCAAAGCGAAATCCAAACAAGGAACCCCCCACACTACTACTTGGCAGGGTTAATGGTAGAGATCCATTAGGCCCGTAGCACACATCTAAAGTATAAATATATACTTATATATATATATATATATATAAGTCACATTCATTTTAAATATATGTTTTACCATATACATCCGGATAATATCTCCCGGATTGAGGTTTACCAATTTCAATTTCATCTTTATAATACACATCCGGATCTACCTCCCGGACTGAGGTGTATTCTATACTCATATCAAAACTTTCTATTTCCCTTCTTATATTCATGAAATATATTTAAAGCCAATCAATTAGCATCAATTGCTTTACCAAAACATATATCTTTTTAAAAGCCAATTTTAATATCATAAAAATGCTTTTCCTTTTTAAATTATCCCATTTCCCTTTTTATACTCAGGAAATGTACCCAAAGCCATTTTCATTATCATGAAAATGCTTTGATCATACCATATGCTTCCACATCCCATCTTCCATCCGGGAGTGTTACCAAAGCCAAAACCTTTATCCCATTTCCCTTCCTATATCCAGGAAATGTAATTAAAGCCAATCCATTATCATGAATTGCTTTAATAAATCTAAGACCGCCCCTCCGGGTTTCCCCACTGGACCCGCCCCTAAATGGCTATCATCTTCCAGGGCCTATCAAACAAGACAACCTGGGAACCTAACAACGTCGGGAAGCGGCCATATGTCTGCGGTAAAGTCAGGACCACACCCTAAATCCCCTAACTAGCGCAGAAACAAATATATAATCTCTCATATGGCCTAGGGACTATATCCACCCTGCTCAATAGCCAGGGGGCTTCACCACAACGCGCGCAACTTCCCTTATGATAGCGATTTAGGGAGGTGTGTAATCCATATTTTATCAATTATGAAAAACATTTTATCATTCCATTTAGAAAATATTCGTACTTATATTTTCAAATCATTTCCATCATATCATATATATATATACTTATACCATATATTCCTCCTAGAACATATAAACGGCCGTAATGGCCTATAGCATCTAGCGATGACCAATAATACCAAAGATTCCCTCCAGGATTCATAATCATGTATTCATATAAGCATGATACTAAACCCAAAGTATTTCTTACTTTAATAAACAATACTTAACTTAATCCCCTCTAGGGATTTACTTGGATAACTCTAATTATACCATTTCACACTAAGCGAATATATAACTATATTCCCCATTCATCCTAACTATCTCATAGGATATACCCAATCTACCTTCGTTTATAATTATGCTTCCGATACGCATAATTATATAGGCCTAAGAGCCCACTAAAGCACCCTAGATATTTACCTCCCCCGAACAATCGTAAATTTGGTGGGTTATGGATTTCACTTCCATGAACCCAAGGACTACCCATTGTCCATAATATCACCTAAAGGTTCCCACCCTAACTCAGGAACCCGAAACCTTACAATTCTATAATTATCCTATTTTCCTCGAAAATATAGTTTAAGGGTTATACATTTAAACCCTCACTTAACCCTCCTAAATTCCTTTAATTAGAGGATCATATAGTCCTAAAAGGTCCATTTATGTCATCACATAAATGACCTCGAATCAATTTGAATTGGAATTCACCCCATCCAATTCACCTTAAGAAAATTGCCTATTTTCAGCAGGGGTCGATCGATCGACCCTTGGCCGTCGATCGATCGAGCCCGCTTGATCGATCGATCGATCATGTCGAGATGCTTCTTCTCCGAGAAGCTGTTTCGGCCATTAAAGCTTCTCCCAAGATTTTGTTGCCTCAATCAACGGCCTACAACTTCAATCAACTACAACTACACATATATAAAGGGTTCTAAACATCCTAGAACCCTAAACCACCAATTAATTTAGATTAATTTCTAAGTTTCTCCAATAATCAAATTTTAGGGGTTTATTCGTTTTATCTCCCGAAAACCCGTTTTATCCACGAAAACCCCACCCAAAATCATTAGGGTTTTTTATACCAACAATGATATGAGATATTTATGCTTTAAAATAAATAAAGCAAGTAAACACTTGCCTCGTGGATAAAATCCGATGTCCTCGAGCCGAATCCCGCGGAGGCTGGCCGGAATCTCCCCCTTTCTCCTCTTTTCTTCCTCCTCTCTCTCTATTCTCTCTCTTTTCTCTTCTTTCTTTCTCTTTTTCTTCCTCTCTCCCTTTTTTTATATGGAGAAAAGGGTTTAACCCCTTAAAAACCCATAAACGACTCATCTACTCAATTACGAGCCCGTTTAACTCCAAAATTACCCGAAACTTAATTTCGACAATCGGACACTCTTTTCCGACTATCTCGGACATTTCGAGACTCATGGCGCAGTCAAAATTCCCATCCGAGGTACTTGACCGCAAATCACTATTCTAACCCATAAAAGTAAATGCGGGTTTTCATATTGAAATTTTACCTCTTTTGTCGCTATACTCCACGGCGACATATAAGTAAATTACTTCGACCTATACAGTCCCAAAAATAATCACAACATTCTTCAAAAATCATTAAATCCTCGAAAATCCCAAAAATCACTATTTCGAGAAATTCTCCAAATTGCCAATTTACACTTAATTATGGGATTTAATCGTCTCCAAAAGGGCGGGTTGTTACATACTCCCCCCCTTACAACGGAATTTCGTCCTCGAAATTCAGATACAACCTACACCACCAAACCTAGAATCGCTCCAAATCCTAATACCTCAAGGGGAACGACACTAACCCAATGGTTCCCAATCATGTACTATGCGGCTACCGCAATCATAAAGTGACTCTAATACGTCACTTAATACCCATCCTCTATGATGCCTCTTGGCATGATTTTTAACCTTATATACTACGCCTATCCTAACTAGGCGGTATATAAAACCCTCTCCATAAGGTGCCCATACACCTCTCTAATCTGTGCATATCTGCACATCCATTGTGAACATCTGACACGTAACACTCTCTCCCAATAAGGATCTCCTTTCCTCGGTGTAATACTCACCTATGGGTCCTCCTAACCCTTAAAATTTATTCTCCTAACCTCGGTGTCACTAAATATATCGAACCTACATCCTACAAATGCTATGATTTAAGCATTACCCTACTAAGCGAAACAAGTATCCTAAATATATCCCTAGTGTCCAAGGCCTCTCTCGACTTTCGACATTTGCTCGGTTTCGTGCGTGGGACGTCTCGCCAAGGCGAAATCCAAATAAGGAACCATCCCGTTACACTACTCCCTCGCGTCGTCGATCATCGAGATATAGCGACCTAAGGCACACCAGCAGGATATCCTAAATCCTACCTACGCTAACCTACGAACACATTTCTATTATTCTATCCTTCCGCCCATACGAAAGGAAACCTAACTAACCGAAGTGCCAACTTTCTGTAAAGCACTACGAACATCACACCCAGATCATAATTCATCAAAGTTTGCCTTTTCATTAAGGCCTGACTGTTATCCTCAAATTAATTTCTCTAAGTCCTACTCCACCCAACTACTTGTGGTGAGAGGACCACTTTAGTGCTTTTCCATAACACAATATTTATATAAGCATACCATCATCACAGGGCTCATAGTCTATAGTGGTTCATCCACACTATAAGACTAACCCACATCCTTGCATCCTATAATATCTCTCCACGCCCGACGCCGTTAAGAGTCATGTGTGGAGTGCCTCACAAAGCGAAATCCAAACAAGGAACCCCTCCACACATTAACACTTGACTTCGTCGGTCACGGAGTTTCGTTATTTGAGACATGCAACCGGGATAATCCTATCCCTTATCAACAAAAGGTGATCCGAACTCCTATCTCCAACTAAGAGTCACACTACCCAGCGCTCGTACTAATTCTAGGTCCTTGCGCAAACCAGCATTGAGCTTAATCTTACAGCTCAATAATAATCATGTGGGCCTTAAATTATATCTATAAGGTTGCCACACATTCACATCAAAATAATGGAGCCTCTGCTCATCGAGGTTCCATCAATCCATAATAATAAAGGTGTACTCAACCTGTATCCAGGTGAGACACCGTAACCACAATCTGTTCCCTCCAGGAACTACGGACACGATAGTCTTGCCGTCATTAGCCTATTATCGCTCCGATCAACCAATAACATCATACATATATATACAAAATATAATCACCCGCCTCTATGGCGAGTGAAAGAAAACAAAATTCCGCTATCGCGAAAAAAAAAATAGGCCTACATTATTATGTTATCGAGACCGAAACAAATCTCAAATTACACACAGGAATCTAGGGCTATCAAACACCACAGCTTCATCTAGCCACACCTCTTACTAGAATTTCTTACTCTAGGCCCCATATGGGCACCCTAACCTTGTCCTTTATTCCTACCGGGAAAGGACTAACCGTGTGGCTCTGCACTCCACATCATTATTTTCATCACTGGCCTTCCTGACCATGATAAAGTTGTCAACACCATCTGACTCTATAACCTCACTCCTTACAATCACCTTATTAATCCTCTTAACCTCTTCGTAAAAAGGAAAGTACACTACCAGTTTCAACAATTCTCCCCATGTGGATGTCCACTCAGGGGCACCTGAACACACCCACATTCTCCCTACAAGTGAAAATCTTCCTTAAATTTTCACATCTGGGTATTTACATACCCTGCTCTAAGCCAAAGCTCCCGAGCCATCTGCGTCCACTAGGTAGTGCCATGCTCACTTTGTACAACCCCAACTTTCATATGTGGTCCTTATCAAAGACCCTTTTAGAACCCTTATCTCCACGGGGTAGTTCAATTTGAGTACCACTTTCTACCATAGCAGTACTTGGATGCTCATAACTACTACACTTTAGTAGTCGTTGCAACAATCCTTAATAATTGCCATAAGGGGAGTGACCTCTATGGCGGTCCTCATCCCAACTTCTATTAGCTTCTCCAGCTAAGCTCCACCTCCTGCTTCCCTCCGAGCTCCGCACACGATTCTCAAACGAACGCATAAAAGATTTCTATAATCTTATAACATGGCAGGAGAACGAAATCTCACAAGAGAAATCAACAATCCTAATCCTGAGGCTCTATAACAAATGAGAGCAACGCTGAAAGCGTAGTACGTCCGCGCAGATTCCTAAGGACACTAGAACCTGATGCTCTGATACCATCTGTAACAACCCGCCTAATGGGATACCGGGCGATCACTCCTATATCAAATTAAAACAGGAGTCACATAAGGATCATTCTTAGCATCACTGTCGAAAATCCATTTTGTTACTAATATCCTATTAGGCGAGCGTTAAAAACTTTTACTTAACTAATCTTTTTAAACAATTATAAATAAATCATCCACACAATTAAATGCGTAAATGAAACTGAAAGGAAAAATGAGATTAAATAAAATAACCGAACACTCGGTTCAAATTATACAACCATATCGAATAACGTGCAAAGAATAAATAAATCAGTTGGACCATTGGCCCGAATGTTTGTACAATACCTCCTATCTAGAGTACAAGGAAAGAAGCGTCTACCGAGAACCCGCAAGCATCCACAGCTGCTGCAGCAGACGTCTGACTCGAAAGAAATGCCATCTAGGCGTCCCTCTGTCTGGACACCTATATATATATATAATATACAGCAAGAGAGGAAAAGTAGATAAACGGGTCAGAGCCCTAATTTGAAAATATTTTGCAAGTGCATAAATGCTTTATTTTTGAAAAATAATTTTATCTCATATTTGAATTGGTATCTCACTCCCATGATATACCCCTCACCTCTCCTTTAGTAGTGCACAACTAACGCATCCTAACAACATACCCTAGTCAAGTTATCCCTTCCTAACTAGTCTAATTTATCCATCTACTATCTACCCTAGATAGTCCAAGTGCTAAGGGCTAAACTTCCCTCCATTCTCAACACTGCACTAAGTTCGTGCGTGGGGTGTCTCGCAAAGCGAAATCCAAACAAGGAACCCCCCGATACACTACTACTTGGCAGGGTTAATGGTAGAGATCCATTAGGCCCGTAGAACACATCTAAAGTATAAATATATACTTATATATATATATATATATACAAGTCACATTCATTTTAAATATATGTTTTACCATATACATCCGGATAATATCTCTCGGACTGAGGTTTACCAATTTTAATTTCATCTTTATAATACACATCCGGATCTACCTCCCGGACTGAGGTGTATTCTATACTCATATCAAAACTTTCTATTTCCCTTCTTATATTCAGGAAATATATTTAAAGCCAATCCATTAGCATGAATTGCTTTACCAAAACATATATCTTTTAAAGGCCAATTTCATTATCATAAAAATGCTTTTTCTTTTTAAATTATCCCATTTCCCTTTTTATACTCAGGAAATGTACCCAAAGCCATTTTCATTATCATGAAAATGCTTTGATCATACCATATGCTTCCACATCCCTTCTTCCATCCGGGAGTGTTACAGAAGCCAAAACCTTTATCCCATTTCCCTTCCTATATCCAGGAAATGTAATTAAAGCCAATCCATTATCATGAATTGCTTTAATAAATCTAAGACCGCCCCTCCGGGTTTCCCCACTGGACCCGCCCCTAAATGGCTATCATCTTCCAGGGCCTATCAAACAAGACAACCTGGGAACCTAACAACGTCGGGAAGCGGCCATATGCCTACGGGAAAGTCAGGACCACACCCAGAATCCCCTAACCAGGGCAGAAACAAATATATAATCGCTCATATGGCCTAGGGACTATATCCACCCTGCTCAATAGCCAGGGGGCTTCACCACAACGCGCGCAACTTCCCTTATGATAGCGATTTAGGGAGGTGTGTAATCCATATTTTATCAATTATGAAAAACATTTTATCATTCCATTTTGAAAATATTCGTACTTATATTTTCAAATCATTTCCATCATATCATATATATATATATATATATATATATATATATATATATATATATATATATATATATATATTTATTTATACCATATATTCCTCCTAGAACATATAAACGACCATAATGGCCTATAGCATCTAGCGATGACCAATAATCCCAAAGATTCCCTCCAGGAATCATAATCATGCATTCATATAAGCATGATACTAAACCCAAAGTATTTCTTACTTTAATAAACAATACTTAACTTAATCCCCTCTAGGGATTTACTTGGATAACTCCAATTATACCATTTCACACTAAGCGAATATATAACTATATTCCCCATTCATCCTAACTATCTCATAGGATATACCCAATCTACCTTCGTTTATAATTATGCTTCCGATACGCATAATTATATAGGCCTAAGAGCCCACTAAAGCACCCTAGGGATTTACCTCACCCAAACAACCATAAATTTGGTGGGTTATGGATTTCACTTCCATGAACCCAAGGACTACCCATTGTCCATAATATCACCTAAAGGTTCCCACCCTAACTCAGGAACCCGAAACCTTCCAATTCTATAATTATCCTATTTTCCTCGAAAATATAGTTTAAGGGTTATACATTTAAACCCTCACTTAACCCTCCTAAATTCCTTTAATTAGAGGACCATATTGTCCTAAAAGGTCCCTTTATGTCATCACATAAATGACCTCGAATCAATTTGAATTGGAATTCACCCCATCCAATTCACCCTAAGAAAATTGCCTATTTTCAGTAGGGGTCGATCGATCGACCCTTGGCCGTCGATCGATCGATGGCTCAATCAATCGAGCCCCCATGATCGATCGATCGATCATGTCGAGAAGCTTCTTCTCCGAGAAGCTGTTTCGGCCATTAAAGCTTCTCCCAAGCTTTTGTCGCCTCAACCAACGGCCTACAACTTCAATCAACTACAACTACACATATATAAAGGGTTCTAAACATCCTAGAACCCTAAACCACCAATTAATTTTGGATTAATTTCTAATTTTCTCCAATAATTAAATTTTAGGGGTTTATTCATTTTATCTCCCGAAAACCCGTTTTATCCACGAAAACCCCACCCAAAATCATTAGGGTTTGTTATACCAACAATGATATGAGATATTTATGCTTTAAAATAAATAAAGCAAGTAAACACTTGCCTCGTGGATAAAATCCGATGTCCTCGAGCCGAATCCCGCGGAGGCTGGCCGGAATCTCCCCCTTTCTCCTCTTTTCTTCCTCCTCTCTCTCTTCTCTCTCTTTTCTATTCTTTCTCTTCTTCTTCCTCTCTCCCTCCTTTAATATGGAGAAAAGGGTTTAACCCCTTAAAAACCCAAAAACGACTCGTTTACTCCATTACGAGCCCGTTTAACTCCAAAATTACCCAGAACTCAATTTCGACAACCGGACACTCTTTTCCGACTATCTCGGACATTCCGAGACTCTTGGTGCAGTTGAAATTCCCATCCGAGGCACTTGACCCCAAATCACTATTCTAACCCATAAAAGTAAATGCGGGTTTTCTCATTGAAATTTTACCTCTTTTGTCGCTATACTCCACGGCGACATATAAGTAAATTACTTCGACCTATGCAGTCCCAAAAATAATCACAACATCCTTCGAAAATCATTAAATCCTCGAAAATCCCAAAAATCACTATTTCGAGAAATTCTCCAAATTGCCAATTTACACTTAATTATGGTATTTAATCGTCTCCAAAAGTGCGGGTTGTTACA
Source organism: Sambucus nigra (assembly GCA_949130495.1). Lineage (NCBI taxonomy): Eukaryota > Viridiplantae > Streptophyta > Magnoliopsida > Dipsacales > Adoxaceae > Sambucus > Sambucus nigra. The sequence continues at coordinate 290,704,014 of OX422223.1, forward strand.
AAATCGTAAGCACATAAGCTGGAGGTAGTCATAGACATATATCTGTGGGTCATAACCATATCACATTTCCCCACCGGACTCTAAACTCACATACAGTGGTCCTGCAAAAGTCCTATGACTTGGGAAAATGACTAAACACTTGCTGGCCACGCCAGAGTGGACCTCCAACTACGCATAACCAATAATGATAGCATAACTCGAGTAGGTATGTTCACATATATATCAAACACACATAGATATATTTATACACACACACACACACACATATATATATATATATATATATTACCGGATAATTGTGCATATATTACTCATAGCACTACCCCACAAATTCCGAGTCTGCTCTGACTCTCGATTTATCAAGTATTCACTTATTCATTACAAATTCTTTAATTTCACATTCTGGCCACCATGATATTCTACCCTAGAACTTATCCTAACACCTACCGAAATCCCAATCTGATTTCACAATCGATATTTGAGTACTTTTCACCCTAGGGTACCCAAAATTTCACACTCGAAACTTACTCACGTATCATCTAAGGTACTCTCTAACTGTCCCTTAGTATTTCCAGAAGTTGAATTTCATTATCCGGACCCCATAAACCCAATTGAGTCCCAAACGATGCACGAAAAAACACATAATGCAAGGGAGCTCAGCATAGCATACCAAACCAGTTCGCTAGCTGGTTCGAACCGATTCGGTGAGAGAACTGGTTTGAACTGATACATTGAGAGAATTGGTTCGCTCCACCTAACGAACTGGTTCGGTTTTGTTGGGCGGCCTTGATGAACTTTTGACTGGTTCCCCCTCTTTCCCATTATCCCTAGGAGTTACAACGTTCACCCAAACCCCGAATATGGATTCTAAACCAAACCCAGACACAAATTTGCAGAATTCTACATATAATTTATCCTAATAACCTCTATTACATGAGATTATCAATCTATATAAAAAAATTGCGCATAATTTCCAACCCTAATTCAAGATCTCATATTTTATGTTTTAGATCAATCAAGAATTCATCTTAAACATTCTCTTCAAATTAGATCTAACATATATTCATAAGAAAAGCTCCTTCCAATAGTTTCATAAGTAAAAAATCCGTTTTTACATGTTTCTCCCACTCAAAATTTATGTCTTCCTACACCAAATTTCTACATGAATGATTGAAAACTACACTATGATTATAGCAAGTTAAATACTTGCCTTAAAATTATAGAAATTATGAGATTATCTCCTTGATTTCTTCTTTTGGCAATGTTCTTGAGTCCAGAATAATTCAATCTCCCACCCACATCACTTTCTCCTCGATTTCTTCAAATTCTCCTTCTCTTTTCTCTCCTCCCTCAAAGCTCTTATCTTTAGAATGGTTGGATGGATGTCCACTCCATCCACCTTCCCTAATTATAACCCTAAACGCTCAAAATTCAGAAATAAGTTAGCCCATATGAGTAAAATGACCTGAATTCCCTTTATCGGGTCTCGCCGGATCTAAAAAGTCCCCAATACCCAAATACAACTCTCGAGTACCTATTTCTGACTATCTCGACCCATTCCGAAACATTTTCACAATTGAAATTACCATCAAAGTTATCTAACATTAATTTTCATCTCATTTACAACCCTATCCGTGTGTTTCAAATGAGATACTATTAAACTGGTCGATTTTACTTACTTATGACGTAATATAATTTAACATGTTTTCATTTGCTTATCATACAAGTAAATATAATTACACATAAATATTAATTATTTTATTCACCAATTAATATTTATTTAAGTAGCTTTATTTCTTAATTTAATTAAATTAAATTCACTCTTGTAATTTAAAATGTTCAAAATACGAGGTGTTACATACTCCCTCTTAACAACGGAATTTCATCTCCGAAATTCGGATATACCTAGAATTAAGCGCTTTGGATACTTTTCTCGGATGGCATCCTCATATTCCCAAATCCACTCACGACAACATTATGGTTTCCCCATTGTACACGCACCAATGGTACCAACTTGATCGAAGTCCTACTCACTATGGCCCAACCTAGCGATGAGTCTCTTCTCATAAAAACGTCCCATTATAAGTAAATATCCTCTAACGTTATATGCCAATATACCACATCATCTATGAGATACCTCCTTATTGACGACACATAAAACACATCATGAATTTGCTGCAAATATTGCAATTAGTCGAGCCTATCCACAACCGGCCTTACCCTCTCGATAATGGTGAAAGGCCCCACATACCTAGGTGTTAACCTCCAATATTCACAAACTGCATCATTATGTCCATGGGAGATACCCGCAGAAACACCTGGCCACTCATGTTAATCTCTAAAAATCTCTGGTTCTCATCGACATAACTCTTTTGTCGTCCTGAACTACACGAATATGACCCTTGATCAATTCAATCTTTTCCGACATATCCTGAATCACGTTATGCCCAAGAAGCTTATTGTTACCCACCTCTAACTAACTAGAGGGTAGACGATAAGGTCTCCCGTACAAAGCCTCGAAAGGCGCCATGCTAATAGTAAACTAGTATGATTTATTATATGCAACTCTAACAATGGTACATACTGCTCCCAACTACCCTTAAAGTCGAGAATACACATCCTCACCATATCCTCCAACATCTTACTCACCCTTTTTATCTGCCCATCGAGCTACGATGATATGCCTTTCTCAAACGTAACTCAGTCCCCATCACCTCTTGATGACTCTACCAAAGGTGGGGCACAAAGATCTTATCTTGATCCAAAATAATGTTGGTCAGCACCTCATGCTGACTCATTAACTTTTTATAATGAAATGTTGGGCACACTGCTCGATCGTGTAATTTACCAAAATTAGTAACAACTGCTCCACCTCGATCAACCGATCCCATTAACAAAGAGGGGATATTGACCCCTCTGCAACGTTGGTAATCCAAAATGAATTCCATCAGTATGCATTCACATTCCCTCACTGGAACCTCCAATTATTGCAAAACTCTAGTTGATCGCCTAGGATCAACCTTCTCTATCTCAAGAATGATGTATCCGGAGACAAACTCCATTATATCTCACTCCATACTGACCGATATGTATTATATCCAATATTATATGGTACATCTTTAGCCCCCTCTTGGGTACACTAAAAACCGTGACCCATGCATCCACTCTAACACCATGCACTTTATAGGGCCTCCTCGTCTGTTACAATCAACTTCCTATTGATGCACAAGACACCCTCAGAATTGATTGAATATGACTTCCTCTACCTTCCAAAGTTGTTGGAACCTCTCTTGGAAAGAAGGGTCCCGTGACTTTGTCTCCACAGTTCCTTAACCCATCTCTAGTGTGATGGTTCTCCCTGCTATAAATGCTCGAACTATTTTTCTTCCCCTAATGAAGTTCAATCCACCCCACCATTTCACATCTACTGTTAACTTCCCTACAGTTAGACAGATCCACCCATTTATCTTCACATTACTGTGACACCCCGCTTAAAATAATAATGGGTGGCCAACCCTATACTAAAATAAATCAGGAATATCAAATGGATCATTCTCAGCATCAACTGACGATATAAAATAAACATAGCTAACTACCCAATACTATAAAAAAAAGGGTGCCAAAATTTTTTAAAACATACAATGCAATAATCAACCAAAAATATAATAACTATTGAACGATGATAAAGTACACACACATGATAAGATAAAAGAGAATAGTTCTATAGTACATCAGAAATACACAAAAGAAAATACATGAATATGCTGCCGGGTCACAGACAATACAACAACTGTGAATAGCAATATAAATAAAATGCTACAACTACAACTCTAGGGTGTAAACCCGATACACAAACTGAATCCTAATCTAGATATACAAAAGATAGGAAACAGCTATTTCAAAATTCCGCGATAGTCCGCTACTTCCACAGCTCCACGAATACACTGGATAGATAACATCATTGGTCTCCTTGTGGAGGAACACCAAAAATAATACAATATATATAGCAAGAGAAAATATAAACGGGTCAGAGCCCGAGGTGTGAAAACATTTTAGCAAGTGCATTAAAATGCATAATAATTATAAATGCATTATAACATGATTAAAGTGGAGTCGTACTCTCCAGAAAATCCAACTCACCTCTCAACTAGAGCGCGCACCTAAACATATGCACATGGTCCTCAAATAATTTCCCAACACTAATTAGGGGCAAACCAATCTAACCTACACCCAAAACCACACTCACGTAACCCAACATCTATAACATAACCATCAACTTCCGATTCTGCCGTAACCCAAATACACGTCTAAACTTATTAACTTATAATTATGCATATACATACACTCTTACTAGAATTTATCGGATTCTAGTTATTAACTTACAAGAGTTATTAGCATCTATATGCTAAGGACAAAACGTCTCCCAACTCTCAACATTGCACTGTGTTTCTTGTGTGGGACGTCTCGCAAAGCGAAATCCAAACAAGGAACCCCCCCCCCCCCCCCCGATGCACTACTCCTTGACAATGTTGATTATCGAGATTCATTAGGCCCTCAATGCACGACGCATATAACATCAACTACTGTTTAAATATTACTCGAGTTTATTCCCATAAAACCTTGTTTGATTATAATATATAAATCTGAGTACTAAGGACTAAACTTATCCCCACTCCCAACATTGCACTGCGTTTCGTGCGTGGGACATCTCGCAAAGAGAAATCCAAACAAGGACCCCCCCCCCCCCCCGATACTCTACTCCTTAACAATGTTGGTCGTTGAGGTCCATTATGCCCTCGGTACCCAACACATAACTATAAATACATATAAGGAGAAATTATCTCTAAACACATAAATAAGATAATGCTCCGAACCATTTAGGGTCTATAACATTACTCTAGTTATAAAGCACAGTCATTTCATCCCAACAATTAAGTACACATAACACACTTAGCGTACATATTAATATCCCAACATCCAATCACATAAGGATATACAAAATACTTCACAATGCTATCATCTTCCAGGAATTACTCACTTTATCCCGGGTTACCATATATCGGATTATAATCACATCGCCATGGTAATAAAACAAATCACAACGTATAGGAAGCGGTTATAGCTCCGAACCAAAAGTGAGAATGAATCATACTCAAGACTTCTCACCCCGAATAAAATCACACAATAAATAAAGGACGACTATGACCTGGGTACTACACGTACCCTGCTCCTCAAGCCAGGGGCCTCACCCACATCGCGCAACTTCCCATGATAGCAATGAAGGGTATGATCACACAATAAGTATACATATATCAATCATACTAGATACATATATACAATCACATCATATAAATGCAAACCATCACACGGGGCATTTATATTACGCCATATAGGTATACATACTCTTTTACGCTCGTATGTATGAAAGAAGTAATTTCATTTATAGGTATGTTACTCTCGATATACTAATCGTTGATAACTTGCATACTATCCCATTCTCGTACACCGAACCCTCGCTTGAAACTTACTCATCCCGCACGTCTATGAGTCTGAAAAGTCTCCCAATTCAACAAACATTAAGGATACCCTCTATATCCAAAAATACACCGATCAACAATCATTAATCTCCAAATGAAAACCTCGACACTAAAAGGATTTCCCCACTAAATCGATACGATAACTCAAACTCATACACTCTCACAATAACTCACTAAAAACTCACATTACATCTAAGCATCTATCAATCTGACTCTCATTTCCTTAGTGAGAGAGGCACTACACCCTCAAATCCATTATGAAATAGACCCCAAATATCTCCTCACCTTCCTAAGGTCATCAATCCCCTGATATAATCACTTAACCCTCTATGATACAATAACCAAGAAGGTCCATAAATATAAACCCAAAAGAGAGGGGATAAACTTGAAATCTCAACTTGGACCAAAAACAGAGGCCCGGTCGACCGGTCCCCTGGCCGCAATTGACCGCGGTTTTTAATTTTGCCTAAAAACAAACAGTGGGCTTTTCCCTTGAGGCGCGGTCGATCGGCCCCCTGGTCGTGGTCGATCGGCCTTACCAGTTACCTCGGCCAAACACCATTTTTGATGAATTCTAACTTTCCAAAAACTCCAAAATTCTAATTTTTAATCACCAATCTTCAACCCAATTGTGTTACTAACATTAAAACTCATCAAATATATATACCTAACTAATTTACTATCTCAAATCCATTATATACACATCAATTGTAAGGTTTAACCCAAAATCTAAGTTTTATCAATTATAACCCAAAATCCATAATTTAATCCACAAATCATGAAATAAAGGATGCACCAGAATTATTTGACAAGTTTAACCACTTGCCTCAAAGTTGTAGAGGTTGAATCTTCCTCGAAATCACGCAATAACCAGAATCCGCAAGCTTTTCTTCTATTTCTCTTCTTCCTTTCCTCTTCTCTCTCTCTCTCTCTAGGGCTTTCTCTCAATCTCAAATGAGATTGTTATCTCATGGAGGCTTAATAAGCCTTATCTCCAAAATACTCAACTTTAAATGGTAATACACACTTTAAATGACTCGGTTACTTTAATTTGTTCCAAATGAACTTAAAATATTTTGGAACCCAAATAAGACCCAAGTACAGGCATTTCAACTATCTCGACCCTTTCGGAATCAACCGCACACTCAAAATCGTCATTCAAAATACTTTCTAACATCTTCAAATTTTGACCTCAGTTGCCAATTTAATAATTCTCCAATAAAATTAATTAAATTATCAATCCACGATATATCCCTACTAGCTAGACTCTCCAACTCTCTCAACTCCCTTCAGGTGGAAGCATTGATCTCGATAGTGTAAAAGTGCGGCATTTATGACATCAACATAAGTCTTTAATGTTGGGTTTCCCAATAAATGATGGTGAATCCTCCAAGTGAGTCCATTAATAAACTTAAGGACCCTCTTCTCCTCGGTATTCACCTTGTCTGTAATAAATTTCACTAGGCATGTGAAATCCTCCTCATATTCGACCATAGTCCGACCCTCTTGTGATACATCTAGAAACATCATCCTCAACCCCGTCTGAACCGCTGATGAAAAGAACTTATGGTCAAACCGCACCCAAAATGCTTGGATACTCATCAAATTCCTCTCCTCTGCTGTAGTAACTGACTCCCACCACTACATAGCTGCTCCAACTAGCTTGAACATAGCCAGTACCTACTTTTGAGTGTCCCTGCACTCAACCATATGCAAATGCCTTTATATGTCCTTCTTCCATTGGCTAGCTGCTACAACGTCCGTATTTCCCTAAAACTCTAGTGGATGAACATTTTAAAAGGTCTCTTTGAATCATTCCCAAACAGACGGCACTGGGTAAGCCTAAATTGGCACCACTAGCTGATGTGGTTGTGCTTAAAGAAACCATTACGCCATGGTAGTCATCACAGCATTAACCACTTGTGCAACAATAGTGGAAACCTCTACTGCGGTCACCGTCCCTTGAGGAGCCTACAGCTCCGGTTGAGCCTCCTCCTTTACAACCCTCCTTGTGGCACGTGCTGGTCGTCCCCTCCTATTTTGTGGCATCTAAAACCAAACCAAAATACTATAAGATTCACTTCAACTATATACAATATTATAAGAACATAAAAGCACAATATGAATCAACAGACCTAACCATAGGGCTCTACATCATAGAAAATACAACGCTGAAAATGTAGTAAGTCCGTACAGATCCTAAGGACACTTGAACCTGATGCTCTTATACCATCTATGATACCACGTCTAGTTTAATAACTGGTGGTCATTCCCCTACTAAAATAAAATAGGAATCTTAGTCTGGTTCATTCTTAGCATCCCTATCGAAAAAAAAACTTATTAACCTACTTTATGACATATTTAATCATAAATATAAACAATATCCATAATGAAATAATCACGAGTGTTAATGGCATAAATAAATAAAGCAACTGAATAACTTTCGGTAAAATCCACATACAATCATCTGACTAAAATGAAATAAAACAACAAAGTCTCAAAGTGAAAACTGTCGACTGTGGGCCACATGTCCTAAATGAAATACTAGAGTAACATCCTAGCTATGTAGAATGGATAGAAGCATCTATGCAAATGCTGCAGGAATCCACAACTGTTGCAGCATCGTTTCACTGGAAGAACACGTAACCTGGCATCCCTGTGGCTGAGCACCTAAAAGGTTTTGAAAAATATTTTTGATAAAAGTCAGTGCTCAAAACCATTTTAAAAATTTTACAGTTATTTAAAATGCAGTTATTAGTATGCAACAGAATTATTCATGTTCATTTGGTGTCGCACTCACATGAGATTATCCTCGCCCCTCATCTATAGTGCACACCTAATGCATGTATTTTAATTCCTTAGTTATGCTAGCCTGCCTAACTAGTCTAGTCAATCATAACATTGTCTGATACGCTAAACCTCTAGCTCAATTGCGTTGCACATATTTTACTTTACTTTATTTATCTCTTAGTTATCACATAAGCTATATTATCATAATTCTCAATTATATTCAGATCGTTACATAATCACATAATTGTACACTAGTTAAAATTTAACGTGCACACGTTCATTAAATTCACATATACATTTAACAATCTTTTATATGTACATATATAGTATCCCTGAGTTGTCCTCCCAGATGCATATCCTAGTATGTTATCAGGCTCTAGGTAAGTCACATACCACTCTTGGGCCACCGGGTTGGAATCTCAAGACCGATCCCAAATCGTAAACATATAAAGTGGGGGCAGTCATAGACACACATCCGTGGGTCATAACCATACCACATTACCCCATCGGACTTTAAACTCACATACAATGGTCATGCAATAGTCCTATGACCTGGGAAAATGACTCAACACCTGTTGGTCATGCCAGGGTGGACCGCCCACTATACGCAACATTCAACGATAGCATAACTAGAATAGGTATGTTCACATATATATCAAACACCCATAGATATATTAATATACATACACTATCTCTCTCGATGTGTGTTTTTAAAGATTAATCGTGCATATATCCCTCGTAGCAAATCCCCAGTCTACCATGACTCCCGATTTATCAAGTATTCACTTACTTGTTATAAATTATTTAATTTCACATTTCTGGCCACCATGATATTCTACCTTATCACTTAGCCTAATACCTACCAAAATCCCAATCCGATTTCATAATCGATTTTTGAGTACTTTTCACCCTAGTGTACAATAAATTTCACACCCTGAATTTACTCCTGTATCACCTAAGGTACTTTCTAACGGTCCCTTATTATTTCCAGAAGTTCAATTTCATTATTCGGACCCCATAAACCTAATTGAGTCCCAAATAATGCATGTATAACCACAAAAGTCAAGGGAGGCCAGCACAGTAGATCTAACCGGTTCGATGGATGGTCTAAACCGACTCGATGAGCAAATTAGTTCGCTCCGCCTAGCGAATCGATTCGGTTCTTCTAGGCTGCCTTGACAAACTTTTGATGTGTTCCCCTCTTTTCCATCAACCCTAAGAGTTCCAACCTTCACCTAAACCCCTAATATGGATTATAAACCAAACCTAAACATAAATTTTCAAAATTCTACATATATTTCGCTCAATAACCTCTATTATATGAGATTATCAATTAATATCAAGAATTGCGCAAAGTTTCCAACCCTAAAATAAGATATCGTCTTTTATGATTTAAATCAATCAAGAATTCATCTCAAACATTTTATTCAAATTGGGTCTAATATATAATCATAATAAAATTTCTCTTCAATAGTGTCATTAGTAAAAACCCCATTTTTACATGTTTCTCCCACCCAAAATTTGAGTCTTCCTCCACTAAATTTCTACACGAATGATTGAAAACTACACAACGATTATAGCAAGTTAATTAATTGCCTTAGAATTTTAAAAATTCTAAGATTCTCTCTTTGAGTTCTTATTTTGGCAACATTCTTAACTTTGGAATAATTTGATCTCCTACCTAGATCACTTTCTCCTCAATTTATCTCCTCTCTCAAAGCTCTTGCCTTTAGAATCGTTGTCTAGCACCCACTCCATCCACCTTCCCTAATTATAACCCTAAACACTCCAAATCCCGAAATTAAGTCATCCCACATGAGTAAAATGACCTGAATGCCCTTTTCTCGGTCCCGTTTGGCCTTAAAAAGCTCCGGATACCTAAATACAGCTCTCGAACCTAATTCTGACTATCTCGACCCATTCTGGATAATTGGCGCACTCAAAATTACCATCCGAGTTATCTAACATTAATTTTTATCTCATTCCCAACACGACCCAATCCGCGTATCTTGAATGAGATACCATTAAACCCGTCAATTTTACTCACTGACGATGTAATATAAATTTAACATGTTTTCATTTACCTATCACACGAGTAAATTGTAATACCCCGTACTTTTGTCTATATTTATTTTTGGGGATTAATTAATTAAATGCGTATTAATTAATTAAATGCGTATTAATTGGAAATTAATCCGGGATATAAATACTAATGAGATGCGAATTGGTATTTGATTAGGTGCATATATGATTATATATGAACTTGGTATTATAAAATTTGTCGTGAGATTTACATACGGCATTTTAGAAATTTTGTTGAGACGCGTGGGACCGCCGCGTCACGGTATAATATTTTGATATTAAAAGTGAATTTAAAATCTATAATCCGTATGGTCATTTTGAGTGCGCCAACGCGTCCGGAAGGGTCGAGATAGTCAGAAAACACTAGCCGGGGGTATAGTTTGGGTCCCGGGGTATTTTTAGGCCATTCCGGCACTATAAAGGGTATTTTAGTAATTTGGTATTTTTGGGTAATTAAAAGTGACGAAAATTGAGAGTTGTAATCTGATAAGGATTGACCCCAACCAACCCTTATTAACCCAACAAGCTACGGAGGTTTATTAATTAGGTTTTCATAAGTTCCCCAAAGCAAACCCTAGCCACCATAGCCTTTTGGAGAAGAAAGCTTAGAGAAGGAGAGAGAGAGAGGAATTCTGCAGAAATTCTACACCAAATCCACACCAAATCCGGAATCAAACCAAGGCAAGTGACTTTATTTCCATTTAATTACTGAGAATGTCTTTTCCATGTTAGAAATTGAAGAATCTTATTTGTTCTTGAAAGATTAAAAGAAAACCCATGAAATTTGAAGTTATTATTGAATGTTGGGATAGGTTTGCATGTAGAAACATTGTTGGAAGATTAAATTTCGGAGATTTCATATCTAGGTGATGCATAAACGAATTAAAATCTAGGAATTTATGATGAGAAAAAGTTAGGGTTTATGTTCTTGAAGAAAATTGGGAATTAAAGTAGAAATTGTGATTTAATGATGTTTAGATGATATCAAACCCGTTAATGATGTTAGTATAGCCCCTTAACATGTTTGAGGATGATTAGAGAACTCAATATATTGTGGGAACGAATTTTAGAAGAGGTTTGAGGAGTAAAAATGGTGAAAAAACGACTTTTGGAAAATTCTGGGCCGAAACTGGCATCTCGTTAGAAGCAGCCCCCAGGTCGTTCGAACGAGCTCGTTCGAACGAGCTTCTAACGAGTTGACCAGTCGTTATTAACGAGTAGGATTTTCGTTCGATATCTCGTTCGAACGAGATATCGTTAGAAGGGTCAGTTCGTTCGAACGAACTGGGATCTCGTTCGAACAGCCTCGTTCGAACGAGACTTCTAACGACATGACAGTCCAAACTCGTTCGAAGCCTCGTTCGAACGAGACTTCTAACGAGTTGACAGTTTGACCCTTTTTGGACTGTTTTGACTTTTGGAGTTCCGGGAGATGATTCAAGGGTAGAGTTAGCATCCCTTTGATGATATAGTGATTGATTTGGGACTTTTGGGGTTGTTGGGATGAGTAAACCATACACGAGAGTTATATTCAATGAACCGTTTGGGTTGAGACGTGAGTGTCTACTACGATGTGAGGATGAATTATAGCGCGTATAATTATGAACCGGAATAATATAAGTTGTGATAATTAGTTGGTACGAGAATGCGATATGTACTACGAATATAATACGGTATTACTAAGATGTGTGTTTACTTAGTATTGATATATGGATTGTATGTATGACATACCTACCATACTTGCTATCACGGGAGGTTTCGTTCGCTTAGGACCCTCTAATCCTTGTGTGCCTACGGGGGGGATATAGACTGGTACCTTGATGAACATAGGTCATAGAAAGACTTATTGCGATATTAATAAGTCCGCTGACCATGGGAGCGTAGGTATGTGCGTGACCCATGTGATGGTGACTATGTTCGCCTCCACTATTTGTGATTTGTGTTATCTGAACTATTCCTGAGAGATTCGGAATATGTGATCCTTATGTACGTGATGTACCGGGATGGATAGCAGAGTATGTGTGCACTACAGCTTAGATTGCGGGGTGCTTGTATCGTATATTTATGATGTGAATAATATACATTTAATTAATGGGAATCCTCATGTTAATGTTGTAAAAATATTCCGGTATTGTTTCGAGATATATAATGAGTTAGCTGATAGTTATATCAATGGCATACTTAATAACTGAGTTTACGTGAAACCTCTATTAAATTACGAGCGTTGTTATGTTATATTAACCGAGTAAAATGGGTAGAACCTTTGGTTGTCTAGCTAGTTTACGTGTCACTTAGCTAGTGGAAAGGGTAGTTATAGATGGGTACTTACGTTAGGAGTGCACAGTTAGTCGAGAGGTGAGAATTTAATGTGAGTGCACGTCCTAACATGTACTTTGCATTTAATGTTTTAAATGTTTTTAAAGCACTTGCAGGTTTTTTTTTTTAAAATATAACTCCACATTCGAGCTCTGACCCGTTTGCTTTTCAAATCTCTTTTTCTTTGTAAAACCATTTTAGGTGCCCAGCCACAAGGACACCAAGCATAGGATTCTCATTCAGGTGACGAGCTGTAGCTGTTTGTGGAAGCTACAGGGATTTGCATGTAGACGCTTCTCTCATTTGGATTCCAGTCTCAGCATCTATCAGTTGTAGGGCATGTTGCCCAATTCTATTAGACATTTTTACATTTCAGTTTTCAGACTCTAGCATGTATTGCTCAGTATTCAGTTTTAGTTATTTATTTCTGTTTACTTATCAGTTGTGGGATTTGTATTCAGGAGTTTTTCCTCCAGGTTTTATTTACATTTTGTGATGGTTATTCGTTTCACTTCAGTATGGTGAATGGTGTTATTTAGTTATTCATTACTCTTGTTGCATGTTAATCAGATTTAATAAAATTTGGCACTTACTTTTTAAATACTAGGTGGTTAGTAATAATAAAACGTTTTCGACAGTGATGCTATTAACTGAGCCAACTTGGCATTTTGAATTAATTTTATAAAGGAGTAGCTACCCGGTGTTTAATTAGTCGGGGTGTCACAGGTGGTATCAGAGCCAGGTTCTAGTGTCCTTTAGGATCTGTACGGCTATTATGTTTCCGCTACGTTTTCTTTGATATAGAGCCCTATATTTTAGGACTGTTGTACTCTTTTTGTGTATGCTTCGTTCTTCAGCTATATTAAGTTTATAACCGTGAACTTATAAACTTTGTTCTTATTTCAGATGCCTCCACGACGTGCACGAAGAGTTCCCAGGAATGCAACGCCAGAACCCCAGCCCGCTCCAGTTCAGGGTATGTTGAACGCCGCTGAGGTTGCTGCTATAGTAGCCCAAGCGGTAAATGCCGCGATTGCCGTGATTCAGCAGGCACCACCTCAGGCGCCGGTTGCCGCGCCAGTACAAGTTAATGCATTCCCGTCTGCTTGGGAGCGTGTACGTGACGCTTTTCAGAAAGCGCATCCGCCAAAGTTTGCTGGAAGCTCAGATGTGGTTATCTCGAGCCAATGGAAGAAAGACATGCAGAGGCATTTGAGGATGCATGAGTGCACAGACGTTCAGAAACAGGTGCTAGCTACTTTCAAGCTAGTGGGATCTGCACTACAGTGGTGGGAGTCTATCACTACTGCGGAGGAGAGGGATACCCTCACGATTCAGGAGTTCTGGGTGCGGTTCGACCGCAAATACTTTCCGTCCGCAGTTCATACAGAGATGAGGAGGAAGCTGATGAGCTTGAAGCAGGAGGGCAAGACCGTGGCCGAGTATGAGGCCGAGTTCACTAATCTGTTGAACATCGTTCCAGACGAGATTCCAACAGAGAAGAAGAAGATAGAGAAGTTCACTGATGGGTTGAATTGGAGGATCCGTCAGCATCTGCTAGGGAACCTATCGTTGGCCACGTATTCTGATGTGGTTAACGCTGCATTATTACACTGCCAGGACCACCGTTTTCATATGGCCGAGGGCAAACGGTCAGGGGAGTCTAGCCATCAGGGCAGGACTGGAGGACATGGTGCCAGCGGGGTACAGACCGGTCAGGGGCAGAGACAGACTGAGCAGGGTACCCAGCAGGGGGACAATAAGAGGTTCCGGTCAGGGAACTACAGGCAGGGACAGGGAGGTTTCCGCCAGGGCCATCAGGGTCCAAACGGCCATCAGGGCCAGCAGGGACAGAATGGGCAGCAGTTCCATCAGGGCCAGCAGGGCCAAGGGAGGAATGGTAACGGCCACCAGGGCCGGGGACAGCAGGGGCAGAGGGGAGGGAACTTCCCAGGGAAGTGCTTTACTTGTGGCAAGACTGGTCATAAGAAGCAGGATTGTCCTGATAGGGGCAGGGCCCCACAACAGCAGCAGCAGGGTGCTCGCCAGGAGCCACAGAGACCTATGTTTCCCGCCGCTCTTCCTGCACCGCCACAGATGGCAGCTTTGCCACCCATTCCAGCAGTCCCAGCTCAACAGGGGCAGCTACAGTATGGACGTGTCTACAACGTTCACCAGGCTGCAGTTCCACAGGCACCGCCCGCGATCGAGGGTACGTTTCCTATCCATGGCACTATGGGTCGGGTGTTATTTGATACGGGTGCTACACACTGTTTTATTGCTACACACTTCGCGAAAGCTTTAGGATTGTTAACTACGGCAGAGAGCACAGTGACGTGTGTCGACTCACCATTAGGGAGTGGGTCACTTATTTTCTTTATATGCCGGGGAGTCGGGGTAGAGGTTGGTGGTTTGGTATTACCTGCGGACATGTTAGTGTTAGACATGCATGTTCACGATGTGATCATCGGTATGGATTGGCTCGTAGCATATAGGGCCATGATTGACTGCTTCAGCGGGAGCATTGTTTTTGCCATTCCGGGGCAAGAGATGTTTGTAGTGGCGATGCCTCGCCCAGAGGGAGGATCGACCACTCATCTGTATTACATAGAGGAGGATACCTCTAAGGAGGTTGTTATTCCTTTAGATTCGATCCCGGTTGTCAGGGAGTATTCAGATGTGTTTCAGGAGATACCAGGCTTACCACCCAGTCGAGAGATAGACTTCGTTATTGATTTGCTACCGGGCACGAGACCTATAGCACGTGCACCGTACCGTATGGCTCCAGCTGAGATGCGAGAGTTACGGGATCAGATAGAGCAGCTGTTAGGGCAGGGCTTTATTCGCAGGAGTACCTCACCTTGGGGCGCTCCAGTTTTGTTTGTGAAGAAGAGGGATGGTTCACTGAGATTGTGCGTGGACTACCGAGAGTTGAATAAGGTCACGATACGGAATAAGTATCCGTTGCCTCGAATCGATGACCTATTCGACCAGTTGAGAGGAGCTTCTTTCTTCTCGAAGATTGACTTGAGGTCGGGATACCATCAGTTGCGTATCAGGGAGGAGGATGTCTCGAAGACTGCGTTCTTGTCGAGATATGGTTCTTACGAGTTTCGGGTTATGCCTTTCGGTTTGACCAACGCTCCAGCAGTGTTTATGGACTTGATGAACAGAGTGTTTAGGGATTTCCTAGATCAGTTTGTCATCGTCTTCATTGATGACATTCTGGTTTACTCTCAGACAGAGGAGGAGCACGCCGAGCATTTGAGGCTGGTTTTGCAGACACTTCGTCAGAACGAGCTATATGCAAAATATGAGAAGTGCGGGTTTTGGTTGAAGGAAGTCCAGTTCTTGGGTCACATTATTTCCGACCAGGGAATATCTGTTGATCCGGGGAAGGTGTCAGCGGTGAGGGAGTGGGGACAGCCCACGACACCAACAGAGATTCGTAGTTTCTTGGGTTTAGCAGGATACTACAGGAGGTTTATTCGGGGTTTCTCAGAGATAGCAGGTCCTTTGACACATCTTACTCGTAAGGGTGTGCCATATATCTGGAGTGATGCCTGTCAGTTGGCATTCGATGAGTTGAAGGACAAATTGACCTCAGCACCTGTGTTAGCGTTGCCGAGACCGGGAGTTGAGTATTTGGTTTACACCGATGCATCTTTGCAAGGACTGGGAGGTGTGTTGCAGCAGGAGAGACAGGCCATAGCTTATGCTTCCCGTAAGCTTAAGCCTCATGAGAAGAATTACCCCACACATGATTTGGAGTTGGCGGCAGTAGTATTTGCCTTACGGATTTGGAGGCACTATCTTTTGGGGGAGAAGTTTCAGCTGTTCACGGACCACAAGTCACTACAGTATCTGTTCACGCAGAAGGAATTGAATATGCGGCAGCGTAGGTGGCTTGAATTTGTGAAAGACTACCAGTTCGACATCCAGTACCACCCGGGTAAGGCTAACGTGGTAGCAGACGCGTTGAGCCGCAGGCCAGCAGATGAGGTGGCAGAGGTGTGGAAAGTTAAGTGGAAGAAATTGGGACATCAGGATGCAGTGGCCCGATCTTTCATGTCTGTGATGACCGTTACCCCGCAGATTGTCACAAAGGTAGTACGGGCACAGGCCAATGACTCGTTCTGTCAGGAGCAGATAATTCGATTGCTAGCAGAGGGAGCCGAGTCCTATACCGTTAGCTCAGACGGGGGATTGCGCTTCAATGGGAGATTGGTGGTTCCAGAAGGGGAAGAATTGCGGCACGATGTGATGGCAGAGTCGCACGGCTCACGGTTCGCGGTACATCCCGGAGGGGACAAAATGTACCAAGACATGAGACGGCAGTATTGGTGGAGCGGTATGAAGAAAGATATCGCTGAGTTTGTCTCGAAATGCGCCACTTGTCAGCTTGTAAAAGTGGATCATCAGAGACCAGCAGGATTGCTACAGCCGTTGGAGGTTCCGGTGTGGATGTGGGAGAGCATATCCATGGATTTCGTCACGGGGTTGCCTACGTCGCAGAGGGGTCACGACTATGTTTGGGTAATTGTGGACAGGTTGTCCAAGGTCGCTCACTTCTTACCCGTAAGGACTGACTACACTACGGGACAGTATGCCCAGCTCTTCATCTCAGAGATTGTGAGACTTCACGGTGTGCCCCTGAATATCGTGTCTGACAGAGACAAGATATTTGTTTCGAGGTTTTGGGAGAGTTTCCAGGAGGCCATGGGCACGGAATTGCGGTTGAGTACGGCTTATCATCCGCAGACCGATGGGCAGACAGAGCGCACCAATCAGATGTTGGAGGACATGCTACGCATGTGCATTATTGACTTCGGGGGTGGATGGGAGCAGTACCTCCCACTGGTGGAGTTTGCTTACAACAACTCCTATCAGTTCACGATTGGCATGGCTCCGTTTGAGGCATTGTACGGTAGGCCTTGTCGTTCCCCAGCATGTTGGTTGGAGGTGGGGGACAACAAACTACTTGGGCCGGAAGTGATTCAGGATACTTCGGCAAGGATTGAGTTGATTCGGAGTCGCATTCGGGTAGCTCAAGACCGGCAGAAGAGTTATGCTGATGCGAAGAGGTTTTTCAGGGAGTTCCAAGTGGGGGACCAGGTTTTGCTCAGGGTATCTCCTATGAAGGGGATTATGCGTTTCGGGAAGAAGGGGAAGTTGGCACCGAGGTATGTGGGGCCGTTTCCTATTATTGAGCGGATCGGACCGGTTGCGTATAGACTCGGGTTACCGGAGCATTTGCATCGGATTCACGACGTGTTCCATATTTCCTCGCTGAGGAAATACCTTAGAGATAATTTGGCTCATTCTCACATTGTTGTGGAGGACATCGATCTCCAGCCGGATAGCTCTTATGAGGAGGGGCCGATTGCTATTTTGGACCGAAGCGAAAGGAAACTGCGGTCAAAGATAGTTCCGTTAGTGCGTGTTCAGTGGCGACATCACAATGTCGAGGAGTCCACATGGGAGCGCGAGGATGAGATGCGCGAACGTTATCCAGAGTTGTTTTTAGCAGGTACTTTCTAGTTTCGAATTTCGGGACGAAATTCAGTTATTAGGGGGGAAGTATGTAATACCCCGTACTTTTGTCTATATTTATTTTTGGGGATTAATTAATTAAATGCGTATTAATTAATTAAATGCGTATTAATTGGAAATTAATCCGGGATATAAATACTAATGAGATGCGAATTGGTATTTGATTAGGTGCATATATGATTATATATGAACTTGGTATTATAAAATTTGTCGTGAGATTTACATACGGCATTTTAGAAATTTTGTTGAGACGCGTGGGACCGCCGCGTCACGGTATAATATTTTGATATTAAAAGTGAATTTAAAATCTATAATCCGTATGGTCATTTTGAGTGCGCCAACGCGTCCGGAAGGGTCGAGATAGTCAGAAAACACTAGCCGGGGGTATAGTTTGGGTCCCGGGGTATTTTTAGGCCATTCCGGCACTATAAAGGGTATTTTAGTAATTTGGTATTTTTGGGTAATTAAAAGTGACGAAAATTGAGAGTTGTAATCTGATAAGGATTGACCCCAACCAACCCTTATTAACCCAACAAGCTACGGAGGTTTATTAATTAGGTTTTCATAAGTTCCCCAAAGCAAACCCTAGCCACCATAGCCTTTTGGAGAAGAAAGCTTAGAGAAGGAGAGAGAGAGAGGAATTCTGCAGAAATTCTACACCAAATCCACACCAAATCCGGAATCAAACCAAGGCAAGTGACTTTATTTCCATTTAATTACTGAGAATGTCTTTTCCATGTTAGAAATTGAAGAATCTTATTTGTTCTTGAAAGATTAAAAGAAAACCCATGAAATTTGAAGTTATTATTGAATGTTGGGATAGGTTTGCATGTAGAAACATTGTTGGAAGATTAAATTTCGGAGATTTCATATCTAGGTGATGCATAAACGAATTAAAATCTGGGAATTTATGATGAGAAAAAGTTAGGGTTTATGTTCTTGAAGAAAATTGGGAATTAAAGTAGAAATTGTGATTTAATGATGTTTAGATGATATCAAACCCGTTAATGATGTTAGTATAGCCCCTTAACATGTTTGAGGATGATTAGAGAACTCAATATATTGTGGGAACGAATTTTAGAAGAGGTTTGAGGAGTAAAAATGGTGAAAAAACGACTTTTGGAAAATTCTGGGCCGAAACTGGCATCTCGTTAGAAGCAGCCCCCAGGTCGTTCGAACGAGCTCGTTCGAACGAGCTTCTAACGAGTTGACCAGTCGTTATTAACGAGTAGGATTTTCGTTCGATATCTCGTTCGAACGAGATATCGTTAGAAGGGTCAGTTCGTTCGAACGAACTGGGATCTCGTTCGAACAGCCTCGTTCGAACGAGACTTCTAACGACATGACAGTCCAAACTCGTTCGAAGCCTCGTTCGAACGAGACTTCTAACGAGTTGACAGTTTGACCCTTTTTGGACTGTTTTGACTTTTGGAGTTCCGGGAGATGATTCAAGGGTAGAGTTAGCATCCCTTTGATGATATAGTGATTGATTTGGGACTTTTGGGGTTGTTGGGATGAGTAAACCATACACGAGAGTTATATTCAATGAACCGTTTGGGTTGAGACGTGAGTGTCTACTACGATGTGAGGATGAATTATAGCGCGTATAATTATGAACCGGAATAATATAAGTTGTGATAATTAGTTGGTACGAGAATGCGATATGTACTACGAATATAATACGGTATTACTAAGATGTGTGTTTACTTAGTATTGATATATGGATTGTATGTATGACATACCTACCATACTTGCTATCACGGGAGGTTTCGTTCGCTTAGGACCCTCTAATCCTTGTGTGCCTACGGGGGGGATATAGACTGGTACCTTGATGAACATAGGTCATAGAAAGACTTATTGCGATATTAATAAGTCCGCTGACCATGGGAGCGTAGGTATGTGCGTGACCCATGTGATGGTGACTATGTTCGCCTCCACTATTTGTGATTTGTGTTATCTGAACTATTCCTGAGAGATTCGGAATATGTGATCCTTATGTACGTGATGTACCGGGATGGATAGCAGAGTATGTGTGCACTACAGCTTAGATTGCGGGGTGCTTGTATCGTATATTTATGATGTGAATAATATACATTTAATTAATGGGAATCCTCATGTTAATGTTGTAAAAATATTCCGGTATTGTTTCGAGATATATAATGAGTTAGCTGATAGTTATATCAATGGCATACTTAATAACTGAGTTTACGTGAAACCTCTATTAAATTACGAGCGTTGTTATGTTATATTAACCGAGTAAAATGGGTAGAACCTTTGGTTGTCTAGCTAGTTTACGTGTCACTTAGCTAGTGGAAAGGGTAGTTATAGATGGGTACTTACGTTAGGAGTGCACAGTTAGTCGAGAGGTGAGAATTTAATGTGAGTGCACGTCCTAACATGTACTTTGCATTTAATGTTTTAAATGTTTTTAAAGCACTTGCAGGTTTTTTTTTTTAAAATATAACTCCACATTCGGGCTCTGACCCGTTTGCTTTTCAAATCTCTTTTTCTTTGTAAAACCATTTTAGGTGCCCAGCCACAAGGACACCAAGCATAGGATTCTCATTCAGGTGACGAGCTGTAGCTGTTTGTGGAAGCTACAGGGATTTGCATGTAGACGCTTCTCTCATTTGGATTCCAGTCTCAGCATCTATCAGTTGTAGGGCATGTTGCCCAATTCTATTAGACATTTTTACATTTCAGTTTTCAGACTCTAGCATGTATTGCTCAGTATTCAGTTTTAGTTATTTATTTCTGTTTACTTATCAGTTGTGGGATTTGTATTCAGGAGTTTTTCCTCCAGGTTTTATTTACATTTTGTGATGGTTATTCGTTTCACTTCAGTATGGTGAATGGTGTTATTTAGTTATTCATTACTCTTGTTGCATGTTAATCAGATTTAATAAAATTTGGCACTTACTTTTTAAATACTAGGTGGTTAGTAATAATAAAACGTTTTCGACAGTGATGCTATTAACTGAGCCAACTTGGCATTTTGAATTAATTTTATAAAGGAGTAGCTACCCGGTGTTTAATTAGTCGGGGTGTCACATAAATATAATTACACATAAATATTAATTCTTTTATTCTCTAATTAATATTTATTTTAAGTTTCTTTAATTATTAATTTAATTAAATTACATGCAGACATATAATTTAAAATGCTCAAATTACGGGGTGTTACAAGTTCTTCCTTTTTGCTATCGGTAAGTGAGTTGTCGATCAGGAATTTCTTTTTCTAGTGTGAGTCATCGAACATGAATTCTTTCAATGGTTCCATGAATCTTTTTGCAGGGGCCACCTTATTTATTTCATCCCCGATATGACGTACTTTTTTTATTATTTGGACGGGTTAGACCCGTCTTTATTCGTTTTGTTGATGACCACTTTTTTTCATATTTTGGGCTAATGGTAGAATAAAGCATTGTCGAGCAATGACTTGGTTTACCTTTATCTCCATTATCCCCAATCGGTGATGGATATGATCTTTTGGTGATAAGTCGATAGGACAACCTTCATGGCGTGAATCCATCCTCTAGTGCATCATTATGTGAGGCCCTGACTCCGACCAAGTCTTCCTCGATGAAGACTATATGCTTGTTATAGTCAACATCTTTTAGTTTATGATGTTTTCTTGCTAAGGTCTTGGATGGTTTTATCTGAAAAGCTTCCATATCCATAGTAACCTTTTTTAGCTCATCTGAATAGTATTTCCTTGAGTCGGTTCGTACTTGTTTCCCCGTGTAAGATCGCAAATACATGACCCATATCATTATCATCTAGGTTATTATCAGGTATCCAATCGTGATCCACGGAGTCTTCACATCCTTCTTTTCCATATAGTCATCCAGGTGGCCCTCCTAGTCCAACTCTTTCAAATGGGATTTGAGCACCTTAAATTCTCTATTTTTTCCCACTGTCCTTATGATATGAAAATATTATGACAGTGTTCTTTTTTTACTAATCTCTTGTCATCTTCCTCATCCACTTAAAAAATGACTTTTAATTTTGTTAGGAGTCTTCTAGATTGGCTCTTTGAAGACGGTATTGATAGCCTGGTGAACTTTGGCAGTGTGAGCCTTATTATTACTTTTGGTTTCGGTGTTTTATTTCTTTCCCCCTTCTGGGGAGCATTCTCTTTGTCATCATTCTTGGTTGATTTTGACCGACCATTATTATATTGGGTGCCAGCTACCATGTCTTCCATTTTGCATACTTCTAAATCCTAGACATCGAGTTGTCAATGGTATTGGCCTCCTTCTTTGTGAGAGACTCGTGAAACATAGAGTTGCTCGGCAAGAAAATTTTAAATGAGGTGATGACTACCTTCTCGGAGCAATCCTCCACTTCATTGTAAGTTTTTCAGTACCACCGAGTGTAATCTCATAAGGTTTTATGGGGTTTATTCCTCATGCTAAGGAGCGAGTCCATACTTTTAGGATGAGAATTATTGGTTATGAAACTAAATATGAATGTTGCCACGAGCTACTTAAAACTAATGACCGACCTATGCGGTAATTTCTCAAACCACTTTTCCGATATATCCCCCATATTGTAAGGGAATATGTGGCACACAAGGGATTCATTATTGCTCCATAGGGGGCATTTCTTATCAATGTTGATGAACATGATCGATGGAATAAGTCCTCATAACGTAGATTTTGAATCTAGGAGTGGAGAAATTTTTAGCAGGCTTCGGTTCCTCAATTACCCTTGTAAAAATAGACTTTATTTGGCTGATAAGGTCCCTTTTAGCAAATTCGTTAGTAGAATTAGATCCCTAATGAGGTTGCGAAGAAATTTTTTACGATGCACCTTTCTTTCTAGTTTTTTCTCTCTGGAAGGTTCTTGTGCTCGGGCGCTCTTAATCGTACCGCGAACTCCTTCCTCAAGTGCGAGTTCTACTTGCCTGAGGGGTAGGTGTTCGAGCATAACGTTTGCATTTCCCATTGAGATCTTTCTCCATTCTTTATAAATTTCTTTGCAAATGGTCATTTTCCTCCTGTCGATTAAGTATGGAACCCTTCTGTTGATGGAGTAGCCATTCATAGGCATCTACAAGTTATAAAATTTAGATTGATTTTGCTTGTTCATTACTAACCCTAGTTTGTTCCTCCTAAGGACGATAACATGAGTTTGAAGTGTTACGAATCCTATTTTGATGGACCTAAGACCTGGCCCTAGGGGTTGGAGCCCCATTTTCATCGTTCTGGCAACCCCTGTAAGACGACAGGTGGGGGTTGTGCGAATGAGACATGGTTTCTCGTTGGTTTTACTTGGATGAGAAAAGGAAACTCATTCCCATAGACTACGCCAATTATAGGTGTCAAAATTCTACTATAATTAATTCAGCACAATGGATCCAAGCCAAAAATAAATTCGCAATCGCACAGCATAAAATATACGTGGTTTGATAATATGCCTACGTTCACGAGGCATTTGTCTCTCTTTATTGACTAGATCTTGATAACAAAGTTTACATGAACCTTATCTTAGGGGTGCGGGTTAGATTTATAGAGAACAAAAAGAGAATGAGTCATGTTGAACTATATGTCCTTGGAATACTGTTGTAATATACTCAAATGAATCCAAGCCTGAGATATCCGTTGATCGGATCCTTGCTTGTTCTTTTCTCCAAGCTAAGATCACTTATCAAGTCTGTCGGACTCGTGTCACTCTTTCTTATTAGAATTCCCCCATTATATATATATATATATATATATATATATATATATATAGAGAGAGAGAGAGAGAGAGAGAGAGAGAGAGAGAGAAATTTGACATATAAATATATCTTTTAAAAATCATTATAAATATAAAAATACTGAGTTTAAATCCTAAAATTGTAATTTAAAATTTAATATCCAAAAATGAGATGACAACGTAAAAAAAATACTTATGTTTTGGACATACACACACACACACACACACTATATATATATATATATATATATATATATATATATATATATATAGAGAGAGAGAGAGAGAGAGAGAGAGAGAGAGAGAGAGAGAGAGAGATGATCTTCAACATACCTCAGAGAGAGGACCAACAAAATGGACCAATTCTTTTTAAATAGTTAAAAAAATTAAGTTTATTTTTTTGTGGAGTATTTAAACATTTCAGGTAACCTCTAAAAAATCAGCTCAAAATAATGTTTTTACAATTTAAAAATAATAAGTCAATATATGTTAGTTTTTTTAATTAAAAAATTAGTCAATATATGTGAGTTTTTAACTTAAAAACTAACATATATTGGCCGATTTTTTTCTAAAAAGAATATTTTGAACTAATTTTTAGAGGTTCCCTGAAATGATTAAATACCCATAAAAAATCGTCTTAGAAAATTTTTCTTACTATTTTAAAAAATTAGTCCATTTTCTACACCCGTTTATTTGGTCCATTGGAAATCCTCTCATATCTTTGGTGTGTTCTTTGGTTTAAAATTTAAAAATTGAATTAAAAAATTAATTTGCTATATTTTGGGGTACCAAACTCAAATTACGATTTTACTTTCTTTCATTTATAAAAGTTCTTTTATAAGTTTATTTTGTGATTTTATAGCTTGAAAAACAATGTAACATGGTCAAATGGTAAAACTAACATTTTAAAATAGTAGGAATGCACCACGATTTTTTTATTTAAAAAAATGAAAATAACACAAAATTAACTATAAAATTGGGGTTAAATATTATTTATTTACAAGGGGACTTTTCAAGGGAGAGCATTTGGATCCACAACTAGTATCATACCCTTAGGCCATTCACAATGGGTCCTTTAAATCCATAATAAAATCCATAAATAGGTCAAAGTGGGAGCCAAATTCATAAGAAAACGAAGGGGATCCTTAACCCTTCCACGAAATTGTGGATTTGTTATGGGATATTCGGTAGCGGGAAACATTATGCTAGACGGGAGAAAGTTTCTCGTTTAAAGAATATAAGGGAAAAAGTCTTGCGTTTGTTTACTTCTGAACAATTAAAAAAATAAAAAATCCAATAATCTTGCATTGACCCTGTATTTTAAACGTATGAGATTCTCACATCTAGCTTAGACATGGGATTGCTCCATGTTTGACAGTCCAGATTTGGGATTGTTACACATTTTGCTCAATTCTACCGTTGTGTCAAACGAGAAAAAGTTTCACATTCAAAGTCTAGAAGGGAAAAAGTCTTGCATTTGGAATATAACAATCTTTCGTTGACCCTATATTTTAGACGTGTGAGATTCCCACATCTGGTTCAGACGTGGGATTGTTGCATGTTTGAGAGTCCAGTCGTGGGACTGTTACGTTTGGCGCAATTTTATCGCACCCCACTATTAACCAATCCCATCTTTCACCCGTTAATCCTCTAATCCTATGGTATATACTCATTTGTCCATTGTGGATGACCTTAGAACTTGTTTCTCTGATTCCACAACGCTAATGCAATGTAAGTGAGGAACTTTCACGAATTGTAAGTCTAGAAGGTTTGGCCCCTTTTATCATTCCACTAGTTTCAAAGAATGGATTAAACATAAATTAACCTATATTAAACATAAATTGAACTATAAAAGAGGGGTCAATTAATGTTAGTTTTTAGGAGCTAAGTACATTTTGTACATAATTTATTATATTTTTTATATTTCAAAAAATTTCTTATGTATTTTTTATAAAAAAAAAAAAACTATGATTTAAAATAAAATAAAAAAATATTATGAATGTTTCATATGATAAGTATTTTTTGAAAAGAAAAATGTGAACTAAACGTTACTTAAAAAACTATTACAAGCCAAGGAATGTTGAGTATACTCATCGTAGTATCGTCATGGATATAATTTAATGGGGTCTTTTACACCGACACACAAAAGTAAACACATTATGTTGACATACTGACGTGTCGCATTTGTATTGGCTCGTATCTGGGCTCCACACGAGTCCCACTGGCGTGGATCCCAAACACGAGCCATTGCAAATGCAACACGTCAATGTATCTATAAAATGTGTCTACTTTTATGTGTCAACGTAAAATTATCATAATTTAATTGAACTTCTCACTCGACTAGTTTTAAAGTTGGAGATATCTAATTGGAACTTCTATATACTGTATCATATCAGATCATACTAGTTAAAACATTAACAAAGTGGTCTTTACCCCATCTCATATCACGTCTCCATGTATTAATGGGATAAATGATTATGTAATCTATTTTAAACATTATAAAAGCCAATCTGAATCTGAATAAATGGAATGGATCTAAATGCTTCAAGCGAAGCTCCCATCAGTTGACTGTCTTCCCTCGAAACACTTAAAAAGATGAACCATCGGTCCATCAATGGGTCAATATTCTAGACTAGATAGATGTTATAGAATAAAATTAGATTCATTTAGGCCCAGTTTGATTGCGCAAATTGTTTGATTATCTAAATTGGTTCATTGTGAATTAATGAATTGTAAATGAGTAAATTTGAAATGAGTTAAATCCAATTTTACACGATGTTTGGTAATTAAAAACATATCGAGAGAGAGAGAAAGGGGGAGGGAAAATAGAGAGGAGGAGAGGGAGAAGGGACATGCACTTTATGTGACTCATATTTCAAATGGATTCATTTCACGATTTTTGTGAAATGATCCAATTTTAGATTTTGCACATGAACTAAAATGAGGCAATTAATGAATCCTTTCATTAATGAAACCAAACATAATTAATGGGTCAATTTGTAAATGAATCAATTTATTAATGACCCAATTTATAATTTTGGGACAACCAAACAGGGCCTTAGTGTTTGGGGTGAGTTTATTTATAATATTTTGTATTTGGATTACGTTAATTTTTGTATTAATTCGTTGGTTCTAAAATTAACGGAAATCATCAGTTGACTCATTTGACCGTAAGCTAATATCTTTAATAATTGTCTTTCACATGGTAAATGACATCGTTACTCTTGAAATCAAAGCATAAAATATTTAATATTTCTAAAAATTATTTAATTAAAACTGTTTAATAAATATTATTTAATATTAATAAAAAAGTAGTTAAAAATTAGTAAAAAATAATTTCCGAAAATCGTTAAAAATTGTTAACAATAATTTTCGAGAAAAAAAACATTTTGTATTTTCAACAAAATATATATATATATAAGGTTTAAATAATTAGAAAAATATATATAAATATATATAAATTTTAACAAATTATATATATATATAATTTATATATTTTCAACAAATATACATATAAGGTTTAAATATTTGGAAAAAATAGTTAAAAATTGTTAAAAATTATTTCCACCAAATACAAAGTATTTTGCTCCTAATAAAATGATTTTCAACAAAATATGTTGTACGGTTTAAATATTTAGAAAAAACAGTTAAAATATTTAGAATATTTCCAACAAATAAACAGTTAAACGGTTAAAATATTTAGAATATTTCCACCAAATAAAATATTTAGAAAAAACACCGTTAAAACAGTTAAAATATTTCCACCAAATAAAAAAAAGATACTTATTTTCAGTATAACTGTTTAAAGAATGTTTTAAAAAAACTGATTTTTAGTATAAAAAATTATTTTCACCAAATAAAAAATATTTTCCACCCAAATATATTATTTACATAAAATAAAAACGTTTTCCACTAAAGAAATAAAAAATATTTCAGTTAAAAAAAAATATATATATATATATATACATATCCCAAAAAAAACATTTTTCACCAATTAAAATGATTTTCAACACACAAAAAAATTGTTTTCCACCCAAAAAATGATTTTCAATTACAAAATAAATAATTTTCAACAGAAAAATATATTCCCAAAAAAACAAAAAGCCAACCAACAACAAAAAAATTCCAGCCAAAAAATCAAACCTCCGGCCTAAAAATAAACCTCCGACCAAAAAAACATAATCTAACAGTTAAAACTACAAAAAAAAGAACCACCAACAAAACTGATTTCAAGTTGATTTCCTAAACCTTAGAGCAAAACTGATTTCCCAAACCTTCGAACCAAACAACCATGAAAAACTTATTTCAAGCCCAAACCTTCGAACAAAACGGTCATGAAAAATAAAAATAAAATGAAAAACTCCAACAAAAATGAACAACCATGAAAAAACCAAACTCCGGCCATCAAAACCACCTTCGAACAAAATGATTTTTTCAAAAAAAAAAGGAAAACAAACCGTCGAACAAAAGTTTTGTGGAGGAGCGGGGTTGAAGGGGGGGAATCCGTGGTGGGGGGAAACAGGGGCAACCATGGCCATGGCTGCCATTAGAGGAGAAGAGAGAGTGAAAGAGGTAGTCATGGTTGTCATTAGAAGAAGAGAGAGTGTGAAAGAGGTGAGAACCAACTTTTGTGGTTAGAAAACATTTTTATCTTGTAAGGTGTAAGAGTAGGGGTATTTTTGGTAGTTGATAATAAGAGGTGAGAGTAGTTAAACGGCTTTAACAGCAACCGTCAAAACAACAGTCATCCAACAATACTGGATACTAGCGTATCCCAAGCATAAAATATTATAAACAAATGTACCCCAAATGGTAAATGGCCCATAAAATTAATATATTTCTAGTTAAATATAAGAGTGTTGCTATTGTCAATAGAAAGTAATTTAATAACTCATAAATTTTTGAATTTAAATTTATTGACTCTCTTAAAACATAGGGTCATAATAAAACTCAAACATTTGGCTGCATTGTAACAATTAAAAAAATATTTGTGAAAACTTGAAATAATTAATCAATTAATGTGTTATCCAACTAAAGTTTTTGAAAGGTTAACAAATTTATACTATATTTTTGCATTTAAATGTCATATTAACGTATTCGAGCATTCCAAGAGCAATTCAGGAAAATAGCATAATGTTAATTTACACAAACGTTTTTGCAAAGTTAGTACGTCGGAGCATTTACCAATATAAGGTTTGGTTAAAAAAAACAATGGCTAAAAAGTTGTTTGAAAGTCTATTTATATATGATCCAAGCGGCAATCTTATTAATATCTTAAATCCATGAACTTTTTAATTAATTAATTAACTTCAAATGATAGAGTTACACTTATTAATGTATATACAGTTACAATTGTAATTGCATACATCGTTGTAACTCTATATATATTAATAAGTATAATTGTATCTACATTAATAAATGAAATTCAATTTATATTCATCACTATAATTGTTGTATACATCGTTGTAACTCTATATATATTAATAAGTATAATTGTATCTACATTAATAAATGAAATTGAATTTAAATTCATCACTATAACTGTATATACATTAATAATTATAACACGTATGGACTTATTGAAAAATTAAAAATTTGTGTGTCCTTTACGTTAATTATAATAGAATAAAGGGATTTTTCACCATCTTCCCAAGAAAAAATGGTGGCAAAATCTGAGGTTATTTTACACTCAGATTTACTTTAGGAATGGCAATGGGGCAAGTTTTGGACTGGTTTCGCAAAATCGAACCCAACCCGTCCCGCCCCGAACCCGAAACGGGTTATATTTTTAAAACCTGACCTAGCCTCGATCCGACCCACTTATTAAACTTTTGTAATTTAATAAACTTAGACTGCACAATTTTCCTACCCTGATTACTCATTTATATGATTAGTAATGGAGAATATATAAGTTAGATATATTTATCTAAAGATATTTCTAGTAAAAAGATGTATTTAAATAAATTTTTTTTGCTGAAATATGAATAAATGGGGGCGTGTCTTTTTATGCCTAAACTCGACCCCCACCCAAGTTGATTTTCTTAAACTCGAACCCTTGTAAGTCATTCCTGGGGCGAAAACCCGGTGGGACGGTTGAAAATGTCATCCATAGATCTACCACACCAGATGTGGCATTAGATTGTGCGGTGTTCCAATCAACATGCCAATGGTCTTAAAACTAACCGTGTGCCGTGTGATAATCAGTCTTATTATGAAGTTAAAGTCGCGCGATCACTCCCCCCATGCGATCAACTTTTTTATTTTCTATTGCCTTGAAGTTTTAACATTTCGATTTTATGATAGGAGGAATAAAAGCATTCACATTCGTAATATTATAAACTTTATAAAAAAAATTATAATAATGAAATAGTTTCTAATGTGGTTGAAATGAGTGTTGGATGTATGATTAATCCATATTTACTTGTTAAGGTCATGTATTCAATAATTAGAAAATTATAATTAGATAATTCATAATTCTCTGCTTTTTCTAAATATATAATTGTAGGTAACTACTTATTAAAAACAATATAAAATAACATTTTGATTTAACATTTATCACAGTAAATAATTTACTTGTATTGACTTTCCCGCGACACCCGGATATCTTCGCAAAAGTTCATACCACGACAATCCAAATGGCAAGAAAAGGTAGGTATATGATATATCCACTACTTTAGAGACATTTTTCTAGTTTTGCATTTAACAATTTTCACTGAAAAATTTTGTGATATCATTATATGTATTAATTTTGTGGACTTGAAGTATTTTTCTCTGTATTAGTGTCATAATTAGATTTAAGCCCTCAAAAAATTGTTGATAAACAAGTTGTATCTATAAAAACAGCATCCTAAAAAGGCATAATCTCATATACAAAAATATACAAAGGTTTAAACTCAAAACAAACAAAAAATGGAGATGGGGAGTCAAAAACCCTCCCAAACTCCCCTCAATACCAAAATATACCTAGAAAAACAACAATCAATTCTCCATCCCCACCTTACCCAAAAAATTAAACAAAAACTAGAGCCTAAAATGTGACTCTTCTTTGAACCACGCATGCAAAGAGCTTAAAAGATTGTATCGAAGTCTTGCTGAAGCAATCTCTTCATCCTCAAAGCATCGCATTTTCCTAAAAAACTACACTTAATTCCTTATATTAAAATCATGATTAGACATACATCTCAAAGGTTGATGAAAATTAATATTTACCGGTCTTTGGGGAGTTGTTTCTAATTTTTTAGATTTAAAGAGGTTAAATCTAAATATAACATTCATACATGGATTAAGTCAAAAAAAACATTTGACCAAAATGTTAATAACATTGTGGCACCGTGATATAAGTCTCTAATGGATATATTATGACTTGGAATGCTAATAACACCAATAACAACTAAAACTAGTTACGACGATGCTATGAGTGTTAAGTCTTTACACAAAAGATGTGTATAAATTATATGAAAGTGTTGTGCAAATATTAAAAAGGGTTACTTGAGATTTATCACCTATTAATTATTCCATATTGAGTTGAATATGTATAATTTTTAATTCTTGGGATACTGATTTTTATTTTGAAGGCTTCTGTCAATTGGGTGTTAACGAGCTCATCTTTAAATCTAAACTGTACAACGTGCCCCTCATTTATTACCCCCAATCATATTTCAACATAGATCCCTAGGCATTTTATTTTCTTTTACCTTAGACATTTATTCTCTATATTTTATTTACATTAACAATATTATTTTAAAAATACAATTTATTTGTTAGAATATTTATAAAATAATTAAAACAGTTATATTTTTACAAAAAACAATTTATTTTAACTGTTTTAAAAAATAAAAGAGTGTTTTAAAATTTTCCACAATAAATTCATTTAAGCTGTTTTTTGAAAAATTATTTTTTTAAAAACTATTTTAACGATTTAAAAATAAATAAAATAACATTTTAAACATATAAAAATTATTTTAATTGCATTGGAAATAAAAATGCTTCAATTTTTTTAAAAAAATAAATAGATTTAATTGTATAACAGATATTTCAGAAAATAAAATAAAAAAATATTTTTAACTTATAAAAAATAAATAACATTTTAAATTTTTTTATAAAAAAAACTTCTTTTTTTAAAATATATTTTAGAAAAACTATAAAATGTTTATAATAAAATAAAACACTAATTTTTTATTTTAGAAAAATTGTTTTAACTGTTACAAAAGTATTTTTTTATCAAAAAAAAAAATCAATTGTTTTCTCTATATAGAAACTTGAGAAAAATAGTTAAAATAGTTTTTTAATATAAAACATAGTGTTTTGTTTTTTTTATAAAACAATTGTTTAGTTTTCTAAATTATTTATTTTTTTATAAAACAATTAAAAATTTATTTTAAAATAGTTTTTTATTTTATTTTATTTTAAAGCTAAAAAATGGTTAAACGGTTTTTATTTATTATTTTATTTATTATATTTTTTAATAAAACAGTTTAAATACTTTTTATTTTTTTAAAACAATTAAAAGATTTTTTTTTATAAAAAAAAAGTTTTTCATAAAATAGTTTAAAAAGTTTTTTATTTTTTAAAACAGTTAAAAGACAACTTTTTCTTGAATATTTTTAAAAAATAAATTATTCTACAATATATGTATATATATATATGTGTGTGTGTGTGTGTGTGTGTGTGTGTGCGCGCATTATTATGGGCTAGTCTCAACTAAACCTAAGAAGTCTGAGAATTTGATTCAATTGTAAATAATAATTAGCGTCAAATCTCAAATAAACTTATTAAAAATAGGCATTATTATGGGGTAGTCTCATTTATTGGGGTAGTCTCATTATAGACTACATATATTTAGGCAAATGTACACTCACATATATCCCTTTTAAATCCATTTACTCTCTCTCTTTAAAAATAAATACATAATCCCACATTCTTTCTCTCTCTTTAAAAATAAATACATAGTCCCACATTCTTTCTCTCTATAGAAGCCCCACCTCCACCTCGCCATCAAAGATTCGCTGAAAATAATCTTGCTAGAGGATGCTGGAATCCTCACCGGTCTCTCTCTCTCTCTCTCTCTCTCTCTTCGCCGAAAAAAATAAATTTTTGTCTGAAAAAATGGAGATTTTACCGTTTCGATTTTTTCATTAAAAAATATCAAATATGGGTGTTGTTTGATAGGTCTTATAGAGTAGATTCTAAATATATAAATTTTAAATTTAAAGTTATGAACTTTTAAAAATATAATAGATTTTTTTATAAAAAAAATAAATAACAAGTGTAAAAGATATTTTGAAAGTGTATTTATTATTTTAATAACCTGAATTGACAAAATAAAAACTTGCATACCATTAAATCATTCAAATGATTTTTTACATCATTAATTAAATAAAAGGAACTTGGAAGTTATTGCTCCTAAAAAATATAAAATTTAAATGCACTCGATGTGAATTCTTAACGCAATTGTGGGGGACACTTGTTTAACTTTCTCTCTCTAAGTTTTCTCTCTGATTATTATTCAATGTTCACCAAACGTGCATGGTTCCCATGAAAAAACTATTGAACCCACGAAAGATAAGGATAAGAATGGGAGACCTCTACCACCATCTTCACATGACAATTTTAAAGAAGAAGAGGACCTATTCCGACGGAGTAAGAAGAAGCAAAAGATAACTATGAGACCTATGTAGATATAGAGCTTGAGAGCTACGTGGATATTTCAAATGCCTAAAGAATCACTCATGGGGGTAGTACAATAAGCAGGAAAGAATAAGTAGATGATAGTAACCCACAAGCGGATGTTACGAAGACTGTTGAAATGGAGGATGTGGGAGCTGAGAAGAACAGAACTCAAAAAGCAATGTCTTACAGGGATGTAGCGGGAAGTAAAACTAACTCTGACATTTATTTTGATGATGAGAATTACTTGTGGTCGGATGAGGAAGTTGATACGCCTTTGGATGACAATCGGCCTAACATCATGGATCTCAATAACAGTCTGCTGGACGAAAAAGATGACCACTATGCCCAGTCATTAATATCCCACTGAAACAAGTTGAAAAGCTTAGGAAAAAGTGGAATAATAGTGTTATAGTTAGTCTTCCCAAAAAAAACTATTGGTTTTAAAGCTCTATCTGCACGAGTTCCTTCTTTACGGAAGCTGCAAGGAGATTATGAGGTGATGGATTTGGAAGAAGGGCATTTCTTGTTTAAATTTACTATGAAAGGCGGTTGCCATAATGTACTGATAGGAGGGCCCTGGGTTATTAATAACCATTAAGTAATTGTTAGAAAGTGGGTTCTTAACTTCAACTGAGTCGAACAAGGTGACTACTGCGTTATGGGTAAGACTTCCACGTCTACTTATTGAATCGTTTGATGAAAGGATCCTGTTCCAAATTGGAAGTAAGCTGGGAAAACCCATCAAGACAAACTTTAATTATGTTTCTTCCACTAGGAGTAAGTATACTAGAATATGTGTAGAAGTTGACCTCTCCAAACCATTGATTCCTTGCTACAAACTGGATGGAAGAAAGTATAGGGTTGAGTATGAGTTTCTTCCATATATATGCATCAAGTGTGGTAAAATCGAACATAAGACGGAGTTCCCCGTCCATGTGCCGGTACAAGTGATTCGTATCGAATTATGCATTAAATTACCCTCGAACTTGGGCATTTTAGCCCCATCGGGTATCGTAATTGCTATAATTATGCTCGATGACTAGACAACCTCCATTTTATATGCAAACATATTATTTGAGGTATTATTGAACTTTTATAGGTGCTACGGTGCTTAGTATGAAGTTTGAGCGCGTTCCGGTAAAGTTTCTTCGCGATTCGCACATTCGGGGGCATTTTCGTAATTTTATACTTTGGGATTTTTGCCCGAAGTCTTCACGGAAGTTGTATCTCTCGGGCCAAGCTTCGCGTGTCCACAAACGGTGCTCGAATCGGAGTCCGAACGAAGGAAACACGGAGCTTTAATCGAAAAGAATTATAAGAGATTCATTAACAATTTTATTAATTACATCCATGTCCCTTTTCTTTTTTAATAACAAATCCTATAATTCCATTTGTGTCCCTAAAACGTTTTTTGTAGCAAATGAAGATGGCGATTTGGGTTTTGGCCCGAGTTTTGCTCGGGTTTTGGGTTCGTCCCAAATTGATGACTTTGCTCCGAAATTGGAGCTCGATTTTGGTTCACACGCGCAAAGGGGTCTCTTTGGCCATTTTTTGGAGCTTAGATTTTGGCCATTTATGACTATGGGGGTTATGGATCTTGGATGTGGGTTTTGGTATTTTAATGGTGGAACACTAGTTGGTCTCGATTTTGGCTTCCAAGAATGGTTTTGGGCATATATGGAGTTGGGTTTTTGTTGGCATTTTTTGCGATGTGGGTCTTTGATGTTGGTATGGGTTTTGGCCATGGATGGTGATGCGTGGTGGAGAATGCTACTGTACGCGGTCGACTGCATGAGCATCGCCGGTCGATCGGTGTTCGGAGTTTTGCCTTGTATTTCAGACAGTGGGCACCCCCCATTGCGTGCGGTCGACCGGTGCTCTGTTTTTTTATCCGAAATATCTGTAGCCTCTTTTTCTTTTTCTTTTTTATTTTATTTTTTTCCTTTTTCTTTTATCCTTTAATTGTTACTTATTCCCCTTTTTCATTTTTTTTTCCTTTTCTTTTATTTCTTTTATGTAACTTAGTATAAATACAAGACTTAGTTATTTTTATCTTCTTTCTTCATATACTATCTAGTTTTAGTTAGTTTTAGGGTTTAGAGATATTTGGGGATTATTTTGTGGGAGTTTCCCTATCCTTGAACTTTGTTGGTGTGTACCAATTTAATGTAAGTTTACTATTCATCTTTCTTCTCCATCTTGTTTAATTGATTTCTAATGTAGTTTTTCATGATTTGGTATTTATTTCATGCCTAGATAAATTGTAGTGTTAATTTAATTAGTTGTGCTTTAATTAATTAGTTGTTTTAATTAATGTCATTCATTATGTGTAGTGGCTAATTTAAATTAGGTTGTGTCGGATTGAACTCACCCAGGGTTGATGTGTTGCTTTGCTTTGGTGATGAGTTTTACGTGTTTATTTCAAGTGTGTTGTCCTAGTTATTACGCCTAGGAGATTTAAGGGGGTATGTCATGTATGCTCCGTATTTACGACCTTACGTGCGTAATTTTTGGGGTATTTGTTGACACCAAAATCTTATTAGTCTTTTATGCGAATTTAAGGGGTGTGACAACTCTTAATTTAATTAATTGACGAAACGAGACGCAATCTTAATAATTCGCGAACCCATGTAACCATTTTATACTAATTAACTCGGGTGAGGGATATTCGACGCAACCTATAGTTTTTATTCTCTTTATTAATTTAGTTTAAATACACTCATGCCTAGTTTATCTTTTATTTCTTTTTAGTTAAAAAATTACCTTTTACACTTTTATTTAGAATTATTAAACCAATTAAATTCTAACAACTCGTCTCTGTGGATTTTCGATACCCGGACTTAGCCGTTATACCCCCTTAAAAGAGTGTAGTAAATAGTTTAGGTTTTTATATTAAGGTGGTGAACAGAAAAAAAAACGATCGGCGTCGTTGCTGGGGATGAGTTTGTTTTAGACTTTTATTTGATTTAGTATTTCGTAGTATTTTCTTTCTATTTGTATTATTTGCTAACCTTTTTTGCAGGACTTCCACATTTGAGCACTTAGAAACGCTTGAATTTTTTTCGCGCGCACTTACTTTGTGGAATTCGCCATTTCGAGCCATTTTGGGGGTAAGAATGTCTTATTCCAATTCTTTTGGTAATCATTGTTATAATTCTCAAAATTCCCGTAATTCTATGACTTTCGGTGAATACTTAGAATCCCAATGTATTGCAAATTCAAATATGACTTTGGGCGAGTATAACGAAAGTCAAAACTTGGGTTATTGGAATTTTGATGATGATGATGATAATGATTTTGGGCCTTTACCTCCTTATAATAGGAATTTTGAAACGAATTGCAATAGTTTTCAAAATTCCTATAATGATGAGTTTTCGTTTAAGTTCGATGGTAATTTTCAAAGTTCTCATTCTCATGTATCCGCACCTCGACCTATGACATTCGGTGAGGGCTTGCGTATGTATGAGAATGAGAAAATTGAAAATCGTTATCGGGAAGAAAATTATTTGTGGGAACATGAATTGGATTTATTATTTGAGTCCGACGACGATTTTGCTTCCGAGACTTTTGAAGTCGAAGAATGTTTTGAACTAAATGAGGTACTTGTGCCTACTTTGGAATAAACCATTCTAGACTTTTCCCATTGTATAATAGATATTGAAAGTGAGGATGAAAATGACGTAATATCTATTTGCAATGAAATGATTTCTTCTTTGGCCCCCAAAGAAGAACATTTCATTGAAAATGATATTATTTCCTTCGAAACTCAATCTTCATGCGATGATAATTCATCTCATGAGTTTGAATTTCTTTCATCCCCATTTTCATTCTCTGTTATCACAACGTCTCAAGTACCCGATGATTCGGTTTCAAACTTTAATGTTTTAAACCTTTTTGCCGATGAGGAGTACTTGCTCGAGTCGCCTTCCATAATCGCATCTCTGCCTTTGTGTGCGCCACCTTCCATTCCAATTTCAAAATCATTGGGAGGATATTCATCTTTTCTCGGTCCCTACATGTTTTTGTCACCCGTTCAATCCAAATCCCCCATCGTCCCTCCAAAACTTTTAATTGGCGATGGTTCATTTCTTCCGCCTTACACATGCCTTCCGTTGTTAAAATGGAATTCATATTTTTCGAAAGGCATGCTTGTGAGTGAGGGTACACCGATTATCCTCCAAAGTCAAATCATTTTTGCGGTGGACCCTCAATTATTTAGACTTCTAGTGTATAGTTAGTGTGAAGCCTAAATAGTAAGTTGTATATAGTTAACTTTTTATTCTTTCTTTCTTTATTTTTCTTCCCTT
Organism: Sambucus nigra; assembly: GCA_949130495.1. Taxonomy (NCBI): domain Eukaryota; kingdom Viridiplantae; phylum Streptophyta; class Magnoliopsida; order Dipsacales; family Adoxaceae; genus Sambucus; species Sambucus nigra. The sequence goes on from OX422223.1 coordinate 290,741,971, forward strand.
TTTAATTTAGTCTAATGTAATTAGTTAACTTTTTGTTATTTTTTTTTGCTATGCTCGGTACTAACTTGTTTTGTAGATTCTTTGGACTTGTTCTTATGGGGATCGCTCCAATTTTGGGTAATATCGCTATTTTCCTCTCTTTAACTTGGTTCTTAATTCACATTGAGGACAATGTCAGGTTTTAAGTTAGGGGGTGTGGGATATTTTATCCATTTCTTTATTTAGTCCATGTTTTTGCTCACATGTTAGTTACTTAGTATGCTTTTCTTAGAAAAATTCAAAATTTTCAAAAAGATTTTCTTTCATTTTTCTCCTTTTTTGGGTATTTTGCCTTTGTTTTCGATGATAAATTTCAATAATCGTCCAATCCAATAGACAACCCAATGATGCATGTTCTCGATTTTAGAAGTTATTAGACTTTAGTACTCGATTATTGATATTGTGAATAACGTCATGAATTAAACTTTAATCCCATGAGCACATGCACTTTTATTGCCTTATTGATTTGGTTTAAGATTTTTATAACTCGGTAATCTTTTGTTGCATTGTATATACGTACACCGAGTAAGCTTTGTACCTTTCGTCGTTTGTGAGTGTATACACTATTCTTTCCTCTTTGAAAACATTGAATTTGTCGGTAATCTCTCTATTTCTTCATTTGATCGTTCATTAATTGAGTTCATACTTAAAATGTGTTACTTGAGCATAATTTTCATATATTGTTTTGACTCGATAATTGCATAATCTTTTTGAAATGATCATAGGCCATCTTTGTTATATCACCCATATTAGCCTTGACTTCACCTTATATGTTTACCCTCGTCAACCCCTTTGAGCCTAAATATTATCCTTTCGTTTCATCACCCAAAATCTCATAACCAACTCCAAATTGGAATTATATACCATACATATTACCTTACATGCCTTTGTTTGCAATGTTACTTAGGATTTAATGATGTTGTTGTGTGTGTCGTTGCAATTTAGGCATATGAGAGTTTGATAAGTAAAGAAAAGAGATGTGAAAAAAGAGATGAAAAAGAGAAAGCAAAAAGCAAAATCAAGGAAAAGAAAACATGAGAAAAGGAAGAAAAGAAAAGAAAGAGAAATTTGTAAATGTTGTATATAGTTCAATAAGCTTTGATTACTCTCCAATTGTTATATCTAATGCTCGTTTGGAACTTGTTTTCCAAATTTTGATATTGTCCACTTTTTCCCATTATCCCGAGTTTCATCCCCAAACACATTTGAATCCGTATATACATCCCTTTTATTTCGTACCCTAGCCTAGCCTACATTACAAACCTATTAAAGTCCTATGTGATCTTAAGTAGATGTAATTCAAAGGTTTAAATAGTTTTGATAATCTGTGAAAATGCATTTTGCCTCTTTTATATGTGCGGTATCTTTCACTCAGATTACAGTTTTTATTTTCTATATAATGTTCTTCAATTGTGACATGTGTACGGCCTAGTTTCCCTTTACATTTACTCCTTATGCCCGCATGTCCTGTGTGTTACCTTCCTGTTTCAAGTGAATTCATTTTATGAGTGTAATGCCCGTGAGGATTGACTTTTATGCATGCTTTGATATTTAGTATCTGATTTATTTAAGTTTTTTTCCAAATCACACTTTGCATGTGTTCGCTCCCCTACCACATTTTAAGGTTTCAATTCTATGAGGTGCATTCTATAATGTTAATAATACGGACTTTTGTGTGAATTCATTTACTATGTTAATAATGAGTATGAAATCCTTTTCGATATTGTTGGGCTTGTCACATGTTGGTTTGGGCATATTTTGAGGAAACCATATGATGTTTGTGGGTTTCATCCCTGAAAACCCTCACGAGACGCCACTCGTCCACTAGGGTAACCTAGGGGTTTAACGGCTTATTGCATATGCTAAATGCAATCGTGTTCCCTATAGAAGTGGCATTTATATTTTGATGCATATATACATGTTGTGTTTTTCTTATATTTCTTCTTGCTTTGAATTTAATTACTAGGGACTAGCAATGTGTAAGTTAGGGAGTCTGATTCGTATCGAATTATGCATTTAATTACTCTCGAACTTAGGCATTTTAGCCCCCTTGGGTACCGTAATTGCTATAATTATGCTTGATAACCAGACAACCTCCGTTTTATATGCTAACATGTTATTTGAGATATTATTGAGCTTTTATAGGTGTTACGGTGCTTAGTATGAAGTTTGAGCGCGTTCCGGTAAAGTTTCGTCGCGATTCGCATGTTCGGGGGCATTTTTATAATTTTATACTTTGGAATTTTTACCCGAAGTCTTCATGAAAGTTGTATCCCTCGGTCCAAGCTTCGTGTGGATGTGAACGATGCTCAAATCGGAGTCCGAACGAAGGAAACACGGAGTTTTAATCGGAAAGAATTATAAGAGATTCATTAACAATTTTATTAATTACATCCATGTCCCTTTTCTTCTTTAATAACAAATTCTATAATTCCATATATGTCCCTAAAACGTTTTTTGTAGCAAATGAAGATGGCGATTTGGATTTTGGCCCAAGTTTTGTTCGGGTTTTGGGTTCGTCCCAAATTGATGACTTTGCTCCAAAATTGGAGCTCGATTTTGGTTCGCACGCGCAAAGGGGTCTCTTTAGCCATTTTTTGGAGCTTAGATTTTGGCCATTTATGGTTATGGAGGTTGTGGAGCTTGGAAGTGGGTTTTGGCATTTTAATGGTGGAACACTAGTTGGTCTCGGGTTTGGCTTCCAAGAATGGTTTTAGGCATATATGGAGTTGGGTTTTTGTTGGCATTTTTTGCGATGTGGGTCTTTGATGTTGGTATGGGTTTTGGCCATGGATGGTGTTGCGTGGTGGAGAATGTTGTTGTATGCGGTCGACCGCATGAGCATCGTCGGTCGACCGGTGTTCAGAGTTTTGCCTTGCGTTTCAGACAGTGTGCACCTCCCATTGCGCGCGGGTGACCGGTCACCACACCCGGTCGACCGGTGCTCTGTTTTTTTATCCGAAATATCTGTAGCCTCTTTTTCTTTTTTATTTTATTTTTTTCCTTTTTCTTTTATCCTTTAATTGTTACTTATTCCCCTTTTTCATTTCTTTTTCCTTTTCTTTTATTTCTTCTATGTAACTTAGTATAAATACAAGACTTAGTTATGTTTATCTTATCTCTTCATATAATATCTAGTTTTAGTTAGTTTTAGGGTTTAGAGATATTTGGGGATTATTTTGTGGGAGTTTTCCTCTCCTTGAACTTTATTTCTGTGTACCCATTTAATGTAAGTTTACTATTCATCTTTCTTCTCCATCTTGTTTAATTGATTTCTAATGTAGTTTTTCATGATTTGGTATTTATTTCATGCCTAGATAAATTATAGTGTTAATTTAATTAGTTGTGCTTTAATTAATTAGTTATTTTAATTAATGTCTTTTATTATGTGTAGTGAATAATTTACATTAGGTTGTGTCGGATTGAACTCACCTAGGGTTGATGTGTTGCTTTGCTTTAGTGATGGGTTTTACGTGTTTATTTCGAGTGTGTTGTTCTAGTTATTACGCCTAGTAGATTTAACGGGGTATATCATATATGCTCCGTATTTACGACCTTGCGTGCGTAATTTTTGGGGTATTCGTTGACGCCAAAATCTTATTAGTCTTTTATGCGAATTTAAAGGGTGTGACAACTCTTAATTTAATTAATTAGGGAAACGAGATGCAATCTTAATAATTCGCGAACCCATATAACCATTTTATACTAATTAACTCGGGTGAGGGATATTCGACACAACCTATAGTTTTTATTCTCTTTATTAATTTAGTTTAAATACACTCATGCCTAGTTTATCTTTTATTTCTTTTTAGTTAACAAATTACCTTTTACACTTTTATTTAGAATTATTAAACCAATTAAATTCTAACAACTCGTCTCTGTGGATTTTCGATACCCGGACTTAGCCGCTATACTCTCTTAAAAGAGTGTAGTCAATAGTTTAGGTTTTTGTATTAAGGTGGTGAACAGAAAAAAATGATCGGCGCTTGACGCGCGTCGCTTTTCACCCTTAATCAACAAGAACTCCACTTTTTATCGGAGAAGACGAACCAGAGGAACATAGTAGAATCGCAGACCACCGTCATTAATAACGGTCGTATTGGAAATAACGTCAGTGAGTGTAATAGAGTTAATAGTGTTACTGACGGGGATAAGACAGGTGGAGAGTTCGGGCCTTGGATGCTAGTGAAAAGAAATCAAAATGTGTTATGCCTAGAGCTATCTCAACTGGGACTAAAGAGGGCTATGGTAGGATTACTAATAGATTATAGGCATTAGAGAGTAACATGTACGAAAAGAACAATAGTAATGTGGAAAGACAGCATGGGAAAAGTAATGTTAATACTATGGGGCAGTCTTCGAATAGTATGGGTAATGCAGTTACTTACGACGCAGAGGGCCCATCAACTGGAGCCTCTTCACATAGAGCTTCTGGCGCTGATGGTAAGTCACATAAGACTTCGACGGGTATAGGAGTTAATAGGGCTAATAATCAAGGAGGAAATAAGATACTTATGCATACTAAGTTATCGCCCAATCAGACCTGGACACCAGTTGGGCAGACAGCCTTGCAAACGATTACACAACTGTCAACCACTGCCTATTGACTTATGTAATAGGCAGACAAGTGGGCCTTCCGTTAGTGAACCATTTGGCCTTCCTCCTAGCTCGGTCTCGATTAATGCAGCTCACGTTTTAAATGGTACTGCCTTAAATACAAGCCCCGCGCACAATATTATCATGATGCATAATAGTGTATCCCCATACATCAACCAACTTTTACCAAAAACTTATAATGGAACTCCACTTCATACTAGCAATGTTGGGACATGTTCTAATAAAAAATGATACCTTTTCAGCAGGGGAAGCACTCAAAACTAGTTGGAACATCTTTCATGCCCATCTACATGTGTCCAATATATTTCCACTGTCAAGAGAAGCGTACTCGTGGGCCACGAGAATGGAGGAAATCCAGAACTTGCAGAATGCACTCTTAAAGTTGGCGGATTATCTTCGATGGTCGAGTAAGCATATTTCCCATTTTATAAATCATCTTTCATCAAAGGTTGATATAATTTGGATCTGTCATGGGGCTAATAAACCCCTTTTCAAACCTACAGTTAAAGAGTTCGTAAATATCTATACTCCTGATGTTGTGATCATCTTAGAAACCCATATCCCTATCACCAGTGTGGTGGACTTTTTCAACAGTCTGGGCCTCACAGAATATATTATTTCTAAACCTCTTGGGCAGTCGGGGGTATCTGGGTTACGTGGAACCCTCACACAATTCAACTTCAAACTCTGACCATTTTTTGCTAGGCCATTCATGTCACGATTAAGAAATCCCAATATGATGAGTGGTTGTTCACGGCTATTTATGCTAACCCGCTCCCGTGCCTGAGAAGATAGCTATGGAAGAACCTGATAGACACTGTGGAGTGCATGGAAGTCTCGTGGCTTTTTGTTGGTGACTTTAATGACCACGTAGACGAGTCGAGGAAAAAGTCTTACTCTAAATATGGGGTTTCCGCTAAATGTTCTAGATTCCTTGACAACATTAATAAATTTAATTTGTCTGACTTGGGATGCAATGGACCTAGGCTTACCTGGACCAATAATCGGGAGAGTTTTGCTAACACTATGATCCGGCTGGATAGGTGCCTAGATAGTAATGATTGGAGACTGATGTACCCGAACGCTACTGTAAAAAATGTGCTCAAGACTGTGTTTGATCATTGTTCGATGGTTCTCTGGTTTGAAGGTACAAACTCTAACATGAAATCTCATAAACCCTTCAGATTTTTGTGTTATTGGTTTGATAGTATAGACTTCAAAGAGTTAGTTAAAAATATTTGGAATAACCACTAAAACCTTGAAGATAATATTATACGTGTACTAATTCTATTAAAGAGTGGAACAAAAATATTTTTGGCAATATCTTTCAAAATAAAAAATGAATTTTGCAGCGCCTTAAGGGAATTCAAAAACCCCAAGAAAATGTTTTCTCTCATAATCTTGACATCCTCGAAAAAAATCTTCAGTCAGGGTTTAATGCTATTTTAATTTAAGAGGAGAAATATTGGCGTAAAAAATCTAGAATCTAGTGGATTAGTGAGGGAGATAGGAATACAAATTTTTTCACACTTCCACCATAATTAGAAGGAAGAAGAGTAGAATTGATCATCTCATAATAAATGGGGATTGGACGGAGGATACTACCAGCCTTACCGTGCACATAAATGCCTACTTTAAAAACTTGTTCCAAGCTGAGTTTTTGTTTGCTATTAATAGTCAAATGAATGATTATCCTCACTTTAAAATTAAGAATAGGGATAACTTTGTCCTCACTTTCCCCATTGCGATTGACGAAGTTAGACGTGCCACTTTTAGCATGAAAACGAGTAAAGCCCCATACCCTGATGGGATCCAACCATATTCTACCAACACTTTTGGAGTAACATTAAGGATAACCCATTTAGTTTTATTGACAAGTGTTGGTGCCAGAATGACTACCTAACTAATAGAATAATAGCTATGTGACTTTGATTCCTAAATTAGATAATCCTGAGAATATTAATAAATTTCATCCTATCACTCTTTGTAATGTTTCGTGTAAAATTCTTGCTAAAGTGATAGTTAATAAACTTTGCCCCATCCTTTGTCGCATCATTAACCCGTGCCAAGCTAGTTTCCTCCCGGGTAGACAGGCTTCAGATAACATCATTGTTACCTAGGAAATTATACATGCCCTTATGAAGAAAAGAGGTAAAGCTGGTGGTGTTATTCTTAAAATTGACCGTGAAAAAGCCTATGACAAAGTTAGTTGGGATTATCCCGAGGAGGTTTTAAAATTGTTTAATATGGAGAGTGGCTTTAGTAAGTTGATTATGAGTTGTGTGAAAAATACCTCCACCGCTATCCTTTGGAATGGCTCCCCATTACCCAATTTTACCCCCACGAGGGGGCTTAGACAGGGTGACCCGCTTTCCCCTTGCTTGTTTGTAATGTGTATGGAATATCTTCCGGCTAGCATCTCCAATAAAGTGAGAAAAGGTATTTGTAAAGGAATTAAAACTTCCCCTAATAGCCCATGCATATCGCACCTTTTCTTTGTGGATGATCTCATCCTGTTTTCTAACACGATAATATGCAAACTTTTTGTGGGGAAGGAACGAGAGTCATAAAAAGATACACCATGTTAGTTGGGATAAAGTCTGTAGGCCCAAGGACAGGGGTGGATTGGGTATCAGAAAGTCCCAAAACAAAAATAAAGCTACGATTGCCAAATTAGGTTGGAAAATCATGAACAATAGTGATTCCTTATGGGCCACAGTCGTCACAAAAAATATAAAGTTGATCCCAACCCCAGATTATGGTGTAAGAAAACTATCACCTCCCACATTTGGCGTAGCATTTTTAAATGTAAGGATGCCCTCCTTAAGAACACCAAATGGAATGTGGGTAAGGGCAATAATATTAACATCATGAAAGACTGGTGGTGTGGGGACGCACCTCTTGCATCTAGAGGGGGCCTAAGCCCCGTGTGTGAGGATAATATTAGTACCCTTTTAACTGATAATGGTGCCTAGGACCTTAATAGGATTCGACAAGGGTTCAATGCCAAAATTGTGGATGAAAGCATTAATACATCTCTCCCTAGAAGTGTGATAGGGATGACAAACCTTCTTGATAACCTAGAAGTAAAGGTAAGTTCTCTATTCACTCTTTTTATAATAAAATCTCTTAAGGGGGGGATTCTAGTCCCCCCGGAATGGGTGGAAGAATCTTTGAAAACTTGGTAATCCTCCCAAATTTAAGAACTTTGTTTGGATCCTTCTTTATGGAAAATTTCTCACTAATGCCCATAGAGAGAGGCGAGGCCTCACCACGGACAATACTGTAAGGATATATTTTTATAAGTCCGTTATCAATTTATTATGTCATATAACGCTATAACGTTGAAGAGCATTCAAGAGCAATCTACATCAAGAGGGATCCGAATTAATCAAGTTCCTCATCAAAAAGACTCCGCAAAGATTTCTTTGGTAAGGTTTTGTTTTAAATACCTTAATTTTCCACTTACAGCTTTTGGGATATTTTTACAAAATATTTTCTTAGTGTTGGAGCGGACTTTTTTGTCAAATTTTGAGAGTGAGTATTTTTTCTAAGTCTTGAAGCGTACCTCAATTTTAACGCCCAGGTCGTTCAAGTGAGATAGCTATCTCGTTCGAGCAGCATGTGGATGTTGTGTGATGTCGTTTGAACGACACATGTACTTCGTTCGCGCGAGATAGCTATCTCGTTCGAACGAGATCTAATACCGAGGCATCGCATTTTTGTATAAATACTCATTAAATGATTTCATTTTCATTAAGAAGTCCCAGCATTTTGAAAGAAAGAAAACTGCGAAACAGCAGAATCCTTTTCACTTCTTCTTTTAGGGTTTAATCCCTTTTTATTTACAATTCACAAAAATCCCATATGCTTTGGTGAATTGTTTTGGTGTTGAAGAACACACTTTTGCTGTTGTTTAATCTTTGTGGGGAGAACTCTACAATCGAAGAGTTGTGTGCTATTGTGGAGGGAGTCTCTACGGAGTTTTTGGGTTGCGGTCCTTGTGGTATAGCTGCGCGTGAACCACTGCAGATTTATAGTTGTTGCTTTGGAGGTTTGATGAAGACACCGTGAGTTACACTTGTGGGCGATTATCAGGTTGTATGTAAGTCAATGGTCTTGTGAATTCTTCAAAGTTCTAGAAATAAAAGGTTTTGCCCTGTGGAGATTTTTCCTTAAATTTGTGTCGCATGATTTATCTATTTATGGTTTGACACACTCACACACGTAGTTGCATGGTTAGGGGCTAAATTACTTTGGTTTCAAAATAGACTCCAATTAAATAAGGTTTACTTGAAATCTTGCGAATTAATTTAAATCGGTATCACACACCGCATTTATATGTTTTTCAAATTGGTATCAGAGCGGGTTGAGTTAATTTATCGCGTATTCCTATTTTCCGTAAAATCTTGTGATATTAATTTTTTTGAAAAATCAGTTTTGTGAAAAATCGCAATTTTTCCTATGAAGCACTTATGTAATCAGATGCCTATTTTTTACGGGTCTAATTATGCCTACTGGAAAGCTCGTATGAAGTCAATTTTAAAATTTATTGACTAGCGTGTTTGGTTGCTTTGTGAAAATGGGTGGAAGCCTCCCACGGTCACCCCTAATAATATCACCTCTTTGAAACCTGTGTCGGACTGGACTGAGGACAATTATTAAATGTTTAATTTTAATTCTCGTGGTCTGAGTACTATTTCTGGAGTTGTCACTCCTGATGAGTTCCGCCGAATTATGACATGCCACGTCTAAAGAGGCATGGGATGTTTTGAAATTGACACATGAGGGTACAACGCGGTTAAAGAATCAAAATTACAAAATTTGGCCACCCAATTTGAGACTATCACCATGTATGAGTCTGAATGCTTTGATGATTTTTATGCACGTTTGTCGGACATTATTAACACCAGTTTTAATTTGGGTGAGGTGATTGATAACACGCGTGTCGTTAAAAAGATTTTGTGATCTCTCCCAAAACGCTTTATTCCTAAAGTCATTGTTTTGAACTTTTTGGGAAACTTGAAATCACTTAAGTTGGAAGAACTTATGGGAGACCTTCAAACCTATGAGATAGACATGTTTCCCCAAACCATTAAGGCTAAGGATAAAGGCGTTAATTTAAAGACTCATTTTAAGAAAAAGAAAGAAAACGTTTGTGAGTTCGATTCTGAGGGTGAGTTTGATTTTGATGATGTGGCCATGCTTCTGAAATTTTTTAAAAAGTTTCTAAAAATGAAAAAAGAAAATTCTTCCAATAAAAAGAGATCTTTTGAGTCAAATAAAAAGAAAGTGGAGGCCAAAGATAATGATAAGGAGGATAAGATCAGGTGCTTTGAGTGTGAGGGCAAAGGGCACATAGCTAAAGAGTGTCCTACTAGGATAAGGAGAAAGGGAAAAGAGACTGCTATGACCGCCACACTTAGTGATAGTGAGGGTGATGAGGGAGATGAGTCCGATAAAGGTTTAGCACATGGGATGTGTAGCTTTTTCGAGTCGTGTGAGCACACCTACTATGTCTCACGTTGATAGAGGGCATGAGAGCACCGGTGATGACTCGAGTGTTTCTAGTGGAGATGAGACCGAATTTGAGAGTGGAGATAAAAGTGAGCTCCAAAAAGCCTTTAGAGATTTGTACATCGAGACCTTGAAAACAAAGAAGTATAATAGAGATTTAGGTCGTCGGGTTTTAGATTTAGAGAGAGAGAAGGAGGTTTTAAGAAAGGAGAAGTGTGATTTGACCAACACGTTGTCTAGTCTGACGCACGTGTATCCCAACTCGAGAGTGATCTCGAACGTGCCAGGGAGGTCAAAGTAAATTTTGAGAACGCACCTAAGAAGGTGGAAAAGGTTGTTCTTAAGGGTAAAGGTGAGAAGTTAAGAATAAGTCATGATGGTGCTTTTACTTCCCAGTTAGCACCCGAGCCGGTTCCCACTTTAGTGTTAGATTCACATGAGTCTAACCTTAACCCATCTAGGCGTCTCATTCCTATTAGGAGAGCGCGTCCTAGAGTTTTTGAGAAAGGTGTTCCTAGGCCTATATTTGTTTGTTCCCATTGCAAAAGGAGAGGACACCTTAGGGAATTTTGTTTTAAGTTGGGTTATGTATCACGTTTTGCTACTACACGTGCTTCTGCCACATATGCACCCACACATGATACTTTACATGCTCCTGGAGACTACATGATAGAGTTTGCACATTTAGGTGAGCAACTTAAGTTTTTGGTCAAAACTTCACAAAATTTGATGGAGGTTTTTCATAAGTTGGCACCATCTTTGGAAAATCCCTCTGCACCTAACGATTGAGGTTTGACTTGTTACTAGAATAGGATGTTTTCCATTATGTCATTATTTGCCTATTGCTAGTACGTATCATTTTTGTATGTTTTATTTTTTTGAAAAATTTTGAAAAATACAAAATTATTTTATTTTTAATAAAATTTGTGAGAAAATACAAAAAAAAAAAATTGTATATTGTTTGCACCGTTTATGGATGTACACTTAGGATGACCGAGTCACAACATCATTTCATTTTTCATGTGACTATTTGATAGTGTTTTGAGGCAATATGTCAATTCATCCTTGTTCTTTATAATGTTTGGAGTCATTAAGATGTAATTAAGTGTTACTTCCTACATGTTTGACTCATGATTTTCTTTATTGCACATATGCATAGATTTGTTTGATTATTGTGCCTGTCTTATCACATGTTGGTTGGGTGTTTTCACTTCAATCCTGTCCTTAAATCGAACCAAGCGTGATAAAACTTGATGAAAATGTGTGCATTTAGGAGTCGTTTGTGAGTTTGTGTGTTTTGTTTGAAAACGGTGAAGGGCTACGAAAGATTATCATTTATCCTTTGTGATTACGCTGACGTTTAAATTGGACCTAAAAAATTGAGGAATTTTATTATCCGGGGTCGAAAGAAGTTTAAAAGAGCCCTAAAAAATTTAAAGGCAATAAAAATAAATTCATGCCAATTATGGGCCAATTAGGTTTTTGCACCAATTCTCCAAAATTTGAGAATTTAGTTTATACACCTTTAAAAAGAAAATACATATGAGGGTGTTTGGATGGAGAATTAAAACGTGTGACAACCCGAATATAATTACGATTAATTATGCTTAAATCATGCTTAGCTTATGTGATATAATTAGTGTGTTATTAATATATATGATGTTAATCTACTATGTTTAGTCTAATCCTACCTTCAAAAATCATGAAATGTCGGATTAGTTACAAATACAAAATTTTGAGGGTTTCGGTAGGAATGTTCATGTTTAAGGCTAGTTTTGACCTTTATAACATAAAAATGAACTTGAGGTGTAAACTAGATATTTGTATATATATGAGTTAGGTTTATAACAAAAGAAACGGTTCATCGAACGGACATCCGAGTGGGAAGATATTGTCCTTTTACGAACAGGGGGTAAAGTAGTCATTTAGCCTTAAATGAAATTTTGTTTTATGTAATGCCACATGTTATATTTTGATTGGACCAAGAGGGGGTGGCCTTATGCCGACTTAAAACCCTTTAATTAATCTCTTCCTTCAGCATATTTCATCCATGGAAGAGTTTAACCTAAGGAAAGGGAGTTTTGAAGTTTCGGAAGAAAGTGTGAGGAGAAATTGAAGAAAAATTCATAGAAAAATTACGTAAAAGCCCCTAAGGTATTTCCATCCATAAATCTTGTTTATTTTTTTGTATTACTTATTTAAATGATTGAAATAATCATTTGTTTACTGAAATTCCATGTCTTGATATGTACTTATGGATAGATGCAAGTTTAAGTAAACTTGAATGTGTAAACCCTTGAGATTGTTTTGTTTAAGAACCTTGTTTATTCAAACTTCCATATATTTCTCTATACTTACTGGAATTGATTTATTCCAATTGGAGATTAACCTTGACTTACATATGTATGACATATCCGAAAATCATGGTAAAATACCAAGAAATGAGTCCTTGGTGGGAGTTTGAAGTTCGGGTATGAAATCTGCCCTAAGGGTGAAAGTATGCCTACCATGTGTTCGATGTTTTGCTTGACATAGAAAATAAACTCTGAAAATTATGAAATTTTAATCTTGTATTGTTAAATATGTTTACTGATGTTGGGTTAAATATCATATAAATTTATGATGTAGAAAAATTATGGAAATTCATGGAATTTGAATGAACGATAAAAGAGCCTATAGGGCAGATTTGCTATGTAATGAAGAAATAGGCTTATTTTGCCCTAGGAAACTCGGAATGATGTGCCGTCTTTTGTTTTGGAAACATGATATAATAAGGATTGGATTACCAAGAAAAATTAAAAAGGGTTTGGGCTGTAATTTGAATATGTTAGATAACAGAACCTGAGTCTAGATGGGACTTCATTTTAATGAATGATTTGAATTGAATAATATGATGCTTATGAATTGAGTTATGATTGAAGTTATTCTTTGGACTATTAATATTCTTATGATGATACTAATATTGTAAGAATGATAGGAAGGGAAGAAGAGCTGAGTTAACAAGTACCGGATAAAGGCAAGGGAAAAGCCAGTTAAATTGTCAAGGTGAGTGTACTTATGATTTGTTTCATATATAAATATGAATATAGCTCTAAGAGCGGATTTGTTTGAATACTTCTGTATTCAGGATTTGTTTGGATATCTAAATATCCAGGATTTGTTATTGCCAATGGGCAGAATTATTTGGATCTTATGATCCATGATTTATTATTGCCAATGGGCAGGATTGTTCGGATTTTATATCCACATATTCGATATAGAATTGTTATTCTGTTTCAGGGAAGGAGTACCTCACTAAGCTTAATGCTTACGGTTTATATTTTAACAATTTCAGGTTTGTACGCTGCCAAATAGGATAACATATGACCGGTAACTTTGAGAGTTGCACCGTTAGAAGAGCTGGGGGTTTAAGTATGGAGATTTTATCGTTGTCACACTGAAGATTTTGATATACTCACACTTTGTATATATTGATTTAGTATGGATTGAGTTGATCATAGTTAATCATAGTATTGTATAATCTCTAATTATGACTATGATGTTGACTTCGTTATGGCACAAGAACAATATTATGTTCATTATGCAAAAAAAAATATTGATAAAGGAATTAAATTTTCAATGGGCTCGAGATTATTATCCAATTATTCTAATAACAAATGATTAGTATGGATATTGGGTTTGGGGTGTGACAAAACGGGTTTGCACGTCCTTGAAAGTCTTGAAACAACGCTACATAGTTTTGGACGTTATTGGTGTGGAAATCACTTTGACTTTGATTTGTTTATTTGCATAAGACGATGTCATATAAATTCAACAATTTTTACAGCTAAGGATACTTTTGATATTCATTCGTTAGGAGTACACATATGCATCGTGCACATATGATTGATTGAGTTGATTTACCTATCGAATGTGTTCACACCCATTCATTCCATTTACATGACTTGGTTGTTTGAGTTTAAATCCATGGTGTGATTTTTGGTATCTTATGTTTGTATGAAAAATTTGAAAAATCAAAAATAGTTTGTGAAAGTTTTTGAGACATACCTTTGCATGCGCGTAGTTTGATTCATGTTTGCTATGCATTTTATCGTGACACTCCATATTTTGATTTTTTTTTCTTATCTGTCTATTTAGGGACATCATAAAAAGGGGGAGAAAGAATTATCATATTATGGGTGAGTTTTTGCATTATGGGGGAGATTTGATTTACTAATGATTTATTCTTATACCATTTCAAACTCGATGCGTCACGAAGGTATTTGCTTTATCTCACGTGTGTAGTTACAAAGATTGATGATCATTATGTTGCACACCCTGATGAGAAAAGCTTTGAGATTTGATGAAGACTTTTTGAAGAACAGTTTGAGATCTTGCAAATTTATTCATGGGAGGGTAGATTTGTATAGGCATTTTGGTATTTGATAATTCGGATATTTTTATGTTTGTACCGACATAGACATAGGGGGAGATTTGTAAGAAAATATTTTTATAAGTCCGTAAAGTTTTTCATAAACAATCTACATCAAGAGGGATCCGAATTTATCAAATTCTCCATAAAAAAGGCTCCGCAAAGTTTTCTTTGGTAAGGTTTTGTTTTAAATACCTTAACTTTCCACTTAGAGCTTTTGGAATATTTTTACAAAATATTTTCTAAGTGTTCGAGCGGAATTTTTCGTCAAAATTTGAGAATGAGTATTTTTTCTAAGTCCTGAAGCGTACCTCAATTTTGACGCCCAGACCGTTCAAGCGAGATAGCTATCTCGTTCGAGCGACATGTGGATGTCGCGCGATGTCGTTTGAACTACATTTGTGCTTCGTTCGCGCGAGATAACTATTTCGTTCGAACGAGCTCTAATACCGAGGCGATACGTTTTTGTATAAATACTCATTAAATGGTTTCATTTTCATTAAGAAGTCCCAGCGTTTTGAAAGACAGAAAACTGCGAAACTGCAGAATCCTTTTGACTTCTTCTTTTAGGGTTTAATCCCTTTTTGTTTACAATTCACAAAAATTCCATATGCTTTGGTGAATTGTTTTGGTGTTGAAGAACACACTTTTGCTGTTGTTTATTCTTTGTGGGGAGAACTCTACAACCGGAGAGCTGCGTGCTATTGCGGAGGGAGTCTCTACGGAGTTTCTGGGTTGCGGTCCTTGTGATGTAGCTGCGCATGAACCACTGTAGATTTCTAGCCATTGTTTTGGAGGTTTGACGAAGACACCGTGAGTTACACTTGTGGGTGATTATCAGGTTGTATGTAAGTCAGTGGTCTTGTGAATTCTTCAAAGTTCTAGAAATAAAAGGTTTCGCACTGCGGGAATTTTTTCTTAAATTTGTGTCGCATGATTTATCTATTTATAGTTTGACACACTCACACACGTAGTTGCATGGTTAGAGGCTGAATTACTTTGGTTTAAAAATAGACTCCAATTAAATAAGGTTTACTTGAAAACTTGCGAATTAATTTAAATTGGTATCACACACCGCATTTATACGTTTTTCAAATACTTGTCCTAGATGCTCATACAAGGAAGATCTTAACCATATTTTCACAGATTGCTATTTTCTACCCAGGTTTGGCAAAATCTCAACACTCCCCACCACTCACTCCCATGGTATGTACACTGATTTTAATTCTTGGATGATTGCAAATGTGTGGAATAATGTGGACAATTTTTGGTATGTAACTTTCTTCTCTTACCTTTGATGTATTTGGAAAACCCGTAGTAAACTTATTTTTGATAATGTTAGCACTACCCCTTCTACGGTTAATAAGCTTATTTTGGATCTTAATTGCGATATCTTCGAAGCCCCAAATAAAATTACTAACCACGAAGGGAAAATTTCTAGTACGTCCACTAATGCTAGTGATTGTATTTCAAGTACTTATCTCATTCAGACGGACGAGAGTTTGATATCAATAGCGAGATGAGAGCTTTTGGAGGTATCGTGCGGTATAAGGAAGGGGGTGGATTATTGGCTTCACTGGTCGTATTTAATGAACGGCGAGCCCCCTTATAGCAGAATTAGAAGGTATTTTCCATGGTCTGAACATTACCATCAGGAAGAAATGGAATGACGTCTGCCTCAAGTCCGCTTGTCTCGAAGCCGTCCAACTTTTGGAGTCGAAGGATATGGGGAACCACTCCCTTGCTAATATCATTGACGACTGTTGTGAGCTCGTCAGGTGTTTGAAATTCAAGATCATCCACATTTCGAGAGAGAATAATATCCAAGTGGACTGCATGGTCAGAATTGCAAAAGACTCTAAGGATCTTTATTTGAAATACGAACATATTTCGAAGTGACTCCTCGTGATGCTTGATCATGTCAAACTTGATAATCCCATGATTTAGTGATCTTATTGTCGTTGTTTGTTTGTTTTGTTTCCTTTTGTTACCAAAAAACGAAAATTGAATTCTTAACGAAATTTCATAATGCACGTTATTTTTATTACTTACTATAATTCTTGTCGAAATATGTTATTGGACAGAGTAATATCCACTAGTTAAGCTGACGTTAGTATAACAATAACAATAATTGTGAGAGTTTTGCAGTTACGAGTCAAATCTAATTAATGAGCTCACCGATGTAAAGTTAATATCCAGCTGCTACTTATATTATTAAGCCAACCATTATTTTTATAATTAATTTAATTGTTTACTTTATTTACCTTGTGGCTTGTCCATTTGCTTGATCCTCTCTGTATTTAAAACATCAAATAACCCTTGAAGACAGTGGGAAAGCCAGTAAACAGTGAGTGGCATAGTTTTAAATGCTTTCCAACCATTATTGCTCTCTCTCTCTCTCTCCTCTATATATCTGAAATCATAGCATTATAGATTTGTTGGAGAGAACCAAACAACCCCCAATCAACTTCTCCACTTCAATATTTTGGTTGCAAGAGAGCCCACAAAAAAGAAAAGGAAAAAAAGAAAGAGTGTTTTCTTTCTCCTTCAGTTCCACATCTTGTATCTTTATTATTCTTCTCACTTGTGTACCAAACAGAATGAGTAAACAAGACTTCATGAAGATGCAGGTTCTTTCCTTTACACAATACCAAATTATTTTCTTCCTCCTTGCACTTGTGTTCCTTATGGTCATCACCTAGGCTATTCCAATGACATCTATACATGTGTGTGTATTCTCTTATTCTTGGCTCATTATTTTGGGGAGCTTATTTATTTATTTATCTATTTTTAATTTTTTGCAGACTTGGGTTCTTAGAGTGAACATACACTGTGCTTGTGATGGATGTAGACAGAAGGTGAAGAAACTATTACACAAAATTGATGGTACGTCATCTGGCCTCATTTTCAACTTATTTCTCATCAGCATTCAGCAGCTTCATATTAGGAAGAAAACAAATTATATTTTTTTTCAAGAAACATCCATTTACTAGTATATGCACAAAAATTCTTTCAACTATTGAGTGTATTCCGAAGATCCCTTATGAGTTATTGAAATAAATCATTTTGCTCTTACAAATATCAATGTGTTTGGTTGTACTTCCCTTGTAGAAATTAGGCAAACGATTTTTCACATCATGTTTTTACAAAAAATAGGAAAAAATAACCATCTCTAAAAGATTTTCCAAAACCATCATTGATTGTGGATTGTTTTGGAAATATTTTTAGAGGTTGCAAATAGTTTTGAAAAATCTTTTAGAAGTTTTTTTTAAATATCTATGGGAGACAAATGGGAAAATATGACATTTTGAATAGAAATTAATAATACAACTGTTTGTGGTGGATTGGAAAAGGTTTTGTATATCAAAGTATTGCACCCAAGTTTATGTCAAGTGATGATGTTGTGAAATAGAGAATTGTATTGTAAGCAAATGTTGAGATAGTATCAATTTTGATTACGTTATTACATAATGATTAGAATCTCTTGGCGTAAATGGTTGGTCACATTTATTTAGTCTTTTAAGTTTCGATCTTTTGTAAATATTCCTTTATTTGGACATTTTTGTTTTGGCCAGGGGTGTATTCTACCAGTGTAGATGTAGAACAAGGGAAGGTGGCAGTGACAGGTAATGTTGATCCAGCAACACTCATCAAGAAACTTGTGAAATCGGGCAAACATGCAGAGCTATGGGGTTCACAAAAGCCTGGCCCAAACAACAACCACTTCAAAAACATGCAAATGGAAATGAATGTTAAAGGTGGGAAAGACAATAAGTCTCAAAAGGGAGGCCCACAACAAGCCCATCATCAGCAAATGCAACAACAAAACATCAAATCTTCTAAAGATTTGAAGAAAATCCCCCCCAAGGACCAGAGATCTGTAAAGTTCAGCTTGCCTGAGGATGACTTTGATGATGAATTTGAAGATGAGTATGATGATGATGATGATGATGATGATGATGATGATGAAGATGTTTTTGATGATCATAATCATGGGCCTACAAAGAGGATGGGCCATGGAGCCCATGGGCCTAATGGAATGATGAATGGTCATGGGAAAAGTGGGGGTAATAGCAATACCAATAATGGTGAGAATACCAAGAAAGGTGGTTCATTTGAATTGCCCATAAATATTAAGGGCATGAGTGGAAAAGGTGAGGGTAAAAATGGTAATGGAGGAAAAAAAGGAGGTGCTGGTGGTGGTGGAAATGACAAGGGGGGGAAACAAAATCCAGGTGGTGGAGCTGGCAAAAAAGGAGGTGGGTTATTTGGCGGAGGAAATAATAAAGGTGCCAATAACGGTGGCGGCGGTGGTGGTGGTGGTGATGGGAAGATCAATGGTGGTTGGGATAAAAAGGGAGGGAAAAATGATGGGGGACATATGATGAAAAATATGCCAAATGGGTTTCAGGAGATTGATGGGGGTCTCCACCGGGGAAGTGGTAGAAATATGGGGCCAGTGGGTAATTATCCAATGGGTCAAATGGAGAATATGCGGGCGGTTCAAGGACTACCTGCATCGGCTGCTGCGATGAATGGTGGATATTACCCAGGGGTGGGGCCCGGGAACCCCTATAACCAACAGTACGCAGCGGCGATGATGATGAATCAGCAGCAGTCGGCTATGATGATGAATCAACAACGGGCTAGTGGGCCCGGAATGTTCCAACCAATGATGTACGGACAGGCCCATCCGTATGGCCTGTCGATGCCGCCTCCCGTGAATGATAATATCACCCATTTCTTTAGTGATGAGAATACTAGCAGTTGTAGTATCATGTAAACTTGGCAGACAAAATTCTACTTTGTTATTGGTTTGATTTTGGATTTGTGCCTTCACTCCCTAGAGAAAGAGTGGAATATTAAGCATATCTTGTGCCTGTGTTAATTGGAAATGGCTGTTTTGAATCATTATTCTTCCTATTTAATTCCTAGTTGACGAGGGGTGTTTCGATTTTAGACTACTGGAGGGGTTTACAGGTTTTCTACCAATGTATGTATATGTTTTTGTTAGTTTATTTCAAGTGGGAAAAAAAATGGTATACAATCGCGATCATTGCAAATTTGAAGTCAATTTTATTTCCGCTTTGCATGTGTTCGAGCTTTATCCTTTAGCAATTGAAGTGCTTAATTTATGTGGCTCGAATTCTGATTTATTGGGAGCCATTAATGATGATGACCATTTCGATTATGTGTGTTTGGTTTTATGGACCAATAGAAATAATGTATTCCATGGCAAGGGTGGTGACAATGGTTATGGTTTGACTTCAGGGCGGTATGGTTGAAGGATAAAGATCACGGCAACAATAATAATGATAGTTCGACGTTTCCAGATCCGGGTAAGTTTAAAGTTAATTCTGATGCGGCTACTTTTAAAGAATCGAGCGGCTCGGGGTTGGAGTTATTATTAGAGACGGTAGAGGCAACCTTCTGGCAGCCTTAATCCCATCGTGTTTGGCAACCTCTTGATGCCGAACACGCGGAAGCAATAGCGCAGATATTGCGATTGAGTTTGCTACAAATAGTAGTTTCCCCCACTTCACCTTGGAGGGAGATTGTCATTACGTGATTTCCAGGCCCCCTATTGAGGATGATGACTGGTCAGCTAGCGGAAATTGCATTGATTCTGTTAAAAGAAGAATTAAGGGTGGACACGAGATCTCTCCTTTGTTAAACTGCGTGACAATGGACCAACCCATGTCAGAATGCCAAGAATGGTAGTATGGTTTGATGAAGCTCCATCTTTTTTGGAGACTTCCTCACTATGATGTATTCCCTATTTCAAATTAATGATATGGTTTGTTTTTAGTTTCAAAAAAAAAAAAGGTTCCGAGCCTCTGGTTCCATGTTGAGAATTCAGCAAGTACATTCAAAACTGCGAGAATGACCAAATATTTTAAATGTTCCAAGATATTATTTCATACTATGTCTTTTTATGGATAACAAATTTTACTGCAATTATCTTAAAAACAGTCCCAAAATCTAGCCCATTCAAAACGGCATATTAATTGGTGTTACAAATTTATCAATATATGACTCTCGAGTCTCCCAAATATTAAGTTGTTTATAGACATAACTGCAATTAATTATGATATTAAATTGTTTATAGACTTTTCTTCAAGTGTCAATTTATAATTTACCTTCTTTTACGTTTTTGTTTTGAGATATAAACATGGTGTCAAATATAAATAATAATTATACGTGTAGGTTTTTCATTTCACATGTCTGCATTTTCTGAAACAATCTATTGTAGTGAATGCCTGCTCGTAGATGCAATAAATATTTCTCTCTTTCATCACGCAATTATGTTGAGAAAGTGATCGATAGCGAACATTATATTACACACCTTTCTTGAGCCCAACTCTAGAGGATCATGTTTTTTTTTATTTTTTTTTATACACACTTTTCGTGGGCCCCAACTCTCGAGGATCATGGTTTTGTAAATACGTGTTTCATGTAATTGTTGAAGATCCAAAAAGAAAATTCATGATGATAGATCTTTAGCCCACAAAAGTTGCAATGCAAATGCTAAGAAGCATTCTTTAGAGCTAAAAAAAATCACTTGCCTAACAAAATTCCTTGTTCTTTTCATTGTAATGGCATTTACTATATATTCTGAAAACTTCAATACGAGGTAACGCATATTAGGTGCATTCGTATTATTACTGAGTTTAAATGGCTTTTTTGTATCTTATATTTCATTTAAAATTCACATTAATTTACTTTGTTGACATAAATAAGTGGTGTTGAGGTTTTGTCTAATTCATGGTGAAATATTTTGAAGGACAATTTATAATTAGGGCCCTTATTGACAATTTTTAAACATTTAAGGATAATTTGGTACTAGGTTTACTTGTTATGCCACTAGCGTAGATTTTTAAAAGTTATCAAAAAATTTTGTATTTAGATCTAATCTGTGAGAGATCTAAAAATACTTAACTATATTATTAAAGAACTAATTGTTGCTCACTATTTTGTTCATAATGACATAACTATAGTATGTAAATGTAGTTCATCATAAAACGTCATTAAGGCTGGACTAGACAAAACTCAATAAAGCCCAGCTCGAATTATACAAAAGGCCTGTGGAACCCTGTGTCTCCACTCTTCTTTTTGACCCATAATTCACTTTCCAGCATGTCAAGTGTGAACAACCCAAAAGGAAAAGAATTGCCTGACAATCAAACGGTCAGTTGTATGACTGATTAGTCTACGTCCGGTTTTTCAAAAGTTGTTCAAAAAAACAGGGAAAAGTGCAAAAATAAAATCCTGAAATGACTATGGGCCAATTTGATAAAAAAAATAAGGAAAATGAGTATAATGGAAATGACATGACGAGTTTTACATTGAAAAATATTATTTGAAGTTTTATGATAATATTTATTTGCTCGATGGAAAATTTCGTGATTTTCATCTTTTTCTATTTGATTGGTATTATTTGTTATGATAAATTTGTCTTGATTGAAGACAAAATTAAATATTAAATTTGTCATGAAAATTTTGATTTTTTTTTATGCAGAGCAAAGATAATTTTGTCTTAAAAATAAGAAAAATAACAGGTAACATGTGAGTTGAAATTTTTTGATCCTCTTTAAAAGATGGTCATGGTGGTGCTTTCATATAATTGGTTGAAAATTAAAATAATTAATAAATCGCTATAATGGGTCATATCGTTTCTACTATTTCAACCAATCGTATGAAACGCTCACCATGATCCTTTTATTTAAAGTAGATCAAAATATCTGGTCTTGATAGCATGGCAAACTTACCACGCTTTGTCATGGCAAATTTCACGTATTAAACACACACAAAAAAAGAAAATTTGTAATATTCTACAAAATATTTGTCATGACAAATATGCCCTATCAAATAGGCTCTATATATTTTGTGGTCATTTTGACAAAATTCCAGTTTGATAATACGATATTAGAATTATTCCGATTTTTTCATTTATTAGACTCTATGCAACCGTTAGTTTCTTTTTGTCCAAAATACCTTTGACACTTTCTCTATTTTTCTTTTTTCTTTCAATTTCTCTCTCCTCACACCCATCTCTTTTTCTCTCATGCTCTCATAAAATTTCAAAAAAATTATTTTCGAATCTCAAATTACAAAAAATTTATTCAAATATCAAAAAATTATTAAAGATATATAAAAATCAAGAAAATGCATGAAAAACATTCAAATATGAAAATTGTAATAAAGATTATATTTTAAAATTATTGAAATCGTATTAAATATTTTTGAAATGGTTTAAATGAACTAAAACTTCTGCATATAATATATCTCCCGTGCTCTCATAAAATTTTAGAAAATTAATTTTAAAATCTAAAAATTACATAAAATGTATTTTAAAATCTACAAAATACTTAAAAATATAACAAATCCATAAAATTTAGGAAAATATTTAAATAAGATGAAAATTCAAAAAGAATGGCCTAAAAATATGGAAATATAAAAATATGATTTTTTTTGTAAAGTAAGGTCCAAAAAATGGACAAAATATTTAAAATACTAAAAGGAGAATTTTCAACCAAATGTGGTGTAGATAATCTTCACAAAAATGAGACCGTCTACAAATAATTTCATCAAAAAATTCATCCGAAAAGTGGGTGAGATGCTCATTAAAACTCTGAACAATATTAAATGCACATATTTGTCATTTCTGTATTTCACCCACTTTAAAAAGTTTTTTTTGATGAAATTATTTGGAGATGATCTCCTTATTGTAAAGATTATCTCCACCAATTTTGGTTGGAATTTTTTTTAGTATTTTAAATAATTGGTACATTTTTTTAGTCATTTCTTTGAGGTCTGATTTAGATCACACACATATATATAATTGGGTTCTTATCACTTTATAGATTTATAAAAATAGAAAAATAAATTACAAATTTTATGAATTAATATAGCTTTCTACAAGGTATAAAATCAAGCAGGGACCTAATCAGAAGAATGCACGAGTCTAACACGACTCTGTCTCCTACGTCTCTATATATGTTACCCGCACCCCAAGGAGAAGAGGACATGTAATTTCTTATTATAGAATCACAAAAGAGTAATAAGACCTCTATTTCAGTAAGCAAAATGCACTCTCATGTTGGATATGCCATTAAACACATTTAAGGATAAGATATGATGAAGGAACCTATGTGAAGAGGCACTAAAATCTTCCTAACTACCCTCGAGTCCAAAATTTTCTCACCAAAATTGAAGTCAAGGGTTCACAATATAGGAGAGTTTTGAATATAAATCACTAAAAGTCTCACTGTCAAGAATCTTCAACAACTTAAATGACGTGGCAAGATGTTGGAACATCAAGACCTGTATGATATCATGTATGATATCAGTACCTTCACGGGTGACTTGGATATATTCCATGCCTTATTGGATGTAATGAACGTCCATATTCGGAAGAACTTGTCTCATGTGACTCTACAAAAAATAGAGTTCAACCCCCTAGATTTGTAGTTGGATAACATATGTCCATCCTCAATCCTAGTTTCCCGTTCTTGGGGATATCAGCATTTCCTAGATTTGTCATGGGACGTTTTCATATCTTAACTACAAATAACTTGACTCACTCATCTTAGGGTTTTAGGAAAAAGGTCATACGTGATTTACAGTTAATGTGGTTGCTACCATCAAATACGGGTGGACGCATGACAAACTAATCCTCGCTAACATACTCCCATAATTCACAGTGGATACCTGCTCTGATACTAGGTTAAAAAAGCATGTGCCTAAGGAACTAAGTAAATGTAACACCCAGTGTTTTTAGTAATTAATTTAATTAATAATTTAGAATATTCAAGAAAAATCAAAATTTAGAATTTAATGATTTTTATTAAATAAATATGTTGGTTAAGTTTGATGCAAAAATTCCAAGGAATGATTATGACACGCTCATGGTTCATTTAACGCGACTTTTGTCAGCATGTGACGCGCAGGACGCGAACTTGCATAATTTTTATAGAAAGTTTTATTGGGGTTAAAAATCATTTGTCCATATTTATTGGATGCTAAAAATAGGCCTAAGAGTGCCACGGGGTAAAAAAAATGAATAAATAAATAAAATATTATTATTTTTCGTCAAAAAATAAGAGTGCTCAGAAAATTCTGAAAAATTTCAGATCGACTTAAAATTTAATTTTGAGCAACTTTCTCTTATTCAACATCTCAAAAAAATATCATTCTGACCTATTTTAGAGCTATTTTTAATTGTAAAAATAATAAAAATATTAATAAATTTGGGGTTTTATTTGTTATTTTGGCTTTATCCTAAGCCATCCATTGATTCAACCCCTAGTCTATACCTCCCTCACTAACCCCTTTAAATAACCTCACCAACATTGGATGGATGTAAGATTTTTGGAGTTAATTAATGAATAAACTAATGAATTATGGGGTTATATAATGTATTAACCATGTGGGTTGATGAGATAAGAAAGCAAACAAATTTTTACCATCTCTTCCACTCCCTTAAGCTCTCACAAACCAGTAGTAAATTCCAAATTTGTGACCACCCCTTGAGCCACCATAAACCACCATTAAAACCACTTTCAAGCGCAACTTTGGACGCTTAAACAAATATGTCCCAAGTTGGTTCAATAGGAGTTTTTGTTCAATTTTTTCAAGAGGAACTCGGATTTCTAGTCAATTTCTATATTTAATCACTAACATGTTTATCCTATTCTTTTCCTTTAGTGTTATGTGTCTTGATTATAGCCTCCATTAAAACTCACGTGTTTTAAAATAAATTAAGAACATAATATATGGAAGAAATTAATTATGGTGCTGTTTTGTGAAAATAATTAATGATACCAAATAATTATAATTTTTGTTGTTATTTGGATTGTATTTACTTAGTTGGTGATATTGTGGTCATATACATGTAGAGAGGCCTTAGTAATTTAATTTGAATGTTTATGTAAATTCCTAAATTAAATAAATGACTTGTATTAGAAAATAAATAGCGATTATGGAATTTGCGATTAATAATTATTCGAAAAAGTCATAATAATTACGTGTTCTTGACTTCCCCGTATTTAGATTAAAACTCATTTATTGGGAATTTAGTGTTATTGAGAGTATTATCAAATTGTTGATTATGTCAATTATGAAATATTATAATATTGAATATTTCGAGAACGTTAGTATTTTAGATAATTGGTTTTCACCCCTTGTTATAGTACACTTGTTAGGTATGGGACTAGTAAGTGGGCTTTAATTGCGATTTATACTAATTAGGTATGAGACTAATTAATATAAATCTATGCAGGTTATATAAATTGGGGTGGGGGAAAATTCTCTATATTTACCGTTGTTGTGATAACCTGGGATTGATATCTAGGTGACGTAAAATTGTTATAATTATCATTTATTAATGATGAGATGAAATTGTGTTTTGGGAACTTTTAATTAGGACTAAGGAATATTTTGAGGATTTTCACATCGCTTTTAAGGTTGGGAAAAATTTATGTGAATAACTAATTTGAGAAATTTTGGGGAAATTAATACCGCGAGACTAAAACTGGTATTAAAATTATTGGCGTCATAATGTGTCCAGCGCCGACAGTTTAACCGGGTCAGAGGACGATTTATGTCGTGTCGTGTATGGAACCTTTTCATATCGCGAGGATCGCGGGATAAAAACGGATCAGACGACGGACTTGACAAGGGGATGTGTGTGTGTGTGTGTGGAACATTGTCATATCGCGAGGGTCGCAGTATAAAAATGGATCAGACGACGGACTTGATAAAGGGATGGGTGGTAATATTTATGTCATTTTGGTGTAAATCACCCGTAGCGGGAGGACCGCTATACCTAATAATAAAGTGAGAACTATTCATCCTGGTTAATTCAAACACATTAATATCGTGGGACTTGAGTTAATTTAAAATAATATTGGTGTGGCACATTAAAACCTTTCGGGTACTTAGAAATTTATTGTTAAAGTTTATAGACTCTCTTTTAAAATATTCTATTGTTATGGTCGATATGTATAGCACTATTGTCTGGGTTCAAGGACCCTAATTGAAAGGAGTAGCCAGTATTCATGCTCAGGCTTTGGCTCTGACACATGCGTTGACTAATATTTTCAGGGATTAAATTGGAGTAGCTGCATAGAAATTTTTGAAGATCATTTGGAAGTGCAGTTGGAGCTATATAATTGTTTAGTAGTTTATTTCTTCTCCTATTCAGTCGTATTTATTGTGAGACTATATTTAGATTTTTATTGGGCCTTTCGGTTCCAAAGTTGTCTTAAGATTTCAGTTGGATTTGATTTATTGTAATAATTGAGAGACTTGGAGATTTCATGTGATGGACTTTATATCGCACTTTGGTAATAAATCAGTTGGATGTTCTTAATATTTGGGATTGATTTAAAATATCCATCTTGTGGATTAAAATTAATATGTCTCACATATGTCATATGCTAAGGATGATATTTAATTTATTAACGCCCGACTTAATTTTGGTGGTAGCCAACACCAGAATTTAGCGGGGTGTTACAGTAAAGAAAATAACTTTTAATTAAATACACATCCTTAAGAAAAATCATATTTTTAATTGAACCAAATTTAATTTTACCAAATAAAATTAATTACCCCAGTTATATATTGTTAATGCAATTAATAAAATTGATCAAAATAAATAAATTGTGTAAGCAAACATGATTTAGAGTGGAAACCTGTGCAGAAAAAACCACAATCGAACCCATCCTTGAGAGTGCGCTATAGCGGAATAAATGTGACTTCTTAAATAATTCAATTTTAATTGTGTGCCAACCAAACCAGTTTTAATGAAACCCAAGTTTTAATTCAGTCCTAACACATGCATCTAAGTGATATGAAATCATAAAGCAATAATCATGCAAAGGAAACCAAATAACAGGATAGTCACAATATGAGGAAAAATCCCCTAAGGGGCAAAACCTTTTATTTCACTATAATTATAAATCAAAACTTACACGGTTATAATGAAATAGATTTTTTACACACGAATACCCTCAGGTGTCGGTCGGTGTCGTCAGCAATGGAACAACTGCAGTGACTCCACAAGAACACATAATTATATCTTCGGTAAAGATCCACATGCAGCGACCCTCAATGACCACAGTCTTCAGCAATGAATCCACACGTAGTGAATCCACATGGACACGCAGTCCAAATATCGGTGTAGGTTATCCTCCCTACAAGAATAAACTTCAATAAGATTGTATCTTGGGTTCCAAAACAATTCACTAAAGATTGGGATGTTTTGTGAATTGAAAAATAAAGTTTTAAACCCCAAAATTGAAGAAGACGAAGTGTTATGCTGTTAGCAGATTACTGATATCGAAATTGTCAGGTCTCCTTCTTAAAAACGGAATGATTTAACGCACTTTATATAAAAAATTGAGTCGGTGCGTCGTTCGAACGAGATCTGATGTCGTTCGAATGACCTATCAAACAAGATTTCGGGCCATGATTGTAGATAGTTTCGATACGAATGCGTGGCCTCGAGTTTTGTATTTGTCTGATTTTTTTAATTAGTTATGATTTTTCTACAGAAAGGTGTCCGAGAACAAAATCTTTAGATAAAATGAATTCAAAAAAATTTAACAAAGACATTTAAACATAAAGGGACTTAAATACAATCTCACTAAAATTCATCTTGTACAGGTTTGAATGTTGAAGAAGCTTCATATTCGGATCTGTCTCGATGCTTGAATTAACTTGAATAATTCTTCGACGGTTGTAGCGGTATACGACATACTCAATTATGAACGAACAATGTAAAATAATGTCCTTACAAATCTCCCCCTATGTCTATGCCGGTACAAGATAAAAACATCTGAATTATCAAATCAAAATGCCTATACAAATCTAATATCCTTCATGAACCCAAAACTAAAAAGGTACTAAAAATGCAAGTCTTTCCATTTTTCTTCAAAAGTCCTCAACTTCAAATCTTCAAACCTTTAATCTTTTCTCATCAAGGTGTGCAACATATTGATCATCAATCTTCGTACCTACACACATGAGATAAGCAAATACCATCGTGACGCACCGAGTTTGAAATGATATAAGAATAAATCAATCAATATAATCAAATTCCCCCATAAAATCATAATTCGTTCTCCCCCTTTTTATTTGTTTGAGATAGACAAGGAAAAGAATAAACAAAGCTAAACATGGAGTGTCACGATACACAGTATAAATATGGATCAAACTACACGTATGTAGAGAATATAGTCAAAGGATCCACAAACTATTTTTGAATTTTTCAGTTTTTTCAAACAAAAACAATTTATAAAAATAAGCACACCATGAATAACATTAATACAAACAAATCATGGATATGGAATGAATGGGTGTGAACAAATTCAATAGGTAATAAAACTCAATCAAATATATGTGCACGATGCATAAGTGTATTACTATTGATTGAACATAAAAAATATCCTTATGTGTAAAATTGTTGAATTTAGATAATATCGGCTAAATCAAATCAACAAATCAAAGCCTAAGTGATTTTCACACCAATAACGTCCAAAACAATTTAGTGCCGTTTCGAGAATTTTTCAAAGCACGTGCAAACCCATTGATTACTTTCCAACGAACTCCCTCATATATATGAATGCAATTTTTATATCTAAAGATGTACTAAATTCTCAGCTTAGAGAAAACCTATTGGCCCAAATTTCGGCATATTTCATCTTTTTATTGCCTTAATTTTTGTGCGGGCTCTTTTCAAATGGTGGCTTTCACGACGTGATAGTTATTCACTCGCAGCCCTTTCCCGTGTCACTCATCATTTTTTTCAAATTTAAACAAATTCCTCACGGGAAATGGTTTTTACATGCACTACTTTTATTACTCTCGTATTATTGCACTTTGTTCATTTTAAGGACAGGATTGAAATGAAAACACTCAACTAACATGTGATAGACATGTACAATAATCAAACAAATCCGTGCACGTGTGCATTAAAAGAAATAATGAGTCAAACATATAGTAAGTATCATCTAATAACATCTCAATGACTCCAAACATTGTACAGCACATGGATGACATGATATATTATCTCAAAACACTATCAAATTGTCACATGGATAAATGGAATGAAATTATGACTCGGTCATCCCAAGTGTCCATTCATAAACGGTGTAAACAAAATACACAACTCTTTTTGTATTTTTCCAAATTTATCAATTGAAAATATTTTTAGTTTTTTAAAATCTATGACAAATGTAGTACAATCAGCAACAGGTATAATATCAGCATGAAAGTCATCCAATGCTAGCAAGACATAAATCACACAAATGAATCATTAGTCAAAACAGGTGTGATTAAAGAAAATATGCAGTGTTATCAAATAAGCATGAATATCAAGAGAAGCTGCATATAAACTGTTCCAGAAGCAACCAGCAGTACCATAAATGTAACCAATGAACTCAGGGTACTGCAACGAAAGAGAAAAGAAATTATCCAAAGGTCGCTCGAACGAGATATCCTGTCATTCGAACGACAAGGCATCTCATGATAAGTGTTTCGCGCGACATAAAATCTCGTTCGAACGAGATATCAAATTTTCACGGGTTGCCTAAAATGTCATGCAGTGTTGCCTAGTGAAAAAAAAATTCCAGAAAAGGATACCTGAAAGATGCTGACATATTCAAAATAGTAGATATCATAAGACAAAGCAATTTAAACTACAACAAAGTGAGTCATAACACTAGTGAAAGTATATAAAGATGCGCAACTAGTGTATGACAAATATCAGCACAATCAACCAAAAGATCTCACATGGGGTGAATCGCGTGCAAGCAAACGAGAGTCGTGAACAATTAGACCATAAGCCTCTAAATCTGATTTCCTAACCCAAATTGATGTGTAGCGAGGTGTGGGGATTTTAGGAACCTGTATGACTCTCTCTTTAAACTTTCCGGGAGTGTTTTGAAGTTTATAATAGAACGCCTAAGGTGACCTTTTCGACTGCAATGAGTACACGTGTATATGTGGCGGTGAACGTTACCTAAATGTGGCTCTCTCCTTAAATTCCTAAGCAGCTCTCACTTGACAACCCTTGGTGTCTCTATCTTAATAATCATAGGTGCCTCTCTCCTAACAACCCTAGGAGGCTCTCTGACACGTGTGGGGTTGGCTTTGGGAATGGGTTCGACACTCTCATCGAAGACTATACCACCCCTATCCTCCTTAATTTGGACAGTCTCTAAAATTTTATCAAGCTTTTCAGACCTAGACTCCAAATCGAATTTCACTTTACTCAAATCTCTCAAACTTTTCTCAAGTTCACCTATCCTAGATTTAAGTAATCGCCTAGAATCCTCAAACTCAAGGAGCTCATTTTTCATAGCTTCCATCACGCCTAGAAGATCATCTCTCTCACCCTCGACATATCCAAACTTCTCTCTCAAAATTTTCTCTCGTGCCCTAAGTTCTTCAACCAAAACATCGTTATCATTTTTAAGGCACTCTCTTGCAATTGAGCTTTCAATTTCAAATTTTCTTTCTTTATTTTCAAAGCTTCTAGATAAAGTTCAATGAAAGTCGTTTACAAATCACGCTCATCCTCACTCCCATCACCCTCACTATCATCACTAATCACACGGGTGGGAAGCTCTCACCTATAAGCATAAAAAACTTCTTATTCCGAATCACTCTCACTAAGGGTAGAAACATGAGACGTCGATTTTTTCAATTGGTTCCTTAAATTTGTGGGACACTCATCTATCGTGTGACCAATTACCTCACATCCCGAACACCTCTCAGAATCGTTTTCAACTGAAGATATAAAATAGGAGTTCGTGTGAATTTTCCAATTAGACTTTTTAAAAATTTGACATCAAAAATCATCAAAACCAACAAAAGCCATTTTTAAGAAAAACATGATCAAACACAATAACTTAGTGCAAGAGGTTTTGACACAAAAGTGCATGCAAAAATCAGGATCACGCGATAAATTAGTGTAACCCGCTCTGATACCAATTTGAGAGTGCGCTACAACGGAATAAATGTGACTTCCCAAATAAATTAATTTTAATTGTGTGCCAACCAAACCAGTTTTAATGAAACCCAAGTTTTAATTAAGTTCTAACACATACATCTAAGTGATATGAAATCATAAAGAAATAAGCATGCAAAGGAAACCAAATAACAGGATATTCGCAATATGAGGAAAAATCCCCCACAGGGGCAAAACCTTTTATTTCACTATAATTGAAAATCAAAACTTACACTGTTATAATGAAATAGATTTGTTACACACGAATACCCTCAGGTGTCGGTCGGTGACGTCAACAATGGAACAACCACAATTACTCCATAAGAACACGCAGTTCTATCTTCAGCAAAGATCCACTTGCAGCGACCCTCAATGATCGCAGTCTTCAGCAGTGAATCCACACGCAACGAATTCACATGGACACGCAGTCCCAATGTCGGTATAGTTTATCCTCCCTACAAGATTAAACTTCAACAAGATCGTATCTTGGGTTCCAAAATAATTCACTAAAGATTGAAGAAGACGAAGTGTTTTGCTATTAGCAGATTACTAATATCGAAAATCATCAGGTCTCCTTCTTGAAAACGGAATGATTTAACGCGCTTTCTATAAAAAAAATTGAATCGGAGCGTCGTTCGAACGAGATTCCATTTCATTTGAACGAGATTCCATGCCATTCAAACGAGATATGATGTCATTCAAACGACCTATCAAATGATATTCCGGGCCATGATTGTAGATAATTTCGGTACGAATGCGTGGCTGCCAGTTTCATATTTTTTTTATTTTTTTATAATTAGTTATGATTTTTCTACGAAAAGGTGTCCAAAAATAAAATCTTTAGATAGAATGAATTCAAAAAAATTTAACGAAAACATTTAAACATCCCAAATACTTTTAAGTGAACCGTAAAGGTACTTAAATATGATCTCGCCAAAATTCATCTTATAGAGGTTTGAATGTTGAAAAAGCTTGATATTCGGATCCGTCTCGAGGCTTGAATGAACTTGAATAATTCTTTGATGGTTATAGCAGTATACGACATACTGAATTGTGAACGGACAATGTAAAATAATGTCCTTATACATAATTTCACTTATATAAAATGTTTTTATAGGTCTTACAATGAGATATACATGACTTACATACAAGAAAATGATTATCGTCACAAAATCTCATCATTTACGCTCTATTACGATGCATTTGCTCGTACTAGTAATCAGTTGCTCACGTGAGATAAAACTTGTACAGTCCGTAGGCCTTAGTATCCACAAATCTATTACTAGTGCACAATCATCCCACGAGTAACCACATGTTAGTTACACACACTATTCCTCATACTAAAATTTTCGTATAGATGATTGTAGTGGATTTGTAAATCTAAGGGTTTTTTTAGTTTAAGATTGACAAGATCTCTTGCTCACAAAGAGATATTTTAAAACCAATTTGTGTAACTCATGAATCAATATTTTGAACTCACTTATACTTTGCAGCATAAAGAGTACAACTAAAACACATTTCTCAAAATTAAGCCCTTGTTCGAACTATAGAGATTCTCGTTTGAACGATATCTTCATACAAGGAGGTCCCGTCCAAGGCCTAATATCATAAGAGGTGTTCTAGAGTCAAAATAATAACCTCTAAGTGTATTTTATGAAAACAAAAAGTAGTTTCTAATATAAAATTTATATGAAAACACTTCATTAACTTACCTCTAATGTCGTTGAGATAAAAACAAGCACTCGAGACATGATGAAACCTATCTCTAGGATTATACCAACCATCAAAACAGAACCATAAGAGAATCATCACTTTAATAAGATATAAAAGAAAAGGCAAGTAGTGTATATTCCAAGTTACCAAGAATTTTTAAAGACATCTCCACCAAATAAAAATCATGATTTACAATCAAGTATAAAAAAATATGTAAAGAAGAAAGCATATACCTCAGCTGGAAAAAGTAATGTATTGATCATCATATTCCAACCCATATAAGTTATGAGTTCATTCCATTGAATAAATTTACAACACATATAGATGATCAAGATCTATGCATACTGAACATAGTACGAAGTTTACTCAATACATGATAAGCTCAACCAATCAAGATGACACATTCTCGTTCCAAGCATCTCACCTTCAAATAAAAATCAACGCCATCCTATCAAACCATGCATGACAAATCTTAGTCAAAGCTTATGACAATCATGATCAACTAGAAGAAGAATCATAAATTCCTTGAAATCAAATGAATTGATTAAACTTCATAAGACCATCTTAGAGCTTTGAGTGATCGAAGTATAATGGTAATAGTGTAAATGAACTTGTATGATCATGTACTTTCTCAAGCATATCAACTAAACCCTCCCCAAACCTTAAACAAGCCCAAATATTTTGAACATCAAGTTAGACACTTTAAGTTGACTTAAACTACCCAAATTAATTTTCCTCTAACTTTGGTAAATAATGAAGTTTTGGGGAAATTAAAAAATGGGTATGGGACTTTAAGTCAAATCAAGATGATTTGAGCTGGCTCAAAGTGACTAGGTGGATCAAAATATCAACGAATAGTTATCAAATTTCGAATTTCATAAGATCTAAAATTTATCAGAGTACCCTCCAACCACTAGTTTCTGAAAAGGCTTTATAAAAAGACCTTTTGGGTTCCTTCTTCAAACATACTAGATTTCTACAACATCATCCAATGATCAAAGTTCAAGCTCATAGATTGTGTCCCTCCTACTTGATCTTTCTAGATAGATAAACCAAGTTATATTTCCAAAGGTAAGAAACTTAGAACCAAAATCTCCATTGAATCAAAGGTTCAAAGCTCAAAATAATTTTAGTAAAGTTTCAACCCTAAATCATTCGTAATCCAAAATTCAAAACACAAATACCATTAATATCAAAAATTTAAAATAACCTCTTGGGCTTCCAGATAGATAAACTAAGGTCCATTTTACAAGGTGTTAGTTTCAAACCCCAAACTTAATTGAAGCAAATTTTTAACCAAAAGCCCTTTTGAGCTTAAGATTATTCCTAAAGCATTCTTCACCCAAAGATATAAACCCAATAATATTGTGTGCTAAAGTTTTAATCCAAACCCCATTTGAGAAACATACTTGTGATTACTTGTTGGTTTACATTTTTAGAGAGACAAAGTAAACCCATTCCACCACTATTTTTAGTAACGCAACTTTGAGTTAAATTTTCATTACATATTGTGGCCATCCCGTCTCCCCATCGGCACACTCGAGCGCACGGTGGTGGGAGTTCGTTCCCTTCTTTGAGGCACTTTGATTGTCGTCAAATGTGGGGTGATGTATAGAAATAGAGTCGCCAGCCTATTTTGCACAAAATAGGCAATATAAATGTTATCGCCTCGAGAGAATGGCATCAAAGACATATTGATTCTTGTGAAACCAATTAGTTCAAGGATTCGGGGGCTAAGTTAAATAATCCCACCCTTTTGATCTCTCATGGGCATGTGTTATTTTTCTCCTTAATAATCAGTGAATTGTGTGTGCGTGTATATATAAATGGAGAATGGAATTAATCGACTCACGTCATGGAGAAAGGCGGAGTGAGGTCATCTTTAGGAGTGTTCTCAAAATAGTAATTAAAAATATAATGTGTACATTTGTCAGGCCATCGATCGTTTAGGAAAGGACGATGGTATAAATTGGACAAAATGCGAGCATGAATCACAAATATAATATATGAACAAAAATAGGAAAGGAGGAATCGAATCTCGGGTTTTGCCCAAGACACCTACAAAGTATAAAAAGGCATCAGAGTCTACATAGTTCGCATGCAACACGAGGGTGGATTTTATCCCATAAATCCAACCTGGGGCTTTATTATAAGTGTGTGTGTAAAAAAAGGATGTTTTAGTGTGATAAATACCTGTTTGGAATTTATAAGCAAACCCTTTTTTTTCTTGTTTTTGGATTTTTTATAGAAAATATAATATGTGCAATACTACTAATAAAAAGTGGGATATTAATGTGTATGAACTACAAAGATGAAATGATATAGTAAGAATTAAATAACTAAAGTGAAATAAGAGAATTTAAAGAGAGGGTGAAAGGTTTGGACCTTCTTCGAAAGATTTACGATTGATTTTGATTATTGAAGGGATGCTCTTACAAGTGGATGGAGGTGGTAGGAGGAGAGGGAATGGTATTTTCTAAATTAGGAAAGAAAAGGATGGAGATGGATTGTGGGGGAGAGGTATTAATATGGAAACCACACTGATTTCGAGAGAATGTTAGTGAGATCACTGAGAGGGATATTTCTGAGGCTCCTTTCTAAGAGAGATCATGATCTTATTTTATAAGATTAAGAGGGGGGCCGATCGGCATTGTCCTTGACATGTCTATCGGCAGACAAACTCAGACACACTATTGATAGGCGGGGAAATGAGTTTTCCATTTGGCAGTCTCATGTAGATTTTCTAGAAAAATGGTCGTAAAATGCAATCCGTAAGTCTGAATTACGTATAGGACGTACTATTGAAAGGGTATTCAGAGATCTTTAAGAATAAACTGGCATGTTCCCAGGTTCGGGAGTTGACTGTGGTCAAACAGGGCTTGAAAGCATCTGGAGATCTTTTGGACAAGAGATTCTTGGAGGAAAATGGATCGTTCGTCCGAACTGTAAGTTTGATTCACACACAGGGTGAACTGTTGGAAAGGGTATTAAGGGACCTTCAAAGATTCATTCAATATTATTTTGTTCGGAGAGTTGGCATTTGTCAAATAGGTCTCAAAAGTTCTCGGTGACCCTTCGGAGTAAGACGGGTCATTAGTCCGTACCACAAGGTTAATTCATGCACGGGGTAGACCATTAGAAAAGGGATTCAGATCCCTTAAAATATTCACTGAGCTTTCGCTTAGGCAAGGAAGTTAATTGGGTCAAAACGGGGTCCGAGAGTGCCTAGTGACCTCCAGATCGGTTTTCAAAAGTAAAACAGACCTTTCATTCGAATTTTAAAGCCGATTCGTGCATAGTGTGGATAGTTGGAAAGGGTGTTCCAATCCCTTCAAATATTTATTAAGCTTTCACTCGAACGAGAAAGTTGACTGAAGTCAAACTGGGCCTGGGAGCACCCTGTGGCCTCTAGATTAGTACTCGAAGTATGACCTAGGGTTTATGGTGAAAGAGGAAGTGCTAAGGTCCTAAGGATATGAATAAAAAAATGTGATGTCTACAGAGCCCTTCAATGGGTGAGCTTGGAACAAGTGGAGGCCGTCGAATAGACACAACATTGACGTTTTGGGGAAAGAGGTCAGTTATGAGGACCTAAAAGGATGAGGGTAACCGGTTCAAAGAGTCGAGATCAATTATGAGGACCTAAGGTAATGCCAAGGATGATCGATTCTACGGGTCGATGTGAGGACCTAAAGTTGTAGAGATCGATTCTATAGAGGTCAATTCTGGGGACCTAAAGTTGTGATGACCAGTTCTGAGGGCCGAGGTTAATTCCAAGGACCTAAAGTTATGGAGACCAACTCTGAGGGTTAAGGTCAATTTTGAGGACCTAAAGTTGTGACGATCAATTCTGAGGGTCGAAGTCAATTCTGAGGACCTAAATTTGTGACGACCAATTCTGAGGGTCGAGGTCAATTCGGAGGACTAAAGTTGTAGCGACCAATTCTGAGGGCAGAGGTCAATTCTGAGGACCTAAAGTTGTGACGATGAATTCTGCGGATCGAGGTCAATTTTGAGGACCTATAATTGTAGCGAACAATTTTGTGGGCCGAGGTCAATTTTGCGGAACAAAAGTAGTGACGATCAATTCTGAGGGTCGAGGTCAATTCTATGGACCTAAAGTGGTGACGACCGATTCAGCGGGTAAAGGTGAATTTTGAGGACCTAAAGTTGTGATGACCATTTTTGAGGGCCGAGGTAGATTCTGAGGACCTAAAGTTGTAGCGATCAATTCTGAGAGTCGAGGTCAATTCTGAGGACCTAAAATTATGATGACTGATTCTGAGGGATGAGGTCAATTCTGAGAACTTAAAGTTATAGAGACTGATTCTGTGGGTCGAGGTAAATTTTGAGGACCTAAAGTTGAGACGATCGATTCTGCGGGTCGAGGTAGGTTATAAGGACCTAAAGTTGAGATTACCGATTCTACGAGTTGAGGTCAATTTTGAGGACCTAAATGGGTGATGACCAATTCTGAGGGTCGAGGTCAATCCTGAGGATCTAAAGTGGTAGCGACCAATTCTACGGGTTGAGGTTAATTATGCGGACCTAAACTTATGATACGGGGAGTTGTTCTCTGGGAAATTAATATCTTATCTTGGGGATGCAGATGAAACTATTTTTTTGCTGAGGATTGTGTTGTTTTGAGACTCTGTTGGTAAAGGTTTTACCCTTTGAGACATCTGGTTGTATATATTTTTGCTGGGGAAGTTGTGAAGGATTTTGAATGCAGGCACATCCTGAAATTTGCCTTTAGCTTGGAGATTCCTCTGGGGGAAATTAGGAAGGTATTATTTTGCAATATTTCTTGAGAGACATTGATTTTAGGTTTGGATTCCGCTGGGGAAGACTTGAGATTTGAGATTCTGCTGGGGAATTGTAGTTGGACTTAGGATGCGAGCATATTGTTGATTTTGTTTGTGGAATATGTTTAGGGTTTATGATAGGGGTAAGATTGTAATATTAATCCTACTGGGGATCTCGAAAGTCAGTAAGGGGTTTAACATTCAAAATTAGTTTTCTTGATGAAGAAATGTTCCAATATTTGTGTGGCATTTTTAGGAATTTTTTGGGTAATTTTTGGATTTTTTTTGTACAAAATTTTCAGGGGGCTGTCGACTGGCATGTTGTAGGGGTTGCCATTTGGCAATGGCATGGTCTCTTGAGCTTCCTTGGCCAGAGTAATATGTAGGTTCCAATCGGTATGTGCAGGAGGTCTATCGATGGGCATGCCGTTTAGTCCCCTATAAAAAGGGGGAGATTCCTCCTCATTCTTCACATCTTCAACCTTTTGAATCTTCAGCTTCCTCTCTCTAGAAATCGTTCCTAAGTCGTATCTTCTTCGAGACTTCAAATGGAGGGCTTTTCTAGTGAGGAATATAACTTGGAGTGGTTGAGCATTGATGATTGGGATGACATGGAGTGGCAAGCTAGGGCGCCCCTTACCTTGGGTAATGAGAATGTGTTTGATCTGTTTGAGCCTGTGTCTGACGATCTCACTCTTCTACGTGAACCTCCGCACCAACGTTCTTCTAGGGTGAGTAACCCTAGTGGATATGTAAGTATGATGACCTTTGGTATTCATTTTCATTTTTTCTTTGTTTTCTTATGCTAAAAGGTTTTTTCTTCCCTTTGGTTTTGACAAACTGACATAGCACCTTCGAGCATGCATTCAAGGGGGACGACTAGGTTGAGGAATGTATAGGAGAATTTTTCAGTGGTGGTGCATTAGATGGTTACTTCTGCTGGTTTGGTGATGGCCATGGACAAGACGTCGCGCTCTACTGAGTGTTGTGCCCTCTAGTATAGAGGTTGTGGGACACTACCCACACCTTTTTTAGGCTTTCGAGAGACGACTGTTACTCCCATTAATGTGCAACAGCTATACCTTCTATTTGGTCTTTGGTGATATGACTGTTACTCCCATTGATGTTCAGTAGCTACTGGGGATAGATTGCGAGGGTACGCAGATTGAGGTGGACAGTACTGTGAGGGTGACACCGGAGGCAATCCAAACAGCATTGGGGGATGTGGGTAGGATCTTTATGGGGATTTTATCTGCATCTCTTCTCTTTGGGAGGTGCTCTTAATTCAGAGGATAGACGAGACTGATGTACGATAGGTGAGACAGATGGCCTGATTATTTATTCTGCTTTTTTTGGGTGGTTTCTTGGTGGTGACGTCGTTCATCTCAGGGTTTTTCCATTTTGAGGACGTTTTCTGATGCCCCGTTCTATTATTGGGGGATCCTAACTTTGGCGTCCCTTTATTCTTATCTGGATGCATTCAGTCGGTGCTACTGGTAGACTTTTTGTAGGGGCCACATACCTGTTGGAGGTTTTTTCGCTTTTCTTTTTCTTTTTTTATGCATTTCTTTTAATTTCTTCTCTGTTGATTCATGTATTTTTGCATATGTGGTTCTATGAGGTGATTGGTCTCAATGTGAGGTTGATAGCCCTCAAAGGCGAGGATTTATTGGACTTATGTCAGATGTACCGGTGGCGGAAGTCCAACAGGTGATCGAACCA
Organism: Sambucus nigra; assembly: GCA_949130495.1. NCBI lineage: Eukaryota > Viridiplantae > Streptophyta > Magnoliopsida > Dipsacales > Adoxaceae > Sambucus > Sambucus nigra. The sequence goes on from OX422223.1 coordinate 290,781,809, forward strand.
GTCTTTATTTCTAGCGATAATGTGGTAGGCCATGAACACGCTTATAGGTTATCTCATTTTTCTTTCGAATCCTCTTTTGGCATTTTCCTTCTTTCATGAATATTAGTCTTTTTATCGGGGATTGCAGGTGACCTTTTACCCATGGGGGACCGCTCCTCAGAATACGGGGGTGACATGTATGCATGCACAGATGCGAAAGTTGATGGCGCATGAGTTCAAACACTCCTGGTACTGGGGAGAGAGGGTGGTGCGACAGATCATGGAGTAAGAGGTGGAGATCCCATTGTCGGTGTCCCCTACCTATGTATATGAGGCGGGTGAGGGAGATATCTACCGAGTCTATGGCGATGGCGATAGTTGGTGAGGCTTATACGCTCTACACAGACATGACGACGAGTTATGACCACCTGGATTTCATGATGATCTAGTTGATGCCATCTTGTATTTACAACGTGGTGAGCATGCCTTAGAATCCTATGGCTTTGGGTGAGGGTACTAGAAGTCTAGTGGGATCTTCCCATAGTACGAGTGGTACGTCATCGACGGCGACAGAGGTAGAGGAGGCTCCGCTAATTCAGGTCACCCCCCTTCTTATAATTTTTGGTTGACTAGCGGGGGGACACTGAGCATGCCTCACCGCCCTAATGCAGTAGTGTAGGGATCGATGGGGATTACGGATGATGTCCTTCAGCATGAGATATACTTTTCTCTTTTTTTGTCCAGTTTCTTTTTGGTTCTTTCTTTGCCTTTTACTGACTGATTGGTCTTTTGCTTCTTTGCTTGCAGCATGTTCAGGTGCCAACCACTTAGCTGAAGGATATCAAGGACTGGGTGGCCTCCGTGACTACTTATATTAAGTACTCTGTTCCTTCTTACTTGGTTCCGTCTGCCATCTCAAATGAGGGATCGAGTTTTAGTAGTTGAGGTTCTACCACTCGTTGACGGGGGAAGTGTGTTCTTTGCGGGGATTGAGGGTTTTAGAGAGAGAGATTGTGGGTTTGGGTTTGGGTTGGGTCCAGTTGTTTTGATTTTTTTGATTTTCTTCTTTCCTGAAAAGATGTAATCGTGTAATGACAGCATATATATATGAAGGAGATTTTTATTTTTAATTCTTATTTTATTGACTTATTATACATGCACTTTTATTTACTGCTAAGAGTGTAAAAATGACAGGACATTTATTTAGAAAAGGAGAGCTTAGTTAACTTTAGAAAAAGGTTAACTTTGGGAAATGATAAGTAAAATTGAATAAGTAAGAAGAAATTACCCAGGGGTTTTAAAATAAGGATTTCTTTTTTGATAAATTTATTTTGATAAAAAAGGAAAGATGGAATCTTCTAAAATATGGGGGATTACTAATCAGTGTACCCCTTGTCCTTCCTATTGATATATGGGTCAAGTCAAATAACTCTAGGGCTTTGATTTAAATTTATTGCAGAGCAGAGTACTTTGTAGGGTAGAAATTCATTCAGACTCCTCAGATTCCTTATCTTTTGCCAATCCATTTGTGTATAAAAAGGGGAGGTAAGGAGTGCAGTTTTTCCCATCCACACCCAGCTTCTTCTTCATGATTCTTATTTTCTACTTGATTATCCCCCAAATGGCCCTTCTAATGCATACAAAATTTTCTTCCTACCTCGAAAGTCTTGAGACCATGTGTTTATATAACGTGGACTATGAGGATTTCAATTTATATCGAGTCTCCTTGTGGAGTAATAGAACCATTGACTGGAATGCGCTAGTGGTGGTGGAACAGTTTTGGTATCCTGAAGACCATGTTTTTCATTTCGGTTTAGATGAGGTCTTCCTGACCTATGAAGAGTTCTCGACCATATTGGAAATTAATCCTAGCATAGCGACGGTTATGCCCAAATTTTCTTAGTCTCCTCGGGCGATGTTAGCAGAGTTGCTCCACATTTCCCCTTCGATAGCTCGGCCGTTGGTTACCAGGGGTATGATTTCTCTTTCGAATATCATGTATTATGTGCGCTTAAGGGATTTCGACAATGCGGGATATACCGGAGTTATTGTCTTAGGCCTAACTTCGAGGCACTTACTGGTGATGGGGGACTTAATGGTGGACCATCAGTTGACTGTGATAACAACGTGGATGTTCTATCCTTGCAGTCCAGCGGCGGTGATACTGGCGGAGACCCTGAATGGCCTTGATGCTTGGAGGGAAGGTCGCTCAGATTTTTTTAGAGGTAGCTCGATGATGTTTTTCATATGGTTGAATGAGAAACTCCATCTAGCGATTCCTCCTGAGTATACCTTAGTAGGCGTGCCAAATTTCTTTGCTCGATACTTTATTAGTTTTGGCCTATCTGTGGAGAACTGGGTCAATTAGTTCGTGAAACCCGGTGCCTTCATTGGTCAGTGCCATGGTGGGGAGAACTGCAGCCTATTCTGGTACTGGGAGAGTACTGGTATGCTTGATTAGTTGGCCTACGAAAGATTTTGTTCTATTTCCCTTGGCGGCTCTAGGGTCAGGTTAAATGGGAGCCAGTTGTGCCTCCTCGAACACTCGACTTCTTTCGCCTGAAAGACTTAACTGAATCTATGTGCATGAGGTTAGGCTCACTGTGGGAGAATCTTCATCCATTAACCCGCCCATCTCAATCCATAGGTAGGGTCTGGCATGTGTCCATAGACTATTTAAAATGGATGTGGAAGCGAGTAGTGGCGAAGATCCTGGCGAAAGAGACGGGCCAGAGATGGTTTGTTCTTTTTGACACCATGGAAGGAAGGGTAGTGGTATTTTCTAGGATGGTCAGGGCATACCTCTCTATGGAGCGTATTCAGAATATCAACCAGGTAGGAGAAGTTTGGGGACCTCAGGGGGCTGATGATGATGGGGTTGGGTCTTCCGACAGCTATGGATAAGTTTTTTTTTAAAGCTTGGCTTATTTTTATGTGAATCTTTTGGTGATTTTGGGATGTTTTGGGGATGTTTTATATTTGAGGTTTGGGGAATAAATTTGTGGAGTTTGTTTAGGCTTGTTTAGAAATAGTTTGGTTAGTGGAGAGGGGTGGTTGTTTTGACTCCCTTCATTGATACTTCGTGTAATAGTATCGAACTTCCGTATTTGAAATAAAAAAATTTATCATATTGTTATACCTCTTGACGAGTTTTACATTTGAGCTACCTATACCAATCACTGAGACATACATAATCCTTTTGTTCATGTAAATGATAAAATCAATTGTCATTCTCGGGGGTTAGAAAAGAATATCATTTTATGGAAAAAAAAGGACCGCGCCTACGTAAAGTGTATGAGCAGCCTACATACCTCTTGGGGTTTTGAAAATTTTTGAGTTCCATTTTAAACGAAAAAGGTTTTTTAGAAGATCAAGCCCCACGTAGTTCTGGGTAAAGATAAATGGAGAGTTTTTTTTATCATAGAAGGGAAATGAGAAGTGTAATAGCGCACTGAGATTTTGGACTAAGGGTCTTCTTAAAACGGCCCAGGTTGACTGGACGTGCCATATCTTCTCTATCGAGGTCTGTGAACATAGCGTCGACGCCTGATAAGATCTTATTTACTATGTAGGGGTCGCTCTAGTTCACCTCTAATTTCCCTTTGGGATCCCAGACGGGTTCTATGATCCCTTTAAGGTCCATGTCTCCTTCTTGTACGACATGGTACTTGAATCTTAGATTGAATGATTGCACTATTCAACGATGGTACCCTTATATGTGGTATAGAAACTTCAGCCCCATTTCATCCAAGAGTGACATTTCGTCAAAGTAACTATGATACCAGTCTTCCTCAATGACTCTGCTCTCGAGCATAACATATAAGGAAAGCATTTCTAACTCAACGGGTAAGATTGCTTCGATACCGTATACTAGGGGTGGCCATAGGCCCGAGGCCCGCCAAGCCCTCTCAATAAAAAAATAGGGCTTGGGTAAGGTGAATAGGCATGCAAAGCGGGCTTGGCAAAATTTGATAGGCCCAATTTTTTTGGGGGCGGGCTTGGGCATGAATTCTTAAGCCCGATGAGGCCCGACCCGAACCGAGGCCCGAGAATTATATATATAATATTAAAATATATATGTGTGTGTGTATATTAATTTATTATAAAGTTTAAGACTACAAAGTTATAAATAAATATATAAAGCTGGTAACTTTTATAATATAAAAACATATACTAAGTCGTTTTATATAGAGTGGGGAACTTTATATATAGACTCTGTAATATATAAAGTTTAGTACATGTTTTTCATTAAAAAAAATAGGTTTTTGATTAAGAAAAAATTGATTTTTTTATTTAAAAAAATGGTAACCGGGCTTGGCCAACGGGCCTAGGTAAAGATCTTTCAAATCTGGGCGGGCTTGGGATTACATAATAAGGCCCGATCTAAGCCCGAGCGGGCTTGGGATAGCTCATAATTTTATAAGCCCAACCGGGCCTACCCAGTCCCGGCCCATGGCCACCCCTACCGTATACCATAGAGTAAAGGTTAGCCCCAGTAGATTTATTGACTGAAGTGCGGTAGCCCTAGAGGGTGTAAGGGATACTATCGACCCAATCTTAATAACTCTCGTTCATTTTGCTGATGATGGCCTGGAGGTTCTTGTTAGTGGATTCATTGCACTATTGGTTTGGGGTTGGTAAAGAGAAGATTTATGCCTTTGGATCCCATACTCATCGACCAGTTCTGTCACCTCAGCTTCAAAATGTAACCCATTATCTGATACTAGCTAGCGAGGAGCCCTGTATTGGCAGGTGGTGTTCTTTCGAATAAACTTGGCTACCTTCTTGGCATTCAGTACTATGTATAACTCGGCTTCAACCCATTTGGTAAAGTATTCAGTGACGACTAAGATGAACTCATGCCCATTTGAAGCTTTGGGTGTGAATTTCCATATGATGTCAATGCCCCAAGTGGAGAACGACTAGGGAGAAGTCGTGTTGTATAATTCCTAAGGAGTTAAGTGCTAGATATTGGAAAATTGTTGGCATTTGAAGCATCTTCGGATGTAGGCGGTGCAATCCTGAACCATGGTGGTCCAATAATACCCTTAACGGATAATCTTCTTAGCAAGCATATGACCGATCATGTGGGGTCCTCATTTCTCATTATGGATCTTCTGTATCATTTTTTTAATGTCATCCCCTGTGATGCAGTGTAAATGAGTTCCATCAAAGTTTTTCTTGAACAGTGCTTTTGCCGTAGATGATTACTGGGTAGCCAGTTTGCAGAGGGTCGCACGGTCTTTCTTATCAGCGCCTTGGGGATACCTACCGTGCTTGAGGATGTGCCAAATGTCGTTGTACCAGAACTTGACCATATTAGAATCTTCCTATGTGACAAGCTCAATATGGTAGTAGTGGGTTAGCATAACTTATTTTTGGACTAAGAAAGGGGCTATCGTTATTCCCTCGGGCATGTCGACCATAGAGTCCATGATAGCAAGGGCATCAACTAAGTTATTCTTTGCATGGGGTAAGTAGTGGAAGGTGATATCTCAAAACTAGGATGCTAGCTCTTCCTGGTGGGTGTGGAAGGGTAAGAGCTTCTTATCTTTGACTTTTCATCTTCTAAGGACTTGGTTGATGATGAGAGAAAAATTCTCGTAGACATATAGGTACTTTATACCTTTCTTGAGGGTGACTTGAGGTTTACATTACATACCGCATATTCGGTCATATTGTTAGTGTAGGAAAAATCCTGCTTGATGTCAATGGGAGTATGAGAGTCATCAAGGGCGATCAGGAGTATCCCAATGTCGTATCCCTTCTTATTGGCAGGGTCGTCAAATAACATTTGTCATCGAAGGTCTTCCTAAGAAGTGTAGAGAATATCTTCATTCCGAAATTTAGAGATCAAAATGTCAACTTATTCCATGGGGTACTCAGCAAGGTAATCAGAGATGGTTTTCCCTTTCATGGCTTTCTGTGTAACATACATGATATCGAACTCAGCTAGTAGCGTCAATCACCAGGCCATTCATCTAGACAGAGCGAGTTTCTTAAGCAGGTATTTGATAGGATCCATTTGGGACATAAGTCTAATGGGAAAAGGAGCATGTAGTTCTGCAACTTTTGAGTGACCGGACCAGGGCGGCACATGCTTTTTCCAAGGCAGTGTAGTTGACTTCTACCTGACCAACTTTTGACTGACATAGTAGATAGCCTTTTCCTTGCGGGATTCTTTGATATAGAGGCCTAGCAAAGCCCTTACTGCAATATCTATTACGATCAAGTACAAGAGTAGTGGGAGACCTGATTACGGAGGCATAAGAACCGGAGGTTGGGTAAAATATTGCTTGATTCTGTCGAAGGCTTCCTAACAAGTCTCATTCAAGACTTTGGTAGAATCCTTCTGGAGGAGTTTGAAGATGGGATCGAAAATAGAAGTCAGTTGGCTGATGAATCGACTGATGTGCTGAAGTCTTTCCAGGAATCCTTGGACTTCCTTTTCCAGTCGAGGTGGTGTAATTTCGAGTATGTCTTTTAATTTGGCGGGGTCTAATTCGATTCCCTTTTCGCTGACCATGTATCCCAAAAGCTTTCCTTTTGTGACACCGAAAACACACTTTTATGGGTTTAGACGCATTTGGTATCACCGTAGTCGTTCAAAGAACTTCCAAAGGGATGGTTTTATGATCTTCCCGAGTCTTAGACTTAATAATCATGTCATTTACATAGACTTCGACCTCCTTGTGTATCAAATCATTTAAGATGGTCATGATAGCACTTTGGTAGGTATCCCCAGTGTTCTTGAGCCCGAATGACATAACCGTGTAATAATAGGTTCCCCAGTGGGTGATGAAAGAAGTCTCCTCTTTATGGTTAGGGTGCATCTTGATTTGATTGTATCCGATGAATCCATTAATGAATGACGTGATGGCATGACTGGTTGTGTTTTCCACAATCATGTCGATGTTGGGCAATGGGTAATTGTCCTTCGAAGATGATTTGTTTAAATCCCGATAGTTAATGCACATGTGGACTTTTCCTCCTGATTTCAGTACGGGTATAATATTGGCAAGCCATGTGGGATAGTTGATCACCCGGATGAAGCCTACATTCAACTTTTGATTACCTCTTCCTTGATTTTGAGTGACTATTTAGTGCGGAGCATTCGCAGCTTCTGTTTGGTCAATTTGAATTCTGGGAGAGTTTGGATCTCATGCTAAGATATTTCGGGATCGATTTTGGGCATATCATCATAGGACCATATAAATACGTCCATAAATTCCTTCAACAACTCTTCTAATTGTGCGTGCTCATGATCGTTAAAGGTGGGCCCTATCATAATTTGACACTGTTGGCTATAAGAACCGAGATTAATAACAAACGTTTTATCCTCATGAATTTGAACACGGTTATGTTATTTGTTATTAACCTTATTAATATTAGTTAAGAATTGTTCATTTGTAAGATCATTATCATCAAGAGTTTGATTAGAATCAAGACAATCAATGTAAGGCACAGGAAAATACTCAAAATCCTCATTTATTTCACTCTCGAGAAAAACAGCGTTGAGAACCTCATAAAAAGAGGTCTCAATTACATTATTGTTAGAAAAATTAGGAACAACAATAAATGAAGAGATAGGGTAAACAATAAGGTCTGGTTGCATTTCAACAGGTGGGACTGGTATAGCACTCCAGTTGAGGAGAGGCTCATCAGCGGCCTTGATCAGAGTGGACGAGTCCTGATGGTGTAGTGTCTGAATGGATCATATAGAGAGTTATACCCAGTGTCTGCAGGTTGAATGAGTCTTCAAAATCACTTTCCTTAAATACCTAGGCAATGGATACGACTTTCTGAGTGGGAGGTTTCACTTTATGTTGGCAGTCTTCGGCCCAGGTTAGTTGTCTTAAAAGAAGATTTCCATCCCTGGATTTATCTTCTTATCCACATTGTCGTACCACGACTTTGGAAAACCAAAAAGGGAAGTCTTCACCTTCTCTGATGAATTTTTCATTCAAATAATCCCTCAAAATGCTCTTGGCATATGCTAAACTCTTTTTCAGCCGTGGTTGGCAGAGTGTTCCGAATTCTTTTATTGAAGGCTAATAACCCAGGCCATACGGGGGAATGGCCTTTTTCATTAGTATAGGCTCCATTATCCTTTTTTGGCGTTGCCATAGCCCAAGTTCGTGCATGAAATGCATATTCTTGAACATTTATATCACATTGGCTTTGTCGTGAGAATTGTGCTCTAGATAGACTCGGTCTTTGAAATTATCTCTTGTGAAAGGGGAAGAGGATCAACCTTGAGGTCGGAGAGAAGAATATCATTCATCCCATGTTGTATTTCTAGTATCAAATTACTAGTTCTAGAATTTTCTATACCATCCCCATCCCCCAAAATGATAATGACTTACCCTTTGGCAAAGAATTTTAACTTCTGATAAAGGGAGGAAGATACCCCACGGATGTTATAAAGCCACGATCGACCAAGCAGTAGGTTGAAGCATGCGAGTATGTCAATAACTAGAAACTCGGTAACGATATTGATAGGGATAGCCCCTATTTTGAGTGTTATGGATCCCATCACCTCTCGACGAGTATATTCATAGGCATGCGCTGCGGTGGAAGTAGGAGTAGGGTCACTTACTTTCAACCCCAAGCAATTGAAGGTTCTTAGTGGGAAAACATTGAGGGCAAATCCATTTTCGACGAGTGAGAGTGGGACTATATTTCCCACCACTTCAACGGAGATGTTGGGGGCATAATTATGGTTAGGTCCAACCATCGAAATTTCTTCTTCGGAGAAGGAAAGGAGTTTAATGGTGGTCAAGTATCTAATTTGGTTTAAAGCTTATTTTGGACTAGTGGAAGGAATGACTATGGGCCCAGTGAGAAGCTTTATCAGAGCATTTGGGTGTAATTGGGAAGACACGAAGGGTCCCCATAAGGTGATGTTGGCTTGAGTCTGTTTGAGTTGGTCGAGTATCTTACTTTCCTCAATAGTCATTTTTGGTCTGGGAAGTTCTTCGATAACTCCCTTTCCCTTAGTTGAGGATTCGGATCTTGGTAGTGTTATCCTGATCTGGTCATGTAGTTTACAGAGGCGGGAAAGAATTGAAACCTCATGTCTTTATCTATTATTAGCTGAATGGATACTTTACTAACTCCCCCCAACAGGTCCTCGAAAGATATTATTTCGCACACGCTGATTACTGGACTGACTTTCTAGACTCGGTTCATCATCTGAGCTATCAAATTTATCCCCCCATCCAGTGGCAACGGTGTCTTCTTGACAAGAGAAATTGACGCACTCCACGACCTCAATGGCTTCCTCATATAAATCTTCCCACTCAACAGGGAGGTACATGAGTGAAGGAACCAATCGCCCTTGTAACTTCAAAGCTGTGAGAAGTTGGGAAATGTTGCCGATCTCGCTGGTCTATCGAAACATATCTTCCATGATCTTTAATACATCTCTAAATTGACTTCTTCAATGGGTACCACCCAATCATCTGACTCCCGAGCTCATTTTTGGGCTTCCATGAATAAGCCATTGAATTTTTAACAGTCGATGGTCATCTTAGTGGGCAGTTTCAGCTCGAATTCCAAGAGTTAGTTCAGAACAACCAGTAACTCTGTATCTTTTCCTTCGAATCGGGTACAAATGGCAATATTAGCCCTTGTGAGCAGTGATAGAGCTTGTCAGTGAAGCAGGTAGGGTGTAAGGGAAAATATGGGCAAACTTTGAGCGGTTTAGGTGAGATTACGGGAATGATAGGTGCTTTATTGGACATAATTTGGGTAGATGGATCGAATTCTGAGTTATTCTCTAGAAAGATAGCATTTGTGTGGGTTGCAAGTGGGTTATGAGTGGTGTTGGGTTTAGGATTGGCTGGTGGGGCAATTATACCCCGATTAATCAGGCTTCAAATTACATTTCTTAAATGGAAGCATTGATTGGTAGTGTGGCCGACAAACTGGTGGAAATCACAATAGGCATCGATTTTGAAGTTTTTGGGAAGTAGGTTTGGTAATGGACGGGGGTCTAAGGGTTTAATGAGGTCACGACTTAGCAAGGCCTGATAAACTTTGGATAAGGGAGCATGGAGCTCGGTGTATTCCTTTCTGATGGGATTAGGATGGATTTCTGATGCCCAAGAGGTAGCAGGTTGGGAGATATTATTGATGGTTGAGATTGTAGCATTGGTAAGCTTCTCATACTTTTTTGAATGAACTGTACAGTCACCTTTTTCGTCTCGGCTTCTGCCTTGGTAACACTTTTTTTAATTTCTACACCCGCTTCTCGGAGAGCTCGAAAGTGTGGATACTACTGATCTCCCATAGTTACTCAGATATGGGGCAAGAAATTCTTCTTCAATACGCAGACTTGTTCTTCTTTAGAGGACCTATTGGTTATGGAGGCATCTTTATCTCTCCATATTGCTATGAAGTTGCTAACAGTTTATCCAGGGTTCTTCTTGAGAAGCTTTAGATCACGGTGTGTAACCTCTAGTTCTTCGTTGTACTTATACTGTGACATGAATTCCAGGGCAACATCTTCCTAATTATGGATTCTGGATTCTTCGAGGGATAGAAACCATCGTAGGGCGCTGTCCTTCAAAGTCTATTGAAACATTTGGGACATTATCTCTTCAAAGGCGCCGTTGGCTCGATGATAGCTATAAAGATGAACAATTGGGGGACTACTTCCCCCGAACTTCTCAATGTTTGGCATCTTAAACTTCTCCGACAATCTTGCCTTGGGGTAGGGAGACGTGTGGATGTAGTCCATGTAGTTTCCCTATAACCTAACTTAGTCGAATTTATTAGACAAAAATTTGAGTTCTTACTTGACCTTGTTTAGTTATTCCTCCTTGGGATCGATGAGTACTAGCAAGTTAGCCCCTGGATGGGTTAGGTTTAGCATAGGGAGCTGAGCTGGCGACGACCCATTGGTAGATGAGGCTCATGGTGCATGCTGATATTCTTCTGGGACCCAAACAAGCTCGGGAGCGGGTGAACCCATGGCAAGAGTAAAAAATACCTTAGGTTCTTTGGGAACTTGAACCTAGTTTTGCTGCATCTCATGGACCTCAGTTTGAAGGTTTTCAATCTTGGCACTGAGTTGGACTAAGACTGCCATCAGATCAGGCTACGCATTTAGTGCTTGATCATCATTTTCCATGAAGGACTCGTGAAGGTAGATTCCGAACTCGAATGAGGTAGCAAGGGAATTGGTGGAGCTTCGGGGCAATTTGACGAAAGACTGAAGGCAATAGAGAGCCAGGCTAAGAATTGGGTATGCGATCGACCTGAAAACGAAAATGATTCGAATTTATTTATGAAAAAAGGAAGAAAGGATTATTTTTTGGTTTTTTTGAAAACTAGAGGAAAAATATTTTTGACACTTTGGTAAAAAGGAGGGAAAATGTTTTTGGCATTTTTTATAAAGGGGGGGGGGGAATGTTTTTGGTATTTTGGTAAAAGGGAGGAAAAACGAGAGAAGAGTCTCAGCATTATTATTATTATTATTATTATTATTATTATTATTATTATTATTATTATTATTATTATTATTATTATTATTATTATTATTATTATTATCACTTGTATTAGGTTTACCTAAATGTAAAAGAAATGTCGAACAAGACCCAAGACTGGGAAAATTGGGTTTGAAAAATAGGTAAGATATGGTTTGACTTCTTTCTAAGCTCATGGATAGGGTCTTGTTTTGAAAAATAACGAAATAACATGAAAATTTGGGCGACATGCCAACCTGGAAATTCGATAGAGTTTCATGTTGAAACCATAAAACTAAATATGAGTGCCCTAGGTTTGACACCTATATTAGGTTTATGAAGTTGTTGGATTAGTGAAATGGTGTCCCCCTTTGGCATGACTTCCACGATATAACTTTTTGCTTTTGAGGGAAATCAGTAAATGTGGACAAGCCATTTGATATACGTAAGTGTACATGAGTTGCCTCACTACATACCTCATGAGGATAGTAAGTGTGAGAGCAAATTTGATATACCCGACGTACGTGAACAAGTTCCCTGCAATATACCTCCTGTATTGAGTTCAGTCAAGCGGTATGATGCAGAGGAACTGTTCGATATATGTCGAAGGTACTAATCCAATGGAAGGTGAGAGTCATATTACTTATGCTAACTACGACCTCCCAGACCAGATCCCATCACAAAGTGACCCCCAAGGATGGGATAAAGTTTTGGTCAATAGCCATGCTCTTGGTGATGTAGTGTGCAAAATGCATTATTCTTGATTAGTATATTTTGTAGAGAGTCTTTTATTTGGCATGATGAGTAAAATAAGCATTATACTAATAGGGAAAAAGTAAATCTAGCATGGATCATGAAGACTGTAATAAGCATGGATACATGTGAGTGAGTGATATGTGAATATCTACAAGTGAGTGTGTGGTAGTGAGCCTAAGCACGGGTCAACTACAAGTAGCGTATGATATGTACAAGTGAGCATGGATATATACAAGTGTGATAAGTGGAGGTGTGTGCTAGTGAAACCTGAGCATGGATATTCTAAGTGGCATGTGAAACATGTGGATATAAGTGATCCTACGTACAAGTGAAAGTAGTCTGAGGTGTACATGAAGGGCATTTACAAGTGCGTGAGGAGAGAAGTGAGTGAGAAGTGATATAAACATGAGGTAGATATATACAAGAAGTAATAGAGGAAAAGGGGAACATACCGATAGGTGCACACGCACACATGCGGAAAATGATAACACCCATGTAAGAATAAAGTCTATCCCTCTTATGAAAAATAAGTCCCCAACAGATTCGCCACTGTGGCCATCTCGGTCTTCCTATAAGCACGCGTGCGCGGTTAGTGGGGTGGTTCGCACCTTTCCTCGAGGCATTTCTGTCATCGTTAAATGTTGGTTAATGTACATAAATAGAGTCACCAACCTTATCGCCTCGAGAGAATGGCATCAAAGACATACTGATGCTTGCAAAACTAATTAGTTCAAGGATTAGGGGGATAAGTTACGGAATGGGAAGGTGTTAGGAACCTATCCCGCCCTTTCGATTTCTCATGAGCATGTGTTATTCTTCTCCTTAATAACTCTGTGAAGTGTGTGAGCATGTATATATAAATGGAGAATGTAATTAGTCGACCCCTGTCAGGGAGAAAGGCTAAGTGAGGCCATCCGTAGGAGTGTCCCTAAATAGTAATTAAAAATATAATGTGTACGTTTGTCGGGTCACTAATCGTTTATGAAAGAACGATGGTATAAATTGGACAAAACGCGAGCATGAATCACAAATATAATATATAGAAATAATATATGAACTAAAATACGGAAGGAGGACTTAAATCTCGGGTTTTTCTCGAGATGCCTATGTAGCCTAAGAAGGTATCAAAGTTCATATAGTTCGCATGCAACACGGGGGTGGGGTTGATCCCATAAATCCATCTGGGGGCTTTATTATAAGTGTGTGCAGAAAAATGATGTTTTACTGTGAGAAAATGTAGTGAGAAATCCCCTTTTTCGAATTTATAAGGAAACCATCTTTTTTCTTGTTTTTGTTTTTTTATAGAAAATATAGTATGTGCAATACTACTAATAAAAAGTGGGATATTAATGTGTATGAACTAACAAATATGGAATGATAAAGTAAGAATTAAATAACTAATGCGACATAAGAAAATTTAAAGAGATAGTGAAAGGTTTGCACCTTCTTCGAAAGATTTAAGATGATCTTGATTCTTGAAGGTATGATCTTGCAAGTGGATGGAGGTGGCAGGAGGAGAAGGAATGGGATTTGCTAAATTGGGTAAAAAAAGGATGGAGACGGAACGTGGGGGAGAGGTTTCAATATGGAAACCACGCTAACTTTGAGAGAATGTTGTTAAGATCACCGAGAGGGATATTTCTGAGGTACCTTTCGAAGTAAGCTCATCCTCTTCTTTTATAGGGTCAATAGGGGTGCTAATTGGCATTGTCCTTGACATGCCTATCAGTAGGAAACCCTAGACACACTTCCTATAGGTAAGGAAATGGGTTTGCCATTCGGTAGTCTTATGTAGATTTTCAAAAAAAGATCGTAAAATGCAATCCGTAAGTCTGAATCGCGTATGGGATATACCGTTGGAAAGGGTATTCATAGAGCTTTAAGAATTCATTGGGATGCTCCAGAGTTCAGGAGTTGACTGTGGTCAAATGGGGCTTAGAAACACCCAACGATCTTTTAGACAAGAGATTCTCGAAGGAAAATGGATCGTTCGTCTGAACTGTATCGCCGATTCGCACACAGAATGGACCGTTGGAAAGGGTATTCTAGGACCTTAGAATATTCATTCAGTATCATTCGGTTCGAAGAGTTGGCCTTGGTTAAACGAGGCGCAAAGTGCTCAGTGATCCTTAGGAGTAAAACAGGTCATTTGTCCATTTCGTAAGGCTGATTCGTGTACGGGGCAGACCGTTGGAAAGGATATTCAAAGATATTTGAATATTCAATGAGCTTTGCTTTGACGAGGAAGTGGATTGGGATCAAAACAGGACTCTGGAGTGCCCGGTGGCCTCCAATTCAATTTTTGATAGTAAAATAGATCATTTGTTCGAACCGTAAGGCCGATCTGCACACGGAGCGGATCGTTAGAAAGGGGATTTAGATCCTTTCAATGATTCATTAAGCTTTATCTTATACGACATAGTTAACTAGAGTCAAACGAGTCTCGAGAGCACTCGATGGCCTCTAGATCGATATACGAAGTATGACCTAGGGTTTATGGTGAAGGGCTAAGATCCTAAGGAGATACTTAGAAGGGTCATAAAATGTGGTTTTTACACATATTTCACTTTTATACTTAAGGTTGAACTTCAATATATCTTCAGAGATAGTAATATTATTATTGCAGGGAGTCATGGTATGATAAAACCTTGGGCTCTTTCGTCTTTTGATTGGGTAATGATTGACATAGTTCCCTTGTTCATTGGAGTTTAAAGGGTGTTATAATTCTTTGTGAGGTTTTGATTTTGTCCTAGTGAACTAGATATAGTGAAGTTTCTTAAGTATTGTCTCAACTATGGACGTCAACAAAGTCGAAAGCATTAAAAACTTGATTTGTAAAGTTTATCTTAACTAATGATGCCATCTTTATCAGTTTAAGGAAGAGTTTCCCTGATCGTCCCCTCCCTAAGGGTAAACTTCAATTATCCCCTCGGTTCTGGAGTCATGACTCCGAGGGTTTTTTTTTAGTATCTATAATAGGAGGAGGATACCAAATGGTTAGAATAATTGGAATTGTCGATTAAGGCACTTGGATCAAAACTTTCCCTCTTTGGGGCAGCACAAAAAGATGCCCAAGACATGGCTCCTATGCCTGTATGAATGTAAAAACTGATCAATCAACAGTTAAGTAAATCTAGAGGCAAAATTTATAAATTAACTAAAGATACCTAAAGACTCTGTAAAGTAAGTTATTGGAATGTGAGAAGAATATGGCCCTTATTAGTTTCATCTTAAAAATAAGACGCATCTCGACCTCATGCCCCTTCTTCTTTGTATATGAAGTTAGTATTCTTCAATCAATTGACATCACAAAGCTCCTTGAATGGGCTAGCTTTATCCACAGCTTCCCGAACCCTTACTTTACGGGTCTTAGAAATTTTATGTAACTTGTTAAACATACCTACAAAAATAAATGTAATACATCATAATAAAATGTGAAAGTTCAATAAAAAAAATAAAGGAACAAATAGACAACGGCTCACTCGGATTTGACTAACTCCAGATGAGGGAGATTGTGAACATATGACATGTTAAGTCATTCTGATCATCATGCTCCCATCCATCTCCCCTGATGAACTGAAAGTGATGTCTCCAGCCGTGGTTAGATTAAGGGAGAGAAGTCACAAACCCGATAGCTTTATTTGGTCAAGATATAGTGCATTACCCCCTTTGGGAGGATGTCGAACGGTAGGTGGTCAAGAGCTAGACTATCATGATGAAATCGTTAACACCAAAAAAATTATAAGAGTGAATCATAGAGTCAATCAAAATTCTCCATGCATTCGGTATAAGCTGTGAATGAGAAATATTAATGAAGGATAAAATGTCTCGAATGGGATTTGATAGGTTAACGTCGAGTCTAGACTATAAACTTCTCCCGCATAGGGAATAGAGACCCAATTAGTCTCATAAGCAGTATGAATAGGAAGTGAACTGCGAAAACCTAGGTGTTATCCCATTCTTTGGACTCATCCCAAATCATTAAGTTAACAATCTCCCATGTTTTTGGAGGACTGTTCTATTTTTAGCAGTCCAATAAATGGGAAGATTTACAGACTGGGCAGTCTGAAGACTTCTAATTGGCTTAGAAGATCTTGCGACATTAGATGAGGAGGCACCACGAGAAGAATGCCTCTGCTCGTTGTTCTCAAAACTAAAAGCTTCAACCACTTGAACCATGTTTGATAAACGTACTTGGTGTTTATGTCTTTCCTCAAGTACTCTATCTATCTCTAATTGGGATAACCTAAGTCTATGACTAAATAGTTAGAGAGAGGCTATGTATTTTACAAGTGGCGAGCTATCAGATATGAAGTTTAATAGAAATGGATTATCGTCTACAAGTTGGCAACAAAGGTGGTACTGTTAGTGAAATAAAAGATAAAGTCCAAACTATGAGACCCTAAACTTGAAGAAATTTGTTGGAAAAAAATAAAGGAAGTGGAGCGTACCATAGGCATGTTTGATGAAGGCCAGAGATGAATACCAGACAAAATGCCAAAAGAATATGTTGACTAAAGTCATGACGATTTAAGAGGAATAGAAGTCTCTCAATGGTACTATGAAAATTTTGGGGTTGCAAAAGTTTAAAAAATGGAGCTCATGGGTATTTATACAATTCGCAAGATACATGTTGAAATTATACGATTAAGATCCTTTTAACGGTAGTATACATGCACAAAAAGCGTGCTTAGAGTGGAAAACTATTCCATGTCCCCATTGAGAACACATTCCATATTAGATGCGCAATCATTTCGACACGTGTTCCAAGCGCTATCATAAGGGGAAAATGAGGTGATCAATTGAGCTCCCTTCGAATACGAATGACCCTCTTCGGTTCCATATCATGAACGCAAAGATATTGAGGGGAAGATATTATGGGAAACTTTGGTTGGACATTCTTAATTCCTCTTGTCTCTTAGTTAAATGATAAGCGCAAAGACAAAGTTATACAACCATTAGTTCAAGGTAAAACATGTTTTATATTATGATGACCCAGTGATCGTAGGAATAGGAAACATGTTAAACAACATTCACTCAAAATTCGGCCACATGTACCATTTAAATAACTTCCTCCCAACTTATGGGTATGGAATTATAGGACTCCCGTTGTATGGATATTATATAAAGCTTAACTAGGATTGGAAAGAGCAAGCTGACTATATGCAGTAACCAAAAATCCTTGAGCAATAAACAATTACCCCTTTCCCTTTACCCCATGGACATAGGTCTCATTAGACGAAACACGTATATTTTCCATTCATCTTGCATGAGAATATTGTCTACACATTATAAACATAACTATCATACAATAAGTATTTATTTCCAATAAGATCTATTACAACTTCAATCTCCCCCTTTGGCTATTCTATGGTAAAACCACCAAACCCAAAAATTCTTGATTACAACCCCCAAACTCACCCCACATCAGACAAATACTGAGAGTAGAGTGTCATAATAAAAATTAAATCCATAAGACAATCGAAAAACCACAAGTCAAGTCTGAATCAAAGGTATTAGTCGTAAAATCATGACTATACCTGAAAAGCATGAGACCGTCCAAAAAATCAAGCAAGTATGGCATGCACAAAGAGAAACTCCTCTTCTTTGGAAATCCTCCGATAAGAAATCAATATGAACAATAGAGACGAGGTTAATTATATAAGCATAGTCAATAGATTATCCCTACAGATCACATCAATCTCAACAATCGATAGAACCAATAATCAATATTTCTCCCATTTTTCATTAATTTTCTCCCCTATCTTAGAATCTTGCCCCCCCCCCCCCCCCACCCCCACCCCTTTTAAAACAAAAATGTCAAAGAGAAGTAAAAATGACATAAACAACAAGTATAGCATGGTAGAGCAATAAAATCACTATGAATAAAGGACTAGTAAGTCAAAGTCTAGATACACATGTGATAAATCAATGTTAAAATGAAGGTAAAACATATGGTATCATCAAGAATATAATCATAACATCTCATCAAAGAGTATAACATAAACTCATGCATGCGAACATGTGAAATATGATTTATATCAAATTAATCTCGAACATAAACTAGTAGAATAAGATATATCCAAGCATTTGAGCATGTGAAGCAAGATAATATCATAAAAATCTAACTAGATAAGATCAGAGATAATAGAGTAATAAGATATTTAAAATCCAACCAAAAACTCTATAAAATATCAAAAGACATCCATATCATACAAACCAAATGTACCAACACCGAATACCTCCAAAATATAATTGGAGTAATACATATAAACCCATAATATCTCTCGCAATTACTAAACTAGAAATAGCACAAATAGCTAAACAAATAGAAATAATCATGAAATCTCTAATCATCCTCAGATAACTCATCCATCACATCATTATTCTCCTCATCATCATAATAATCACTTGTGTCATCATCATAATAATCCTCGGTATACTCATCCCCAACCTTATGTAACACCCCATAATTTTATTGATTTTTATATTAGGAACCAATTGGAATTTATTCAATTATATTTAGGAAAATTAATCCGATAAAATAAATATTAATTAGCAAGATAAGGGTTAATGTTTATTTATATTGAATATTACTTAGTGAATGAGTAATAATAATGATAAGGAAATATTATAATAGTCGTGAGTGAAAAATACGACGATTACATTAATTTAGCCGAGACGCGCACATTATCCGTGTCGGGACTTGATATTATGAGATAAAAAGTAAATTATTTATGGATCATCCAAATAGTCATTTCGAGTAAGACAAAGTGTCCGGAGGGGTCGAAATAGTCAGAAAAGTGCACTCAGGGGTTTAGTTGGGACCCGAGATAATTTTTGGCCAAACCAACACCTCGAGAGGGTATATTGGTCATCTGTATTTTTTTGGAAGAAAGACTCACAAAAATTCTAAGTGTATAACTTTTGGTGGAGTGAGGAATATAGGGTTAAAAAAATCAAACCTACAGCGAGGCCATAGGATGAAGGATAGAGGAGGTTACAAAGCCATTATACACCATTCTTTCACCACAAGTATCACCGTTGCATAGATCGGGAGGAGAGGAACGTAACCATACCAATTTTCTGCAGAGAATCAGACCTCCATACCAAGGCAAGTATTTACTTTGCTAAATTTATGAAAGATATACCATCCATGTTAGATTAGGATGAATTATATCGCATATACATGAATGTTGATGTTTATTTGGGCGACTTTAATCCTATTCTTGTGTAGAATTCATGCTAGGTGTAATTCCTTACATAAGTAGAATGAATCTGATGAATTAGCATGTTGAATTTATGAAAAAATATGGTTTTATGGGAAATTCTTGAGCAAGATGATATTCAAGGGTTTTCTGAAATTTAATGTTGGTTAAATTCGATTTAAAGGATTTTATTGATGTATTTACGTTAGAAAACATTGGTATATGTTGGATTAATGTTTAGTAAACTTGTTTGGGAGTTTGGGTTTAAATCATGGAGTTTTAGAGGGATAACAATGGTGTAAAAATCGTAACAGCGAAGAAGATGAACCCAGGTACAGCGAATCAGTTTGCATAGACCCCCAAATCGATTCGGCAGTACCTTCGAACCGATTCACATGTCCCCTCGAACCGGTTTGGGGGACCTGGTATTTTTTATATTCATTTTTGTTGAATTTTGATAGGCTTGAGTTGATGATTTCTTCCCACATGAAGAGAGTCTGGAGTAGCAATGTAGGTAAGATATTTGATGAGTGATCTCACTAGTCATGATGGATACGAGTGAACCACGGGGTCTTAGTTTAACATTATATGTTCATTAGTAAAATAAAAGGGGTCACGACAAGTGTAAGGGAATATACGATCGAACCAACAACGGACGAATATTTTCGTTACAAAAATAACTCAATGGAGTGAGTCGGATTATTCATATAGTGGAGAAAAATACTCGGGAAGTATACGTTGAATAATTTAATAGAAAATTTAAAATGCGTAGGATAACCGGGTATTATATATAGACTACATACGAGATATATGCTATAGATTGAGGGTACACCTATAATAATGATTATATATATATATATATACACACACACACACACACACACACGCACACACACATAGGATGTGCGAATGCCTATTGTGTGACTTATTATGTGTATGACACACCTACGCTGCTTGCTATCGCAGGAGGTTTAAAAAAATGGAACAGTCTTCTCCTGATGAGCCATCTTGGGGGATTTTAGACTTGTACCTCAGAACATAGAACTTAGGTATGAGCACTGCTCGTGTGAATGTGGGTGTGCCCGGTCATTTGGGTGCGTTGGTATGTGCGTATCCCAAACGCCTCGAACTATGTTCGCCTCCAAGTTGTGTGTGAATTGTATATTGTGGTTCAAGAGCGATAGTCCTTATTTAGTACGTGATGTACCGGGACTTGATAGCAGAGTATGCACGCACCGCAAGTCTCAGCCTAGAGGTGTCGTATTAGTATATATATATATATATATATATATATATATATATAGAGAGAGAGAGAGAGAGAGAGAGAGAGAGAGACTTGTGATTTATCCTACTGTGTGTACTTAGTAGATGAGAAAGATAATGATGCCTAAAATAACATAAGATATGGGAACTTAACATTTACTTGGTGAATTCTTAATTGATTCAAGATATACAAGAAAATAAATACGCTGGTGGGCACCACAAGTTAGTATGTGTAGTAAGATAAATGACTTGAACTAGTTAGGCCGGGTAGCATAACTAGGACGGGTTAGTAGAATACATTAGGAGTGCACAATAGTTGAGGGGTGAGGACCTCAAGTGAGAGTACATGAAACTAACATGTATATAATATCTGCAGATTATGCATTTTAAATACTTGCAAATATTTTTAAACTAATTTCACTCGGGCTCTGACCTGTTTTCCAAATCTATTTTGTAAAAAATATTTTAGGTGCCCAGCCACAGGGATGCCCAGCTTAGGATTTCATTCTGATTTGACGTGCTACAGTTGTTGTGGACGATTGCAGGACCTCGGTAGTATACGCCTCCATTCCTTTCAGATCATATGCATCATTTTATCTATTTTATTCGGGCATGTTTCCCCCATCTTCTACTAGTAGTTATTTCCAGAGACATTGTACTTCATTTATTTTCAGTTGTTGGATTCAGTTTTAGATATGGATTATTGTATTGGAGTTTCAAGATGGAGTGGTTGTCCAGTCATATCTTATTTGATTCAGTTATTTCGCTATTTATGATGTTGATCATTTAGAATGGTGAATGTGGTTTATTATTTATTTATTTCAGATCATTGCATGCTAATTTAAAAGATTAAAATTTGGCACCAGCTTAATTAACTAATGTAGGTGATTAGTAATTACCCGTTTTCGATAGTGATGCTAAGAATGAACCAACTGGATTTTTTTTTAATTTAATAGAGTACTGATCACCCGATATTTAATTGGGTGGGGTGTCAAACCTTAATAAGAGTAGGAGTAAGAAATGGACCAGATTTTGACGAGCTCAAAAAGACATACCACAACTTTCAATCGCTGAAATCTATCTGTGATCAGTAGAAATATCGAGCTGAGTGAAGTGATTATCCATGAGGTCTGACATAGTCCTCAAACTCACATCAAGACGACCAAAAACATCTCTCATTAGAGCAAACTGGGCATTTAGATACTCTCGAGATGATTGATGAACCTTGGGTGTAGGTGAAACTAGAGTAGGAGATAGGGTGGGATTGTGAGCAATGTCCTCATTATCAGGGTTGATAGGAGGATCAGGAATCCATCGAGATATGACCATCTAAACTTGTAGCATTAGCTTTAGTAATGGGACCTAGTATAAATATCTAATGATCAAATCCTAAATGCGGAACTCTTAAAGAGTCCAGATACTCGGTCACCATTTGAGGAAATGGAAATGCATCCTATATTCCATCACAACCACCATCATGCATGACCTCTAGTATAAGATTAGGGTAATCAATAGACTGGAGCATGGTGATAGCATGAATAAGATGTCCAATACAATAGGGAAATCTTGTGACCGTCTCCTAAGCATAAGGTCATACATAATAAGAAAATGTAAAATCAATAATTTATGTACAGGTGACACTTACTAAAATTAGTTCCTTACCCAATGAAAATGCAAGTAGGTCCAGGTTATATGAATAATTTGTAGAGTAGGCCACACACAAACAAAATTCCTTTTAACCAAATTTAATCTTGATTAGGTAGGTCCCACACAAACAAAATTCTTTTTAACCAAATTTTATCTTGATTTAGTTTATTTGAGCATGCAATACAAAATTAATCTAATGTGAACCCAAAAAAAAAATCTAACACCAAAACCAAAATAGGAACAAGATAAGGAAAAATCCCTTTTGAGCAAAACCTATATTTTAGCATTGTGTTTGAATAAGAAGGAAAAATACAGACTTACAAACTAACTTAGAGATACACTAAGCTTATGCAGTAAAGTCTTCATGTCTTCCACCACACATGATGTAATCATGCACCGTTCCATAATAAGCAGCTCTTGCCTTGGTAACTACCGATTATCCTTGTAAATCATTATTCTTTACTTCTTCAGCCGTAAAGACTTAATCTCCACAAATTCAGTAGTAGAGAAATAATTTCACAAGGTTTAAAACTCATAATATGTTCTTTTTAGTTTGGTAAAGTGATCCCAAATTATCTAAGGGGTTTCGATAGAAAATTTTGGAGAGTCTGATCACAAAAAGAACTCCAAAAGGCTTGAAAATAAATGCATCCCTACATCTCTATTTATAGGGAAAAATATCTCCAAGAGATAGATATGAAAGATTGCATTTGAAATCTGTTAAAAAAATCTTGCATACTCATTGAAACGAAGGAACATCTCGCTCGAATGAAGTACCTAATCTTGTTCGAATGCACTTCGAATGAAAAATCGACCGATATTCCAGAGCCTGCAAAAAAATGAAAAAATAGAATTAGTTCAAATGAAGGTACGAAGTGTTTTAACGAGCTGTAGGAACTCGTTCGAACGACATCTATGGTTATTTTAACAAACCATCAAATTTTTCAAAAAAAAATTTAAAAAAATTTTGAAAAATATTAAAGATTCAACTCTTAAAAATACCCTTGAATAAAGATAGTTCATGGAAAAAAATCTCATAGACCTTTTTCGTTAAAGTAGCGATGCTCGATCTTTGCTTCTCGCATTGGGTCACTAGCTCTTCTTCACTTGAAGTCTCATAAACGTTCATGATTGTGCAGTGGATTTGAGGGAATATGCCAAACTAAAAATAAATAACAAGAAATTATAAATCTTGATCTTACACCCACATGATATCTCTTTTCTCTAAGAAGAAGTTAATTGATAATGGGATAAATCGTTCTTAATGTAGGGTGTATTGTTATGACACTCCACTCTCCCTAAACCTAATTATGTAGCTAAAATATCCTCGATCGAAATAATTTCTTAGCAATGAGCAAAAGAATTAAGGATTAAGGATGCTCATAGGTGACGATAATGTTCATATAGAACTCGTGAAAAATGGTAGCATTAACCTACGCATGAGGGATAAAAAATCGAGAAGAGTCAAGGTGCAAAATCCTTATTTGGCAAAATAAGCTCTTGGCAGTGCTCTAGAGATGTGTCAAATCCACGCCCCTCTTAGTACTGGCATCTCGAGAAATAAAAAATTTCCTCAATGGAAACCATACCTCATAAAATGGATAGAATAATTATATGTGGTCATCTACAAAATGGGAATAGAGCCACTCAGGGCATGAGTATGCACTCAAGAAGACTAGGAGTATTAAGAGGAGTGATAAGGGTCTCACGAGATCGTGATGTCTCACTAGGACCTCTTGTTGATCTAGTATGGACTCTCTTGTGTGCCCTTGTCTTTTCACTAACCATAGTTATGTACTAGGTCACAAAAAAGTGCACACAATACAAAATGGAAAAATACAAAGACATTATAAATAGTGAGTAGAGAAAATGATAAATAAATAAAGAAATCCAACCAAAATCAGAAATATGACTCCAAAAAATTATGGAATATCCTAGAATAACTCTAGTAATGATAAAATAAAATACAAGATATATGAAATCATCACTAATGTAAGTCTAATCTAAGAATACAAAAATATCTAAAAACTGGGGTTTCTCTATTGAAATATGAGCAACATTCACCCAAAATGGGATCAAATCCAATGAAAACCCTATTCTTCACCAAAAATAGCCTTAATGTTTGCTTTGAGGTTGAACAATATGAAAAGATGTGAAAATAAACCATCAAACTCACTTAAAAATCCTTATATAAAGAACGTACGACGCCATGCGAATGGATGAAAATAACACCATGCGAATAATACGAAATACAACCGTGCAAACAGTTTTTAGCAAAAACTGGACCAAAAATAGGTAGCCATACGAACGATCAAGAAACCTAACCACGAGAATACAAAAGGACAAAAGATACAATTAGATATTAATCTCCAAAAAAAGATATGCATGATGTATATACATACTAATAAGGACTATCTCATATGAGAAAATGCAGGAATATGCCTGATCCATGAAAATCCTTACCAAAAGTATGAACAAGGTCCATTTATTAAAATTATATCACTCACCCACATATGATTTGATGCCAAACTAATCAAGAAGTTCCTAGGAAGGGGACCTACACAATCAAAGCTTTAGATCCTAAGCAAACTACCAAGATAGGTAACGAGTGGTGATGAATCTTTTGAATCTGGAAGGCACAAAGATAACTTCTTTATTTGCAAAATTTATGTGAGGTAAATCAACCTCAACCTTCTTTCTTGAAGAATTTCTTGGCATGCCTCTAACATCCTTTGTCATCCAATTATCTTTACTCATAGAAATCATGTTCATAAAAATGTGGACATGAAACCTAGGTATAGGAATCTCTCTCCTAGCTGCTCTTTTTCCATTGAGCACCACGTTAACCTTTATCATCAACATGTTAATTTCACCTCTTATCTCACTAATAGGATATCTCTTCATATATATTCACAAAATTTCTCCTATTTTGAATGAATCTAACATTTTTAGCTTTCAAACACCTTCCAGTTTGGTTAATAAGTCCATATATCATACAATGAAAACATAAATGCACATCTCTACTAAACTAAGGTTTCATTTCATGAACTCTCTTTTAAACTTAGCAAGATTCTTCATTTTAAACCAAAAGTGGGCAATGTGTTTGCTTTTCCCATAAAAAGAGCTCCCATAGGTATGAAACCTAGATGATGACAAAAGTACATACCACCTCATTTTCCTTCATTTTTGGAGTTTTTACTTAGTCTTTTTCTTGCTACAAGAAGTGGTTTTAATTTTTTATTTTGAAACAAAATTATTTCTTTGGTTCAACAAATCCAATACCATGTTTATCCTTTTCTATTTAACCATGGTTCAATAAAATGTTATCAAAAATGCTTGTTATTTCAATCAAGTCTATTTTCAAATCTTTGGCATGTTGAAACTTAATTTTAAGAATTCAAATGAACTTTTAAAATTTATATTTAAAGCTCAAGTTCATCTTTTTATTTCACAAAATCTCATTTTTGTTTTTTGAATTTTCAATCTCATCCAACAAATAGTAAACCTTTTATTTGAGTTTTAGATTCTCCAATTGAACATTTCAAAATATTTCTTATTTTTCATTTTGTTCAAAAGTTTACTATTTAAAATTTTCAATTTCAAAGACTCTTGTTAAAGCTCATTAAAGTCATCATGCATGTATTCAACTTCGTCATCATTCTAAATAAGTTGTTTATGGTATGATATGTGTGATCCTACACTTCCACATGATAAGGAATCATTAGCTCGAATCAAATCGGTATTGATATACCGATTTGATCCAAGCACTCTTATTGAATTGCTCATTCAACGAGCATTCTTAATATTATGCCTCGAAGAGGACTTAAACCTCCACACTCTTTAGCACGAGATTTTGAGTCTCGCATGTCAACCATTTCACCACCAAGGCATCTTTGTGCGTCGGTAAAAAAACATGCTTTTGGGGGGAGAGATACTATTTCACCAATCGAGTCACATGTATCTAACATATTCATAACTAACGATTTTCCACAAATTGGTGATGAAACGTATAACTTGTACAAATCTTTCCATTTTCCAAGACGATCCGATCCATTCGTTCGTAGATCTATTTACTCGATCGTAAACATTTATATCTTGGGTCGTGTATCTATGGATAATCCATGGTAATAGTAGAAGAGAAGGTTCCATTAGAACAATTATTTATTTCAGGGTACATCGTTTCCTTTTTTTTTGGAAGTATGAAGAGAAATAACCAGAAGATATTGGATTCACACTATCATTAAATGACACACTCTCCTCACATGCCTTTTTTTCTTCTTCCAATCTCACCATGAATGCAAATTAACTCGCTCATTCATCACATAAAGACCCATTATGTGCATCACTATTTGAAGCACTCAAGCTCATTTTATAGACTTTGTTCTTTATTTCTCAAAGTATTTGTTCTTTTCTTAGTTTCTCGAGTATGTTTGACATACATTCATGTGTTATCCTACAACAGTATAACCAAAACGTATATTTTCTTATCT
This sequence comes from Sambucus nigra, assembly GCA_949130495.1. Classification (NCBI taxonomy): domain Eukaryota; kingdom Viridiplantae; phylum Streptophyta; class Magnoliopsida; order Dipsacales; family Adoxaceae; genus Sambucus; species Sambucus nigra. The sequence continues at coordinate 290,808,623 of OX422223.1, forward strand.
CTCCTTTCCTTTCCTTTTTTAGGAATATTTCTCTCATGAGTACATTGAGAGTTATATCTAGTGTACTTATGCTTCTTAAGTTGCAATGTTTTCATTTTTGAAAAATTTCTTGTTGTTTTAGTAAAATATTATGAACCATTTTACAAATAAATCAATATCCACTTCAACATTCTCTTTTGTCATATCTTCACCTTTGCTGGTCTCAACCTTCTCACTCGGCTCGAAAAAAATATAATGTCTTTATTTAGTTTATATATGCTAGAATGTTATTGATAAAAAAATTTAAGTTAACAAACCAAATCTTCCAAACTACATGTGTATGTATCCTTTCTTTCATTAAGAATAGCAACCATGGTTTCGAATCTAAAAGAAAGCATTCTCAGTAACTTCTTCACCACTTTATTCTCGAGGATCTTCTCTCATAAGTTAAAAGAGGCATTTAAAACCTTGGCAAATCTAGTGTAATATTCATTGAAACTTTTCTCTTCATTCATTCTCATGGTTTTAAACATAATCAGCGCTCCCAAACCCTTGCACCCCTATAGCAGCAAATTCGAGAGACCGCCATGGGTCACGTTCGTACCAAGACTATGAAAAATCCTCCCGAAAAGTAATTAAGCATTACTACTCCAAAATGACCCTTGACTTCCACATTAACAAGTAAATCCTAGAAGTGGTAGCCATCATCCCCTCCAAGCGTCTCCGTAACAAGATCGTCGGGTTCTCAACCCATCTCATAAAGTGTATCCAAAAGGGTCTGATACGTGGGGTGTCACTCAAGCTCCAAGAGGAGGAGAGGGAGAGGCGGATGGACTTTTTCCGAGACAACTCTGCTATAAAGATTGATCATATTGAGGTTAATAAGGAGACTCTTGAGCTCTTATCTTCTTTGGGTGTGTATTGTCCGGGACTGTGTTGAAGGAGAAAACTCCCTTGGTTGCTCCTTTGTCTGCTTATGGTGGTGGTGGACGTGGTGGTCCTAGGAGGTACTACTGTTGTTGAGTTTCGATTTATTTTTGTTTTTTATTTCCTATTCTTTTGTTATGGGGTACTGTTAGATTTCATGGACTTTGATATAACTAAAGTTTTGTTGTTAGTGTTATTGGGTATTCTTTAAAAAAAAGTTTTAAACATAATCACAATATTTTACAACTTCGCTCTCTTAACACTTGAAGTTCCCTTATAAGTAATTCTTACTATATCCTAAGCTTCCTTATCTATATTACGATTGAGTATTCAATTTTACTCATATGTACTAACTGATGCAAATTAGGATTCAACGCAATCAGGTTATAATTACAAACATCAAACTCGACATCTGACCAAGTTATCCTCAATTTCTTAACTGTAACACCTTCTTCATTAATCATGGGACTACACCACCTATCTTTTATCCATGCATGCTCATGATTCTAATTTAAATGAGCATGAATTTTGACTTTCAAATAGCTATAATTTAATACATCAAAATGAGCATGATGGTTCATAGAAATACTATTAAGATATTGATCCATCTCCTAACAAGATCTAATCACAACCTCAAGATAGATTTAAGAGCAAAAAATTCCCTAAACAAGCAAATATACTCTAACATGTGAGTGCTTAAAAGAGAAACTACATTGATTGCAATTTATAACGGTGTGTTAACATGTCAGTGCTTAAAAGAGAAGCTACATTGTTAGTAATTTATGATGGTGTGTTTAAGATAAAGTGTTCACCTAAAAAAACTAAAGGAGATGTAAATAGGTTTTAAAGAGAAAAACTCCCAATTTCAAAATAACTTGACCAGTTTTAGATCAATCCTAGTTAACATGCAATTAAAACACATTAGAAGAAATTAAAAGTCAATAATATAAATTAACTATATGAAATCTCCAAGTTTAATTTACCAAAGGATTATGTTAGATTAAATCTTAGATCTAGGTGTGTGAGTGAGAAAAATTTTGTATGTAAGCAACAAATAATCACATAATAGGCACAAGATAAGATCTACGAGGAAAAACCCACTTAGGGTTGAAAAAACCTCGGTGCATACTAGTCTCTTATACAATTTGAAAATAAATTATACACAAATGTAATAAGGTACCTCTCTTTTGTTTCCGAATATGAATGTGATGCGCTCAAAATTCCATTAAGCAGTCATGGAAGTCACGTTCTCTGTCCTTGGATTGTACCACATATTAATTCCCTAGCAACTGATTCACATCATTTTAGATCTGTAGTGTATATCTTCAAATTTAAATTAGAATTGGTGTATTTAATCTAGGCTTTGTGGATTTTTAACTCAAAGCACTCTAGAATCTAGCAGTTAATGAATTGAGTATAGATTCAATGTTTTCTCTCAAGATTGTGAAGATCAAGTGAAATTTAAGGTTGAAAAGTGTTTCGCTAATCACTTGCCTTGAAAATGTTCTCTAGGTGTGAGAAGTACTCAATAAAAGGCTCTCTAAAAATGGTAGGGAAAATATCCTATCTATAGAATTTTTTTGCGAACGATAAAAAAAACTTCATGCGAACGATTTTGGGCAATAGCCAAAGTCACACAAAATGTGTGATAGTCGTGCGCACGGAGAAAATCTCAATTTTGCAAACACTTTTAGGAAACAAGTTTAAAAGGCCCCAAAACGTATCTGGTATGATCATAGTGAGGTTTTGAAGTCATGAGGGCATGCTTCCATGGGCACGAGTACAAAACTTTATCGTGTGATTGCTTGTAGGTAGTATGTAATATACACCTAAACAATCATACAAGGCAATATTATTTTGAAAATATCACTTAATTTGATTAAAAATATAATTTTCAAAGTAAAATTTAAATTTGTACATGTGTGTATAAGCCTTGAGACGATTCAACCAAAAACTACCGCAAAAGGATATAATCTTCAATCTTCATAATTGTATGAGGAAGCTTTGATGTATAGAGGTCATGAATGATCTTCAGTTTCAATGTTCATATAATCTAATGAACAATAATATCTTTATCTATCATCTATCTATGCAATCAATATTTTTGGCTCAATTTATGCATGTCTCAATGTTTTGTCGTGGGAAGTTGCGAACCAAATTATAATAACGCCTACTAAAAAATCTATTAAAACTTTATTACACGTGGATGATTTTGTGAATTTTTTCATGTTATGAGAACGTAAATATGTTCATTGTATGAGAACACATGTTTCATTACCTTTATTTTTATGGTGCGATTTCTAGTGTATCTTCAAGGTCGGTAGTGCCTTAGCACGTGGAGTAAAAAAGGAAGCCTTATGTTGGGTCGTGTCTTCTTAGGAAATAGAAGGACCTTTTAACGAGTTAGGTTGCAAGATATGTGATAATCTTGTGAGGTGATTGCTTAACCTCCGTGAATCGAAAGATAGTGGAGTTTCCTCAAATGCTATCTTGAGGATGGATTTACGTGAAAGGAGCATAAGCGCAACAAAAAAATGCTCGGTCCATTTGTCTCTCTTTCTCTCTTTACATTTATGATTTATAATATGTATAAATGTGAGTAACGGTGGTAAAAAAACATTTAAAGGACAATTCATTTTCATCAATATACATAGAATGATTTGTTAAAAGAGAAGTAACTTTTAATATGTGAAAAAATAAATAAATCTCAAACTCCTAATTCACCCCCCTCTTGGGATATTTTCTTGAACAATGGTTGACCCACAAGTACTATATCCAAAGGTTAGGTATAATAGGTTGGCTTAAACTTGTGTGTTAAAAACTCCAAGTGTCATAGGTACAATCTAGGTTGTAGTAATCTAAGATTGTGTCCATGACACATTTTCCAATAACATAATTGGGAAAGATCTCAAAAAGTACTGACACTCCCCAACCCAAATACTTATAATTAGGTTTGAAAGTCAAAGTGATTCAAACCATATTTTAATTAACAAACTCACAGACATATGTATTACTTATAGAGTCATCAACAGAAGTCTATAAAACTAAAACTCTTTTTTTAATCGATTAAAATACTTATAATTATACAAACTTCTAGAATGATAATTTAACCTAATTACATCATTAACATTAAACAAAAATTATTTCTTTATCCATTATTTACTAACCCAAACCAACCTCCTAGATTTTACAGTGAAATCATAAGACCTATACAACATAAACATAAGAATCGTGAGTAAAATACCTTAATGAATGCATCATTACTACACTATTGCATACAATTAAATGCAATAAGTCATATCCACATAATAATGTATAAACTTTTCCGGTCCATTTATAAATAATGACCCAACTTTACGAACCATGGTTCATATATCTTATTTGTAATAGAAAATTCTTCTCCATTCCTAGTTGGGGAGTAACCTCTTGTCCGTAATAGACAATCTTCCTCCATTTTGGGTCGGGGAGTAACATCACATTTAGGTAGACCAAATTGAAAAAAATTAATATTCATAATGTCATGATTTTATCCATAACAATATACATATACATCTTTCTACTGAGTATACTCACCTCGGGTTCTCAATTATATATTTGCATTTCTCTTTTGTGGAGCTGAACTTGGTGGATTAGACCTTAAACTTGCCAATCCAATAAATAAATATTCAACTCAAATCATAACTATATTATTAATATATTCATATTACTTTCAACGATTATAGAACTATAACATAATCCCACTTAAGTACAATTCTGCAAAACACGAATAAAGATGATTCGATGGTATCTATGTTGATAAAGTTATAAGCATTCAATCATAGAAAACACTTCGTATGGAATTTATAAATAAAATTAAATACTCATAAGAGTATACTTATAAATACATATAATCTTGTAAATGTACTTAAATAGATTTTGTAAGGAGTAGATATGAATATTCTTTGATAGGGTATCTAGTAAGGTGTCAAATTATTGTCCTTTAATTTGAGCAACTATAAAATCATAAATTGTACAAAAATTGTCCAACCTTATCAATATGAAAACATATTTAAATATACTTTCTAACACAGGTTTTGGTGTAATTTTTTATGCTTCCTAAAAAAATATATGACCATTTCTTCACGGCATATAAAATATGCCCTATAAGCTCCTCTATTGTACAGTCAATTTCCAAGAATTTTCATGATTTTTCTACATTATAACTTTCTATGATTTTCAACAAATATACTGAATAATTAAATATTAAAGTTTCATAATTTTAGAGTTCATAGCGATATCAAAAGGGTTATCAAACTCAATCTCTATGTAAATGGATTATCTAAACGACAACTATGTTCCAACTATCAAAGATCACCCAAGTCTAACTACAAGGAATTTAATTCTAATTTTTGGATATGATTTTTGTTTATGAGTCTATTTAAATCTAAAATTAGAATGGGTCAATTATATGATGTATACAAAAATATATAGAATTTTGAATGCAAGGGATTTCTATACAAAGCAATATGGCTTACACATACAACTTGCCTCAAGTATGAACATATCCATACATATGCAAAGGAAGATGACAGATCAACTAGCAATTTATTATTTATAAATTTTCAATAGGTATGATCCATGAATAAAATAATATTAACCAATTAAATTAAAATATTTGGTGTACCAAAAGACAAAATACCACATAAAAGGATAGACAACTTTACCCTTAGTTCGTAAATTCACTATAACTTCTTACCTGGATATCTTTTTTACTCTCCAATTATTGCGTTACAAGCATAACTCAAAGATCTGCAACAATTTATTTAATTTGATCAAATTGTCACATCCTATTGCTCAAAACTAGTCTATAACATGAAAATTCTTACCGAAACCTTAGAATTTTGTTGTTTGTAACCAACTTGATATTTCATGATTCTTAAAGTTACAAATAGACTCAAATATAATAACCAAACATTATGTATATATATTTATATATAATGTAAGCATGATTCAAATAGAATTTATTATCATTGTATTCAGGTTATCAGAACTCTCCCTCCTTAGTAAATTTCATCCCCAAAATTTAATATGAATGTCACTTATTGAATAAATAGGGATATTATTTAATCATGATATCCTCCCTTTCTCAAGTTTCTTATTGAATTCCATGGCTCGTCCATTACACTTTAACTAAGGGAATAACTTTGTTCCTTAATACTTGTTCCTTACAATCAATAATTTCTATCTATTCCTCAATGAACGACAAGTCTTCTTTCAATCCAATGGATTGAGTTTTCAATCGTTCATTGAGGAATTCCATGGCTCGTCCATTACACTTTAACTAAGGGAATAACTTTGTTCCTTAATACTTGTTCCTTACGATCAATAATTTCTATCGATTCCTCAATGAACGACAAGTCTTCTTTCAATCCAATGGATTGAGTTTTCAATTGATGTGATGGATCCGCAAAATATCTACTAAGCATTGATAAATTGAAACACATCATATAAACGAGACAACTCTTTATGTAAATCCTATCTATATGCTACATTCCTAACTACTTCGTTACTATTATTCTCAATCTCAATATCTTACATAACAATAATTTGTTTAACCTATTAAATTAAGACGATAACTTGTTTCTTAATACCATGGAATTATCTTCCATAATTAGTTTTGAATCTAAAATTATGTTTTTTTTCTTTTTGCATGTATCACTTCATTATATCTTATACTAGCATTACTTCAACTCTCATACCTACGTACAAATAATCAACCACCACTATATATTTCTAAAATTATAGTCCTCTATGTTGAATCCCATAACACATCAACAAATAACATTTTCACTAATGTATTTTAATAATATAGTCTCAACTAAGCATACAACATTTTTGATGACATATTATATTACGATGTTATGTCATTAAATATTTATAGCGTAATTAAAAAAATGTAGTTATCCATTAGATAATCTTCTTGAATTAAAAACATTTACCTCTCCACAATTATATTTACTTCTCAAATATCCTCTGTTTCTACAGACACTCTACGTATCTATATAATCATTAAATGATAGTTACGCATATTTTGAACTTATAACTTATATATAAACTCACGCTTAATCCGCCAGTAATAACAAAAATGTAATCCATCATGCACTATATTATGAAATCATTCATTTGTTTATGGTTTTCAACAAATTTATCTTCACTAACAAAATCTAGTTATTGAGTTAAATGAAACGTATAATCATTTTATCTCACTATATGTGTGTGTGTGTGTGTGTGTGTGTGTGTGTGTGTGTGTGTGTGTGTGTGTATTCAACCTCCTTATTAGAGAATGAATTCAACTATACTCTTAATATGCACCAATATATTAGTTTTGGTTGATTACTTTAACTAATATATGAATAACACAACTTTCGTTCTTTCTTATAGAAATCTCATTCTAGATATTAATTAATATACAAATTATCACATATATGTTTTTCATAACATCTTCAGTCTCTTTATCATCTATCTATAATCATAATTGTCTAATGATTTCTTATCAATCAAAACTAATTTCTAACTCACATATTACTTCACACCTTTACACACGTATGTCGAACATTCACCCATACTAGTTTATCGATTGTATTGTCTTATATTCATAATGAGTGCACATTCTTGATAAAACTAGTATCACTCTTTACGTACCCCTTCATTCCTAGAGTATATCCTTATCATTGTGCAATATTTCAAATCATCAATCTGTTACAAGACAAACTTTTTATACTTCATCTCTATAACTTCCATTCTATACCAAATACATATGTTTTACTCTAACTAATATCTGCATCATCTCTTAAGTTTAAGAGTATATTAAGTATAATTCTTACCATCCTTGATCAAAATATAGCCCCGCTACATTTTATAAATCGATAATGAACAATCATTCACCATATGTTTATTTGTAGCCAAGATTTCATATTTACTTTTATGTATATAGTGCATTCAGGCACTATAATTTCAATATAACTTCTCACTATATTGGTTTTTCATCATTATTTGATGGTTATTTAACTAAATGTACAATTACCTTAATAAGTCATATACCCGACATAATAACCTTATAATCATTATCTTGCCCCCAACATTTATCGTCACTACTAATTTTTTCACATTCATCAACATTATTCTTCAAGTAACATGGTACAATACATATATATATATATATATATATATATATATATATATATATATATCTTCAAAATATTTCCAAAAATCTCTTATACATTTTATGGTAAAGAGTATATAATAGTCATTATGCAACATCTTAAATATACTCATTTACCAAATTGGTAACATGGGTCTTAAACATAACTTAACAACTTAAAACCTTAACCATACTTATCAACTCTATAATACTTCTCTGACTATTATATATTGCATTTCTTTACAATAACCTGCATAAATACCTTAATGTATAATATTATGTTATCTCACAGAGTACATTATCTTTACACGTACTTCTTGGTGATTCTTTATTATGTCAATCATATTCATTACACCTCGTACCTTTAGTGATAGCACATACGTATAATGCCATTACAACTCAATATCCACCTAAACTCGTTGTTGATATTCAAATCCGATTATCATATATCTCATACTAATACATCATTCCTTATTAATCATTACTTTAAAGTTCAATCTGATTTATTTATTAACTATTAATATCTCATTTAGCCCCGATTATATTTTATTACAAAGTCATCACACCCGGTCATACTTCAATTATACTTCATTATAACCACCTCCCCTTAGGTTTTTTAATATTGAGTATAAGTATACACTCACCTTCCTTTATCTTATTTAATAACTCCTACTAAGTTATCATCTACACTAGATATCGATAACTTTCCACTATTCATTCCTAAATACATCTTCAACTCTCATAAACAAATCTTACCTTTCATCAGATAAGAAACTCACTGTTATAATACACAACAAATACTCTTAAAAGGACTCCTCAATATTTTAAACTTCCAACTTTTTAACTCCTCGTCTCAATTTTACTAGTAATATAAGCATCCCAAAGCATCACAGTAGTAATATCCACTAAATGTACTCATACTATTTAAGATGTACATATAAACTCCCATTACTCCTTCTTCCACTCAGAATAATTCGATGTGAACCCATATTCGGATAACTTGTTAGATATTGACTAGTAATTGAACAACTTCATTCGATTTCATACCATTTCACATATTAAATTTAAACTTATACTAATCTTCTCATTTCACCATTATTATAAATCTCAGCCTCTTATATAATGGTAACCATTATATAACATTATAATACACAACTTCTCATAAAATATAATATTATATATCTTCACCAAAATATTCCTTTAACTCAATTCCAGGGAATTTATCTTCAATCTTATATGCCTTTAAATATTGTTATAACTAACTTCTAATTGGTATACAAAATATAATACTTGTTCATATTATATCTTTAGCAAGAAATTAATATCATCATTTCACTCCACATAATTCAAAGTATATAACACCCGATCTCTTACTCAAATATATAAACCGTGTTGTTATTTTTAGGTTCAATCGTCTAACTTTTGAAAAACATTATCCGAGTAACTTCACTTATCTTCTACTTGAATATTTGTCTTTGAATACAATCAGTACGATTTTAAAATATTTACTAATGTTTCGTAACCTACTATGTTTAAAACATCATCATAAAGTATTAATTGCACAACACCATTATAACAAAGTTTATACTTTATAAGAATCTTTATTTTATTCACCTTTTGTTCACTACTAAGTGTAATACTCATCAGATACCCTTATTTAAAATAATATTGTCATTCTAATTTGATATGCATACTCAAAAGTAGAAAATTTTCAAATTTCTTGGGAGAGTCTTAGGACAAGGTCCCTGATGAACTCAAAGTCGATCCCTATAACTACTACAAGGCTATCCAAGATAAAGATGTAGAACTTTTGATTAAATATATGAATTCTGAGATGGAATCTATGTATTCTAATCAGGTATGAAGTCTTGTAGACCCACCCGAAGGGATAAAACCCATAGGATGCAAGTGGGTCTATAAGAGTAAAAAAAGGGTGGATGGGAAGGTTAAGACCTTTAAGGCATGACTTGTTGCAAAAGGATTTACCCTGAAGGAGGGCATCGATTATGAGGAAACCTTCTCGTCGATAGCTATGATGAAGTCCATATGAATTTTCTTATCCAATGTGGCTAATTTTTATTATGATATTTGGTAAATTGACATCAAGACTTCATTTCTTAATGGTAACCTTGACGAGTGTATCTATATGGTGCATCCAGGCAGTTTTATTGCCCAAGGTGAAGAGCATAAATCATTAAAGCTTAAGAAGTCTATTTATGGACTTAAGAAAGTATCTAGAGCTTGAAACATTTGTTTTGATCGGGCAATCAAATCTTTTGGTTTTGATCAATGTCCAGATGAGTCTTGTGTGTACAAGAAATGTAACGAAAATGTTATGGTGTTTTTAGTATTATATGTAAATGACATTCTTCTCATTGGAAATGATGTTGGAGTGTTGTCTTCGGTCAGAGTGTGGTTGTCCAGCCAATTCGATATGAAAGACTTAGGATAATCTAGTCACATCCTTGGGATCAAACTTATGCATGATCGCAAGAATAAGATGTTGGGTTTATCACAAGAAACTTACATAGATTCCATTCTTACCAGATTTAGCATGAAATATTTCAAGAAAGGGTTCCTCCCTTTTAGACTTAGAAATCTCTTTCTAAGGATCAGTGTTCTAAGACACCTGATGAGATAGAGAAGATGAAAGGAATCCCTTATGCTTTGGCAGTGGGAGCCTTATGTATGTTATGTTATGCACTAGACCTGATATCTTCTTTGCTATTGGCATGTTAGTAGATATCAATCCAATCCTGGGTAAGAACACTGGACTGTTATAAAGCACAGATTCAAATACCTGAAAAGAACACGAGACTATATGCTAGTTTACCAGGCAGAGAGTTTAATACCTATCGGGTACACCGATTCATATTTTCAATCTGATAGAGACTCCAAAAAGTCTACCTATGGATATGTGTTTACCTTAGGAGATGGAGCCATTAGTTGGAGGAGTATCAATCAATCTTACATTGTTGATTCCACCATGGAAGCTGAATATGTGGCGGCCACCGATGCAGCCAAGGAAACAGTATGGCTTAGAAACTTCCTAATGGATCTAGGAGTGGTACATATAGTTCAATCGACTATTACACTTTATTGTGATAATAGAGGTGCGGTTGATAACTCAAAGGAGTCCAGGAGCCATAAGAGAGGTAAACACATCGAGCGTAAGTTTCATCTCATTCGAGAATTTGTGCAGCGAGATGATGTCACATTATGAAGATCACATCAGAGAACAACCTAGCAGACCCTTTAATGAAGAGCTTACTAGCCAAGACTTTTGATAGTCACGTAGAGGGGATGGGAGTGAGATGCATTGTAATATGGCTTTGAGTCTAAATGGGAGATTATTAGAGAAGTATACAACAATTCAGCTATGGATTTATTACTAAAATAAAATCATTTTTTCCTGTTTTAATTAGAATTATGTATGGACATATTGTTTGTATTATTTGATATATTATCGATGTCTTTTACCCTTCTCAATAGGTGTTCTGGTGTGTAGAGTACGACTTACACACAGAGAATCAAATCACCAATTTTTGTAGAATAGAAGTTTTATAGTTCACAGTCTTAGATGGAACTGGACACACCATCAGTAGGGTTATAGCACAATATTTTAGTAGGTCTATCTTGATTACGGAAAGATGTATAGTTTCAAGCTAGTACACTTTATGTGTATTGAATAGGACCACCTTGAGGTCATTATCTTTATACTGATTTTATAAGATAGTGTAAAACTTGTGATTATTAGGTTTACTTAAGGTTTTTAATCCGAATATGATTGATGGACACATGCACTAGTTATTTATTGCTTTGACCTTTCAGGTGAGATTTATTATTGGATTAATAATCTTGATAGATTGGGTAATGATGATTATTGTATGGTGAAAGTATTTTATGGATGGAATCCATGTCTCGGTACAGAGACTGGTGATACCCCCATTGAGATGCTTATAAGTTTTGTATGTGTCAAACCCTACATGTGGATTATGTTAATCCGACACTACAAATAAGTTAATTTGGATCGCTCAAGGACTTAAATAAGTTAATCAAATATATTATCAGTAATTTATTCAATTAACGGGTAACTGTAACCTTAACATGGGAAGAATTAACTAATTGATAATGAGGAGCTCGAAATATAATTTTGAGTTAAGGGCTTGAGTTGGGAATATAATTATTTAGTGGTATTAATTATAATGAAGGGACTGAGATTGGGATCCGGGAAGGATTAGGTTTTCTCAGGCCCATTAGGAGCCACATCCTTAGGGTCCCTACTGTAGCCTATATATGCACATAAGGCTCATTTTTTCTTAAGCTAGACGCCACTCTTTGATACTAAAAAGACCCAAATTCGAACTTGTGATAAAGAGAGACAGCAAAGAGGAAAGAAGAAAATAAAATATGGTCACGAAGGAAGAGCCCATACTCTGCTCGTGACTGTCCATATCAGGAATATAGTAGAATATCGTGAGATGCATTAGGCCTTAGTTATTGATCAACTGTCATCACATACGGTTTGTGCTAAGACGAGATCAAATCAAAGAGATCCCTAAGGTAAATCCTTATTCCGCTTTATTGGATTTTGCAGATGCGTAATATTTTTCTGGTTCAATTTATACGCGTTTTCAATAGACCCTTGGACTTCTGCTCCAACATAAAAAAAAATAACTTAAAAATGATTTCAAACACACACGCAAACACATGCACACATTTAATTTTTGTAACTTCTATAATTTCTTACATTGTTATTTATTGTGCTAATTTTTTATTCATTTTTCTAATTTAAAAATGATGTCACCTTATTATGCTAAGATGTTTCTCATTTATTGAATATTTCGCATTATTTTTTGAATTGTTGTTTGGGATTATTGAATTATTGTTGACTGGTGAATTTGAACATTTAGATGGACATTGAGTTCGTTGGCCCTAGGCATTTCTAATATTTAGAGTTGTGGTACTACTGAATAATGACATGTGATGTGCTTTGGCCCTAGGCATTGCTAATATTTCACATTATTATTTGAATTATCTTTTGAGATTCTTGAATTGTTGTTAATTGGTGAATTTAAACATTTAAATGGTCATTGAGTTCGTTACCTCTAGGCATTTATAACATTTAGGGTTGTGATTCTACCGAATATAAATAAGGCAAAAATGAAACATACTATAAATTTTAAAAGCTTGTTGTTAAACAATTAATAATGCAAAATGAAACATAACTATGTATAATCATTATTATAGACTTTATTTGGTAATTGACGGTAATGTCGGAAACATGCATTGTTTGATGATTCAATTTATAATAAATTAGATTTTACCCGCGTGATATAATAATAGGACGGGAAGCAATCTTACACTCAACGCCAATTACCAAATAAACTCTATATTGTTGTGATACTACTGAATATAAATGAAGCATATTTACCATGTAAATATAAATAAAATAGTGTGCATAGATGTTAGCCTTCTAATTCTTATGCGTACGCATACAATAGCCCTTAGACCTGTTCGAGAGTCATTACCCCTGTAATGAGATCTCTCGAATTGTCTCGTCTGGACAGTTTTGGACAGCATAGTTTTTGTATGATAATGTTCAGAGTGGCTTAAACTTATTGCTTTTGGAGGAAGTTCTGCTACTATCTCTTAATGTTCTCATGGTACATACTAGATGATGCGGTGTTAAGTGTTATTTGAATTGACAAATTGAAATAACACTTACACTTTCGAATCTATGTCGTGTACTTGGAGAACGATGGGGATATGCTATTGAATTTTCCTCAATTGGAATCATGTGGATGAGTTGCTAAGTATATTACAGAAATATGCGGTCTTGAATGGGATAGGGCCACTCACCGTTTAGAGGAGATGGAGGAAATATTATTTATATTGTTTTTATAATGTAACACCGAAAGATGAAATGTCAATCTTGTGTAAAATATTTATTGGATTCTACATTTTCCCACTTTTGTCTATACTAATCCATGAATATACATTTCTTACCCATAATAGGTGATTATTTGTAGTAGTTGTGATGGGATATCCTCATACAAAGAGTGTATGGGTGAGAAAAATATACTATAGGATGTGTTTATAAAGGTGTTAATGAATTTGTGAAATAAGCAAAGAGATGTCGTAATAATGCAGAGTTCTCGTGTCCTTATGCTAAGTGTAGGAATGGTAAGGTGTTTGAGTGAAAAAAAAAATAAACTACATTTTTTAAGATGGGGTATGCAAGATAGATATCAATTTGCTTTTTTATAGGGAATCGCATGTTCCTTTTAGCCCCAAGCACCCTTCACAACAATCAACAAGTAGGATATATGTATAAGGGAAGGAGGACAATGTAGATCATAATATACTAGAGGATTTAGTCAATGATGCGTATGGAGTTCTTGAAGTGGAAGAAAATGAGGTCGCTGACGATGTACAAGGTTCAGATGGTCATGAAGATATGGGGATAAACCTTAATGATGGCTATTAAAGTTTAAATTTAAGGCGACCTAATCATTGTTCCATGGCTATAACAGAGATCAAACAAATTTATATACCATGGTTGGTTTGCATAGTTTGAAGACCCAATATGGTTTGTCTGGTAATATCGTGACAGGAATTTTGAATTGGGTGAAGGCTTACTACCTAAGCAGAATTCGCTTCCAAATAGTTATCCTACTGTGAAGAATAGTTTGAAAGGTTTGGGAATGAAGTATAAACCCATTCATGCTTATGTGTATGACTTCATACTATACCGAAAGGAGTATGAAAATCTTGATCGGTGTCCCGTATGCAAGGAACCTGGATATGTGCAATCTAATGGAAAGGAAGGCACAAGATCAAAAATGGCTTAAAAGTGTTGATATAATTTCCTGTTGGGCTTAGATTGAAGTGATTTTTCACAGTACTGTGGATAGCGGAGGCAATGACTAGGCCTGCTAGGGTAGAAGTAGGGGGTAATCTCATGCGTCATCCTATTGATTTTATATCTTGGAAGAGAACGAATTACGAGTATCCTAATTTTGCTCAAGAACAGCATAACATTCATTTGGAAATATCAACAGATGGTTTCAATCCATTTGAATATCTAAGAAACAATCAAAGTGTATGGTCAGTGATCCTAGCACCACTCAACATCCCTCTTTCATAGTGTATGAGATATGAATTTTTGATGTTGTATTTGTTGATACTTGGGCCAAAGGTACCAAGTGAGTACATCGATGTCTACTTGTCTCCTTTGGTAGAAGAATTAAGTGAGTTATGGGAAGAGGATGTGTAAACATTTGACTCTTTTAAAAAATAAGAGTTTACACTGAAAGCTATGTTGATATGGGCAATTCGTGATTTTCCAGCTTATGGGACATTATCCGATTGTGTAGTACATGGTTATTTGGGGTGTCCTATTTATGGATAGGAGACTCAATCTATGTGTCTCACTGCTAGAGAAAAAAATATATACCATTGTCATAGGAGGTTTTTACCACCCGCTCATATTTTTAGATTTAAAAAAGGTTCTAATTTTTTATCGGGCGGAGAAAACTTTCACATTTAGAAATTGAAAGTAAATATTCTAATTGTGGCCCTAATATGCCAGGTAAGAATCCTAAATTGAATAATGTCAAGCATAAGAAGAGCCCAACTGCGAATGAAACTGAGACAAGAAAGGCATAGTCTATGAGGTCAATTTCGTTCGACTTTCCTTATTGGAAGAGAAACCCGGTGCGCCATGTATTAGATGTGATGTAATGGGAGAAAAACATCACTGAACATATTGTGGGAAAAATTCCTTGGGGGAGTCATTTGAAGGATGAAGAAAATGCATGAAAAGATATTAAATCATTGAAACTCAAGACACAACTATGGTTGAAAGAAGATGGTAGGGGAAGGACAATAATTTCCCCTGTTGCGTTTACTTTGACGAGCGAGGAAATACAGGTGCTTTTAGACACAATATATAATTTAAAGATTCCATCTAATTTTTCATCCAACTTGCAAAGGATTCTGAATTATGCTACTCGTGATTTACATAAGTGTAAGTCCCACGATTCGTATATGATCGTGCAATTGGTTCCTCTGTTGTTTAAGCATTGTTTCTCTAAGCACAAGGATTTATAGAGGGCCATGATGCAAATTAGCATCTGCTTCACACATTTATGTGAGAAGGTAGCCAATCGAGAGAACATAGTGGCCACAAAAGTAGTTATAACCAAAGCAATTTGTGTGTTGGAAAAGTACTTTCCCCCATCATTTTTTAACAAAAGTGTTCACTTGTTGGTACACCTATGTGACGAGGCACTTCTTTGTAACCCAGTTAGATATCGGTGGATGTATCCGTTTGAAAGATTGATAAAAGTTTTCAAATATTACGTAAAGAACACATGATACATTGGAGGATCGATTATAGAGGAATACATCATCGTGGAGTCCTCAATCTACACTCAGAAATAAATGCCTGACCCAAGCAGTGTGGATAACAATGATGAGTTCATCGATGAGGGTGGTCAGGTGATGGGCAAACGAGTGAAATTAACGAGTTTACAGCATAAACAAGTAGCTTGTTATCAATTTGACACACATGAAGATATCGAAGAATGGAAAAATAAAGTTTATATTATTTTAATTTTTATACATGATCAATTTCGTAAAATATTCATCACGATCAATGCAGAATATATGATGCACGTGGAAGCAATAGAAGACGAAGAACGGTGGCACAATCCGACGGCAAATTTAGGTTGTGCGTGTCGCGCGAGGTAATTATAATGAGAATGAATCTTATTAAATGTCACATTACAAGAAAGCTTAAAAACTAACCTAATTATTTTTTCTATAATCTTAGCTCTTAAGGAGAAGTGATACAACATCAAGGCTTCATCTTCTAGCCACTGGACCCTTGTTCATAGCACACGACTACAAAAAGTATCAATTGAACGGTTATGTATTCGATGCAAGGGTGCACGAGGAAGATACAAATGTATAGAACTCGAGCATTTCATACAAGGCTCTTACTTATTTTCGAGCAATCATGAAAGATAAAAACCTCGTTGAAGCTGAAATAACTTACTATAGTATCATTCGGAATATATTTGAATTGGACTATATAAGCTTCAAAGAGGTTGTGTTTTACTGTGATTGGGTAAGAGTTAAGGATAAAAATGCTTGTAAAGTTTATCCCGGTACCATATTGATCATGGTTGACTTATCCAAGTTGAAGAGCAACGAGCAGGTGAGCGATGAGCTATTTGTTTGTGCTTTTCAAAAGGGCAATCAAGTGTTTTACTTGGAGTATATAAAAATGAGCCTTGGTCAATCATCCTACACAGGCCAAAGATTCTAACCATTAGTATGGATGACTTATCTTCTCCTACTGAATATCAATCCATTTTAGATGATAACCCGAATTTGAAACAATTTAGACTTGTAATAAGTATTCCAATTATTTGAAATAATTTTTAAATTTGTAATAATTATTCCAATTATTTGAAATAACCAGTAGCGTGTATTCTTCTAGTGCTTTATGATTATCGGACGATAGTTATTTCTTTGGAATCAAAATTGGTTTTTTAGTTAGTAAATATGTTAATTTGAATTTTAATCAATTTAAGCATTAGTTTAAAGTCCATTGTTGATGTAAAAAATTAGATTATCTCTAATTAATCAATCACAGATAAAATAAATGAGACAAAAGATTTTTAAAGTGGTTCAGCCTTGAAAGAATGGCCTACGTCCACTATTTTTGTTATTGCTGAGTGTTTGCTTGGAATTCTCGATAATGGATTTACCAAGAAATTCTGAGTCCCCTTCTAATGAGGAGGTTATAATATATTTATAGCCTTGAGGCTGTACAAATGAAAGGACAATGCGTTGTTATCTAGTAGACCAGTACATCTGTATGATAATAATGAGCATTTAATGAGCAGTCATCTCCTTGATTCTTTTGAGTTGGATACGCTGTACGCTATGTAGCTCGGACTGCTTAAGCTGCTCGACACGCTTGAGTTGCTCAGGGCTCCTTAATTGCTTGGTGATCTTGAGTTGCTCGATTGAAGTATATATAATTGCCACATTGGCAAACACGTGTCTGTAAGTGAGTGGTCCATATCGGCAGACTAAATTTGGTATCAACAAAAGCCCCCAATGTTTCATAATTTGATGTTGAAGAAAAGTATGGAACATTCTGCTTGAAAACTGCATGGATTGTTGGTTTGTATGGTTTTTAGGAACGCATTCGTTGTATATAATTCCATTTTGAGTGCACAGTATCGGGGCTCATAAATATTTTGAATTTTCATGACCGCTTCGATATTTGTGCTCCTTTTCTTCTTTTAGCCGCCGGATACGCAAACGTCCTCCTTTATAATGATTGCTTTTCTCTGTTCCCAAGGTAAAGTATTTAAGCGCGTCAGAAATCCTATCATTTTTTCACTTTTAAAATCTGTATCTTTGAACTCTTCATTTCTTCTCCATCTTGTGCCTTCGTTCCTTCCATTATTCGTTGTCAACTGATTCACTTTTTTCTATAAGATTTTCTTCCCTCTCTTTTATTTACTTTGTTCATCATGGTTTACCTTGTTGAATCGCTTGACAAATTTCGTTCTGAATTTTCAATTCCTTCATGGGTCATTTTGGAAGAACTTTCTAAACCTCTGACTATTTTTCTTTGGCTGAGGGACATTGGTTCCCAAGTCTCTTTGGGGACGAATGTGGCTTTTTTCCCCTCCAAATCCCTTATGTTTGGAGTTCTGTCAATATTTTGACGTTGTACCTGCAAAAATAGCTCCAAATACCTGGAAGATAGTTAATGGCGTTTATAGATTGAATCAACTCCATGGAACCCGTTTAGGAATCCCAGAGATTATGTACTATTATAGATGGGTTGTCAGTGATTCCACATTCTATTTAAAGACTATGTTTTTGAATAGGGCTTTAGTTGTTAATTTTCCAGACGCCAATAGGGATTAATTTGATCATGGGGTTGTTATGAAAAATTGGCAACACGCTCCATTAAATGGAGATGCTATATATCAAGGTCCTAGGTGTCCCCCTTATGGCAATGGAATAGGTTATTTTTATTTTATTTTTTAAAATCTTGTTTTCTTTGTGTTTGATAAAATGTTTCACTGACATTTGTTTTTGTTCATTACAGTTGACAGTAAAAGAAAACCTCAAAAAGAAGCTGACGTTAATTTGAAGCATTTAAAACTTATCTGGAGTTTGCACCAATCTGTTGCTGAGCAACATATTAGTTCTTCTTCTTATTTATTGCAATACAAGAGCTATACTTCATCCTTCACTGCTCATCCAGTGGTGGTTGACATTGACCAAGTACCAGCTTCTGAAACAAATATTCCCATCAGTAACTGATTAGGCACATATTCTTCACATTTATCCCCTTAATTTCGGTATTTTTATAATCCCGTGCAGTGTATCTAGCTTGGATTTGTCTCTTATTTATGCTACTAACCTTTTTTGGCAAGTATTTCATGTTTTGTGTATTTCTCATGTGTTTTACAGGTATTTCATGCAAGTTAGTGCGAAGGAGAACTCAAAACAGTGAAAGAAACCAAGAAATGGAGAGTTGAAGGGCATTTTCGTAATTTTACAGCCTTAGTCCGGAGGTGGGGCCAACTAGAAAGTTGAAGAGTTCTAAATTACAAGAATACTGGAAAAAACGGCACCTCAATCCGAGCTACGGTGAAGAAGTTACGATGTTTTGAAGTTGTGCGATAATGAAGAGTCTGGATGTGCGGATTTCTGTAATTAATTATGCATTTAATGCAGTGCAACTCTTGAAATTTCTTGTTTAATTCATTTTTATTAGTTGTAAAACGTGGAGAGGCATGGGAAGAGTCTCATTTAGGTATATTAAAAGGTCAAAACGTGGAGAGGCATGGGAAAGGTCCTTTTTGAGATCTATAAAAGGCCAATCCCTATGTCATTCCAAAGGAGAGTGGAATTCTAGAGAGAGGGAGTTGCTAGAGAGAGGCTAGGTTCGGAGTAGGTTAGAAGTGCTAGATTAAATTTTAGGTTTAGATTTTGAGAGCAAATTTTCTATTCCTTCAAGAGTTTTCATGAACCCTAGTTTGTAAGAAATTCTGGATTCCAATTCCATTTTTGTTGCTGAATTCAAGTAATATCTTTCCATTCTCTATTTTTATTATTTGCAAATTATTTCCCATGTCTTGTAGATCCATAATTTTGTGTGTGAATTTATTCTTGAACCAAATCATGAGTAGTTAAATTCCCAAGGGTTGGGGTACATGAACTCAATCCAAGGCAAATTATTTATGTAGAAAATAGAGGTTAAATTAAAATATTGATTGAATCGTGAAAGCACCGCTTTATATTTATCTTTGATTTCGTATGGTGCGGGCTTGAACCTCATATACGTAATGCTTAGAATATATAAAGACCGGATTCATTCACCGCTTTATATCTATCTTTGATTTCATATGATGCGGGCTAGATCCCTCATATATGTAATGCTTAGAATGTATAAAAACCGGATCTAGTCAATAATTTTAATTTACAATTCTAGTATTCTATACGGTAATTTGTTAAGGATTGAGGAATTGTACCCTACTCTATTTTCTCCCATTTGTCAGATCTAATTTCTTTTGCACTTTTGAGTTTGTTTTGCTAAGTAATTTTTTAATATAAATTTTCCCAATTTTTAATCATCTTTTCGTTTCTTTTACGAAATCATTTCAAGATTTAATAATTTTTCTTATTACTATTTGGCAATCTCGATCCCTGTGGATACGATCCCGACTTACCGGGTTTATTACTTGAGCGACAGGCTTGCACTTGAGCCTAGATTGTACGCACTTTTGAGACAAATATTAAGTCGCGTCAAGTTTTTGGCGCCGTTGCCGGGGATTGAAATTGTTAAATTTTTAAGAAAGTTATTTTTATCTACAAGTGATTTCGAAAAAAAAAAAAAACAAAAAAAAAACAAAAATTGAAAAAAAAAAATGGGTGTCACGTTCTTGAATTGCCCAATTTGAAATGTCTTATTTTAACTCTTTTGGTGGCTTTAATTGTTATGCTAATAGTGAGGAAGAGGAGGCACTCAAGACTTATGACCATTGGATCAATATCACTAAAGATGATTATATTAAATACAAGCCTAGTGCTGAGAAACTCCAAATTTATCAAAATCAATTGCTTGAAGAAGAAAGACTTGAAAAAGAATATCGCGAAAAAAATCGTTATTGGGAGCAAGAGTTAGATGCATTATTTGAACCCAATGAGGATTTTTTTTTCCGATAGTTTTGAAGATGAAGTAAGTTTTCAACCAAATGAGGAATTCGAGGTGCTAGAACCAAGAAAGCCTACTTTGGAAGAACTCTTACTTGATCTAAAAAAGCAATCTGATGACCGTGCTGTTCTCGAGTCGAAAATTATAGCAACTTGCAAGGAGTTGAATGATTATTTGGACAACTTAGAAAAGGTCGAGACTTGCGCTTCACCTAATACTTTTGAGAATGAAATCATTGAAATTGATCCAAGTTCTTTTGAATCTCAACCAATTATAAATATTGCAAAATCTACTGAGGTTGAGGATCATTTGTCTCCTTGTGTCCCCACTATTATCGAACCATTAAATCCATCACAAGAATTGGATGAATGTCTTAAGGATGTTGATCCGCTTCTTGTATGGGAATGTTATTTTGAGATGCTTCATCTTACGGGCCACACACTTAGACGTGTCACTCCACCAGATCCAATTGAAAATTTTGAGGGAGAAAATTTTGAGGACACCAAGCAAGAGAGAGAGCTAGAGGAGTTGAGCCTAGCAGAGTTTGAGCGCGAGTTTGGACAGGTAGATGCAAGCCTTAATGATGAAGTCCAATCTTTCTGGGCCTCAATTTGTCATTTGGACGAAAGCGAGTGGGACAATAGAATTGATGAATTTCTCCTTCCTAAACCTTCACCCATACCATTTGAGTCTTCGGAGGTACTTGAAGATACGACTCAAATATCGTCCGACTTAGAGACCAACACACGTGCTACGCAACAAGAGGATCATTTTCCGGTTTATGAGGACAAGCACTCTATGCTTAAATTGTTTTCTAATATGGATTGTTCCTTTTTGTGTGCCCCTCTCCCCATACTACTTGAAAAATCTTTGGAACGTGATTCTATATTTCTTGGATCCCAATGGGACTTGTCCTATTATGCACCAAAATCCTTCATTATCCCCCTAAATTTTGTAATTGGTGATGGTTCATTTTTTAAACTTTTCACATGCCTTCCGTTTTTCAAACGGAATTCTTACTTTTCAGGAGGCATGCATCCTAATGAGGGTACACCATTAATCCCTCAAAGTCAAATTGTATTTTGGGTGGACCCTCAAATTTTTCGACTTCTAGTGTATGATTTATTAGCCGTTCAAATTGTAGGTTGTACATAATTAGTTTTTTTCTTTTTCTTTTCCTTTCCTTTTGTAATAGTGTAGTGTCATTAGTTAAAGATTTTGTTATTCTTTTTGCTATGCTTGGTTCTAACATGTTTTGTAGATTCAATGGACTCGCACTCATCGGGGATCGCTCCATTTGGGTAATATCTTTCTTTTCCTCTCTTTATGTTGTGTTCTTGATTTGCATTGAGGACAATTCAACATTTAAGTTAGGGGGTGTGGGATATTCTTCCCATTTATTATTTAGATTCATTGATTCGATCACATGTTCTTTCCAAGTGTGTTTTTTTTTTAAAAAAATTTCAAAAAAGAAAAAAAAAAAAAAAAGCCAAAAATATTTTTCTTCAAAATAAATAAAAATTGGAATTTAAAATTTTTCAAAAATATCACCTATATTCTATTTAAAGTCTCAAATTGTTAACAATCAAAATGCACTAAGCCAAAATTGACCGAAGATGGAAATTGAAAGAAAATTGACGACTTTACGAATAAGTGTGGAGATTGATCAAACCCGGTGAGATTTCGAGCCTTTCAATTTTTTATGAGTTTTTAAATCAATCCGAGTTTATGATTAACTCAAAGTTTTTTTCAGCGTTTTAATAAGTCGTTGATGATCTCAATCCTTTGTTTTGATCGGTTATGGAAATGTGTGAAATGTTGTCTCGAAATTCGTGCTAAATATATCTCTAAACTTAACTAATCTCGAGATGCATATGGTAATGTGATTAGCAATTTGGACGATGAAGTAGGCCATCGTTTGTTACCCAAAAATATTGGCCATAAAAAGATGTGAAAAATTATCCCTTTGCAACCCACTTTGAGCCAAATAAAATTTTTCCTTTCGTTTGATAACCCGAAAAACCAAATAGCCCGGAATTGTGAAAATTGAGAAAATTCATCAAATAAAGTCCAAATTGTGCAATAAAAAGGGGCAAGAAAAAAAAATGTGAAAAAAAAATAGTGAAAAAAAAATGAAAATTGAAAAAGAAAGAGAAAAATGAGCAAATGCCCGAAAAAGCACTAATGGACATCATAAGAAAAATTTCCAATTCCGAACATTCCATCCATTCCCATTTTTACCCTTTACACCTTTTAACCCCAAAAAGTCCTAACCGAGTCCGAATGGCGAAATTGGTTACCGCGTGGAGAGCTAAGACATGAAAAGATAATATGAGAGATTAAATGGTGTGAATTAGAGGTGATGTTCCCATTTCCAAATAACTGTATTCCGATGATGAGATCTTTTCACCATAAATTTCCTTCTTTTCAATTTTGTATGCATGAATTTGTGTCCAGTATATTTACTCTTTATATCATGCATACCGAGAGAAAATAGCCACAATCCGAGTGATTCGTTTGTGAGTGCAATCCGTAAGAATTTGAATCAAAACGAATTTTCGGAAAGTAACGTAATGCTCAATCGGTGGAAATTTGAGGTTTAATTTTTGGCTTCGCACACACACACTATGGTTTGAGACAGTTGAATATGAATTTATGGTGAGTATTTTTCGAAAATTTTAAATTGTACAAATTTTAAGTATTTTGATCTTTATTTGAGTCAATAAAGAATTTTGTGGGTGTATTCACTGCAAACCCTCACGAGACAAAACTCGTCCTACTAGGGTAACCTAGGGGTTTAAAGGCTTGTTGCATACGCTAAATGCAATCGCTTGCCCGCGAAAAAGGTATTCTATCCCAATAAAAGAATTTTCAAGATTTGAACTTTAAACGAGATTCATTTACATTGCTCGGGACGCGCAAAGTTCTAAGTTAGGGGGTGTGATTAGGCACATATTCTTCACATTTATCCCCTTAATTTCGGTATTTTTATAATCCCGTGCAGTGTATCTAGCTTGGATTTGTCTCTTATTTATGCTACTAACCTTTTTTGGCAAGTATTTCATGTTTTGTGTATTTCTCATGTGTTTTACAGGTATTTCATGCAAGTTAGTGCGAAGGAGAACTCAAAACAGTGAAAGAAACCAAGAAATGGAGAGTTGAAGGGCATTTTCATAATTTTACAGCCTTAGTCCGGAGGTGTGGCCAACTAGAAAGTTGAAGAGTTCTAAATTACAAGAATACTGGAAAAAACGGCACCTCAATCCGAGCTACGGTGAAGAAGTTACGATGTTTTGAAGTTGTGCGATAATGAAGAGTCTGGATGTGCGGATTTCTGTAATTAATTATGCATTTAATGCAGTGCAACTCTTGAAATTTCTTGTTTAATTCATTTTTATTAGTTGTAAAACGTGGAGAGGCATGGGAAGAGTCTCATTTAGGTATATTAAAAGGTCAAAACGTGGAGAGGCATGGGAAAGGTCCTTTTTGAGATCTATAAAAGGCCAATCCCTATGTCATTCCAAAGGAGAGTGGAATTCTAGAGAGAGGGAGTTGCTAGAGAGAGGCTAGGTTCGGAGTAGGTTAGAAGTGCTAGATTAAATTTTAGGTTTAGATTTTGAGAGCAAATTTTCTATTCCTTCAAGAGTTTTCATGAACCCTAGTTTGTAAGAAATTCTGGATTCCAATTCCATTTTTGTTGCTGAATTCAAGTAATATCTTTCCATTCTCTATTTTTATTATTTGCAAATTATTTCCCATGTCTTGTAGATCCATAATTTTGTGTGTGAATTTATTCTTGAACCAAATCATGAGTAGTTAAATTCCCAAGGGTTGGGGTACATGAACTCAATCCAAGGCAAATTATTTATGTAGAAAATAGAGGTTAAATTAAAATATTGATTGAATCGTGAAAGCACCGCTTTATATTTATCTTTGATTTCGTATGGTGCGGGCTTGAACCTCATATACGTAATGCTTAGAATATATAAAGACCAGATTCATTCACCGCTTTATATCTATCTTTGATTTCATATGATGCGGGCTAGATCCCTCATATATGTAATGCTTAGAATGTATAAAGACCGGATCTAGTCAATAATTTTAATTTACAATTCTAGTATTCTATACGGTAATTTGTTAAGGATTGAGGGATTGTACCCTACTCTATTTTCTCCAATTTGTCAGATCTAATTTCTTTTGCACTTTTGAGTTTGTTTTGCTAAGTAATTTTTTAATATAAATTTTCCCAATTTTTAATCATCTTTTCGTTTCTTTTACGAAATCATTTCAAGATTTAATAATTTTTCTTATTACTATTTGGCAATCTCGATCCCTGTGGATACGATCCCGACTTACCGGGTTTATTACTTGAGCGACAGGCTTGCACTTGAGCCTAGATTGTACGCACTTTTGAGACAAATATTAAGTCGCGTCAAGTTGACGTTAATTTGAAGCATTTAAAACTTATCTGGAGTTTGCACCAATCTGTTGCTGAGCAACATATTAGTTCTTCTTCTTATTTATTGCAATACAAGAGCTATACTTCATCCTTCACTGCTCATCCAGTGGTGGTTGACATTGACCAAGTACCAGCTTCTGAAACAAATATTCGCATCAGTAACCTAATGAAGAGAAGAAGAGCTCCTTCCTTCTTTGACAAATCAGACTCTGCCAATGTGGAGGCAAAGAAAAATAAACAGGATGTTCTAGAGGATGGGATAAGAAACATTGATGCACCCCTCCTGTTGCTGCCAAGAAAGTTGTTGAGAAGCCCCCTGTGGCTCCGAGCAAGGATGTGGTTATTTCTCCTCCTAGTGAGGTTATTGTCATATCACCAACCAAGATAACTTCTTTGGGTGAAAATATTCCTGCTCCTTCGAAGAGGTTAAAGAAAAGTTCCTCTGAGAGACCCGCTGAACCTATCTCTCAGCCTTTAAATGCTGAAAGTGGCGTTCCATATTTTGTTGCTCTGAGCTCCGCTGTGAGCTTGGTAAAATCCTGGACTATCCCATAAGTCCAAGGTATTGAAGATTCCCTTTCTCGTGAGAGAATCACTACTCTTGTTGCTCAACACATTGCCTCAGTAAGTATTGTTAATTTGAGTCATTCACTTTCTAATATTATGTTTATATGTTGATTTGATGTTATTTCTTTTTTCAGCTGGTGACATGTTTCAATAGCATCTTGAAGAAGGATGAAGCTATTAAAGCTTCAAGCTCCTCGAGAGGTGTAGAGGAAGCTTTTGTTGGTCTGACTCGGTCCTTGAAGGATTCTCGTCAAAAATACTACGAAGATAAGGTTTCTTGGGAGAAGTAACTCAAGTCCATTGAGCTAGACAAGAATCAAGCTGAGAATGCCTCCCAAGAGTTGGAGAAGAAATTAAAAAAGTCTGAGCAGGGCAATAAAATTTTTGAACAAAGCAATAAGGAGCTGGAAGTTAAGCTCAAATCTGTTGAAGAGGAATTTGTTAGGCTTCAAGATGTTGGACGCCAAAAAATGGAAGTGGAGGAGAAGTTGAAGGCTGTCGAGGAGCTCCTTAGGGAAAGGACCTCCTCGGAGAAAGAAAAGAGGAAAAAGGCTGTTAAAAAATAGTTCAGTGCTGGTTGGGATAAAGGATGGAACAAGGGCCTGGCTGCCATGACTTCACAAATGGAGTATGCTAGCCTCAAGTACTTTAGGGATGGATGGGTGGCTGCTTTGAAAGAGATGAAAGTTGCTGAGAATTCAGAATTGTTCTAGCAACACATTTATGGCCCTCCTCCCTCTCCTGGAGAAGAAGAAGAGGATGAAGCTGCCTCAGACGAATCTTCCATGATGATTGGAGATCAGGTTCCTGGTATTTAGCCTTCCTCCCAGCAACTCCAACCATCCATTACTTCTATCGAGCAGTTAATCTTATCCTCCAAGCAACCAGTCTCTTCCTCTAAACATTCTGATGAAATTATAGGAAACAAAGAGAAGGTGTAGAGTAGTTTGGGTGTTTATTTTGTTATTCTTGAATGTAATCACAAACTTTGTATTTTTATTATGATGAAATAAAATTTGAACTTTTGGTTGTTCATCTTCACTACCTTCTACTTCATCTGTCTGCATTCTTATTGATCTTTTCTATTTCTTCTCTTTGCTAGTTTATGGCTAGGATGGATCTCTTATCAGCTCATGACACAGAATTAATGAAGAAATGCAATGACTACTTCAAAGTTGGTCATGCAGATCTAAATAAAGCTCAAATCATTGATATCCTTAGTTTAGATACTTCTGAACGAGCAGTTGAAGCTTACCAGTATCTCAAGTGTTTGCTCGATCGTGCAGTTGCTAATAATATGGCCTACTATGAGATGATTGAGGATATCCAAGGAACTATAAAGGAACTCCAGCAGCAGTACAAAGAGTCCACCATACTTTTGCACCAAGGGTATGAGAAGAAATATCAGCAGTTAAGTGCTGAAAAAGGATATGATAAATTCATCTCTGCTTACGAGAAGAAAGAGAGCGTTCTAAAGATTGAGGTTGAAGAGCATAGGTATATCGCCAAGTTGCTGGAGCAAGAGAACATTGCCTTGCAATAGGAGGTAAAACAACTCAAGTCTGCTGCATCTTCCTCGAGAGCCTTGGTCCCTGTCAATGATGAAGGTTTTTCTTTTTTGGAGGTAGAAAATGCCAACTTGCGAGATGAGTTGGAAACTTTAAAAAGAGCTAGACCCTCCACTTCTACTCGTGGACGAGCAAGATCTTCTTCTCGGGGACGAGCAAAGGCTAGTCGGATTTCTATTAAAGCAGCGAGAACTCAAGCGGCCTTGGAGAATCAGGTATTTCAGTTGATGGCGAAGAATCAAGCTTTGGCAGAGATGTCTAAGAAGATTCTGAACTTCAGCGAACAACTTTCTACCCAAAGCTATGCCTTGAAAAATAAAGAACTTTTGGTGAAGAATCTTCACGAGAAACTGGAGAGGTTAACTTACTAATTCCATAAACAACCCAGAGAGTTTTGGATGGCTGGTTACAATGAAGCCCTCTACCATCTTGATGATCGAATCCAGTAATCAAATAACGAGGGGTACAAGCAAGGATGGTTGAATGCATTGTGTGTACTAAAAGTGGAGCAGGGGCACTACTTATGGGATTACTATGACCCTGGATTACTTGAGTTACCCTTTCCTCCTTTTAAGCTCGACATTAGTTGGATTCCTGCTCGGGCAATTCCTCAGTGCTTGATCTCCAAGTATCTTAGCGACTACAGTCTTCATGCCAACTTCGAGATATCTTGCCCAGAACATTTACTTGATCGGCCATCTGTAATGAACGTTATAATGCTGAGAGATGTAAATTTCATAAACTCTTCTTATGCCTTAGATGATCCTCCTGCTGGAGTAGAACCTGTTTCAAAGGCAGAAGGAAAAAAACCAATATAATAGGATTTTTATGTAATGACTTGTATTTTTTCTCAGCATATGTAATTCTTCTTGATTTAAATGGAGAAATTTTTGGTCTTTTGCTATTTTTCTTTCTTCTAAGTATTTTGCAGAATGTCTTTGTTTGTGAATATATGCATATTTTGATGTGTCCATTCTATTTTATTTTTTTATTATAGCGACTTATCACTCTTTGACCCTAAGCAATGAAATAATTTTCATCCCATGATTCTGCATAGTTTAACCAATTCGGAGTTGATTGTAAATTGATTTGCCGACCAACCGGAGTTGGTGGAGATTTGTTCCCGACCAACCGAAGTTGGAGGAGATTTATATCCGACCAATCAGAGTTGGAGGAAATTGGTTCCCGACCAACCGGAGTTGGAGGAGATTATTATCTGACCAACCGGAGTTGGAGGAAATTGGTTCCCGACCAACCGGAGTTGGAGGAGATTATTATCCGACCAACCGGAGTTAGAGGAAATTGGTTCCGACCAATCGGAGTTGGAGGAGATTGATTTGCCGACCAACCGAAGTCGGTTGTAATTTGTTCCCGACCAACCGGAGTTAGTGGAGATTGATATCCGACCAACCGGAGTTGGAGGAAATTGGTTCCCGACCAATCGGAGTTGGAGGAGATTGATTATCCGACCAACCGAAGTTAGAGGAAATTGGTTCCCGACCAACCGAAGTTGGAGAAGATTGATTCTAAACTTGATGCGTAGTGTGTAGCACTAATACTCCGAAAAATTTCAACAAAAAGAGAGAACTGGGTAAAACATTCAACACTTTATTCATACTGAAGAAAACTGCATTACATAGGAATTCCAACTACTGATAATACTTGCGTAGATGATCTGCATTCCATGCATTCTTGAATTCTTCTCCTTCCAATGTTTCAATCCTATATGTCCCTGGATGAACAACTCTTGTTACTCTATAGAGTCTATGCCAGTTGGCTTCCAGCTTGTTGTTCTTTTGAATTACTTTCTTTAGAACTTAGTCCCCTTCCTTCAAATCACACTTTTTTACCCTCTTGTTGTGGAACAGAGTTTGTTTATTGTTGGTATGCAACATTCCTGATTGCTGCTTCTTCTCTAACTTCTTCGAGCATATCCAGATCTAATCACCTCATCAAGTCACTGATAGAAGAATTGAAATTCAATCCTCTGTGTGTAGGTAGACCCAATTCAACAGCTATAACAGCTTCACTTCCAAATGCCAGCATGTATGGAGACTCTCCTGTTGCTGCTCGTGGTGTTGTACGATAAGCCCATAGTACAGAGTATAGCTCGTTAATCCAATTTCCTTTTGCATCATCTAGTCGTTTCTTCAAACCATTCAGTAGCGTTCTGTTTATCACCTCAGTTTGTTCATTGCTTTGGGGATGGCCTGGTGCAGAGTGGATCTTCAGTACATTGGATTGATGACAATACGTAGCAAACTCCTCGTTATCAAACTGAGTTCCATGGTCTGTGATGAATGCATGTGGTAGACCGTATCTGCAGATAATGTTTTTTTCCAAATGAATTGATATACCTTGTCATATGTCATATCAATAAGAGGCTCAGCCTCCACCCATTTAGTAAAATAATCCACAGCGACTACGAGGTATTTAAATCTTCCTCCGGTCGTTGGAAGTGGCCCGACCAAGTCTATTCCCCACATGGAGAATAGCCAAGGAGACGTGATGGGTGTTAATAATGCTTGGGGAGTTCTTCGGATAGAGGAGAAGCATTGACATTTATCACATTTCTTGGCATAAGCTACACAATCAGCTCTCATTGTCGGCCAGTAATACCCCTGCGTCGTTATCCTTTGTAAAAGCGTCCAACCTGCTACATGGGCTCCACAAGACCCCTCATAAACCTCTTCGATCAGATATTTCACTTCAAAGGGATGGACACATTTTTGTAGCCCTGCTATAATACCTCGTCTATATAAAATGCCATTGGTCAATACATAACAAGCAGCTTTAAACTTTAGTTTCTTGACTGCGAGTTTATCAGATGGTAAAGCCCCCTTGTCAATATAGGCCCTGATGGGATCCATCCAAGATGGCCCCAAGCCGAGAGCAATGAAGTTTGCCATTAAGTCTTCGTCAATGCTCCGACTAGCCAAGATTTCTATTGGGATTGTTCTTCGTAGCTCGGTGCGTGTGGCTGAGGCTAACCGAGCTAAGGTATTTGCTCTTACATTCTCCAACCTTGGTATTCTAATCAACTGTACTGCATTAAAGCTTGATATAATTTCTAATGCTTTCGCATGATACTGGATTATTAATTCTCCTTTTGCTGCATACACCCCCAACATTTGATTTATGATCAACTGTGAGTCACTTAATACAACGACTTGCTCTGCTTTTATAGTTTTGGCCAGACTGAGACCCACGATCATAGCTTCATATTCAGCCTCATTATTAGAAGCCTTAAATTGAAAATGCAGAGCATACTCCACATCCATCTCATCCGGGCTGTTTAAAACAATCCCTGCTCCACTGCCTGTAGTGCAAGAAGAGCCATCTACATACAAATTTCACACAGGTATCTCATTATCAAAATCCTGGTCAGACAGAGTTCCATGGTGGAATATTCGATGCTTCCTTTTATTCTCCTCCAGCGCTTCTTGTTGCTCGTCCACCGACGTAAGTTGGTCGGGGTTTAAATTTGATGATACTGTAACATCCACAGGTTGGTCCATATTCAACTCTTGCTCGTCGGGGGTATACTCTTGAGTAAACTCTGCGATAAAATCCGCTATCGCCTGCCCTTTGAGCGATGATCTAGGCTCATAAATTATATCATATTCCCCCAGTTCTACTGCCCAATGAATCAACCTTCCTGATTTCTCTGGTCTGTGCATAGCTTGCCTTAATGGCATATCTGTATACACAACTATAGTATGAGCTTGGAAGTATGGCCTCATCCTTCTGCTTGCTTCAATCAGTGCCAGTGCCAACTTTTCCAGTCTTAGATATCTAATTTCTGCTCCTCGGAAAGCTTTGTTGGTATAATAGACTGGTTTTTGTACTCCATTCTCCAATCTGATTAATGCCGAGCTAACTGCATTCTCTGATACTGCCAGATACAAGTTTAATCTTTCTCCCGTCACTGGTCTGGACAACAATGGAGGTGTCCCTAGATATTTCTTCAATTCTTGAAAGGCCTCCTCGCATTCATCATTCCACTCAAACATTTTTTGGAGTGCTTTGAAAAATGGGAGACATCTATCAGTTGCTCGTGACATAAATCTATTAAGTGCTACAACTCGCCCTGTGAGACTTTGCACTTCCTTCTTCGTCGTTGGAGATCGTAGCCCCAATAGATCCTTGATCTTTTCAGGGTTCGCTTCAATACCTCGTTGGTTGACAATATACCCGAGAAACATGCCTTCTCGTACTCCGAATATGCATTTGGTAGGATTCAGCTTCATTTGATATTTCTCTAGTTGATCAAAGGTTTGACCTAAGTCAATTAGATGATCAACAGTTTTCTTGCTCTTCGTAAGCATGTCATCAACATAAACCTCCATGTTATGACCGATTTGCTCTGCAAACACCTTATTCATCAGCCGTTGATATGTGGCACCTGCATTTTTAAGTCCAAAAGGCATAACATTATAACAATAAGTTCCCCTTGGGGTGATAAAAGAGGTACTCTCCCTGTCCTCGGGCTTCATCTTAATCTGATTGTAACCAGAATAAGCATCCATGAAACTCAATAATTCGTGTCCCGAGGTAGCATCCACCAGTTATCGATTCGGGGCAAAGGAAAATGATCCTTTGGGCATGCCTTATTAAGATCAGTGAAGTCTACACACATCCTCCACTTGTTATTTTTCTTCTTTACCATCACCACATTTGCTAGCCAATCAGGATATTTGACATCTTCAATAAAAGAGGCTTTTTATAGCTTCTCTACTTCCTCCTGTATAGCTTGATTCTTCTCAGGACTGAACACTCTTCTTCGCTGCTTCACTGGTTTAATTTCCTTGTTCACATTGAGCTTGTGACACAAGAAATTAGGATCTATTCCTGGCATGTCTTCATGACTCCATGCAAAAGTATGCTTTCTGCATCTTAGAAATGCTATCAGTTCTTGTTTTATTGATACATCCAATGATGCACCAATTTGAGTTTTTCGTTCTGGATGCTCGTCATCCAGAATGACATTCTCAGTAGCTTCCATGACCTATCCTTTCACGAGTTAAGACTCGTCTCTAGGGTCTAATGTTTCAATCTTTGCATCTCCTATCTCATCCACTTGATAGGTGATAGTCTTTTACCTATATTCTTCACGCTCCTCCTGCTCAGCAGATGAATAGTAGCATTCCCGAGCTACTTTCTGGTCGCCTTTCACAACTCCCACCCCAAAATTGGTTGGGAATTTTAAACATTGATGCACAGTAAATGGTACTGCTTCGAATTTCTTTAGGCCTACTCTTCCCATGATGATGTTATAAGTTGATTGGACATTTTTATCCATTACAAAAAATCGTACTCTTTTTGTTCGATAAACAAGCCATGTACCGATAAGCATATTCAACTTGATCGTCCCAAGTGGAAAAACCTTTTCGCCAGTAAAACCAAGGAGGGGCCTATGATATGGCTCTAACTGGGCTAGCTTCATATTCAAACTATCAAAGCATGGATATAACATGATATCTGTCGAGCTACCATTATCCACCAGTACTCGTGAAATCACAACTTCTTTCATTCTTATCTTGATTACCAATGGGTCATCATGAGGATATAGTACACCTACCAAGTCATTCTTAGAGAAACCAATGACCAACTTGTCTTTATTTACCTTCCTCGGGCGATCATCTTCAGCTAGATTTATTCGTTGAATGTACGAGCAAGCTTGAGCCTCATTGAGGTAAGCTTTTCTCTCTGCAGTCATATCTCCACCTCTTGCATCTCCACCTGTAATAACATTACATTCAAATGATCCAAAATGAATTGAAAATACCTCACGCTCTGGTTGTTTTGGTCTCTTGGGGAGATCGGGGTCATCTTGATCATCTTCTGGGTCTTCTTCATGACTTCTCTTCTTGTCCTCCTTTTCTCATCGAGGAGATCTAGACCTCTGCCTTGCTCGGTCGTTGACCTTTCCACCATTTCGGCGATCCACATACTTGGTCAATTTTCCCCGCCTGATAAGCTCTTTAATTTCATTCTGGAGAGCTATGCAGTTTTTGGTCGTGTGACCATGGTCCTTATGGAACTCGTAATATTTGGATTTACTCCTCTTGTCATGATCTGCCTTCATTTTTTTAGGCCAGTTTAGCTCCTCGTTGTTCTTGATCTCTTCCAGAATGTGGTTTACATCTACCTTCAAAGGAGTATAATTTCCAAAAAAATTCAATTGTTCCAAGCTTGCTTTGCTTTTAATTGCTTGTTACCACCATTGTTCTTCTGCTCCTTCTTCTCAACCTTATCTGCCTCAACTTTGGTCTCCTTAGTGTCCATATTCTTTACATAGCCATAGCTTCCTCGTCGTTCATAATCTTGGTTTCATTCGCCATTAGTTCTGACATGGTTCTAGGCGGATCTTTGGCTAAAGTGTAGTATAATTTATCTGGCAATAGTCCACTCATCAGAGCAGTAATTACTGTCTTCTCCTCATAATCAATTACTTCGAGTTTCTCGTTATTGAAACAAGTAATGTAATCCCCGGTGCTTTCACCTGCCTTTTGTCTAACACTCAATAAGTGTGCTACTCGTTTGACTGGTTTTGATCCAAAACAGAAGTTCCCAATAAAGAGCTCTGTCAGTTGAAAGAAAGTCATGATCTTTCCTCGAGGAAGATTGTTGTACCATATTTGAGCAGATCTGGTAAGAGTTCCTGAAAATTCCCTACATCTCATCTCATCTAGAACTGCATAGATATCGGCAGCAACTTGGTATTGTTTAATATGAAGGGTAAGGTCAGTTTTTCCATCATATTTAGGCGTTACCATTGGAGCTTTGAATTTTGATGGTGTTAGAAAATCCACAATCGCCTGTACAAAGGGTGTCCTTTGAAAAAAAGTCCTTTGTAAAGGATTCTTGGCCTTAGCCATTTCCCCTAATATGTCTTCCAACCTCTGAATACAGCCCTTCCATGCATTATTTCCTTCCTCGGGCCTATTGGTTGGAGCAATTGATCGCGTTGAATTTGCTTCTTGGGATCTTTCATTATAAGCAGTTGGTCGTGATTGGGCAAAACTTTCCCTTAGGTCGTATGGTCGTGGAGAGTTCCTCGACGCAATCCTAGGAGGGTTTCTATTCCTCCTAGGGCCCAAACGATCAAAAGGAGAGATTCTACTCAATCTTTCTAGAGCACTAGTTCTTTCTAGAGAGAGAGTGATGTTTCGCTGAGAGTCTGTTGCTTGTACGGAGGAAGTCCGACCAGGTTGATAAGAATGATCGTTAGATCTCTCAGTACGATATGAATCGGTGCGTCTGGATCGAGATTCCTCTGGGAATAATGTTCGCCTAGTTCACGAAGAAGGTAACCGGGTATTTCTCTGAATGCTTTGTTGTCCTGACTGGGTCGGCGCTCCACCCTGGATAGTTTGCATGTGTTGTCGCATGGTCTCTTACATGGTCGTCTGGCCCTGGGTCAAATTAGCCATTATACCAGCCAGATCTTGGACATTTGGAGGAGTAGATGGAGGATTTGGAGGGATCCCAGCGTTTCGATTGTTGGATTCCGAATGATCAACCATTAATGATGAATTGTTTTGGTGAAAAACGATAATTACAGTTAGTTCCCACAGACGGCGCCAATCTGTTGATGTAAAAAATTAGATTATCTCTAATTAATCAATTTGTTGATGTAAAAAATTAGATTATCTCTAATTTATCAATCACAGATAAAATAAATGAGACAAAAGATTTTTAAAGTGGTTTAGCCTTGAAAGAATGGCCTACGTCCACTGTTTTTGTTATTGCTGAGTGTTTTCTTTGAATTCTCGATAATGGATTTACCAAGAAATTCTGAGTTCCCTTCTAATGAGGAGGTTACAATGTATTTATAGCCTTGAGGCTGTACAAATGAAAGGACAACGCGCTGCTATCTAGTAGACCATTACATCTGTATGGTAATAATGAGCATTTAATGAGCAGTCGTCTCCTTGATTCTCTTGAGTTGGATACGCTGTAGGCTATGTAGCTCGGACTGCTTAAGCTGTTCGGACCGCCTAAGCGGCTCGACATGCTTGAGTTGCTTGGTGATCTTGAGTTGCTCGATAGAAGTATATATAATTGCCACGTTGGCGGACATGTGTATGTAAGTGAGTGGTCCATGTCAGCAGACTAAATTTGGTATCAACATCCATGACATGACCCGAATTTGAAACAATATTTAGATTTGTAATAAGCATTCCAATTATTTAAAACACTTTTAGTTTGGTTTATGATATGAACTTGTATTCATATAATCTCTTGTATTCTTTTAGTGCTTTATTATTATCGGATGACAGTTTAATATTTTTATTCATTTAGATTTGATCATTTTCTCATATATATGTTTCTACTAATAACAACAATTTTTGCAGGAAATGTCTTCATCAGGGCGACAAGGTAGCTAAGGCGAGGAAGGCTTGTCTGCCACTAAGCCCCCAAAATGGGGTAAACTGGGGTCCCTCGTCAAGAACAAAACGGCCTTACAGGCTAGGGCTCTGGAGTTTCTCAAGACGATTGTTGGCCCCAGATACATGGATTAGAGGAAGGTGCCCTACGAGCTCAAGATGACCATCTGGGGAGTATTATAGGTAGTTACTCACTTTATTTTTATTTTTTTTATTTTATATTTATGTTTATATTTTATAATTTAAATACAACTAACTCACTTTCTTTTTTATTTTGTATTTGTTTGACAGGAACAATTCAGCTTGGCCCCATATGTCCGCGACACCACGTTTGAACAATTGAGAGATCAATACAAAACGTGGAAGAAAAACATGTGGGTACGGTACTTTGTCCAGGATCGGATTCCATCATAAGGCTTAAGGACAAAGTACCGCCGAAGGACCCAATCTCGTTGGCAAGTTGGCAATAGTTTGTCGACAATGATATCTCGAATAGGCAGTTATCATCTCGTCAATCGGGGAGGGAAAATTGGGCCAAAGGTCGACATGCACTACTCTGGGCATACGTCTTATGCCGAGGTGGAGCACAAGATGGTAAGTTTTAAATTTTCTTTCATTTTAGTTTTATGTTATTCTAATTTAGCATTATTTTGCATTACTTATTAATTTGGAATTATTTTATTTCAGACCACGGGGAGTGGCCCTAGGGCTAGGCCACATAGGATTGATGCCAATATGGCAAATCAAACGAAGAAGGGGAAGGATAAGGGAGTGTCCCCGAGTGTGGAAGCCACAATTACAAGTTATAAAAATATCTTATAATTGTGTACTTTTTAATTATGCTATAATTGCTTTACGAACTTATCTAATCGTGTACTTTTTGGTCATTTCGGGCAAAGCTTAAAGAACTGCACAACTCCCAGTCTGATGCCGACAATGTATATTTGGCTATGGACACACTAAGCCAAGTGCTCGGGGTAGATCACAAGGGGAGAACAAGGGGGTTAGCTCTCAGGTGTGGAAGTCGAGGCTCATCGGGATTAAGACGAGAAACATCGGGCTGGCGCATAAGGTGGACACCCACGGCGATAAGTTAGAAAGGTTGGAGAAAATGATCCAAAATATGTTCGACTACATGAAGCATCAATTGGGGTCCATCTCATGTAAAGGCAAGGGTAAAGCTATAGATAAGGAGGCCGCTTCTCCATCTCTCTTACCCTCACTGCCGATACGCACCCCCTCACAGATACCCACCTACTCGTCGCCTCCATATGATCCATTCACCACCTTTACCACCGTAGCCTATTTTAATAATTGGTTGGTTGAGTGTGTATATAATAGACCCATGGGGTTGCACGCCCATATTTAGGGCGTTGAGGGACCTGGACACACTCCCGAGGACTTTGGTGCATCAACGTTCGTTGCAACTAATTGAGGCAAGGGTCTGCGTCTTGCATATTATGCTCGAAAAATAGAATGAACCCTTGTGGTTGGACAAACAATGCGACGTTCGGAATATTAAGGGTTATCTGAATTCATTTGTAGTGTGTCCTACCTTCCTTATTTGACTTGTTGAAAACCCAACCCTGTGATAATCATCTATAATAATTTTATTTGTATCTATTGGTTATGAATACTGAATATTGAATATTATTTTTTATTATTGTTTGATAATATGATTGAATTAATGTGTATGGCTTTCAATTTTATGAATGGATGAATGTTTTTTAGATATATACCGTTGTAACAGGTTAAAACATGTGTTAAAGCATACCGATGGGCAGTGGCAGTGGCCATACTGCCCAGTTTTTTTTTTAAATTTACCCAGTATTGTCACAGACTTTGATCATGACAAGTCCGTGACAAAGACAAACTTGTCATGGACTTTGACCGTGATAAGTTCACGACAAGGAAATAATTGTCATGGACTTATCACGGTCAAAGTTCTTGACAAGTTTATCTTTGTTAATGTAATACCCCGTAAATTTTATTGATATTTATTTAAGGGATTAATTAAATTAAATGTGAATTAATTGAGAATTAATCCGGATATAAATACTAACGATATGTGAGTTGGTATTTGATTATGATGTGTATATATGGCAATATATGAATATTGAAAATATTAAAAATTGTCGCGAGACTGATATACGGCAATTTGGAAATTTAGTTGGGACGCGCATGTCAGTCGCGTCAGGAATGTAATTATTTGAATTAAAAAGTGAATTTTATTTTTATCAACTGAATGGTAATTTTGAGTGCGCCAACGAGTCCGGAAGGGTCGAAATAGTCAGAAAACACTAGTCGGGGGTTTAGTTTGGGTCCCGGGATATTTTTGGGCCATACCGGCAACTTAAAAGGGTATTTTGGTAATTTTAAAAATTAGGGAATTAAAAGCCACGAAAATTGGAGTTTATATTTATAATTTTAAAGGGGCCACTAAGGCCATTACCAGCAAAGTTTAGAGAGTGGGCTACAGGAGTTTTGAGAGAAGTTGGAGAGAAGTTACAAGAACCAAAACCAAGCCATCTTCAACCTTGGGAGAAAATCTGTAGAGAAAGGAGAGAATCAACCTTCATTCACCAACATCAATTCTGAAGAACAATCTAAGTCAAGTGATTTGATATTTTTAGTGCATTGAATATGTCTTCCATGTTTAGTGTAAGAATTATCTTATATTGAAGTTTTTGAAGAAAAACCATGAAATTGTTGGAGAAACTTTGAATTTGGGTTAGGATTTGCATGTAGAATGATGATGGACTAAATTAATATTTGAAGAGTTATATATGATGATTTAATAAACGGATTTATGATGAGTAATTGAGCATAAGAAAATTATGAGTTCATGTTCTTAGGGTTTGGGGAAATATTTGGAGATTTATAATAATTTCATGATGATTTGTAAGATTTGACCTCTAAAATATGTTAAGGGATGATCTAGAATGATTAGAAATGGTTTAAAAACGTTAGAACATAACTTGGATGGTCTTAGGGTGGATTTAGAGAAGAGAGGAATTGAGAAAATCGGACTTGGGAATTTCTGGGTTGAAACTGCCATCTCGTTAAAAGACCTGCCCAGGTCGTTCGAACGACCTCGTTCGAACGAACTACTAACGAGATGACAGTATAACTTCTAACGAGTTGGTAGTTCATTCGAAGCCTTTCGTTCAAACGAAACTCGTTTGAACGACCTCGTTCGAACGAGATTTCTAACTAGTTGACAGAATGGCCTTTTAGGCCTGAATTTATTTCTAGTATCCCGTAGACTTATTTAAATGGTGAGATAACCTTCCCTTATTAACTAATGGGTATAGTCGGGAGATTGGGGTACATTGAGGAGTAAAACTTAGAGTAGTGTCTTAAACCGGATGACATTTATGAATTGGGAAGCGAGTAACTAATCACGAAGTGAGAATAATTAATAACTTAAATAGATATAAACCGGGGACTTGTGATTTGTATAATGCTAAGTGTTGGTATAAGAACGAGAAGTATACCACTAATAAAATATTGTAATATCTAAGATGTGTGAATGCTTAGTATATGTAGTTATCTGTGTATAACATGCCTACCGTACTTGCTATCATGGGAGGTTGACGTTCGTTTAGGGCCATCTAATCTTTGTGTGCCTACGGGGGGATCTAGATTGGTACCTCGAGGACATAGGTCAGAGAAGGGCTTATTGAGAAGTTAATAAGTCTGCTGATCATGGGAGCGTAGGTATGTGCGTGACCCATGTGATGTGAACTATGTTCGCCTCCATTATTTGTGGTTGTTGTTTAATGAAACGATTCCTGAGAGATTCGGAATACGTGGTCCTTATGTACGTGATGTACCGGGATTGGATAGCAGAGTATGTGTGCACCGCAGCTTAGTCTTGGGGTGCTAGTATTGTATATTTATGATGAGAA
The DNA here is from genome assembly GCA_949130495.1 of Sambucus nigra. NCBI lineage: Eukaryota > Viridiplantae > Streptophyta > Magnoliopsida > Dipsacales > Adoxaceae > Sambucus > Sambucus nigra. The sequence continues at coordinate 290,848,868 of OX422223.1, forward strand.
TAATTTACTGTTAATTGAAATGTATTGTCATGAATAAATGAGAATATTAATAATAGCAACAGTTTGTCAAATGAATATGGAAGATCTCTAGTAATTAGTAGTGCTAATAGGGGAAACTGTATAACAAGTTATAACACTCTGTAAACTAAAAGTTGTTGGGAATTTGAATTGAACATCGTATAGAAATGTTAGATTTTAGTATCGGACTAGTTAGAAATGGGAATAACTAGAATGGGTACGGGTGCGATAGGACTGCACAATTAGTTGAGAGGTGAGGAACTCATGTGAGTGCACACACTATCATGTACTTTATATTCACTGTTTAATGATATTAAACACTTGCAAATTTTAAACTATTTCCACAATCGGGCTCTGACCCGTTTGCTTTCAAATGTATTTTGCTATTAAATTTTTAGGTGCCCAGCCACAAGGACACCATGCATAGGAGTTCTATTCAGGTGACGTGTTGTAGCTGCTGTGGAAGTTATAGGACCTTGATAGTAGACGCCTCCACTTACGATCTTGACTCCACTATCAGATTTTCTCATTTGTTGGGCATGTCACCCCATTCCTTTTAGAGACAACTTACTTTTCAGTTATTTCAGACTTTGGGTTGTAATTAATTTAGTGATGCAGACTTGTTTTTATTTATTTATTTCAGTATTCGGATTGTTGTGAGGAGTATTCCTCCAGACTCATTATCATTTGATGGTTATTCTATTGTAACTATGTTGTGGTGGTTATGTTAGCATTTCATAATTTACTTATTATATGTTAATCGGATTTAACTAAAATTGGCAACTCACTTTTTAAATACTAGGTGGTTAGTAATTATTAAAATGTTTTCGACAGTGATGCTATGAACTGAACCAACTTGGCATTTTGTATTAATTTAATAAAGGAGTAGCTACCGGTATTTAATTAGTTAGGGTGTCTCAGTCAAGGACTTGTCACGATCAAAGTCCATGATAAGTAAAAATCATGTCACGAACTTTGACCGTGACAAGTCCATGACAAAGAAGTTGGGGCATGGTCGGGGCCAGGAGTGCACACCTAGGGATAGTGCTATACTTATGGGTATTTGGGGCATTCTTTTTGCAGTTTCCCTACGGGAAAGTAGACTGGACATTTGGGAAAGCAGCAGGCTCTTCTAATCCCCCCTCATTATCTAGCTTTGCCACCAGCTCTGGAAGTACCTCCGGCTCTGAGGAGACCTCATCTTCATTATGGATAGGTGCAAAATGTTCATCATGTGGATCAGTATGCACAATTTTAGGCTATTGAGGGTATATTTTATGTTTTTGGTAGTTATGCATAGGATTTGTTTGACATGGGGTCTCCATATTCATTTTCTAGTTATACATTTGTATCTACATTAGGATTATTAGATATAGTTGAGCATGTATCTTTGCATGTGGATATCCTAGTAATTAGGGGTGTTGTCGAATGTCACGTATGTAGAAACGTGGCAGTTAAGATCATTCACTTGTGTTTTTCCATCGTCTAACTGCTTTTAGATGACTAGGTATATTATTATATTGTGTATGGAATATTTAGCTTAGTATAATGAACAGATAGATTATAGCGAGAAAGAGATTAAGTTTGTTATTCCTGATCAGGAGATCTTTTTAGTAGTGATGCCTAGACTCGAAGGGTTCTAGCACCCATTTATATTATATTGATACGACTTCATCTGAGGAGGTCATTGTGTCGTTGGATGCAATACTTGTTTTTCAGGAGTTTTTGGATGTATTTGAGGAGGTACCAAGATTATCATCAGCTGGAGAAGTAGAATTTTGTATAGATTTTATGTCGAGTAGCAAGCCCATTTAGATGGCACCATATCGAATGGTTCCATTGGAGATGAAGGAGTTGCGTCAGATCCAACAGCATTTGAGACAGGGGTCCATACAAAGGATTAAATCTCCATGGGGAGCACTACTCTTATTTGTGAAGAAGAAAGATGGTTCTCTTCAATTATGTATAGATTGAATTGAATAAAGTCATGATACAAAATATGTATTCGTTGCCACGTATCGATGATTTATTCGACCTGTTGAGAGGCGCGTCACTATATTCTAAGATTGACTTGTATTCAAGGTATCATCAGTTACGTATTCATGAGGAGGACATTTTGAAGACGGGTTTTTTAAAGTGATATTATTCATATAAGTTCTGGTTCTTGTCGTTTTGGTTGGCCAATACACTAGTAGTGTTCATGAATGTGATGAACCGGGTATTTTGAGCATTTTTGGATTAATTTATTATTGAGTTTGTTGACGACATCTTGATATAATCGCGGTTGAGAGAGAGCATGCAAAGCAATTTTTCTTGGTTTTACAGACATTAAGGAATATGAGTTGTATGCTAAGTTCTCTAAGTGTGGATTTTTTCTTTGAGAGGTACAATTCTTGGGCCATGTTATGTTTACAGTTGGGACTTTAGTGGATCCTAGCAAAGTTTCTGCAGTTGTAGAGTGGGGATAAGCCACAATGCCTACGAAAGTCAAGAGTTTCTTGGGTCTGGCAGGATACTACATAAGATTCATTCAGGGATTCTCAAAGATCGTCGAAGCACTGATACATATCACTCGCAAAGGAGTACCGTTTATGTGGAATAAAGATTTCCCTGTATTTTTTTAAGGAGTGCAAGGATAATCTTACCACCACACTTGGCCTTACATTACTAGAGAGCAATATGGAGTATTTGGTATATACAAATGCATCATTATAGGGGTCAGGAGGTATGATAATGCAGGAGGAAAGATTGATAACTTATGCATCCTAAAAGAAAAAGACTCATGAGGGTAATTACCCCACCCATTATTTGGAGTTAACAGCGGTAATATTTCCCCTTCCTATTTGGAGACACTATTTGTTGGGTGAGAGATTCACATTGTATTCTAATCACAAGAGTCTCCAATAGTTAGTTAAACGGAGAGAGATGAATATAGACGGAGGATATGGTTAGAGTTTATACAGGATTATCATTTCTCTATTTAGTACACCTAGGAAAGGCTAATGCGGTGGCGGATGCATTGAGTCGACGATCGATAGTTATACTGGCAATGTTATGGGTCGAACACCACACCGAAAGGACTTACCAGATATATGGGCCACACAGTGGAAGGATACCCGAACTTTAGATTTTTTGGATGCCTTTTGGGGATTAGTGATCGTTACACCAACCATGGTAACACGGGTGATACAGGAACAGTCCAGACTCCTTCTGCCAGGAGAAGGAATGAGGTTTGATGTTCGGCGGTGTTCCTTTTTTCTTGATCAGTTAGGAGGGAAGGTTGAGATGTCAAAGATGGTCTGTTGTGCAAAGAATTTGGACTTGAGGAGATTAATTTTTGTCGAAGGTAACGGCTCACGGTATATCCCCGATGGGACAAGGTGTATCATGACATGTGCAAAATGTATTGGTGGACCGGGATAAAAAAAAAGGATATTGTAGAGTTTATATTTATGTGTGGCATCTATTAGCCAGTAAAGGTGGAACAACAAAGATTGGCTGGAGAGTTATAGCCTTTGGAAATTCCTGAGTGGAAGTAGGATAGCATATTCATGGGGTTCATAGTGGGACCGCTGCGATTCCAGATAGGTTAAGATTTGATTTGGGTCATTGTTGATAGGTTGGCGAAGGTGGCTCATTTCATTTTACTTTAGATAAATTTGACAATCGAATAGTATGCCAAATTATTTTTAGTAGAGATTGTACGACTCCATGGTATACCACGTGACATTGTGTCCGATAGGAATAATACTTTCATATCTTCAGGAGGCAATGGGAGTACAACTGAGTATAAGTACAAGTTTTCATCTTCTGTCTGATGTTAAAATTGAGTGGGTGAACCAGATTTTATAGGATATGCTCCGAGAATATGTGTTGGATCTCAAAGGTGGGTGGGATCAACATCTAGACCTCATAGTTTTTTCTTACAATAATAGTTATCAACAGACTATTTGTAATTCACCCTAAGAAGCAATGTATGGTAGACCATGTCATTCGTCAAGTTGTTGGTCGGAGTTTGAACATCATGGGATGTTAGGTGGAACTCATCTGAGCATGAATGAAGACAACACAGGATCGGTAGAAAAATAACACCACTAAGAGATGGACAAAATTGGAGTAACTAGTGATGTCACTAAAGTACGGTATTATTTATTATTCGGTTGGAATTTATGTAAATCGAAATAATAATAATTATTTGATGAATAAAAATATTTATGTTGGTGGAATAATTCGGGTGACTTTCGATAAGCGTAGAAGTTTCGTTTACACCTTAAAAGGTTAGGTTTTAAGACCCATTAAATGGTATATGACTTGGGCTAGGCTTTAAGCTATTTGGATGTAGCTTTGGGCTCGCTTGGTTAAGGTTTATTTAAGGTCCAAACCTAATTTCGTGCCTACACTATTTAAACACCCATTAGGTTAAACCAAATTCACCATAATATCAATTGAGAGAAAATCCTAGAGGCTATAGACAAGGATGAAACTTGGAGAAGAAGATTTTAGATTATTTGGCTTGGAGTTCAATCCATTAAACATAGAGGTAAGTTCATTTAATATAAGTAAAATGTAATTATAGTATGATTATGTATTTGATTATGAATATAATTGAATTAATATTAAATTGTATTAAATTTAATCAACTAATTAAGTTGTTGGTTCTCTAATGAAATTGTTAAGCATTTGGGATAAATTCTTCATGAAATTGTGTTTAAACGGATTAGAAAGGGGATTTAAATGGATTATAAAGATGTTTAAGTACTCGAATTATGTTAAAAGACTTTTGATTTTGGAGAAAATTGATTTTTATAAGAGATGAATTGTTTAAAATTATAAATCTAGGGTATTCTGAATGAATTATGAATCAACCCTTGAATTTCATGTTAAAAAGTTAAGGAAACCATTGTTATATGTTGGGGATGTTATTGGGTTATGTAGATATGATTATAGTACTCTATATTGCTTGATTTAGGAGATTGTATATTCATTAATAGAGGCTTGGAGATGCAAAGTCCGTAACAAAAAAGATAAGGAATCTGGTTTTGTTCATCGATCGACGCTTGTAGTCGATCGATCGACGATGGTAGATCAATTGTACCCTTCAATTCTGTCCAACTTTGGTTAAGATGTTGATGTGTTGGTTTGTGAGCCTAGTTTTGGGATGGATTTCACTTGTAGTAAATAATCATAGAATAATTATAATTCAAATTTGGTTAATTGTATTAACCGTTAGAAGTTAATTAAGTAATAAGATTGAGAGTAGTCTCGTAACCCTTAATTGTGTAAGATTACATGATTGGTATACTATATGTAACATGTCGATCGTGTGTTCTCGGTATACGTACCAGAAGGGTTATCCTTATGTGGTTGTGATCTATGAAGATCGGTACCCTGATGCGATGATTACGGGTTTAACTTGGCTATATTTACCCCAGACATTATGTGCTGAAATTCCCCTTATATCTATGTAAGGTTCGCGGGCAGATCCTTTTATATAGTTTTGGGTATGGGACTATATAACTGGTGTGAAGGCATAATGATTATCCCTAGTACATTCTTGGGTGGTTATAGGTATAGGAAAACATATAACTATGCCTAGTACGCATGAGCCATCCCCAAGGGTAGTATGATAGACTTTCATTTTGTGTAGGCTTGTGTGAGGCCTTTTATGAGGTACGTGTATTAGACCCTACTTGTATTATGTGGAAGTAGATGTAGGTACTACTTTCCCCGGTGACATTACAAAATTGTGATGTATAAATGGAAAAAAGTGGAATTATTATATAAAATTATATAATGAGGAATAAGACTTAATCATGGGGAATATATGGGTACGGGAGTAGACGCATGTGATAGTTAGGGTTATTTTAGGTTGGGTTAAAATAAAAGAAATTAAAAGACTATAAGAGTATGGATTGTTATATTGTAGCCCAAGATCAATTATATCTTTATACTACTTAGACTTATTGTTAACATCTCCCATTAACATTTTTCCAGGTCATAAGCCACTAATGCGGCCTCATCCCTGATCCAGTCTTCATCTGCCCTCCATTGATGATCTCGTACGATGTAGGTGTCAAACTTGTGACCTCATATTGTATATCCTTTTTTATCATTTATGAAGGTTTTTATACTTGGATTAGTTGCTACTTTAATTTGGTATTGGCATGTATTAGTAGACAGTGATTGTGTGAGGGGATTTTATTACTTCATGTTAGTTTTGGTATTAAAGTTTGGTATGGCTCACCTGTTGATATTTTGTTACTTATTTACCTATGCGGCTATTTATTTCTAGTCATGTTTAGAATGATATTAATTAGTTATACTCCTATTTTATATACTTTAGATCTGATCACTCTAGTTTAAATTTTATGGGGTGCCACACATAACCACCAAAAATCGTCCTCAATTACCCTATAACTGCCCCTTTACCTTTCTGCAGAAAACGACACTTGTCCCATAGTTTGTTTGTTTTTTTTGCCAAACTCAGAGAAGCTTTACTCAAAACAACTTATTTTAAACGTAATTTCTTTAACTTCAAGGCATACTGTAGGGTAACCATTGACATCACTATTAAAAACTGACCCCAAAAATGACAGGGCGATAAAGTAAAAACAAGAAAAAAAATTGACGTGACACTGCAACTGCAACTGCAACTGAAGTGTTACAATAAGACCAACAACTTGTTCCGTAGTTGTTACAATAATACCAACAAAAAAAAAACAAAAGCATGTGAGTGGATATAGATTAATCTTCAAAATTGGAACTAAATATTGATGATCCCTTTAAATTTTTGTCTTGCAAACATGGTGGATATTGACTTATTTTCTTTTTCAAGGCATTAATATCCTTTTTAATTTACCATTTTCCAAATTTTTCTATCTATCATCTTTAGTAAAGTTCTCATTTGGTATATGAAAATCTTTATTTTCTTTTTGTATGTCAATGTGAGTGTCAATTAACTTCTTATTACTAATCATTAATTTGTCATAATATTCACTTAAATGATTGAATAATATAATGACATCTTCTTTGGAGAAACTATTAACATCAAAGGTTTTACGAAAGTTTGAATTTACCTCATTACCTTTTGGGTCTTATTGCTGCATGATTGGATTTTGAAAAGGTAAGATCGCTTAAAAATCTTTGATACCAATTTGAGAATGTTGTGTGATATCAATTGTATGTGGATTCGCAAATTTTCAATTAAAATATTATTTAACTAGATGTCAATTTTTTAGCCAAAATAATTAAAACCTAATACATGCATCTGGATGTATAAATGATGCCATCACAAATAAACATAAATTGCTGACACACATATTTTAGGAAAAAATCCCCCACAAGGGCAAAACCTTTATTTCAATAAATGTAACAACACTAACAGAAATTTGCAATGAATATTCCTCAGAACACTCACATAGGTCGCAACCTAAAATTAGCAATGGATTGACAGCAGCAAACCCACAAGAACCGTAGTTCTATCTTCAGCAAGGAACACTTTCAAGCACTCCTAAGTGATTGCAGCCTTCGGCCAGCACCTCCTTCAAGAGCTACTAAGTCAGTCGTAGAGATTACGTCTCTACAAGAGAAACTTCACCAAAGTTGTATCTTGGTTCCAAAATAATTCACTAAAGATATTGGGATGATTTGTGAATTGAAAAACTAAGTTAAAAACCCCTAAATGAGAAGACAAAAATTCTGCAATTTGTTATTTTTGTAGATTGAAACACTCAAGTCTTCTGAAACAAAATGGACTCATTTAACAGGTATACATAGAAAATCTGAGTCGGTGGAGTCGGTCAAACGATAAGGCCAGGTCGAACGAACAACAAGTGTTGTCATTTGAACAAGGTTTCGTGCGACCTATCAAACGAGGTAAAAATACCAAAATAGTAGCATGTCATTTGATGAAAAGATCAAGCGAGCTTCTTACGGGGTATCAAGTGAGATAAACTGTCACTTTAAGAAGTCGTTTGAACGATTTTGTTATGTCGTTTGAACGACATCAATGAAAAATAAATTTCTATTAATACTCCGCCTTAGGACTTAGAAAAAATATTTTGACGCAAAATGACGCCTCAGATGTTTAAAAACATTTTAGAAAAATTATTCCAACACTTTAAATAAACCATTAAGGGACTTAAACACAACCTTACCAAAATATATCTCGCAGAGGCTTGTTTGTTGAAGAATGTTGATATTCGGATCCATCTTGATGAATGATTGGACTTGAACTTTTCTTCGACGGTTGTAGAGGTATACGACATACTCTGATGTAAACAGACTATGTAAAACATATCCTTACAAATCTCCCCCTATGTCTATGTTGGTACAAACTAAAAACATCTGAATGATCAAATCAAATGTCCTATACAAATCTAATACCCTCCCATGAACCCAAAACTAAAAAGGTATTAAAAATGTAAGTCTTAAACGTTCTTCAAAGATCTTCAACTTGAAATCTTCAAATATCTAACTTTTCTTTGTTATAGCATCCATGATATCTTATCGGCATCAACAGTTATCATCAGGGTGTGCAAAATAATGATCTTCAACATTTGTACCTACACACATAAGACAAGACATAAATACCTTCGTGACATATCGAGTTTTAAATTAGATAAACATAAATCAAAACAAATATCAAATCTCAAATATCCCCCATAATTCAAACTCCCCCATTAAATCATAATTCGTATCCCCCTTTTTATTTGTCCAAAATAGACAAGAAAAAGAATAAACACAAATAATCATGGAATGTCATAACAAGCAAAGCAAATCGACTATGATCATCAAATGTAAACTTGAAAGCATTCCCCCACTATTTTTTTTATTTTTTCAATCTTTTCAACAAAATCAAATTTTACAAAAAAATTACACACCATGAACTTACACTAAGATAATAAAATCGTGAAAATGGAATGAATGGGCGTGAACATATTCAATAGGTAAATAAAATCAAACATACATAACAAATGTGCATGATGAATATGGATACTCCTAACGAATGAACTTCACAATCATCCTTGGGTGTAAACATTGTTGAATTTAAATGACACTGACTTAATCAAATCAACAAATCAACGTCTAAAATGGTTTTCACACCAATAACGTCTAAAACTATGTAATGCTTTTTCAAGACTTTGTCAGGACGTGCAAACCCGTTATTTACATATTTCCAACCAAAACACCTTCATAAATAATAAATCTTTTATATTTTTTGAGGTGATTTAAATTCTAATGGCCCCTTTTTGGCATATTTATCATTTTATTGCCTATAAATTTTTTAGGGCTCTTATCAACCTCTTTGGACCTTGGCTACTTTTTGCAATGCCACACTTTTCTGGTCAGATTTAAACGATGGCTTAATCACAAAGGATATTACGATTACCTTTCGTAGCCCTTCCTCGTTTTTCACATATATATATTGAAACAAATTCCTCATGGGCAACGGTTCTTACATGCACTTCTTTCATTGTCAAGATTTATCGCATATGGTTCGTTTTAAAGACAAATTTGAGATGAAAAACACTTCGACCAAGATGTGATAGACAAGTAAAATAATCAAATAAATCCGTGCAAGTGTGTATTAAAGGAAATCATGAGTCAAACATGTAAAAAGTAATCACAAATCCCATCTTAATGACTCCAATCATTATAAAGCACATGGATGAAACGATGTATCGTCTCAAAATACTATTGAATAGTTACATGGATATGGAATGATATTGTGACTTGGTCATCTTAAATGTCCATCCAAAAACTGTGTAAACAAAATACAAAACCCTTTTTGTCTTTTTCCAAAAATTTTATCAAAATAAAATCTCTTTGGCTTTTTCAATTTTAAAAAAAAAATAAATTCTTTTTGTATTTTTTCAAAAAATTTCAAAAATAATTTTTTTTGTTTTTTAAAAAATGTATGAAAATATAAACACAAAAGTGGTACACACTAGTAATAGGCATAAAATATCATCATGAAAATCATCCTATTCTAGCAAACAAGTCTAAACCTCGACCATTAGGTACAGTGGAGTTTTGACATCCTATGAAAAACATCAAATAAATCATGTGAAATTTTGACCAAAAATTTTACTTTCTCCCTAATATGTGCAAACTCCCTCATGTAATCATTTGGAGCATCATGTGTGGGTGCATGTGTCGTAGCATGACGTGGCAAAAATTTGTGCAACACATTACCCAACTTAAAATAAAATTCCCTAAGGTGTCCTCTCTTCTTGAAATGTGTGCAAACATAAACGGGCCCAAGAACACCTCTCTAAAAACATCTACGACGCACTCTCCTATCCGGAATAGATCGCCTAGGTGGGTTGTGTTGAGAGCCATTTGGATCTATCACAAACTCGGCAACCGGTTCGGGTGCAACATGGGAAGTGGATGCTCCGTCATGACTAATTCCTAATCTCTCAACATTACCCAAAGCGGGACCGAGGAGCATATTTCATACCTTCTTAGATGTATCCTCTATAGTGACCTTTACCTCCCGGGCTTATTCGAGATCTCTCTCTAATTGGACCACGCGAGATTCAAGTTCACTCTTTTCCCGACCTACGACGATCAACTGCTCACTCAAAGTAACCTTAACCTTATCGAGTTAACTTGTCGACGCCTGAAACTCCTTCAGAATTTATATCTCTCTCTCTCCAAATTTAGTACCCTAAGACCTAACCCCTTATTAAACTTCTTTGTCTTTAAGGTCTTAGCGTACAAATCTCTGAACTCAATTTGGAGCTCACTTTTTCTGTCACTAGCACACTCGCTAGAAACACTCAAATCATCACTGGGCTCTCACATGCACAAGTATCCTCATCATCGTAGGACAAACTAAGTGTGCTCACGTGACTGGCTAAAAATGCAACACACATCCCATGTGAATATTCATCCCCGAAATTTTTTACCTCTTCCTCACTATCGCTAAGAGTGGATGGCATGGCAATCTTCTTGCCCTTTCTCTTTAGCCTAGTTGGACACTAAAATGCCCTACCTTCACAATCAAAAGATCTCTCATCTTCCTCATTCTATTTCTCTTTCTCACCACTTTCTTTGGCCTCTTCTTTATTTTTATTTTTCTCAAGAAACTTTTTATTGGAAGAATTTTCTTTTGAAAATTTGAGAAACTTTTTAAAAAATTTAGCAAGCATGGCCACATCATCAAAATCAAATTCAGCCTCAGACCGGACTCACAAACTCTCACTTTCTTTTTCTTATCTCTCTTGGATACTTCCTCACTCTTCCTAGACTGGGTTCTAAGTGCTATCCCTCTATCCTTAGGCTTGAAAGTGTTGGGAAACATGTCAATTTCATATGTCTAGAGGCCTCCTACCAGTTCTTCTAACTTAAGATTGCTCAAATTTCCTAAGGAATTCAACACAATCACTTTCGGGATAAAAGTTTCATCAACAATATCAAAATCCTTTTAACTACTCATGCGTTAGGAATGTGCTCACCAAGATTGAAACTAGTGTTGACAATATCAGACAAACGTGCATAAAACTCATCAAAACACTCAGATTCAAGCATGGTAATAGTTTAAAATTGAGTAGTTAAATTTTGCAATTTAAACTCTTTCACTGTTGTCGTGCCTTCATGGGTAGTTGTAAAACATCCCATGCTTCTTTTGATGTAGTGCACATCATGATACGTCGAAACTCTTCAGGTGTGATGATTCCAGAAATCGCACTTAACCCACGAGAATTAAAATTGCTCCATTTAAGTTCATCCTCAGTCCAATCAGTCACAGATTTACGATTAGTGACATTATTAGTAGTTACAGTGGGAGGAGTCCAACCTCTTTCACAAACAACCCAAGCACGCTCATCGATTGATTTAAGGCTGATTTCATGCGGGCTTTCCAATAGACAAATTAGTCCCGTCAAAAACTGGCAAGCGATTGTATAAATTTTCATTCGAAAAATTATAATTTTTCAAAAAAGTTTTTTAAAAAAATGAATATCACAAAAAAAAATTGGGAAAAAAGGATTTCATGGTAATTTGGTGAATCCTACTTTGATAACAATTTGAAAAGATAAGACCGTTTGAAAAGCTCTGATACCAATTTGATAATGACGAGTGATACCGATTGTATGTGTAAAACGTATGACTGTGTGATAATTGATTAAATTCGTAAATTTCTACTTTGGCACACTTATTTAATTAGAGTCTATTTAAACCAAATTAATTCAGCCCCTAAACATACAACTACGTGTGTGTGTGTGTGTGTGTGTGTGTCAACCCATAAATAAATAAATAAAGCATGTGACACAAATTTTAGAAAAAATCCCCGCAGGGCAAAACCTTTTATTTCTAGAACTTTGAAAAGTTTACAAGACCATTGACTTCATACCATCTTGTTTTCGCCCACAAGAGTAACGCACGGTGTCTTCGTCAAACCTCCAAAGTAACGGCTAGAAATCTGCAGTGGTTCACGCGCATTAATACCACAAGGATGCGCAGTCCAGACACGCAGTCTAAAGTCTTCACATGGACTCCCTCCACAACAGCACGCAGCTCTCCGGTTGTAGAGTTCTCCCCACAAAAAATGATCAAAAGCAAAGTGTGTTATTGAACACCAAAACAATTCATCAAAGCATATGGTATTTTTGTGAATTGAAAACAAAAAGGGATTAAACCCTAAAAGAAGAAGTCAAAAGGATTCTGCAGTTTCGTAGTTTTCTGTCTTTCAAAACGCTGGAACTTCTTAATGAAAACGAAACCATTTAATGAGTATTTATAAAAAAAAAGCGCCGCCTTAGTCGCTCGAACGAAATAACTATCTCGCTCGAACGACATCGCGCGACATGCACATGTCGCTCGAACGAGATGACATCTCACTTGAACGACCTAGGCATCAAAATCGAGGTACGCTACAGGACTTAGAAAAAATATTCATTCTCAAATTTTGATGAAAAAGTCCGCTCCAACACTTAGAAAATATTTTGTAAAAATATCCCAAAAGCTCTAAGTTCAAAGTTAAGGTATTTAAAATATAACCTTACCAAAGTAAACTTTACGGAGTCTTTTTTATGAAGAACCTTGATATATTCGGATCCGTCTTTGATGTAGATTACTCTTGAACTTCTTCGACGGTTGTAATGGTATATGACATAATTAATTGATAACGAACTTATAAAATATGTTCTTATAAATCTCCACCTATGTCTATGCATGTACATACATAAAAACATTCGAATTATCAAATACCAAAATGCCTATACAAATCTACCCTCCCAGGAATAAATTTGCAAGATCTCAAATTGTTCTTCAAAAATCTTCTTCAAATCTCAAAGCTTTTCTCGTCAGGGTGTGAAACATAATGATCATCAATCTTTGTACCTACACACATGAGATAAAGAAAAACCTTCGTGACATATTTTAAGGTAAGGTATTTAAAACATAACTGTTGATGTAAAAAACTAGATTACTCTAATAATTCAATCACAGATAAATATAAATGAGACAAAGATTTTTAAAGTGGTTCAGCCTTATATGAATGGCCTACGTCCACTGTTATGTTATTGCTGAGTGTTTGGGAATTCTCGATTACAAGTACTATCAAGAAATTTTGGTCCCCTTGAATGAGGGTGATACAAGGCATTTATAGCCTTTAGGCTGTACATGAAAGGGTGATACATTAAATGATATACATATGAAAGGGTAATACATTTAATGCCCTTAAGCGTGTGTGTCAATGATAAGCATTCAATGAATAGTTGAACTGTTGATTATCTGGCAATCAAGGTTGGGGTCGAGATGCAGCTCGGACCGCCTTAGTTGCTCATCGTTCAAGAGTTCCTCGGAGCGCTGGAGTTCCTCGGAGGACTGGTGTTCTTCGGAGGACTGGTGTTCCTCGGAGTGCACCTATTGCTCGGAGTGAGTATGACTAGGTCGGGGGAATGAACTTCCTCGTTACTATTGTGCCACGTAGATTGACACGTGTCTTCTTATTATTCGTCCACATCAGCATACTAATTTTGGTATCAACAGAAGCCCCCAATGTTTCATATTTCAAACTTTGAGGAATATGGAACATTCTTTCTCGGTATATGGCAATATTAAATGACCTTCCTGGGTTTTAGGAGCCTTTTCTTCGTATTTGAATTTCCTTCCAAATTCGCAGAATCCGCCTTTTTGCATTTTTGTAAGCGCTTCGATCTTCGTGCGCTTTTTGTCCTTTTAGCCGCCGGTAGCGTAATAGTTTCCTTTTTGTAATCATTTCTTTCGCCGTTTCCCAAGGCAAAGTATTTAAGCTTCAGAGGCAATCCCATCATCTTCTACCTTTTTCAATTTCTGCTTTCGAGTTTTCTATAGCTTTTCTCTCTCTTGTGCGTTCATCCCTTTCTTTGTTTGTTTGTCAACAGATCTCCTTTTTCCTGTAAGATTTTCTTCCTTCTTCTTCATTTCTTTTTATTCACCATGGTTTATATTATCGAATCTCTTGAGAAATTCTGTTCTGACTTTTCTATTCCTTCTTGGGTAACTTTGGAGAATCTTTCTGAGCCTTCAAATTATTTTAATTTGGCTGAGGGACATTGGTTCCCTAGCCTCTTTATTGCTGAATGTGGATTTTCTTTTCCACCAAACCCTTTGTGTTTAGAGTTCTGTCAGTATTTCGATGTTGTCCCTGCAAAAATAGCCCCCAACACATGGAGAATAGTTAATGGGGTGTATAGGTTAAATCAAACTCATGGAACTCGTATAGGAATTCCTGAGATTATGTACTGTTATAGATGGGCTGTTTTAGCTAATGTTTTTTATTTAAAAACTAGATTTTTGAATAGGGCCTTAGTAGTCAACCTCCCTGATGCAAATAGGGATTATTTTGAACACGGGGTAGTTATCAAAAATTGGCAACATACCCCTTTGGTTGGAGATGAAGTATATCAAGGTCCCAGATGCCCCCCATATGGCAATGGGATAGGTTATTTTCATCTAATTTTATTTTTGAAATTACGATTTCATTGTGTTTGACAAAATGTATGACTGATATTTCACTATGTATTTGTTTGCAGTTGACAGTAAGAGAAAAACTCCAAAAGAATCAGAAGTAAATATTAAACATTTGAAACATATCTGGAATTTGCATCGAAGAGTTGCAGACGAGCACATCAGGTCTGCTTCATATTTGTTGCAGTATAGGAGTTATACTACATCCTTTACTGCTCATCCTGTGGTCAGTACCAGTGAACCAGCATCAATTCCTGAGGACTCTTCTCTAGAATCTCACATTCCTTTAAGTCAGAAGATGGGCAAAAGAAGAGTTCCTGCTATCTTCGAGGAGACTTCCTCTGCTGGAGATGGAAAAAGAAACAAGGCTGATGTCCCAAAGGGGACAAAGAAAGTAGATGGTGCCCCTTCTGTTGCTCCCAAGGCTGCCGAGAAGCCCCCAGTGGCTCCGAGCAAGAAAAATTCACCTGTGGAAGTGGTCCCAACCAAAAGCTCTTCTTTGGTTGAGACTGTTGAACTGCCACCGAGGAGACTGAAGAAATCCTCCTCGGTCAGTTTTTCTGAAACCATTCCCCAGCTCCAAGGTAGTGGAGATGGAGTTCCAACTATTATTCCCCCGAGTTCTGCAATGAGCTCGGTAAAGACTTGAACTATTCCTGAAGTCCAAGGAATTGAAGAAAACATGTCTAGGGATATGCTGACATCCCTAGCTACTCGTCACATTGCTTCAGTAAGTTTCTCTTATCCTGAATTTTTCTTTCTTTCCATCAATACATATGTCTCTGTGCTGATTTATCATTATCTTCTTCTTTTTCCAGCTGGTGAGTTGCTTTAACACCATAGTGAAGAAAGATGAAGCACTCAAGGCTTCTAGCTCCTCTTCTGGAGTGGAGGATGCTTTTCTGGGTTTGGCCCAGTCTTTGAAGGAATCCCGTCAAAAATATGACGAGGATAGGGGTGAATGGGAGAAAAAGTTGGCTGCATCGGAGGCAGAGAAGGTGCAGTTGGGAAACAGAGTAAAAGACTTGGAGGGAGAGAATAAGAAATATGCCGAGAAGCTCGCAAACTTTGAGGAGCTTGAAAATAGGTTGAACTCGGCTGAGGAAGAGCTAACCCTTCTGCGAGAAGTAAATCGCCAGAAGGAGGAGGTGGAGGCCAAGTTGAAAGCCTCTGAGGATCTTCTATCCGAGAAGCTCTCCTCGGAGAAAATGAAAAGAAAGGTGGCTGTGAAAAAATCTTTCTGCACCGGTTGGGATAAAGGATGGGATAGGGGGTAGCGGCAATGATGACTCAGGTCAATTATGGGAGTTTGAAATACTTTCGAGATGGTTGGGTTGCTGCCCTGCAAGAATTGAAGGTTAGCGAGGACTCTGAGCTATTTCAACAACATCTTCCTGGCCCCCCTCCTATAATTGAAGATGAGGAAGAAGACGAAGCTGCATCCGAGGAGTCTTCAATGACAGTGGGTGATCAAGTCCTTGCTCCGCAACCTATTCAGACAGCCACCGAGGAGATTTCATCTTTGCCTGCTCCTTCTGAACAAGTCCCAACTTCCACCGACCAAATTATTGTTTCCACCGAGCAACCGAGCTCCTCATCCCAACCTCCCGAGAAAGTCTGGGGAGACAAGGAAAAGGTGTGAAGTTGTTCGGTATTCTCTTTCTATTTTTTTTCTTGTACTCTGTATTCTGAATGCTGTACTCCTTTTGATGATGTAATAAAATTACCTTTTTTGTTCCTCTACATCGTTGATGCTCTGTCTGCTTTTTTATTAACTCTTGCCTTCTCTTCTTTATTAGTTTATGGCTAGAATGGAATTGCTGTCTGCCAATGATACAAAACTGATGCAGCAATGCCATGAATATTATAATGCTAAAAGGCTTACTTGACCGAGATGTAGCCAATAACGTGGCTTACTATGACATGATCGAGGAGCTTCAATATACTTTAGAAGATCTTCAGACTCAGTACAAGGAATCAACTGCCCTTTTGCACGAGGGGTATGAAAAGAGGTATCAACAGCTTTCTGCCGAGACAGGCCACAAAAAGATCCTTGTTGGGTACGATGTTAGGGAAAGAACTCTAAAGGGCGAAGTTGAAGCATGTAGACAAATTGAGAGATGCTGGAGCAAGAGAATAACAATTTGCAGAAAGAGCAGGCACAGTATAAGTCTGCAGCATCTTCTTCAACAGCTGTAATCCCAGTGACTGACGAGGGATTTTCCTTTCTAGAGGTTGAGAATGCCAAATTAAGGCAAGAGTTGGATACCTTGAGAAGATCTGGTACTTCTACTGCTACTCGGGGACGAGGAAGAGGTTCTCGTGGACGAGGAAGAGCTGCTCAGAATGTTGTCGAGGAATCAAGTTCTCGACCTGCTCAGGGAGGTTCAAGAGTTCTTAGTCATAATGTTGAAGAGGCTCGTACTCGATCAACGTTAGAAAACCAAGCATTCCAATTAATGTTTAAGAACCAAGCTTTGTCTGATCTGTCCAAGAAGGTTAGAGAACTAGAACAACAGCTTTCTTCAAAGAACTCAGTATTGAAGACTAATGAACTTTTCATCCAAAGTCTTAACAAAAATTGCAAGGTTGACATTTCAATTTAATAAACAGCCCAGGGAGTTTTGGATGGCTGGATACAACGAAGCTTTATTCCATTTAGATGATCGTATCCAGAATGCCATTAATGAGGGCTACAAGCAAGGTTGGCTGAATGCCTTGGGCGTGCTGAAGCTCGAACAAGGGCACTACCTGTGGGACTATTATGATCCTGGGGTATTAGACTTGCCTGTGCCACCTTATAAATTGGACATGGAATGGATCCCAGCTCGTGCCATTCCTCGGAACTTAATTGCAAAATACCTCGGTGACTACAATCTTCATTCTCAGATTGAGGTATCTCATCTCGAGCATCTACTGGACACTCCTTCAATAATGAACGTCTGAATGCTCCGAGATATTAATTTCATTAATTCCCCCCTTTGCTTGGAAGATCCTCCTGCTGGTGAGGAGCCTATATCGAAAGCTGAAGGAAAAAAGCCAATAGAATAGGAATTTCTGATGTAATAATTAGTACACAATTTGATATCAATGTAATAAACTTGTGTAATTCATTTTGACTTTAATGAAAGAATTTCATTTTTGTTTGCAAATTTGCATTGCTCTTGTATTTGTCAAACACTTTATATTTGTGTTTGCATAACAATATTGTGTGGTTCATCGACCAACTTAGTAATAAAAAGTTACAAGTATCAAAAATGTTGCTCGATCACTTAATAATAAAGTAATGAGTATAAAAATGTTGAAAATTATTCCAACTAACCAAGGTTGTTAAATTGTGCTTGTCGACCAATTATAGTTAATGGGTTTTTATCCCCGACCAGCTATACTTGGTACTGTTTAAAATATTTTCTCCTCGTCGACCAACTATAGTTAGTGGATTCTTATCTCCGACCAACCATACTTGATTCATTTTGGAATATTTTGTTCTTCGAGGAACTTTTATGTAATAAACTTACCTCCCGACCAACATAAGTTGGCGTTTGAGAGCATATCTTGTTTCCTAACCAAACACGTTGGCATTTTTAGGAGTCTCGTGTTCTCGCTCTTTTACCAACCGGAGTTGGTCTGAGTTCGAACTATCATGTCCACTTGCCCTTTTACCAAAAATTGGTCTGAGCCAGTGTCAGCCTCCTAACCAAAGGAGTATGGGGTGTTCTCGCCCTTTTACCAACCGGAGTTGGTCTGAGTTCGAACTATTATGTCCACTAGCTCTTTTACCAACCTGAGTTGGTCACGTTAGTGTACGCCTCCTAACCAAAGGAGTATAGTTTGTTCTCGCCCTTTTACCAACCGGAGTTGGTCGTGGGTTTGAATTATCATGTCCACTAGCTCTTTTACCAACCTGAGTTGGTCACGCTAGTGTACGCCTCCTAACCAAAGGAGTATAGTTTGTTCTCGCCCTTTTACCAACCGGAGTTGGTCGTGGGTTTGAACTATCAGTGTTGCTTTTATTGCTGAACAGCGTAGTGTACACTAGTATTCCTCGAAAAACTTTCGATAAAAAGAAAGAAGATGGAGAAACATCATCGTTTTATTCATATTGATGAAATTGCTTTACATTTTACATCACTGATAATACTTGCGTAGGTGTTCAGCATTCCATGCATTCTTAAATTCCTCTCCTTCTAGAGTCGCTATTCGGTAAGTTCCTGGTCAGACAACTGCAGTAACTCGGTAGGGTCCATGCCAGTTTGCTTTCAACTTATTGTGCTTCTGAATGATCTTCTTTAGCACGTAATCTCCTTATTTTAAGTCGCATTTCTTCACCCTCTTGTTGTAGAACAGAGCTGTTCGTTGTTGGTAAGCAGCATTCCTAATGGCTGCCTCTTCTCTAACTTCCTCGAGCATATCCAAATCCAATCTCCTCATTAAGTCGCTGACTGGGGAATTGAAATTCAGCACTCTATGTGTTGGAAGACCCAACTCGGCAGGTATTACAGCTTCACTTCCAAATGCCAGCATATATGATGATTCTCCAGTTGCTGCTCGGGGAGTTGTTCGGTAAGCCCACAATACTGATTGTAGCTCATTAATCCAATTAGCTTTAGCTTCACTTAGCCTTTTCTTCAAACCATTTAGTAATGTTCTGTTCATCACTTCAGTCTGTCCATTGCTTTGAGGATGGCCTGGTGCTGAATGAGTCTTCAAAATGTTTGATTGTCGACAATAGGCAGCAAACTCCTCGTTATCGAATTGTGTTCCATGGTCTGTGATGAAAGCATGAGGGAGACCATATCGACAGATTATATTCTTCCAAACGAACTGGTATACCTTCTCGTACGTCATATCAATAAGTGGCTCAGCTTCTACCTACTTAGTAAAATAATCTACTGCCACGACGAGGTACTTGAATCTTCCTCGGGTCGTTGGCAGTGGTCCAACCAGATCAATTCCCCACATGGCAAATGGCCAAGGGGAAGTTATGGGTGTCAACAATGCTTGTGGAGTACGTCGGATGGAAGAAAAATGTTGGCATTTATCACATCTTTTGGCATAGGCTATACAATCAGCCCTCATCGTTGGCCAGTAGTACCCCTGCGTCATCACTCTTTGTAAAAGTGTCTGACCTGCTACATGTGCTCCACAAGACCCTTCATGGATCTCTTCAATCAATTCCTTCACCTCGGAGGGATGTACACATCTCTGCAAACCTACCATAATTCCTCGTCTATACAAAACACCATTAGTTAGTACATATCGAGAAGGTTTAAACTTCAATTTCTTTGCAGCGAGCTTATCCTCCGGCAATTCTCCCTCTTCAATATATGCCCTGATGGGATCCATCCAAGATGGTCCTAAATCAAGGGTAATAACATTCATCGTCAGGTCTTCATCTATGCTCCGAGCTTCTAATACTTCAATTGGTATCATTCTTCGCAGCTCGGTACGAGTAGCTGATGCTAGTCGGGCCAGGGCGTCTAATTGTGCATTTTCCAGTCTTGGTATTCTGATCAACTGAATGGCATCAAATTCCGCCAATAATTCCATCACCTTTGCATGATACCTGACCATTAATTCTCCTTTAACAGCATATATTCCTATCATCTGATTCACAATTAATTGAGAATCACTGAATACCATCACTTGTTGCGCTTCCATAATCTTTGCTAAATTAAGACCTGCTATCATCGCCTCATATTCAGCCTCATTATTGGAAGCTTTGAATTGGAATCGCAGGGCGTATTCCACGTCGATCTCGTCTGGAGTGCTCAGAACTATTCCCGCGCCACATCCTGCAGTGCAAGATGAGCCATCTACATATAACCTCCATATAGGTAACTCGTCTTCAAATTTCTTATCTGACAAAGTTCCTCGGTGAAATATTTGTTGTTTCCTTTCATCCTCCCCTGGTACTTTTCGCTCTTCGTCGACCATCTCTTCTCGCCCTTTTACCAACCGGAGTTGGTCTGGGTTTGAGTTTGATGATCTTTCTACATCCACAAGCCCTTTTACCAACCGGAGTTGATCTGGACTTATGTCTGTTGATCCTGTATCATCCACAGGTTGGTCAGCGAGCAACTTTTGTTTCTCGGGGGTATCAGGATATGTAAATTTTGCTATAAAGTCTGCCACATCCTGCCCTTTTAATGATGATCTGGGTTCATACACAATATCATATTCACCGAGCTCTATTGCCCAATACATTAGTCTCCCTGATTTTTCTGGATTATGAAGGGCTTGTCTCAATGGCATGTCGGTATACACGACGATGGTATGGGCCTGGAAATAAGGCCTCATTCTT
Organism: Sambucus nigra; assembly: GCA_949130495.1. Classification (NCBI taxonomy): domain Eukaryota; kingdom Viridiplantae; phylum Streptophyta; class Magnoliopsida; order Dipsacales; family Adoxaceae; genus Sambucus; species Sambucus nigra. Next base: position 290,870,151 of record OX422223.1, read on the forward strand.
CTACTTGCTTCAATTAATGCCAATGCCAATTTTTCCAGCTTTGGGTACCTGATCTCTGCACCTCGGAAAGCCTTACTTGTGTAATAAATTGGCTTCTGGACTCCATTCTCCAATCTGATCAATGCCGAGCTGACTGCATTCTCTGATACTGCCAGGTACAAGTACAATTTTTCTCCCATTACTGGTCTGGACAACAGTGGAGGTGCTCCCAAATATTTCTTCAAGTCTTGAAAGGCTTTTTCACATTCATCATTCCACTCGAAAGTTTTTCGAAGTGTTTTGAAGAATGGAAGGCATCTATCCGTTGCTCGGGATACAAATCTGTTGAGCGCTACAACTCGTCCCGTAAGACTCTGCACCTCTTTCTTCGTCGTTGGAGATCTCAACCCTAAAAGAGCTTTGATCTTTGCTGGATTTGCCTCAATGCCTCACTGGTTGACGATGTACCCGAGAAACATTCCTTCTCGTACTCCAAAGGTGCACTTCGTCGGGTTGAGCTTCATTTGGTATTTATCCAGTTGATCAAAGGTCTGACCTAAGTCAACTAGATGATCAGCAGCTTTCTTGCTCTTTGTCAGCATATCATCGACATAGACCTCCATATTGCAACTGATTTGTTCGGTAAAAACCTTATTCATCAGCCGTTGGTATGTCGCTCCTGCATTTTTCAAACCAAAAGGCATAACATTATAACAATAAGTTCCCCTAGGGGTAATAAAAGAAGTACTTTCCATGTCTTCAGGTTTCATTTTGATCTGGTTGTAACCAGAGTAAGCATCCATGAAGCTGAGCAGCTCGTGTCCCGAGGTAGCATCCACTAGTTGATCAATTCTGGGCAATGGAAAATGATCCTTTGGGCATGCCTTGTTGAGATCGGTGAAATCAACACACATTCTCCATTTATTATTTTTCTTCTTTACCATCACCACATTTGCTAACCAGTCTGGGTATTTCACATCTTCAATGAATTGGGCCTTCTGGAGCTTCTCGACCTCCTCTTGTATGGCTTGATTCTTCTCGGGACTAAACACTCTTTTTCTCTGTTTTACAGGCTTGATCTCCTTATTCGCATTGAGCTCATGACATAAGAAGTTGGGATCTATTCCTGGCATGTCTTCATGACTCCATGCAAAAGTTTTTTTCTGTTTCTCAAGAAAGTTATCAACTCCTGTTTTATTGAAGCATCCAACGTCGAACCTATCTGGGTTATTCGTTCAGGGTGCTCGTCGTCCAGAATAACATTTTCTGTAGATTCCACCACATGTCCTTTTACAAGTTGGGATTCGTCTCTGGGATCCAGTGTTTCAATTTCTGTACCTTCCTCCACCTGGTAGGTAGTAGTCTTTTTCCTTGACTCTTCGAGCTCCTCTTGCTCGGCAGACGAATAATAGCATTCCCGAGCTACTTTTTGATCACCTTTCACAACTCCTACTCCGAAATTTGTTGGGAATTTTAAGCACCGATGTACTGTAGATGGGACTGCTTCGAACTTCTTCAAACCAACTCTTCCCATGATGATGTTGTAAGCTGACTGCACATTCTTATCCATCACAAAGAAGCGTATTCTTTCTGTTCGACAAGCAGGCCAAGTTCCAATGAATATATCCAACTTGATCGTCCCAAGTGGAAAGACTTTCTCGCCAGCAAAACCCAATAGAGGTCTGTGATAAGGTTCCAATTGAGATAATTTCAAATTTAAACTGTCAAAGCATGAATAGTATATGATGTCTGCCGAACTACCATTATCTACCAGCACCCTTGAAATCACTACTTCTTTCATCCTCATTTTGATCACCAAAGGGTCGTCGTGAGGGTAAAGAACACCTGCAAGGTCGTTTTTTGAAAAACCGATGACCAGCTTCTCTTTTTTTACCTTCCTCGGGCGATCCTCTTCAGCCAAATTTATTCGCTGAATATATGAACAAGCTTGAGCCTCTCCAAGGTAAGCCTTTCTTTCTGCAGTAAGGTCTCCTCCTCCTGCATCTCCTCCTGTAATGACATTACAATCAAATGACCCAAAACGTATGGAAAATACCTCTCGTTCTGGCTGCCTTGGTTTCTTGGGAAGATCGGGGTCATCATCTGGATTATCTTCATGGTCTCTCTTCTTTTTCTCCTCTGCTCGACGAGGAGATCTGGATCTTTCTCTAGTTCGGTCATTATTTCTTCTTTCGCCTCCCCGATCAACATACTTTGCTAGTTTCCCTCTTCGGATGAGTGTTTCAATCTCGTTCTGAAGAGCTATGCAATTTTTGGTCATATGGCCGTGATCCTTATGGAACTCGCAATATTTCTCCCTATTCCTCATGTCAGGGTCTGACCTCAGTTTCTTTGGCCACTTTACTTCCTCGTTATTCTTGATTTCTTCCAAAACATGATTAATACCCATTTTCAAAGGAGTATAATTATCGAATTTCTTCAGGACTTCCCATGACGACTTATTATTCTTGGAATGTTTGTCACCGCCATTGCCCTTATGCTCTTTCTTCTTAGATTTGTCGCCTTCCTCCTTGGTCTCTTTATCCATATTCTTCTTCACAGCCATAGCCTCCTCGGCATTCATAATTTTGGATGCTTTTGCCATCAACTCTGACATAGTTGTAGGTGGATCTTTGGCTAAAGTGTAATACAGCTTGTTAGGCAACAACCCACTCATCAAGGCGGTGATTGCTGTCTTTTCTTCATAATCTATGACTTCCAGCTTCTCGTTATTGAAACGAGTTATGTAATCTCTAGTACTCTCTCCAGATTTTTGTCTAACACTTAACAAGTGTGCTACTCTTTTTACTGGCTTTGCTCCAAAACAGAAATTGTCGATGAACAACTCGGCTAATTGAAAGAAAGTTAAAATCTTACCCCGAGGAAGATTGTTGTACCATATCTGGGCAGATCCAGTAAGAGTTCCCGAGAATGACCTGCATCTCATCTCGTCGGGGACAGCATAGATGTCGGCAGCAGCTTGATATTGCTCTATGTGTAGAACAGGATCTGTCTTTCCATCATATTTGGGGGTCACCACAGGTGCTTTAAACTTTGACGGTGTAGGAAAATCCACAATAGCCTTGACAAAAGGTGTCCCTTGAACAAAAGTTCATTGTAGGGGATTCTTCGCCTTAGCCATTTCTCCCAATTTATCCTCCAACCGTTGAATGGAACCTTTCCACGCATCATTTACCTCCTCGGGCTTGTTAGTTCGAGCAATTGATTGCTCTGAATTGGCCTCCTGAGATATATCTTGACGAGCAACTGGTCGTGATTGTGCTGATCCTTCTCTGAGATCTGATGGTTGTCGAAAACTCCTCGACATGGTCTTACGTGGACTCCTATTCCTTCTAGGGCCTAATCGACTGAAAGGAGACACCCTACTCAGTCTTTCCAAGGCACTGGGTCTCTATGGAGAGAGAGTGATACGTTGATCAGTATCTGTAGCCCTTATTGACGAAGTTCGCCCAGGTTGATAAGAGAAATCATCAGATTCCTCATTACGATATGACTCAGTACGCCTGGATCGTGAAGAAAGTAAGTAGGTTTGCCTCTGACCACTTCGCAGTCCCGAACGTGCAGGTGCACCGCCATGAAGGGTCTGTATGAGTTGCCGCATTGTTTCTTGCATGGTTGTTTGTCCTTGAGCCAGATTCGTCATAATCCCAACCAGATCTGGAGGTGCAGAGGGATTTGGAGGATTTCCAGCATTTCCAGCATTTAGATTGCTGGATTCCGGATTATCTGCCATTGATGATGAATGATTTTTGGTGAGAAACGATAATAACAGTCGTTCCCACAGACGGCGCCAATCTGTTGATGTAAAAAACTAGATTACTCTAATAATTCAATCACAGATAAATATAAATGAGACAAAGATTTTTAAAGTGGTTCAGCCTTATATGAATGGCCTACGTCCACTGTTATGTTATTGCTGAGTGTTTGGGAATTCTCGATTACAAGTACTATCAAGAAATTCCGATCCCCTTGAATGAGGGTGATACAAGGTATTTATAGCCTTTAGGCTGTACATGAAAGGGTGATACATTAAATGATATACATATGAAAGGGTAATACATTTAATGCCCTTAAGAGTGTGTGTCAATGATAAGCATTCAATGAATAGTTGAACTGTTGATTATCTGGCAATCAAGGTTGGGGTCGAGATGCAGCTCGGACCGCCTTAGTTGCTCGTCGTTCAAGAGTTCCTCGGAGCGCTGGAGTCCCTCGGAGGACTGGTGTTCCTCGGAGGACTGGTGTTCCTTGGAGTGCACCTGTTGCTCGGAGTGAGTATGACTAGGTCGGGGGAATGAACTTCCTCGTTACTATTGTGCCACGTAGATTGACACGTGTCTTCTTATTATTCGTCCACATCAGCATACTAATTTTGGTATCAACAATAACCTTACCAAAGTAAACTTTGTAGAGTCTTTTTTATGAAGAACCTTGATATATTCAGATCCGTCTTTGATGTAAATTGCTCTTGAACTTCTTCGACGGTTGTAACGGTATATGACATAATTAATTGATAACGAACTTATAAAATATGTCATTATAAATCTCCCCCTATGTCTATGTCGGTACATACATAAAAACATCTGAATTATCAAATACCAAAATGCTTATACAAATATACCCTCCCATGAATAAATTTGCAAGATCTCAAACTATTCTTCAAAAATCTTCATCAAATCTCAAAGCTTTTCTCATCAGGGTGTGCAACATAATGATCATCAATCTTTGTACCTACACATATGAGATAAAGTAAAAACCTTCGTGACGCATCGAGTTTGAAATGATATAAGAATAAATCAATCAATATAATCAAATCTCCCCCATAATGCAAAAACTCCTCCATAACATGATAATTCTTTCTCCCCTTTTTATAATGTCCCCAAATAGACAGCTAAGAAGAAATAATCAAAACATGGAGTTTCACGATAAAAATGCATAGCAAACAAGGATCAAACTACGCGCATGCAAAGGTATGTCTCAAAAACTTTCAAAAACAATTTTTTATTTTTCAAATTTTTCATACTAAAATAAGATACCAAAAATCACACACCATGTATTTATACTAAAACAACCAAGTTATGAAAATGGAATGAATGGGTGTGAACAAATTCAATAGGTAAATAAACTCAATCAATCATATGTTCACGATGAATGCGTGTACCCTTAATGAATGAACATCAAAAGTATCCTTAGGTGTAAAAATTATTGAATTTAGATGACATCGTCTTATGCAAATCAACAAATCAAAGTTAAAGTGATTTTCACACCAATAATGTCCAAAACTATGTAGAACTTTTTCAAGACTTTCAAGGACGTGCAAACCCGTTTTAATTCTCCATCCAAACTCCCTCATATATATTTTCTTTTAGAGGTGTATAAACTAAATTCTGAAACTTTGGAGAATTGGTGCAAAAACCTAATTGGCCCATAATTGGCATGAATTTTCTTTTATTGCCTTTAAATTTTTTCGACCTCTTTTAAACCTCTTTGGACTCCGGATAATAAAATTCCTTAATTTTTTAGGTCCAATTAAACGGAGGCTTAATCGCAAAGGATAAATGATAATCTTTCGTAGCCCTTCACCATTTTCAAACAAAACACACAAATCCTCAAAAACATGGTTCAAAGGTGCACACTTTTTATTGTCTTGTTTTATCGCGCTTGGTTCGTTTTAAGGACAGGATTGAAGTGAAAACACCCAACCAAAATGTGATAAGACAAGCACAATAATCAAACAAATCCATGCATGTGTGCAATAAAGGAAATCATGAGTCAAACATGTAGGAAGTAACACTTAATTACATCTCAATGACTCCAAACATTATAAAGCACAAAGATGAAATGACATATTGTCTCAAAACACTATCAAATACTCACATGAAAAATGGAATGATGTTGTGACTCGGTCATCCTAAGTGTCTATCCATAAAAGGTGTAAAACAAAATACAAAAATCTTTTTGGATTTTCTCACAAATTTTATCAAAAAAAATATTTTTGTATTTTTCAAAATGTTTCCAAAAAAAGTAAAACATACAAAAATGATACATACTAGCAATAGGTAGATAATGTCATCATGAAAAACATCCTATGCTAGTAAACAAGTCAAATCTCAATCGTTAGGTGCGGAGGGGTTTTCCAAAGGTGGTGCCAACTTATGAAAAACCTCCATCAAATTTTATGAAGTTTTTACCAAAAACTTAATTTGCTCACCTAAATGTGCAAACTCTCTCATGTAGTCTCTAGGAGCATGTAAAGTATCATGTGTGGATGCATGTGTGGCATAAACACGTGTAGAAGTAAAACGTGACACATAACCTAACTTAAAGCAAAATTCCCTAAAGTGTCCTCTCCTCTTGCAATGGGAACAAACATAAATATATGCCTAGGAACACCTCTCTCAAAAACTCTAGGACGTTCTCTCCTAACAGGAAATAGACGCCTAGGTGGGTTAATTTTTGGGCCATGTGAATCTGTCACTAAAGTGGGAATCGGCTCGGGTGCGACAAAAGAAGTGGAAGCACCGTCATGACCTTTTCCTAACCCGTCAACTTTACCCTTATCAAAATTAAGAACCACCTTTTCAACCTTCTTAGGTGCGTTCTCAAAATTAACTTTGACCTCCCTAGCACGTTCGAGATCACTCTCGAGTTGGGATATACGCGTCGTCAAACTAGACACCGTGTTGGTTAAATCACACTTCTCCCTACCTAAAACATCCTTCTCTCTCTCCAAATCTAACACTCAATGACCTAAATCCCTATTATACTTCTTTGTTTTTAATGTCTCGGTGTACAAATCTCTAAATGATTTTTGGAGCTCACTTTCATCTCCACTTTCACGCTCGCTTTCTCCCTCACTCGAAGAACTCAAATCATCACCATCGCATTCGTGTGCACTATTGTGGAACAAAGTGGGTGTGCTCACACGACTTGCTAAAAAAGCAACAAACTTCTCACCACTAGTCTCATCACCCTCACCTTCACTACTATCACTAAGTGTGGCGGGCATGGATACTTTCTTTCCTTTCTTTCTAAGCCACATAGGACACTCAAACGACTTATGCCCCTTATCCCCACATTCAAAACAAGTCGCGTTCTCAAAATCCTCCTCACACTCCTCCTCAGAGTCATTCTCTTTTTCCCTCTCACCGCTTTCTTTGGCCTTTCCTTTCTTTTTATTTTTTGCAAAAAATCTCTTTTTATAGGAAGAATTATTTTTGTTCATGTTGAGAAATTTTTTAAAATTTTTCGCAAACAAGTCCATATCATTAAAATCAAAATCTCCCTCGAAATTGGACTTGCAAACTTTTTCTTTCTTTTTCTTGAAATGAGTCTTCAAAGCAACGCCTTTATCCTTAGCCTTAATCGTTTGGGGAATAGCTTTCATAGCCTTAATAGGTTTGAAGATCTCCTACAAGTTCTTCCAACTTAAGTGATTTCAAATTTCTCAAAGAGTTTGAAACAGTTACTTTAGGAATAAAGCGTTTTGGGAGAGATCTCAAAATATTTTTAACGACACGCGTGTTATTAATCGCCTCGCCCAAATTAAAACTAATGTTGACAATGTCTGACAAACGTGCATAAAATTCATCAAAAGTTTCGGAATCTAACATAGTAATGGTCTCAAATTGGGTGGAAAGATTTTGCAATTTTGATTCTTTAACCGCGTTCATACCCTCATGTGTGAATTGGAGTACATCTCATGCCTCTTTAGACGTGGTGCACGTCATAATTCTGCAAAACTCATCGGGAGTGATGGCTCCAGAAATAGAACTCAAACCACATGAATTAAAATTAGACATTTTAAAATCATCTTCAGTCCAGGCTGACACGGGTTTTAAAGATGTGATATTTTCAATGGTGACAGTGGGTGGAGTCCACCATCTTTCACACAACAACCAAACACGTTCATCAATAGCCTTTAATTGTGATTTCATGCGAGCTTTCCAATAGGCATAATTAGACCCATCAAAAATAGGCATCGTATTATATGAGTGCTCCATTGAAAAAAAATGCTATTTTTCACAAAAGTGATTTTTTTAAACAAATCAATATCACACAAATTTTACGGAAAATAGGAATACACGATAAATTAGTGCAACCTGCTCTGATACCAATTTGTAAAACGTATGACTGTGTGATAATTGATTAAATTCGTAAATTTCTACTTTGGCACACTTATTTAATTAGAGTTTATTTAAACCAAATTAAATCAACCCCTAAGCATACAACTACGTGTGTGCGTGTGTCAACCCATAAATAAATAAAGCATGTGACACAAATTTCAGGAAAAATTCCCGCAGGGCAAAACCTTTTATTTCTAGAACTTTAAAAAGTTTATAAGACCACTGACTTACATACCATCTTGCTTTCGCCCACAAGAGTAACGCGCGGTGTCTTCGTCAAACCTCCAAAGCAACGGCTAGAAATCTACAGTGGTTCACGCGCAGCTATACCACAAGGATGCGCAATCCAGACACGTAGTCTAAAGTCTTCACAAGGACTCCCTCCACAATAACACGCAGCTCTCCAATTATAGATTTCTCCCCACAAAGAATGATCAAAAGCAAAGTGTGTTCTTGAACACCAAAACAATTCACCAAAGCATATGGAATTTTTGTTAATAGAAAAAAAAAGGATTAAACCCTAAAAGAAGAAGTCAAAAGGATTCTGCAGTTTCGTAGTTTTTTGTCTTTCAAAACGCTGGAACTTCTAAATGGAAACGAAACCATTTAATGAGTATTTATAGAAAAATGTGCCACCTCAGTCGCTCGAACGAAATAGCTATATCCCTCGAACGACGTACATGTCTCATTCGAATGACATCGCGCGATATGCATGTGTCACTCGAACGAGATGACATCTAGCTTGAACGACCTGGGCGTCAAATCGAGGTACACTACAAGACTTAGAAAAAATACTCATTCTCAAATTTTGACGAAAAAGTCCACTCCAACACTTAGAAAATATTCTATAAAAATATCCCAAAAGTTCTAAGTGCAAAGTTAAGGTATTTAAAACATAACCTAACCAAAGTAAACTTTGCGATGTCTTTTTGATGAAGATCCTTGATATATTCGGATCTGTCTTTGATGTAGATTGCTCTTGAACTTCTTCGACGGTTGTAACGGTATATGACATAATTAATTGATAACAGACTTATAAAATATGTCCTTACAGTATGTGAATTCGCAAATTTCCAATTAAAAGCTTATTTAACTATATGTCAATTTTTTTCCAAATTAATTAAACCCTAACACATGCATCTAGGTATATAAATCATGCCATCACAAATAAACATAAATTACTGACACACAGATTTCAAGAAAAAATCCCCCACGAGGGCAAAACCTTTATTTCAATAAATGTAACAACACTTACAAAAATCTACAATGAATATTCCTCAAAACATTCACATCGATCGCAACCTAGAATCAGCAATGGAATGACCATAGAAAACCCACAATAACCGCAACTATATCTTTAGCAAGGAGTACCCTCAAGAACTCCCAAGTGGCTGCAGTCTTCAGCCAGCACCTCCCTCAAGAGCTACCAAGTCAGCCATAGAGATTTCGTCTTTACAAGAAAAACTTCACCAAAGTTGTATCTTGGGTTCCAAAATAATTCACTAAAGCTATTGGGATGATTTGTGAATTGAAAAACAAAGTTTAAAATCCCTAAATGAGAAGACAAAAATTCTACAGTTTATAGTTTTCGTAGATTGATACACTCAGGTCTTCTAAAACAATATGGACTCATTTAACAGGTATATATAGAAAATTTGATTCGGTGGGGTCGCTCGAACGACAAGTGATGTCATTTGAACCAGGCTTCGCGTGACCTATCAAACGAGGTAAAAATACCAAAACAGTCGTATGTCATTTGATGAAATGATCAAGCGAGATTCTCGTGAGGTATAAAGCGAGATATATTGTCACTTGAAGAAGTCCTTTACCCGTGAGCATTTTTTATTGAAATATGATGACTACGAAAAAGGGCTGCGAGAGTGTAAAATTGACTCGTCATGAAAGCCACCGTTTAAAAGAGCCCGAAATAATTCATAAGGCAATAAAAAGAATCATATGACAAAATGGGACAAATTAGTTTAGTTCATTCAAAAAATTATGATATATTTGAGGGCGTTTGGATGGATTAAAAATTTAAACAGGTTTGAACAAAGAATCTTATAGTTGAAAACTCGTGTCATGACGCTATTGTTTGTAGAATCGTCAAAAATTCAGATTCGTGTGCATGATGTTTGTTTAGTTCATTGAGCTAACTTTTTAATTTTCACATATGGCTATAATAAAGTCTGATGATAGATTGCTATTGATTAGAGCTTCTTGATCGTTTTGATGTATTGGAATTATGATTCATTTGTTTTAGTTCACGCACATACACACCATGTTCATGTTTAGGCACATCGATATTATGTTGGCATGTTACTCATACTTGTGCTTTTGAGTTTTCTTAGTTTTACTACTCTTTTGTTACTGTTTCGTAGTTTTGAGCCCCTTCTAGTTAGAATTTTCACATAATTTTTCCACTGGGCAACACTGTTTAATTTTCTAGGGAGACTGTGAAAGTTTGATTATGTCGTTCTAACGACATACAGTTTCATTCGAGCGATATTGCTTCTCGTTCAAACGACATCCCTGGCTCGTTCGAACGACATCCTATTGACCAGTTTGACTTTTTCTGGTTGATGTCTGTTTCAGTACCCGGGTGCATATTGATTCATATTTCGGTACTATTTTTCTATTTATGCAGTATTCTTTGATAGATTACATATTTTGATGAATTTGTTCTTTTATGACACCTACTTAGAGTGATATTTTTTTGTGTGATTCATTGTTTACTAACTACTGATTTGACATTGCTTATTCATATTTAACTATTTGTTGCATGTGTATCTAGCGTAATATGAGTTCATTTAATCATATTGGTATATCTCATGCAAGATTTGTTTATCTTTTCACCGGATTGTCTATTCGAGACAAAAAAGGGGGAGAGGTGTCTGTGATGTAGGGGGTTTTGTGTGAGTTGAGTTTTGTTTACATTTATTTTAGTATCATGATTACTCACATAATAAATGATTCTAAGTTTTTATTTGAGTTTTCATACTGATTTATATAATTTATTCCTCCATATTTCACTGGGTATTTGCCTGTTTTATGTGCGTAGGTATGCTTAAAGAGATTCGAAATTTCAAATCTACATCACATTCAGACATTCGAGACAGTTTTATGCTTGTCGATCCATTGTTGAAGAATCTTATCATGTACTGATGATGTATTTTTTATTTTGGGTTTTATGGGATGGGTTTTAGGCGTCATACGGTTTGAGGGCCCGGCTTAGGGATTTCACTATTGGCTTTGTCCCGAAATAGTCAAAGGGGGAGATTTTGTTGGTCCCAAAAATATAAATTTCAACAAAAACTTTTGCTTGAGCGGAATTAAGTTAAGGATGAACGCAAACTAACATTCTCTTTATATGACAAACTCTTCTTCAATTTTATCAAACCAAATTATGAAACAAATTAACTTAATTAGATTTTATCTTGTTTAACCCTAAGCATGCAACCAGTGATTAAAGCAAGTAAAATAAAGTAAAGTAATACTCACAATGCCGATGTACGAGGAAAACCCCAATCGGGAAAAAACCTCAGACGGACCAGGCTAAACAATCACTATGATCATGGAATTACAAAGTCAGACGATAGTCTTATACAACAACTCGATCCACCCATGAGACTTGACGCTTCTCGAATCTTCTACTAATCTTCATAGTGCCCACGTAGAAAGTAACCTTCTCCCATGATGCTCGGTCATAGCAGTCGCCTCCACGAATGCCTCGATATCCACCGATACGGCCTTGTGTCATCTACGATGTCGAAATTGGTATCCACTGAATCTTCACCGCAAAACCAGCAATGGATTTTCAATAGAACCTCAAACTTGGTGCCAATAAGATCACAAGAACATATGATAATGAAAATCCCGGATCTTGAAACTCTTAAGGATATTTTATGGAGAAAACACTTCAGAAAATTATGTGCGGAAACCTTTATGTATGGTAAACTATTTTTCGCATTGCACATGCTTCGAGGAAACTGACCACGCCTATTTATAATTATTTTAAGGCGGCAGAGGTATCTCGTTCGAGCGAGATACTGCATCGTTCGAACGACAGCATCACTCGTTCGAACGACAGTGCTTGTCGTTGGAACGACGTCGCCCGGATTTAGAGTTTTGATGCATCCAACTTTGAAAACAGAGTTTTAGTTAAACCCAACTCTTATCCAACTCTAATCCATCCTCATCAGCTCTAAATGAAGTGTAAACATTTAAAACATTTTAAAAACATTTTCTTAAAAATAACATCCTTATTTTTTGTAAAATAAAATTTTGAGTTTCATTAACATTATGCATTCATACCTGTGTGATCTCGGAATGAAATTAGACCTTTAAGACGATAAATTTGCACCAAATAAACTTCGGCATGATTAATTCCTTGTAGCTTTGCCAAAACGTCTTCAATTAAATCTTCGACAAGTCATAGTCTCGTAGTAATCGGACAATAAAAATCTACCTATGACTCAAACGTGTTTTGTTCCGAGAATAAGTCAAAACTACATTAATACTCAATTGGAAATTTGGTCCTTACATACTTTGTCATGTCGTTTGAAGGACATCAGGGAAAAATAATTTTTTATTAAAACTCCGCCTTAGGACTTAGAAAAAAAATATTTTGACGCAAAATGATGCCTCAGATGTTTAAAAACATTTTAGAAAAATTATCCCAACGCCTTAAATGAACCATTAAGGGACCTAAACACAACCTTACCAAAATCTATCTCGCAAAGGCTTGTTTGTTGAAGAATGTTTATATTCGAATCCGTCTTGATGCATGATTGGACTTGAACTTTTCTTTGACAGTTGTAGCGGTATATGACATACTCTGATGTAAATGGACTATGTAAAATATATCTTTACAAATTTTTGATTCCTCATTAGACAATGAGCTTTCATAATCCTCAACAAGACATTTTTTGTTATAATGAATGATCGGAGCATTTAATCTTCTTTTCATTCATCTTCTTATGATTTATAGGTTTATAGGCAAGATTTTCTACTTCAGGGATCATTTAATTCTTGGGCTTTTCTTTTTTTCGTCCCTTTTATATACTTGTCCAATCACTTTCTTTTGAGAATTATTTCACAAGGTTGTTCCAAATTTTGCATGCATCCTTGTAATGTGACACTTTACCTCAAGCATCATTATCTAGAGAAAATATAAGATTTTCATAGCTTTAATATTTAAATAATTTTTTCTCTACCTAATCACGATAAAATATGAATCTATATATAAATTCCATGTAAAGAAATTAACTCATTGAATAATACACAACATTTCTAACTATCTATTATTTGAGATTATCTTTGTCAAATATTGATAGCTCATTTGTTCCCATGCACCACGAATGCCTCATACGTATGACAACACACATAACCCTAATAGCGTACGAATTATATGTGAATCCCTATCATTGTAGGACACACATCAATTCCTCAAGGCTCCATAAAAATGCATGTCACCAACAATTGCAAAATCAGGACGAGAATGCTCACAACGACGATTCAACCTATTCCCGAGGGCTATCCAGAAAGTTTGACATAGTCAGTCACCGAGTCATGACCGACTAAAGTTAACGTGATGACCATGTTCAAATAACATCTAATATTACGATTCCAATCATATATCCCTAGGATAAGCATAGTAGATAGAGACTCTATGTGAAACACAACTAAAGCAACCCAAATAGGCTCAATAGTGGGTACCAATAGAATTTTATCTAAAGATCCGTTTGATAGGGCTTACTTGTCCTGGCAAATGTGGTAAATGATAGTAAACAAAGGTTTTTCCAACCATTTTATACGTTTGATAGCCTTTATTTTTCATTTTGCATGGATATCATGTCCACATACATGATTTGCCCTTTTTTTGACCAATTTGTGAGCAAATTTTGCCTAACTCAATGATAAATTTTTCCCACAAATTTGCCATCGCTATAAAAATAATTTTTTTTTAAACATGTAAATCTCGGTTAAAAGTTTTTTCTTATATTGTTAAAAACTATTTTTTATATGTTTTTTATTTTTCTTTACAACTGTTTTTCACTAAAAAACAGTTTTGTGTTAAAACTATTTTTCTGGAAAAAAAAAGTTTCTCACTAAAAAATGTTTTTTGCTAAAAATCTGTTTTATTTTTTACAAAAAAAAATTATTGTTAAAGTTTGTTTTTCATTAAAAAAAAAATTAATTTTTATTTTTATTTTTCGGTATAACTGCTTTTTTTGCTAAAACTGTTTTTTCACTAAAAGCTATTTTTTGTGATGAAATTGTTTTTCTAAAAAAAAATTCACAAAAACTATTTTCTTTAAATAAAGCTATTTTATTTTGGGGCTAAAAACTTTTTTTTTAAATGTATTTTCATTGCAAACTGTTTTTCTTTTAAAAACTGTTGTTTTCCTCGTTATAACTTGATTTTATTGTTAAAGAATATTTTATAAGAACTATTTTTTTTCATTGTAAGTTGTTTTTGTGTTAAAATTACTTTTTTCAAAACTATTTTTTTGTTAAGGATTTTATTTTGTTAAAATTCAATTTTTTAATATGTCAATTTGTTTTACATTTGTCATTTTTACCATTAATTCTATTAAACATCTCATTTTTGCCACCTCAAAAATTGTTGTTATCATACAACCCTAACATTTTTACCACAAAATTTGACTTGAAATTTTTTGCCATGCCATGGAATATTTTGCCATCGAGACTATTTGCCCACTTTGCAACCAAACGGACCCTAATTGTATTTTTAAGTGACTCTCATCTAATCTAATCTAATCTAATATATAAATATAAAAATGGGGTTTCTCAGAATAGTTTCACCACGTGACTCATCGAATTTAATTTCTCATCCTTCATTAAATTATTTGAAATTTAAGAGAGGGGATGAAGAAACTATTTATATATTTATATACTCTCTCATTGAATTATTTAAACTTTAAGAGATGAGGTGAAGATATGTTATTTTATATTTATATATGAGATCAGGTATATATTACAATTAGATTGGCAACATTTTTTTAATAGAATATGTGTTGTTTCTAAACTAAGATTTATGTGTTGTTTCTAAACTAAGATTTCAAGAACCTCCACCATGTATTGTAATCGAGTCTTCATTCCAGAACTTAGGATCAATTAGAGAGAGAAAGAGAGAGACTCTCATATACACCACTTATACATATCATCTGTGCGGACCAATTTTTTGAAATAGTAAAAAAAATTGAATTCATTTTTTATGTCGTATTTAAACATTTCAGCCGACCCCACAAAACAAACCAGGTCAAAATAATTTATTTTGCTATTTTATAAACTGAAATAGTTTGACCGATTTTTTTAGAATAACAAAAAAAATATTTTTTGAATTGATTATTTTTGTAGAGTCCCTTGAAATGTTTAAACATCACATAAAAAAATCAACTCAAAAATAGTTCTTTTTACTATTTAAAAAAAGAAGGTCCGCATTGGTGGGTCTCATATGTGGTATTTTTTTACTATAAAGTTTGATCACTTTGTATTAAGAAATATGTTTGTATTTTTTGCTTAGATAAAAAGAACATTTCTACTCAACTAAATTGATTATTTATTATTTTATTTTGTAATAAGAATAAAAAGATCTAAGGATAAAACAAATTGCTTTATATTATATCTCATTTCATTACCATTAAAAATTAGGTTGGTTGAAGCTTGACCAAATTCCAAAATATTCATCATTAGATATTTTCTAACATTAAGTTATAGCATTGTATGCAAAACTATTCGATTAGAATTATGTCAAATTTGTTTTTAACACAATCCTTATGGAAAGAGTAGTATATCATAAAACATTGGATACTATTTATTTGATATGAGTATATTAAATATTTCATGTCAATTAGTTTTTAATGCAAATTTAATTCCATTTTTTATGTAATTGTCAACTAATAGAACATTTTCCTCATTAAAAATATTTAGATACGTATTTCTATAATATTTGATTAGCATGTTTCTTTTAGTCTACAAGATTTATAAAACGTCCGCGCATTGCGCAAGGATAAAATTTAGTGTGTATAAATAACACTTCACACTTCCCATTACGAGGAAAAACATTATACCAAAACACGCTTTTAGTAATGGTATATTATCGTTATAAAAAAATGTAACGGTAAAATACTGTTAGAAAAAAGGCATGGGTAATACATTAGTAACAGTAAGTTACCGTTATTAAATCACGTATTACTAACAGAATTTTATTATTACTAATTTTCGAGTTACATTTACTAACTACTAATATACTAATGGATTTTTATCGTTACAAAACATTTCATAATAGATTTCAACACAAAAAATGTAATATATATACACACATACACACACACGTGTGTATGTGTATAACCTCAACAATGAATAATCTGAGAAATAAATATTTATTAATTAATAATAATTTGGCATAAAAATCCATCATAAGTTAGCATTTATAGTATTTCATGACCCTAATCCAGTAAGTTATTTACGATCACGCGCCATAAAATAAAGTATGTAATAAATGATTTCAATAAAATAAAAAATTCTAAGGACAGAAAAAAAATATATTGCGTCTATGATATATTTATTTGTGAGGTTCTTCTTTCTTTATTCATCAAGTATCAGCCTTGAATTCGTGTCTTAAAAAACCCGTGCATTTACAATTAGCCTACAAATAAAAAAAAAGAATATAAGTATCTCATATAATAATAAAAACAAACCTGATAAAAGTCTTTTGCTTTAACATTAGCTTAACAAATTGAAATGATAACCATAAAGTATTTACATAGTTGGGTAAATAAAACACATACATCCATGTGAAAAAACAATTCCTAACTACTTCACATCGATACGTATGTGAACATTAGTGGCATATTAACAAACAACATATGCAATGTCCTAAAGTTCTTTGTGGCCTAATAACCATGTTTGCAATGTTCCAAAGTTGAGATGTAAAATGATTCAATCAAAATTGGTTAATTGATATATGAAGGGGGAAATAACCGAAAAAATGAACATGAAAGGTCAAAATTTCCATTTTGTTAGTGCTATAACTTCCTTCATGAATATGATTATTTAAGCATATGACGTGTATGCAAATAGAATAGAAATATCCCTAAAATGCCATAATTGGTATGATTATATTCAAAATTATAAAATCAAAATAAAATTGAAAAATTCTACTCCTCGCGAGTCATCAAATTCTACTCCATGCGTAAATCATATGACTCAAGCCCGTATGCATCATGTTAGAGGTTCACCAAACAATAGTCTAAAAACCCTATATTCTTTTCATATCATATTAATATTGTCATATTTGAGGCAAACCTGACTTAGAAGATATCCTTAGAAGAAAGAAGACAGAATAGCGATGTTCCAATTAAACTCCTTTGACATTGGAAGTATTGTAATGCTCATTGTAATATATTATAACTTAAAGCATTTAGACAATTGGGCCATTAATTAGTGACAATAGGAGTACTAAATACGAAAAACATTAGATTATATATAAGACACAAATATTATGTGAATCTAAAATAGAAAATAACTCACATGGTCCATGTTACATAAATAAAATACAGAAAAGCAAAGTAGTACTATCACCTAGCGCTTTGAGAATTGTTTTCACCAAGGCCTTATTTAATGAACGCTTTCAACTAAAATCGCCTCACTCGAACCTTATGACGACACAAAAGAATCCAAATTTGAAAATTCAGCCTACATAAAGCATAATATATGTTAACATTAAGATAAAAATATAATTTTACATGGTACAATGTTGGTCATGGTTACACTACCAAGAAAAACGCAAGAATATCTACTATTATAGCACCAGTTATAAGAGGAAGCGTGATATTCCCTTGGATTTAACGGTCAAATGGCTTTGTAAACACATAAAATAGGGTTTATAGTTTGTACGATGATTAACCATTAACAAATACAAGTTTATGCCAATACAACAATGTGAAAAATTACATTCGGTGTCAGAATTATAGAGTAATGATTAATAGAGATCTAGATTAAGCTTAACTTGAATTTAAAATACAAAACACTTTTACCGTGAGTGGTGGGTCGAGTTTGGTTCAAAAACTACACGGAGGTGAATTTAATCACAAGTCCAAGTAGCCCACTCAGTGTTGCTACCACCCAAACACATAGGTAGCCTAATTAGTATTTAAAATGAGAATCAAAAATTAGGATTTAAAATTTAGGTTTTACACAAATTAAGTTTTCTAAACTTCATATTATATAATTAATATACTGAAATATTACTAAACAAAGTTTAATCATTACCAATTTACCGGAGTCACCAAGTTATTGGGTCGGCGTCACCACCATAGTTGGAACAACAGTCTACATGGGTTGGTTGGTTGGTTTCTTTACTTTATTTGGTCTTTGAGAGAAGGTGCGGGAGAATTTTTGTATGAATAGGGTTTTTTAGATGATTAAATGAAAGTGGGAGCTAGTCTTGAGTGATTGGGTTCTTTTCCTAATAGTATGAGAGGAAAAAACTACACATTGTAACCAAGCTAAAACTAGAATATATCAAACTCGAAAGAAAACTAAACTACAGCTATAATACCAGGTCCATCTGGGTCTGGGACATAGGACTTTCTATAAAGTCTAGGATCAATTCCATCAACCTCGATTATAGATACTTAATTGTAATGTGCATTATTTGTCTCTTCAAAAAGCTAACTAGTATCACAACTCCCAACTATTTTGCAATTCTATGCATCCTATAAATTATGTACATCATATGTGTAAGTATACCAAATTTAAAATAACCGGAAAGCCAAGCAAAGCTTGTAAAACAATTAGAATCGGTTATTTTCACCTCAGAATTGTGGGGTGGTCCTTATAAAGCTTTGCTCGCTGAAAATACTCCCGCCTTTGATCTTGGCAAAGGTAATAGCCCTCAAATAATACCTTGAAGAAACCAAAAAGACCATAGGAAAGATAAATCAATATCAATATGTACAGTTAAAATTTTAAAATATAATAATATATGAAATTAAGGGGGTGAGAATGAGGGAAATTTGTGCAAAGAATATGAGTGTATTACAGCCTTTGTACATATTTCATAGTGTTTCTCCTAAATATTGAATAACTTTACAAAAAAAAAAATATCGGAAGCAAATTTTTGTCATCAGAATCTCAACCAGGACATGCACTATCTTATGAGTTGTGGACAAATATAATGACTATGCGAAATAATTACTAGTAACATCTAAGAAGTACTGATACTTATACAAATGATATGTATTTGTCTTTATTTGATATTGATGCATCACCTATACTCTTATATACACGTCTATATTTTAGCAAACAAATGCATAATTTGGGGTACTTGTTTACAAGGTTTGTACATTTGACTATATATGGCGTGCGGCGCCGTACGCGCGCGGGCGTGCGCGCTAAGAAATAAAAGTAATCCTTTTAGTTGGTTATTTAGAAATAAATCCCCAGGGCTGATGTTCAAGTTCCTCGCCTACATATGTGGAAAACTTGGTGTTTTGGAAAGTTGGCATTTTGAAAACACTCCTCCATTTGCGATAAATATGAACAATACTCACACAAAATGTCAAAAACGCATTGAAAATCAGATTCTTTACAAATTACTCAGGTTTGTTTAAAATAAATTTACACTTCTCGAAATCAAGTAAATCAAAGGTAGGGGAAGAAAGGGTCCTCTCAGGATGGACTCAAGATCTATTATCTAGATATTCCCTCACACTGATCCGATACACGAAAATAACCAAATCAATGCTTCGTCAATATAAAAAGAAAACTTTTTTTTAGGAAATTTTCAATTTCCATAGGATATTAGGGATTGCAAAACTTTTAGGTTGAATACCGAAATGAAGATGATTTAAAACCAATACACATAGTTCCAACACTAAAAGATGATTTCAGTTGCTTAACAATAAACTTAGGTCCAATATTAGTCTACTCATTTTTTAAATTATAATCAATGTACGATACAATTTTTTAAAGGTTTTCAATTTCACATTCATACACAACGGAAAATCGGGTTCAATAAAAACAAATTGAACTATCAGTCATATGCAATCTTTAACATATAAATATCTCAACAACGTTGAAAGTTCTACAATCATATTGATACAAGACAAAAAATTTAACTAAATACAAAAATAATGAATGTCTAACCATATGCAATATCTATCTGAAAAAATACATTATATTTAAAGATATACCAATAACAAACATCACATTTAAAATCCAATAAATAAGGAAACTGAAAGTACCAGAAAAGTGAAGTTCCATCAATTATTCATGGCAAAAACTCTATTCTGGAACATCATCACAATCCGTTTAGCCAATTGATTGTTATTTTCCTATATCATTATAATATCATGTCATAAACACAATTTTCTAAGTTCTATTACATCTTCAATTCAATAAAGCAAAAATTAATCAGACATACAAAAATTAAGGCCTTTGAAATATGATTGGAATTTGGGGGGATAAAACATTAGAAGGCTTACAACACAGTGGTTTAAATTTATTAAAATTTGTCTTACCATAATGTTACATAAGATTTTGGCTAAAGACCGTGCATAGTTGATGAAGCGGTGGCCATATATGTGTCTCGCCAGACCCGAGATAACCAACAATGTTTTCTTCAAATATTGGAGAGATGTATGGGATCTAACAGACAACAAAGCCATATATGGATGGGAAAAAGGATTAAAACAAATCAATATCAAATATACTTTTGATATTTAGTTACCTCTCTCAAGTTTGATAGGGATTGGTGATTCTGAAAATCGGTACATAAAAAATAAGAGGAGTTATCCGTTTGACCATTAGCCTAAGTATACTTTTAAAGATATAATATTTAAATATTAATAAGGAATTTCATGAAATATCTATATGGATCTTACGAAATCCCCATATCAATCTAAGATATTCCAAATATATATCGTATGCTACACACCCATGACCTTGGGGTTACTCTTCCATCTAACTTTTATAAATTGTACGATCCCCTACCCCCTTTGAGACTACTCGATACCAGTTCAGTGTAAATTTCCCATCTGATGGCTTCTGTACAACAGGTAACATCTTTTTTAGAACCAAATCGCTGACCTGGAACTTTCTGATATTGACCTTCTTGCCAGGCTATTTTGCCAACTCTTCCTGATAGGCAGCTAAATGTGTCAGAATTTATTCCCTTATTTTCTTAGCCAGATCTAATCCTTGAGCTATTCGGTCGTCATTATGGACATTTTCAAAGATCTCTTATGTGAGTGCTAGGAGTTTTATCTCTAAAGGGATAAATACTTCCATATCGTAGGTAAGGGAGTATGGAGTCTCCATTATTAGCTTTCTAGGGATCATCTAGTATGCCCAAAGAGCAAAGGGAAGCTCATCCACCCATTGCCCTTTGGAATTCTCTAGCCGATGCTTGATTCCTGATAGAAGAGTTCTATCAGTTATCTCTACATATCCATTGCAATAGGGGAGGCTACTGATGCATAGTGAATTCTGACTCCTTGTTCTGCACATAAATTATTAAAGTAGTTATTTTCAAACTGTGTTCCGTTGTTTGTAACTAACGCTCTTAGAATTCTAAATCGTAGGATGATATTCCTCCAAATGGATCTTCTAACGTATGACTTAATGATGTGGGTGAGGGGCTAAGCCTTAGCCCACTTCGTGAAGTAGTCGATCATCATTATTAGATATCTGCAAGTCCCTGGTGCGACATGCAATGGGCCCACTATGTCCATAAGGCCATGGACTGGTGAGGGGGTTCATGTCTCCCATAAGTTGTTTGATCAATAGTCAAAACATATGACAATTGTGGCACTTTTAGATGAACCTCAAAGCATCCTTTTACATGAATGACCACCAATATCCTTGAGAGATAGCCCCGTATGAGAGTAACTTCCACCTATGTGTGCTTTGCAGCTACTTTCATGCATTTCTCTCAAAAGTCCTTCCACATGATCTGGGTGAACACACTTTAGTAGAGGTTCCGTTAATGATCGGTGGTATAGTTTTCCATTAGATTTAAGGCAAAACCTAGCCTACCTAATTCTTAGCTTGTGTGCCTCTTTACTATCTAGGGTCAGCTCACAAGTTCTTAAGTAGAAGATGATAGGATCCATCCAAGATGGAGCTAAATCAACTTAGAGAATGCAGAGACCCTGTTTTGACTCTTTAATGATTGTTCAGTCTATGTATCCCACTCTGATTGTCCTTTTCAGGTTAGTATTGATGTCAGAAGCTAGGGTGGTAAGGGATTTCGCATGGCTATTGTCATTCCTTGAAAGTTACTCCACTAAGGAAGATTCAAACTGTTGAACAATACCTCTTTCCTTATTCATGTGAGCTATTATTATAGAGTCCCTTGCTTTGTATTATTTATTAAGTTGGTTCGCAATCAATCTAGAGTCATAATACACAGTAATGTGCAAGAACCCAAACTGATCTCCATGTGAGGAGCATGTACCATAGACTCATACTCCACCTCGTTAGTTAAGCCCTTAAATCCCAATTAATGGCTTGCTTTATAAGGTGTCCTCGCGGTGTCATTATAATTATCCTAACTCTTGTGACCCTCTCATTTGATGCGATATCCCTAAAAAAATTCCAATATAGTTCATCCTCACCAATCGCTAATGATTCCAGGATGGGATTGGGTTTTCATTCTCGTCTCTTGGTGATATTGAAATTTGTACTACAAAGTCCTCTTATACATGACCCTTAATCGTTATCTTAGGTTTATACTTAATGTCAAATTAATCCAGTTCAAGGGACTACTTAGTCATTCTATTTGAGAGATTGGCCTTCTTTAGTGCATCCTTTAGAGGAAAAGTTGTGGAGAGGATTATGGTAAGAGCATCAAAGTAGTGCCTCGGTTTCCTGGTAACGGTCACCAATGCCAGAACCAATTTCTCAATAAGCATGTATCTAGTGTCCACCTTAAGAAGAGTATGACTAACATAGTAGCCTGACCTTTTCTCTCCATCATATAAATAAACTAGTACAACGCTAGTCACGTAGCTTGAGATAACCAAGTGCAGGTAAAAATCTTCCTCATCTTTTGGAGTTAATAGAAAGGGTGGAGATCCTAAGTGATTTCGAATTCTTTCCAAAGATTGATTGCATTCCCTATCTAGATGATGGGGCTTACTTTTTCAACACTTAGAGGAAAGACTGACACTTATCCAATGATCTTGAGATGCAACGATTTAGAACAGCTAGCATTCCAGTGATGACCTGGATGTCTCCGATGATAATCGACCTTTTGATGTCTTACACAGCCTTGATCTGATCTGGATTTGCCATTATACCTCTATGGGTCACCAAATATCTAAGAAATTTACTATAGTTGACTCTAAAGATGTATTTTGAGTCCTTGAGCTTTATCGTGTATACTCTAAGAATCTTAAAATTCTTTGTGAGGTCTCTAATATGGTTGGTTGCCTGCTTATTTTTTATGAGTATATCGTCAATATATACATCCATGGTAGAACTGATCATCTTCTTGAACATCTTAGTTATGAGCCACAGATAAGTTCCCCATGCATTCTTTAAACTGAAGGGCATTACTTTATAGCAACATAGTCATACGGTTGTGATGAACGAGATATTTTCCTGATCTGGGTCAAATAGTGGTATCTAGTGGTAGCCTGGGTATGCATCCATGAAGCTTATGCGTTGATACCCTATCATGGAATCTATGAGTTAATCTATTTGCGATATTAGAAAGTTATCTTTTGGGCAGTTCCTGTTGAGATCGATGTAATCTATGCAAATTATCCACTTGTCGTTCTTTTTTTTACAATAGCAGTGTTAGAGAAACAATTTAGGAATTAAACTTATCTAATGGAGGTGACCTGAAGTAAGTTATCTAATTCTCTCTCAATAGCTTTCACCTTCTTCGGGGCTAACTTTATGGACTTTTACTTGATCGGCTTGACGGTTAGATCTACATGCAGTTAGTGACGAGTAATCTCTGGGTTTATTCCCAAAAGATCGTACGGATGCCACGAAAAGACATCTGCATTAGTTCTAAGAAAATGAACAAGATGATTTTCTTTATCCTTGGGTAGCTCTGATCCGATAAGGAAATTCCTTTTCGATTGTAATGAATCCAGAGGAACAAAAATGATTTCCTCCAATATGTGTTTGGCAGGAGTCAAAGGATTTTCCTCTTCTCCTGGCCGAAAACCCTTTGGTTGCAACTTAGGTTGGTCGCCTTCTGAATTTCCATTATCTTGATTATCTTAGGCTAATTTTTTTTTCTTTTATGGTTGAGACGAAATAACTTTATGCTTCTACTTTATGTCCCCTAATCTCCACCACCCTCTAGTCGATCAATAACTTGAGCTTCTGGTACAGGGAAGAGGGAAAAATTCTCATCTCATGAAGCCATCCTTTGCTCACTATAGCGTTGTAGGGTGACTCTGACTAGATGATGTGTAACTCGACCTCTTTGTTGGTTGACTCAGCCTTAACTGGTAGTTTAATCTTTCTCGGGGGAGTTTTTTAATATCCATTGAAAATTATTAGCGAGCCTACGTTAGTATCAAGTTCCTTAATACCGAAGCCAATCTTGTAAAACACTGTCAGGTACATGATATCTAAAGAGCTTCCTTAGTCCACCAATACTCTCTTCGCGTCAAAGTTTTCAATTCATAGTGTGAGGAGTAGGGTGTCCTTGTATGGCAGATTCATGGCGACCAAATCGTTATTAGTAAATATAATAGCACGATCAATGTCAAAATCTCTTCTCTTTCTCTTAGAAACGACAAGTTTGGATAAGCCCACTTGAATATCCTGTTGGATGTTGGCCATAATTCTCATATTTTCTTTGAGATTTTTACCAGTGTTTTGGGTTGGATCGATGTATCCGTGAATGGATGCAACCATCCCTACTGGTGTAAGATCCTACTTTGCCTTCTGAACTACATTCATCTTTGTCATAGCTTTTGGCTTCATCGTGTTAATGTTCTCCTTAAGGTTCCCTTCTTGGAAGAGCACTTCTGTATGTTTTTGAACATTTTTTAATTATTCGTAAGGTGTCCATAATCCTAGTGACAAGTGTACCTGACATTGGCATCCCAATCATTTGGATCGTTGGTCATAACGAAGCCAAAAGGCTGAAGCGGGAGAAGAGAGGTCACAGAGGGAGGAGAGAGAATTATAAGAGAAAGAGGGAAATAAATGAGGGAAAGATAAAAGGCTAAAGCGACTAGGGTTTTATTTTAATTAAGTTGTCACGAACGTGACATGGTCAAAGATCGTGATAAAAATGTGTGTTTTTTTGCCACGGTTTTTTATTGTGATAACCTTGGCAGGTGAAGAATGACATTTTTGCCAATTTGTTGTAGTGTCATCTTGGGAGGCCTCTTGAAGTAGAGCTTGTCTTTTATGTGAAGAATAACCTTATAAATGGGCTCTTTGAAGACTGTCTCTAGTGCCTTGTAACTATTCTCACTAACTTAAGACCTGGGGAAACCCTTGGAGGTTTCATTCATGAATCCCTTCTTGGCCAAAGAGAGTTGATTCCTCCATTTAGGGGACGTCTTAGGTTCGTTCTTCGTTTGGTCGGTCGGGGCCTCTGCATTAATAAGATCATCCTCCACCTTGTCATACTTCTCAATATAGGACATAAGATCATCCATTATAGATTTTGGCTTCTTCTCTGGTGACTAATAGAGATCATTCGATCACTCCAAATTGAACTTAAACGAAGAGATCGTTAACATATCATTGCAATCATCAATCTTGTTGTACATCTCCTAGTACCTTTGAGCGTATAAGGATAAAATTTCCAATTTAGTCCATTTGTATGTAATTGATTTATTCTCGTAACAAAACTTTTTTGAGTCGTCAATAGTTTTTTTATCTTGTCACGATACCCACAAATTATATGACATGTGAAGTCGTAGCAGCCAAGCTTTAAAGATAAATCATGCCAAATTTTATTGGTGCACGTTTCACATCTTCATTCAGATTGCATTCTGAGATACTCTCAGGTATGAGCGCATTATGTTTATGGAGTTCGGAAGAGTTTTAATGGATTGAATCTATATTAAAAATGATTTTTAAATGTTTTAAATCATTTATTCTGATCTTATCTACTGTTTAGAGTTGTATGAAACACTGATTTTAGTTTAAGTGGTTCAAACGACATGTGATGTCGTTCGAACGACATCTCAAAGTCGTTAGAACGACTTGAGCATCTCGTTAAAATGACTTGCCGACTTAACTTTCTTATTTGAAGAGTCTTTCTCTCAGAATTTTGGGGTGTACAGAACCAAAATACAGTCTAGAACAGTTTCATTATTCTGCATAAGTTTTCTAAGGTTTTCAAAGATTAAAACCATCCTTAGAGATTAAAGATTCGAGCTTTCATATACAATTGCTATAGAGATCTTCTTTGCACCATCTGGAGTTTATTCATCCATATTGAACAAGTTGTTCATTGGGTTTTGCGATAAAAAAATGGAGGATTCCATGTTCCTAATCATATACGGTTGCCAAAGCTACATCGATGGACACCGAGGCACTCATAGATGCGTGTATCCTCGTACATTCAGCGTTGTTTGTGTAAACTTGTTTATTTAATTTTCTTTAATCACCTAGATGCATGTTTAGGATTAAACAAGATAAAATTGGACTTAATTGAAATTGGTTCACAAACTTGGTGCGTGTTAAAATTGGAAAAAGATTTTTTGAAAGAGAAATTATTTTGTCACCTTAAAGCACACTTTGAAAAAGGGGCTTAAAAATTGGTATCAAAGCAGGTTGCATTTAGTTTGTGTGTAGATCCTTGTTTTGTGATTATTTGGTGCTTATTTGTTTATTTTTTCTCTCGATGGATTCTCAAAGTTTTGACGACTTAAATCTTTTAAATTTGAAGTTTGCAAAACGAATTGAAATTCTTGAAGAAGAAAATTCTCATTTTAAACATATGGTTGAATATTTGTAAACGTTTCAAACTCAAAGAGATATCATTCATGAAAGCTTTTGGAATTGTATGATAACTTTAATTCTTTGAAATTGGCCAAGGAATAGAGTGAGAATAGAGTCCTTATTTTAGAGAAAGAGTTAGAGGACCTTATAAATTCTAGGGTTTGTGTCATTGAAGAAAGTGTTTTGATCAAGGAATATAAGGCACGTGAGAAGACACTTAGAGATAAGTTTTCTCATATTGAGGGGGAGCAAGATAACCTTCTAGGGGTAATTGGAAATTTGAAGAAGGAGTTCCTGAAATTTGAGGAGACTAATTATTTGCACGAGTCCAAAATTTTGAAGTTACAAAATAATTTAAATGACTCGAGTAGCTTGAGTAGTGATGGTGAAGGCTCATCTTGTTCTAGTGCTTCGAATGTTAAAGCCAAAACCATTATTTATGTTAGAGCGTCAACCACATCCCAGGATGTTAAAAAAGGTCAACCTAAAGGTCCCGTTCCATGTTGTGTTTACACATGTTCGCATTGTGGTAAGAACGGTCATTTTTAGGCATTTTTGCTATGATCTTAGACAAGACCTTAGGAAGTTTAAACGTAGTGTCCCGACAGTTCCCAAAACCCATTTTGTTAAGTATACACCTGAATGGGTTAGGAAATTTGTTTTGGAGATGCTAAATGCTTCGTTGGTTGATTCTCACATGATGTTTCACATGCTATTTCCTATAGTTGAATGCTTGCAAGATTATATTTGCCATACGCTAGTCTTTGTTTCATGATATATAACTTGCAAGTGTTATGACGTGTGCATATCTTTGTATTATATTTTTCATTTATTTGAAAAAAATAAAAAGATTTTATTTTGATAAAATTTTTGAAAATATAAAAAGATTTTTGGTTTATATATTTTTGAGAAAATACAAAAAGATTTTATTTTTTGAGGAAAAAATATTTTTTAAAAACACAAAAATATTTTCAATTTATTTTTGTGTCATGAGTTTTCGTGTTTGATGTGGCATATTGATGTGCTTAGACCCCCATCATTTCATTATCCATGTGGCTAGGACGCTTTGTCATAATTATAGATGCTTAGAATGATCTTAACCATTGATTATTGGGGTTGTTTCGAAGTTGATTTGCATTTGGGTTCGACTTTATATATATGACATCATTGCACACATGCACGAGTTTATATGAATGTTTGACTTCTCATGCGTATTTGAGTTTGGTGAGAAGTTCTTATCTCAATTTTGTCATCTATGCGTAATAAGACTTAGGAGGAGATGTGTATGTAATAACCGTTTGTCATGACAATTTAGATTGCTTAAATTGAAAATATGATGAGTGTTCACAGGAAAGGGCTGCAAGAGAATAATAATCCCGTCGTGAAAGCCACCATTCAAAAGATCCCAAGAAAAAATTAAGGCAATAAAAAGAATCATATGCCAAAATAAGCCCAATAAGATTTTTCTAAGTTGAGAAAAATAGAAACCACAAAAGATCTAGAAATAAAAATTTGAATATATGAGGGTGTTTGGATAGAAAAATAACAAAGGATTTGGACCATGAATTCTACTGTTCAAAAATCGTGTCATGGCGCTATTATTTGTAGAATCGTCGAAATTCCGGATTTATGTGCATATTGTTCGTTTAGTTCATTAAACTTAATATATTAATTGTCATATATGGCTAAAACTAAGTTTGATGACATTTAGCTATCGATTAGAGCTTCTTGATAATTTCGATGTGTTCATATTATGATTCATTTGTTATAGTCCACGCCCATTCATCCCATGTCTATGTGTGAGCACATTAATATACAAGTTTTGAGCTAATTTTTAACTCGGCAAAACTTTGCCATTTTTAGAGCTAGTATACAAAAATTATTGAAGTCGTTCAAACAACTTCTGGACGTCGTTCGAACGACATGTCCAAGTCGTTCGAAGTCTGTTTCTAATGACACATTTTTCGAGGAAGCAATTGTGTCAGATATGGTCGTTAGAAGGGTCGTTTTTGAGGTCGTTAGATATGTGCTTGAAAAAGGACCTTATTTTTTTGGGTTATTTTTAGAGCTCGTTCAAACAACATGCCTATATTATTTAAATGACATGGCATAGTTGTTCTAACGACCTACTAAACTTTTTAAGCCCTGTTCTGCTTTTGAACTTGCTTCGTATGTATGCTTATATCTTACTGTTTTGGTACTTTGGGGTTCATTTGGACAGTTTACATGCAATCGATAGTGCTTATTCATGTATTGATTCTTACACTGCATTGATTCGTTTAGTCACATCTTGTCTTAGATTGATGATTCATTCTACGTGACAGTTTTCTAGCTACGATTTGGTATCTCTTGATTATTTTTAGCTGGCTATATACTCATGTTTATCTAGATTTGCTTCATTTGATTATTTCATTCTAGGTATGATGACATTTGTGTATCTTTTTCACTTATATTCTATTCTAGACAAAAAGGGGGAGAGATGGTATGTGATGTAAGGGGAGTAATTTGTTTATTGAGCACATATTTTTTGGCTTTACATATTGGTATCATGTTTTTGATCATATGCTCATACTTTATTGGTATCATGTTGTATTGCACATATTGGTATTTCTCCAGTGTTTAACAAATGATTTGTTTTACATATTGGTATTTTTATATCATTTGTTCCTCCATAGTTAATTGGGTATTTGTCTGTTTCATGTATGTAGGTATTCTTCAGCGATGCGAGATTTCAAGACTACATCACATTCAGAAAGCTCATGCTTACTGGACCTGCATATACTAGTCCTTGTCCTATAATTTTTTATTTTGGTTTTTTTAGAATGGGATTTAGATGTCATACGACTTGAAGGCACAACTTAGGCATTTTATTGTTTGGGTTTTGTCCCGAAATAGTCAGAGGGGGAGATTTGTATGGACAAAATCTCTAATTGAGTACATTTTTAAACAAAACTTATTTGAGTCAGATATAGTATTTTTATCTTGTCACGATACCCACAAAGTCTATTGCGTATTTGTTTTGAATATGTAGCGGCCAAGCTTCAAAGATAGATCATGTCGAGTTTTATTGGTGCACGTTTCATGTCTTCACTCAGATTGCATTCCGAGATACTCACAGGTATGAACGCATTATGTTTATAGAGTTCGAAAAGAGTTTTAAAGGATGGAAAATTTATTTAAAATGATTTTAAAATAATTTTAAATTTTATTCTGAGTTTATCTACTGTTTAGAGCCGTGTGAAACACTGACTTTAGTTTAAGTGGTTCAAACGATATGTGATGTCGTTCGAACGACATCTTAAAGTCGTTAGAATGAATTAAGCATATTGTTAGAATGACTTGTCAACTTAACTTTCTTATTTAAAGAGTTTTTCTCTCATAATTTTGGGGTGTGCCGAACCAAAATACAGTTTGGAACAATTTTTTTATTCTGCATAAGTTTTCCAAGATTTTCAAAGATTAAAACCATCCTTAGAGTTTAAAGATTCGAGATTTCATATACAATTATTATAGAGATCTTATTTGCACCATCTGGAGTTTGTTCATCCATATTAAACAAGTAGTTTGTTGGGTTTTGCAGGGAAGAAGCGTAGGAGTCCGTGTTCCTAATTGTAAACGGTTGCCAAAGCTACATCGGTGGACATCGAGGCACTCTTGGACGTGTGTGTTATGGACGAGTATCGTGGAAGGACTTCTGCATGGGCACTCTAGAGGAGCGATTAAAGTGAAGAAGAGCATCAAGGCTTATTGGGATCGAGTTATTGTGTAAGTTTATCTATCTTCCTTTGTAAAATCGTATCATAGTGATTGTAGGGCTTGGGTCGACCGAGGTTTTTTCCCTTTGTGGCTTCCTCGTACATGCGGCGTTGCTTGTGTGGATTTATTTATTTTACTTGCTTTAATCACTTAAATGCATGTTTAGGATTAAATAAGATGAAATTGGACTTAATTGAAATTGGTTTACAAACTTGGTGCGGGTTAAAATTAGAAAAATATTTTTTGAAAGAAAAATTATTTTGTCACCTTAAAACACACTTTGAAAAAGGGGCCTACAGAGCTTAATTCGTGGGAAACTCTTCCTTCCTTTTCTTAAGAGAGATCATGGAAACAACCCCCTTGATTGCCTTGTTGCTTGTGATAAACTAGGCTGCGAACTACTCGGCTAGGTGTCTAAAAGAGAAGATTGATCTAGGGGTATTTTCTCAAAACCATTTCAGACCGATCTCCCCCATCAGGGCATCGTGATGGTTTCAAAGTTACATATTTTGTCGATAGTGCTTGTTGTGATGGGCAGGATCTTCCTTCCCATTGTATCTTTTCACCTTTAGCATGGAGAACTTTTTAGGTGGTTCAGAAAACTCTATTTTTTCAATAAAAGTGGACGGGGAATAGTGCCCCAGTGCTTTTTAAGCTAGGTCCTTAGGAGTCTGGACTAGATTTTAGTTCAATCTCCCTTCTAATTCTTTCCAGATGCATCTCCTAAGTTCATTGCTCCTTACTCTATTCGGTTGTACCTCTGAACGAGTCAACTTACTATTTTGGGCTAAAACTATCGGTGATTAAGATTGATAAAATTCCTCCCAATAGAACGGTTATCACGTCATTAGTTGCGGTGTATCTCGCAAGGGCTTATTTAATGGGAAACCCTCCCCAACTGATAAGATCTATGATTTCTTGGAAAGTGAGGTCCTTTTTTGTGGTGTTGCTAAGTATGGGAGTTAGACCTGCGATCTTCCGGTTGATGGGTTAATTGTATCTTCAAGCGGGCAATCTCTTTATCACAATCATCCAATATTTCCTCATAAATATTATCCAGTTGAAAAATAACTCTTCCTTTTAGTCGCTTAATCGATGGCACACGGTATCGTCGAATGGTCCCTGATCTCCTAGGCGATCTCCATATGAACCTAGAATGCCATGAAAAATAAGTGAGCGTAACATGAGTATGGTGTCTCCTTACGACATGTAATTTAGATTGAGCACGACTTCTTGCGTGTGTATGGTGAGATTGATTTGCACTCATGATTCAGATTTTAGGCTAAGTGGTTTTGATATGGGTGAGAACTTCGAGTTTCCCACAAATGGCGCCAAATTGTAGGGGATATTAACCCACAACAAAAGTAATATTTGATGATTATCCCTTGAACAAATCATGAACGTAGTAAAATATTAAAGTATACTAGATGTACGTGGTTTGACATGGAGATATGCCCACATCCATGCGGAAAGGGGGAGGCTGGTATTTTATTCGGGAAGAATAAGGGTAATTAGAGTGTTAGGATTGCTAACCGAGAGTCCAAGCCTATGCAGATTATAATCATTATGTTCATAATGGGTCTAGTCGTCCTTATCTATAGGCTTAAAGATCCTACTTATCTAGTTTACTTTATGTTTATCTTAATTACAAGTCATAGATTCATATTGGGGTTGGTCTTCTAACCCATTAATATGATCCTCCAAGATTTGAGTTTATTTCCCCTTATATTTGTGGTCTTCCTGAACTGTGGTCTCCTTAAACCATACTCCTAATATACACCATCCATGTGGCATGACACGTGACATGGTTTTGGCCATTCTCCTTAACGTATGCTCCCCAAATAGAATACGCTTCCAAATAACTATCCAAGTATGCAGAATAGTTTAAAAGGTTTGTAAATGAAGTATAAATCAACTAATTATAGCAACTATGATTTCATGTTATACCAAAAAGAGTACTAAAACCTTGATTATTGTCTGTTATGCGGGGACTCTAGATATGTGCTAGATTATGATCTGAATGATAAGAGAGGTGCACTTTCAAAAGTACATAAAAAGGTATTGAAATATTTCCTTATTAGTCACAGATTGAAGGTATGTTTCATAATACCATTGATAGAGGAGGCAATGACTTAACATTATACGACAGAAGAAAATAATGTGTCATCCTATTGACTCAACCATTTGGGAAAACATATATTTTAATTACCCAGATTTTGCCAATGAATGACGTAATATTCATTTGGCAATATCAACAAATGGGTTCAATCCATTCGATAATCTAATCACCAATTAAAGTGTATGGTCACAGGTCTTAACATCTCTAAATCCCCCCATTCGTTGTGTGAGACTAGGATTTTCTATGCTGTCTTTATTGTTACATGGTCCAAATGTACCAAGTGACGAAATTGATGTATACTTGTCACCGTTGGCGAATGAATTGAATGAGTTGTAGGTAGCGGGCATGAAATCATTTTACTATAGCAAACAAGAAGAGTTCATATTGAAAGCGGGAAATCCACAATTTCTTCACTTATAGGACTTTGTCGGGATATATTGTTTATGATTACTTTGGGTATTCCATTTTTGGAGAGGAAACTGGATATTAAGATCCTAAGGATAATGGCAAAATGATATATAATTTGAGAGTGTTCAATTCTCTAATGACTTAAACTTATTTAATTAAATGTTAACCCACAAACAAATTTTAATTCTCATTAACCCTAAAACATGCAACTATGTGATTCAAATCAAGCATGTAAAGTAATCAAAATTTCAAGAAAAATCCATGAAGGGGCAAAACCTTTTATTTCACTAGAGTTCGCAAATCGCAACTTACAAATACAATAGAGAAATACAGCCTGACGAATCTCCCGCAGGTGACCCTTGTCTACTTTAGCATTGATTCCCACGAGAACCACAAAGATCACAATCTTGATTCAGTAATGATTCCCTTGAGAATCACAAGAACAAAATTAGAGCCTCAATTTCTACAAATTTAGCAGTGAAGACTCCTTCTTCACAAGAGTAACTTCAATATAGAAGTGATTTTGGTTTCAAATATGATTCACAAAAGTACATGGGAAAGATTGTGTGAATCAAAAAGTGTTTTTGTCTTATAAAAAGTGAAGACTTAAAGCAACAGTTCTGCGGTTTTCGCAAATGTAAAGTCTTAACAAAAAACATATTAAAAACAGGTATTTATAGGCGAACACAAATTTTGAGGCGGCACAACCTGGTTCGAAATGACCCTGACCTCATTCTAACGACATGCTTATGTTGTTCGTATGACATAGAGCTCACTTCTAACGAGATGTAAAAATCTAAGACAGTAAACCCTCATTTGAACCTCGTTTAATAAATGTTTCAAACGACCTTCTAACGAAATCCACGTCGTTCAACGAGATGGTAATCTCATTTGAACGAAATTGTCTAAAAAAATAAAATATTTTTAAATTCAAAAATTGTTCCAAAAAATTGTTTGAAAAACTGCCTTTTTTGTAAAAAAAATAGTTTATAAAAATCTCCCAATACTTTGTAAAAAATCAACAAAATAAAACAACAACTATACCGAATATGCGTGAAGTCATGGACCTTGTTAAAGTTGCTTGATAATCGGATCCGTCTTCTTGAATGTGTGAACGTGAAGTGCCATGATGAATTTAACGGGATATGCCATACTCGATGTAAGCAATAACAAAACATTTGCCCATGAAAATCTCCCCTTATGGCTATTCCAGTACAAAATAAAAAATCTGAATTATCCAACAAACCCTATACAAATCTAATACCCTCCTAGAAACCCATAAATGGAAATATACTAAATATGTACAAGTCTTCAAAATCTTCAACTATCCAAATCTTCAATTCTCTTGCTTTATCCTGATTTTCTTTTCGGGAGCTTTGTCAAATGTGCACTTTTCATATGTTCATCAAAGTGTACCTACACACACTAGACAAATAAATATACCTCGTGAGGCATCGAGGCTGAAATAAAATAAAACTTCATAAATCAAATCAATTCTCCCTCATGAATCTAACTGTCACTCTCTCATAATTCGTTCTCGCCCTTTTTATTTGTCCGAAATAGACAAGGAAAAGAAATAAAAAAAGTAATAAAACGGAGTGTGTCACAATAATCATAGAATATCATCACAAATATAATGCAATAATAATCAAGTAATGATAAACGGAGCAAAACCAACTATTTTTTATTTTTCAAAATTTTTCAAGCAAAAAAAAATTACAAAAACAACACACACCATGAACTAACACTAAGATAACCAAATCATTAACGCATAATGAATGGATGTGAACAAATTCGATAGGATAATTAACTCAAACAATCATAACATACGTGCACGATGAATTTTGGATACTCCCAACGAATGAACTCAAAGTTGTCCTTCGGTGTAAAAAATATTAAATTCATATGATATCAACTCAATATAATCAACAAATTAAAGTCTAAGATGATTTTCACACCAATAAAGCCCAAAAGTATGTAATGCTTTTATGAGACTTTTCCAAGACGTGCAAACCCATTGATCTTAGACTAAACTACCTCAAATCTTACATATAGAATATTTCTTTCAACTCTTTTATTTTGAAGAAATCAATGCTCATATGTAGCGAAGCATCAATGTTCTTTGAATTATGGCCTGACACTTTATATTTTTTCTTTTATGTGCCTTTAATCTTTTAGGCCCTTTTCTTTTTGCAAATGGTGACTATTCACCCAAAGATTTCTTCTTTCGCAGCCCGATTTCATTTATTTTAAATTAATACATTTAACAGAGATATAATTTTTAAATTTTCCAATCCGAGCACTAGTTCTTACATACACTACTTTCAGCATCTCGTTTTATCGCATTTGGTTCATTTTAAAGACGGGATTGTGATGAAAGCACTTTGACCAACATGTGACAAACAAGTGCAATGCTCAAATAAATTTGTGCATATGTGAATTAAAGGAGACAACTATTCAAACATGTAGAAAGTAATCGCTAATCAAATCTCAGTGACTCCAACACATTATAAAGTACATGGATGAAATGATGTTGTGTCTCAAAACAATATCAAAGAGTCACGTGGATAATGGAATGATATTGTGACATGGCAATACTAAACGTCCATCCTTATAAGGTGTAAACAAACTGCAAAAATCATTTTGTGTTTTTAAAAAATTCTATAAAAATATTTTTTTTTACTTTTTCATTTATTTAAAAATCAAAAATATTTTTGAATTTTTTTCTTTTCTTAAAAATAAAAAATCTTTTTTAATTTTTCCAATTTTTTCTTAAAGACCAAAAATCTTTTTGGATTTTTCTAAAATATGGAAAAAATATATATATAATACAAGAATAATACAAACTAGCAATAGGCATGAAAATGTGGACATGAAAAACATCCTATGCTAACAAACAAGTCTAAACCTCAATCATTAAGTCCAGAGGTGTTCTCCAAAGGAGGTGACTTCCTATGAAAAATATCTATCAAATCTTGTGAAGTTTTGACCAAATACTCAACTTGCTCCCGAAAACGCTCAAAATTTCTCATGTGATGTGCAGGAGCATGCGGAGTCACATATGTGGGAGAGTGTGGAAACACATGAAGTGGTATATCGTGAAAAATACCTATGAGACACACTACCCAACTGAAAACAAAATTCCCTAAGGTGTTTTCTTTACTTGCAATGGGAACAAAAATACATGGTCTTAGGAACACCTCTCTCGAAATATATACGACGCGCTCTTGTACTAGGAAACGGACGCCTAGGTGGGTTAAGTTGAGAACCATATGGATCTATCAAAATCTCAAAAAATGGCTCGGGTGCAACATGGGAAGTGGACGCACCGTCATAACCTATTCCTAGCTTCTCAATATTACCCAAAGCGGGACCGAGGAACATCTTTTCAACCTTCTTAGATGTGCCCTCTAAAGTAACATTGACCTCCCGGCCACATTCGAGATCTCTCTCAAGTTGGAATACGTGAGCTACAAGTTTCTTATGAGTCTCCAATGAAGATTGAATATCTCCCGTAAAACAAGCCACGGTGTTAATCAATTAAATCTTTTTCCGGCCTACGACGATCAACTGCTCACATAAAGAAACCGTCACCTTCACGAGTTGAATCGCCGATGACTCACACACCCTCAAAACTTTCACCTCTCTCTAAGTCTAACACCTTAAGACTCAAATTTTTATTCAACTTTTTGGTTTTCAACATCTCGGTGTATAAATCACTAAAAGCTTTTTGGAGATCCCCTTTTCCCTCACTTGTAATTTCATCCTCACACTCACTATCTCCCGAATGACTTAAAAACTCATCCAGGCTCTCAAGTTTACAAGTGTCCTCATCATCGTGGGACAAACTAGATGTGCCCCCCTGACTATCCATGAAAGCAACGCACTTTTCATGTGGCGATTCTCCATCAAAATCAACCGACTCGATATTACTATCGCTAAGAATGGCTTTATTAGTAATCTCTTTGCCATTTGTCTTTAGCCTAGTGGAACACTCAAACGACTTGTGCCATTTACCCTCGCACTCAAAGCATCTTATCTCTTCCTCTTTCTCACCGCTATCCTTGACCTCATATTTCCTTTTATTTTTCTCAAAAATATTTTTACTGGAAGAATTATTTTTCGAAAATTTGATAAACTTTTTTTAAAAATTCGCAAACAAGGCCAAGTCATCAACATTAAAATCTCCCTCATATTCAGACTCGTAAACTTTCTTTTTTTTCTTTTTCTTAATTTGAGACTTTAAAGCTACCCTTTATCCTTAGGCTTAATGGTTTTGGAAAAGATATCGATCTCATAAGTTTGAAGGTCGCCTACGAGTTCTTCTAATCTAAGAGAGTTTAAGACCCCTAAAGAGTTTAACACGGTGACCTTAGGAATAAATTGGGAAGGGAGTGACCTCAAAATGATTTTCACGACTCTCAAATCCTTACTTTGCTCACCTAAATTAAAACTCGTACTAACAATGTAAGATAACCTAGCATAAAATTCATCGAATGACTCGGACTCTAACATAGTGATGGTCTCAAACTGGGTGGTCAAATTTTAAAGCTTAGACGCCTTGACATCGTTGGTACCCTCATGTATCAATTGGAGGATATCCCATGCTCCTTTAGACATAGTGCACGTCATGATGCGGCGAAACTCATAGGGGGTGACGGCTCCGAAAATAGCACTAAGGCTGTAGGAGTTGTAAGTACTCCACTTAAATTCATCGTCAGTCAAGGAAGAAATAGGTTTGGGATTAGTGGCATTATCAATAGTGACACTGTGAAGAGTCCACTCTCTTTCACAAACAAGATAGACTCCTTCATCAATTGCCTTTAAATTAGATCTCACATGGGCTTTCAATAGGCATAATTCGATCCATCAAAAATTGGCATCTTATTATATAAGTTATCCATGAGAAAATTGGCGATTTTTCAAAATAATTGATATCTGAGAAAATTTTGTGAAAAAGGGATCTTACGAAAATTTGGTGAAACACGCTCTGATACAATTTTGAGAGTGTGCAATTCTCTAATAACTCAAACTTATTTAATTAGATATCAACCCACAAATAAATTTTAATTCTTATTAATCCTAAAACACGCAGTTATGTGATTCAAATTAAGCATGTAAAGAAATCACCATTTCAGGAAAAATACCTAAAGGGGCAAAACCTTATATGTTATTATAGTTTACAAATCGCAACTCATAAATACAATAGAGAAATACAGACCGACGAATCTCCCACAGGTGACCCTCGTCTACTTCAGTAATGATTCCCATGAGAACCACAAAATTGCAATCTTCCTTCGGCAATGATTCCTTCGAGAATCACAAGAACAGCAGTAGAGACTCCCTCTCTACAAGGTCAGTTAGTGAAGACTCATTCTTCACAAGAGTAACTTTAATATAGAAGTTCTTTGGGTTTCAAATATGATTCATAAAAGTATATGAGAAAGATTGTGTGAATCAAAAAGAGTTCTTGCCTTATAAAAAGTGGAGACTTAAAGCAGCACTTCTGCAGTTTTCGTAAATGTAAAGTCAAAACAAAAAACTATAAAAAATGGGTATTTATAAGCGGATACAAATTTCGAGACAACGCAACCTCATTTGAACAAGAACTCAACCTCGTTCTAACGACATGCTTATATCATTCGAATGATATAGAGTTCGCTTCTAACGGGATGTAAAAATCTAAGACACTAAGCCCTCGTTTGATAAATGCTTCAAAGGACCTTCTACCGAGATCCAGGCCGTTCTAACGAGGTGGTATCTTGTTTGAACAAAACTGTCTTAAAATAAAATATTTTTAAGTTAAAAAATTATTCGAAAAATTATTTGAAAAACTGCCTGGTTTTGTAAAAAGTCAGTTTATATAAATCTCCCATACTTTGTAAAAAAATCTACGAAAAATAAAATAACAACTATACCAAATATACATGAAGTCGTGGAGTTTGTTGAAGTTGCTTGATAATCGAATCCGTCTTCTTGAATATGTGAGCGTGAAGTGCCATGATGGATGTAACGGGATATGCCATACTCGATGTAAGTAATGATAGAAAATTTGCCCTTACATAATTTTCATAGGATATTATAGCCTACCGATCAGAGGTTTAGATTTGATAAAAGTTTTAATTTTTTGTAGGGTGGGGTCAAACATAGGCAACCTCCGAGAAAGGTTTGAGGTTCAAAATTTGACACGAGGACCTCTAAATGTGGAGCTAATGTGCTGAGGAATAAACCTAATTCAAAAATGTCAAGCATAAAAAACCCTTGTGGAGAATGAAACCAAGAAAAAAAGGCACGGCCTCGCAGGTCAATATTATTTGACTTGTCTTATTGAAAGGGTAACCTCATACGTCATGTTTTAGATATCATCTATCTCGAGAATAATATCATCGAACATCTTTTGAGCACGTGCCTAAGTGTAATTCATTAAAAATATAGAGATGAGTCACAACATGATCTTAAAGTGTTAAAAATTAAACCCAATTAAGGTTGATAGAAGACAGTAGCGGGTGGAATATAATTTCACCCAGGGCATGTACTTTTACGAGCGAAGAAAAAGGTGCTTTTAGACACACTTCATAATATGAATGTTACCTTTAATTTTTCATCAAAGGTATATCGTGAAAAATACCTATGAGACACACTACCCAACTGAAAACAAAATTCCCTAAGGTGTTTTCTTTACTTGCAATGGGAACAAAAATACATGGTCTTATGAACACCTCTCTCGAAATATATACGACGCGCTCTTGTACTAGGAAACGGACGCCTAGGTGGGTTAAGTTGAGAACCATATGGATCTATCAAAATCTCAAAAAATGGCTCGGGTGCAACATGGGAAGTGGACGCACCGTCATAACCTATTCCTAGCTTCTCAATATTACCCAAAGCGGGACCGAGGAACATCTTTTCAACCTTCTTAGATGTGCCCTCTAAAGTAACATTGACCTCCCAGCCACGTTCGAGATCTCTCTCAAGTTGGAATACGTGAGCTACAAGTTTCTTATGAGTCTCCAATGAAGATTGAATATCTCCCGTAAAATAAGCCACGGTGTTAATCAATTAAATCTTTTTCCGGCCTACGACGATCAACTGCTCACATAAAGAAACCGTCACCTTCACGAGTTGAATCGCCGATGACTCACACACCCTCAAAACTTTCACCTCTATCTAAGTCTAACACCTTAAGACTCAAATTTTTATTCAACTTTTTGGTTTTCAACATCTCGGTGTATAAATCACTAAAAGCTTTTTGGAGATCCCCTTTTCCCTCACTTGTAATTTCATCCTCACACTCACTATCTCCCGAATGACTTAAAAACTCATCCAGGCTCTCAAGTTTACAAGTGTCCTCATCATCGTGGGACAAACTAGATGTGCCCCCCTGACTATCCATGAAAGCAACGCACTTTTCATGTGGCGATTCTCCATCAAAATCAACCGACTCGATATTACTATCGCTAAGAATGGCTTTATTAGTAATCTCTTTTCCATTTGTCTTTAGCCTAGTGGAACACTCAAATGACTTGTGCCATTTACCCTCGCACTCAAAGCATCTTATCTCTTCCTCTTTCTCACCGCTATCCTTGACCTCATATTTCCTTTTATTTTTCTCAAAAATATTTTTACTGGAAGAATTATTTTTCGAAAATTTGATAAATTTTTTTTAAAAATTCGCAAACAAGGCCAAGTCATCAACATTAAAATCTCCCTCATATTCAGACTCGTAAACTTTCTTTTTTTTCTTTTTCTTAATTTGAGACTTTAAAGCTACCCTTTATCCTTAGGCTTAATGGTTTTGGAAAATATATCGATCTCATAAGTTTGAAGGTCGCCTACGAGTTCTTCTAATCTAAGAGAGTTTAAGACCCCTAAAGAGTTTAACACGGTGACCTTAGGAATAAATTGGGAAGGGAGTGACCTCAAAATGATTTTCACGACTCTCAAATCCTTACTTTGCTCACCTAAATTAAAACTCGTACTAACAATGTAAGATAACCTAGCATAAAATTCATCGAATGACTCAGACTCTAACATAGTGATGGTCTCAAACTGGGTGGTCAAATTTTAAAGCTTAGACGCCTTGACATCGTTGGTACCCTCATGTATCAATTGGAGGATATCCCATGCTCCTTTAGACATAGTGCACGTCATGATGCGGCAAAACTCATAGGGGGTGACGGCTCCGAAAATAGCACTAAGGTTGTAGGAGTTGTAAGTACTCCACTTAAATTCATCGTCAGTCAAGGAAGAAATAGGTTTGGGATTAGTGCCATTATCAATAGTGACAGTGTGAAGAGTCCACTCTCTTTCACAAACAAGATAGACTCCTTCATCAATTGCCTTTAAATTAGATCTCACATGGGCTTTCAATAGGCATAATTCGATCCATCAAAAATTGGCATCTTATTATATAAGTTATCCATGAGAAAATTGGCGATTTTTCAAAACAATTGATATCTGAGAAAATTTTGTGAAAAAGGGATCTTACGAAAATTTGGTGAAACACGCTCTGATACAATTTTGAGAGTGTGCAATTCTCTAATAACTCAAACTTATTTAATTAGATATCAACCCACAAATAAATTTTAATTCTTATTAATCCTAAAACACGCAGTTATGTGATTCAAATTAAGCATGTAAAGAAATCACCATTTCAGGAAAAATACCTAAAGGGGCAAAACCTTATATGTTATTATAGTTTACAAATCGCAACTCATAAATACAATAGAGAAATACAGACCGACGAATCTCCCACAGGTGACCCTCGTCTACTTCAGTAATGATTCCCATGAGAACCACAAAGATTGCAATCTTCCTTCGACAATGATTCCTTCGAGAATCACAAGAACAGCAGTAGAGACTCCCTCTCTACAAGGTCAGTTAGTGAAGACTCATTCTTCACAAGAGTAACTTTAATAT
Organism: Sambucus nigra; assembly: GCA_949130495.1. Taxonomy (NCBI): domain Eukaryota; kingdom Viridiplantae; phylum Streptophyta; class Magnoliopsida; order Dipsacales; family Adoxaceae; genus Sambucus; species Sambucus nigra. The sequence goes on from OX422223.1 coordinate 290,912,436, forward strand.
AGAAGTTCTTTGGGTTTCAAATATGATTCATAAAAGTATATGAGAAAGATTGTGTGAATCAAAAAGAGTTCTTGCCTTATAAAAAGTGGAGACTTAAAGCAGCACTTCTGCAGTTTTCGTAAATGTAAAGTCAAAACAAAAAACTATAAAAAATGGGTATTTATAAGCGGATACAAATTTCGAGACAACGCAACCTCATTTGAACAAGAACTCAACCTCGTTCTAACGACATGCTTATATCATTCGAATGATATAGAGTTCGCTTCTAACGGGATGTAAAAATCTAAGACACTAAGCCCTCGTTTGATAAATGCTTCAAAGGACCTTCTACCGAGATCCAGGCCGTTCTAACGAGGTGGTATCTTGTTTGAACAAAACTGTCTTAAAATAAAATATTTTTAAGTTAAAAAATTATTCGAAAAATTATTTGAAAAACTGCCTGGTTTTGTAAAAAGTCAGTTTATATAAATCTCCCATACTTTGTAAAAAAATCTACGAAAAATAAAATAACAACTATACCAAATATACATGAAGTCGTGGAGTTTGTTGAAGTTGCTTGATAATCGAATCCGTCTTCTTGAATATGTGAGCGTGAAGTGCCATGATGGATGTAACGGGATATGCCATACTCGATGTAAGTAATGATAGAAAATTTGCCCTTACATAATTTTCATAGGATATTATAGCCTACCGATCAGAGGTTTAGATTTGATAAAAGTTTTAATTTTTTGTAGGGTGGGGTCAAACATAGGCAACCTCCGAGAAAGGTTTGAGGTTCAAAATTTGACACGAGGACCTCTAAATGTGGAGCTAATGTGCTGAGGAATAAACCTAATTCAAAAATGTCAAGCATAAAAAACCCTTGTGGAGAATGAAACCAAGAAAAAAAGGCACGGCCTCGCAGGTCAATATTATTTGACTTGTCTTATTGAAAGGGTAACCTCATACGTCATGTTTTAGATATCATCTATCTCGAGAATAATATCATCGAACATCTTTTGAGCACGTGCCTAAGTGTAATTCATTAAAAATATAGAGATGAGTCACAACATGATCTTAAAGTGTTAAAAATTAAACCCAATTAAGGTTGATAGAAGACAGTAGCGGGTGGAATATAATTTCACCCAGGGCATGTACTTTGACGAGCGAAGAAAAAGGTGCTTTTAGACACACTTCATAATATGAATGTTCCCTTTAATTTTTCATCAAATTTTTAGAGGATTATGAGTTATGCCACACATGATCTATAAAAGTGCAAGTCTCACGATTGGCATGTGATCATGCAACTGGTCCCTTTTATTATTTAAGCATTGTTTCTTTGAGTAAAAGGATTTATGGAGGGCCATTATGCAAATTAGCCTTTATCTTACACTTTTGTGCGCAAAAGTGGTCAACTAAAAGCACATCGTGGCTGCAAAAGAAACTCTAGCTGAAGCAGCTTTTGTAATTGATAAGTACTCCCCACCACCCTGACATTATTTGACATTAGTATTCACTTGTTAATGCACTTATGCAATGATGCGCTTATTTGCGGCGCGGTAAGATATCGTTGGATGTACATGTTTGAAAGGTATACTTGCTAATATAAGTTGATGATGGTTTAATTTTAGTTAATTAATGTGATATGTGGGTTGGTAAGTTTTGATAACTTTAATATATATATATGAAAGTTTTCAAAGAGTATGTTAAGAATAAAAGGTACATTGAAGGATCTATCGCTGAGGACTATATTATTGTGGAGGCATTCGTGTTCACTAGGGAATATATACCCGACCCTATCATTGTAGCTGGTGGAGATGAGCTCGCTTATGAGGGTGTACAAGTCATGGGCAAACGAGTTAAACTCACGAGTTTATAATATGATCAAATGGCTCGTCATATGTTTGAAACCCATGAAGATGTCGATAAATGGAGAGAGTAAGTTTATGTTGTAATACTTGATAATTTTGTCATCATCCAATTATTCTCAATATTTTACTTCGTGTTGTTATCCTATATATTGGATCACCATCTTGATAAATTTTTCCATTCAATGTAAAAGATAATATGCCCAAGAACAATAAAAAACTAAGAACGATTATACATTCAGAAAATGAATTTAGAATTTGGGTGCCACATGAGATAATTATTATGTCAAATGTCCCTTATCAATTAATAAATAATTTTAAGCTTTAAAAATTATCAAATTAGATTATGTAATCCATAATTTCAATTGTTGAAGATGGGTGATGTCAGTTAAGTCTTGATCGTCTCGCCAATGGACCCAACTTCTTGGCACATAAGTTTAAAAGTATCATCTGAATGATTATCTATTTTTATCGCGGGTGTACGAGCAGAATACATCATTATAAAAAAATGACATTTAATATAAGTCTTTTACATATTTTTTAGGGCGAGTGCTAAAGACGAAAATCTTGTTGAAGCATAAATGACTTACTATGGTATAATTAGAAAACATTTTTAAATTAGACAATGCATATTTCATAGAGATTGTGTATTACTATGGGTGGGTAAGAGTCGAGGAAAAAAATGCTTGTAAAGTTAATTCGACTACCGATCTAATAATGATATACTTGCCCAAGATAAAGAACAAGGAATATACGAATGATGAGTCATTTTTATGTGCATTTAAAAACTCAAGCAAGTTACTCGGAGTATATTAACAGTGAACTTACACGCGCCAAAGTGCCTGACCAGTAGCATGGATGACCTGACAGCTCCTACCGACTATCAATCCGTTTTAGATGATAACCCAATCTTAAAGAAATTTGTATATACTTTATACGAGTAGAGTTATTTGGGATGTAAAATGTAATCTCAATCTATTTTGATAATTTTAGTCGGGAGCATTATGAGGATTTCAATTTTTAATTTCTAATATGTAGTTTGTTAAACATAGTGTGGATCTGAAACTCTAATTTATCATTCACGAACTCTATTGTGGGTTGTTATACTAACTCCAAGGCTTAAGCTTGGAGATAGGGCGTTAGGAGGTGAAAATATAATTTAACAATAAAATTGCTTAAAAATCATCACGATCATGTTACACGGCACAAAACTAGCTTATAGAAACAACTGGTGCATTCGTGTACCTCATAGGTTGAGAATTTGGTAGATAATTAAAAAAAAAAGTAAGGCTTAGGCTTGAAAATAGGTTGTGAGGAGGTGAAAATATAATTTAAAACCAAAATTGTTCAAAAATCATCACAGTCACATCCCATGGAACTAAGCTAACTTGTAGAAATAATTGCTGCACTCATGTACTTCACGAGTTGAGAATTTGGTAAAAAAAAATTCAAAAAAACAAGGCTTAAACTTGAAAATAGGGTGTTTGGGATGAAAACATAATTTAATAACAAACCTACCCAAAAATCATCACAATCACATCACACGACATTAAACCAACTTGTAGAACAACCGATGCAATTGTGTAATTCAAGGGTTGAAAATTCAATACAATTTTCAAAAAAATAATACTTAAGCTTGAAAATATGGCGTTAGTGCTGAAAACGTAATTTAACAACAAAGCTGCAAAAAAATAAGGTACTAAACTAACTTGTAAAAACAACCGGTGTGGTCGTGTACTTCATGGGTTGAAATTAGGTGCAAAATTAAAAAAACCTAGGCTTAAGCTTAAAATTAGATCTTTAAGGGGTGAAAATATAATTTAACCACAAAACTGCCCAACAATCATCAAGATCACGTGACACAATACTAAACTAACTTGTAGAAACAATCGGTGTAATTATGGACTTTATGTGTTAAGAATTTGATATAAAATTTAACGAACGAAGGCTTAAGCTTGAAAATAAGGCGTTAAGGAGTGAAAACGTAATTTAACAACAAAACTGCTTGAAAATCATCATGATCACATCACACAATGCTAAACTAACTTATAAAAATAACGAGTACAATCGTGGACTTCACAAGTTGAGAATTGGGTAGAAAATTAAAAAAAGGCTCAAGCTTGAAAATGAGGTGTTAGGGGTGAAAATGTAATTGATTAATAAAACTTCCCACGTCTCACAACACTAAACTAACTTATAAAAACAGTCGGTGCAGTCGTATACTTCACGGGTTGAGAATTTGGTAAAAAGTTCAAAAAACCAAGGATTAAGATTGAAAATGAGGCGTGAGGGGGTGAAACCATAATTTAATAACAAAACTGCGCCAAAATCACCATAATTATATCACAAAACTCTAAAAAAATCACCATGATTATATCACACAACACTAAACTAACATGTAGAAATAATTGATGTAGTCGTGGACTTCACGGGCTGAGAATTTGGTAGAAATTTAAAAAAATCAAGGCTTGAGCTTGAAAGGGTGGTGTCAGGGAGTGAAAACATAATTTAATAACAAAACTGCCAAAAAAATATCACAAACGTGTCACAAGACACTAAACTTACTTGTTGAAACAACTAGTGTAGTAGTATACTTCACGGGTTGAGAATTTAGTAGAAATTAAAAAAATGCTTAAGCTTGAAAATAGGGCATTGCGGGATCAAAAACGTAATTTAACAGCAAAACAACTTGAAAATCATTACGATCACGTCACATGGTACTAAACTAACTTGTAAAAACAATCAGTGCATTCGTATAGTTTGCGAGTTGAGAATTTGGTAAAAAATTTAAAACACCGAGGCTCAATCCTATGTTATTTTATGAATAGTTTTTATTATTTAAATTCTTATATCCCTATTGATTATATCTATTTTATTTATGTCATATGTTATGATAATGAAGTCTATTATTTGTAGAATATGTCTACATCAGATCGTTGGACTCGAGACAAAGCGAGGGGGGGGATAAGGAATTGACGAACCAAAATCCCATTAAGTTCAACAACTATAAGGAGTCATTCAAAACAAGAAGACTCTAATGTTAAGATCGTGCGAATCGATGAAATCAATAATTGGTTTCGGATATGATAACAGGAGGAATGAGCCCAACGAGCTGAAGATGGCCATTGAGGGGCCTTACAGGTTTTAAAATCTCAATATTTATATCAAATACTGGACTTTCATAGGAGATTTATTATTTGTTTTTAAATGTTAATTCACTAACTTTCTTATTTTATTTTTTTGGACAATAATAATTTAACTTGCGCTCGGAGTCACGGGATAGTGTATTAGTCACTATACACAACCAATGGAAGGCATGGAAGAAGAACATTTATACCCGCTAATTTGGGAATGACCGAGAGCCCTTGTTATAATGTAAGGACATCGTCTCCGAGAAGGAGCCAATCACATTGGCCGTCTAGTAGGGGTTTATGGATTTTGAGGCGTCTGAAAAACAGTTGTCCACCCGTGGCTTGGTGAAGACTAACCAGTCAAAAAAGGTGGATGTGCACTACTCTAGGCATACATCTTATGCGAAAGTGGAGCTTAGGATGGTAAGTAACTTTCTTTAATTTGGACACGTTTGTTTAATGGTCCAAAAAAATATTATATTAATCTAATCGATATAGGAGTATGGGAGTGGCCCAAAGGGAAAGCCATATAGGATAGAATCCTTTATAAATATTCAAATGAAGAAGGATGAGGCTGCTAATTTACAGGTCATTGAGACTTTGGTAAGTTATAATTGAAACTATAATGTCGATTTTAGTAATTTATTAATATTATTTTTCAAAGTTAATGATGTGTTTTTATACTGCTTCAAAATAGGACAAGGGAGTGGAACAACAACCAGAGTGATGTCGATAAGGCATCTCTGAGGACGGATGCACTGATCTAAGTGTTGGGCCAAAATAGAAAAAAGCATACTCGGGGTGTCATCTCCCGGATAGGAAAGTCGAAGATGTTGGTCCTTGCTTGCGATAATAGTGAAGTTGACACGTATTTATCGAACACGGGCTTGAAGTTGTAAAATCTCCAACACATCATGAACCATATGTTCGAATGGGTTAAATGGGTAGTCACGAATTTGGGGAATGGGAAGGATAAATGAAAGAGTAAGGAGAAGGTTAGTGAGGGGAACTTTATTCCATCCCCTTACCAATGACGGGCGGATCATCATCCCCTTATGATATATACTCTACCCCAACTCCATTATTCCTATTCCATTTTAGCCAACTTGAGTGAGAGTTCATATCCGTGACACGCGTGGAAGTGTTCAAATTTCCAATGGAGTGGAGGATCCGAGCACAACTGTGGGTACCATAGTGCACAACCTCCCACTTAAGCCATACGAGTCACGGGTCCAAGTGGATGAGGTGTTCTAGGGAATGAGGATGATATGTTATGGTTGGAGGAGCAAGGCGATATATAGCATATCAGCGATGCGGTGGAGTCATTTATCATTTAATCGACTTTTCTCCTCGATCATTATTGATCTTTTGTATTTTTATACTTATGATTAAACTTGGTTTAATGTAATTAAACTTGCTTATTTTTTTATATAATTAACTTAAATTTTATGCAATTTAGTTTGATTTGTGTAATTGTGTATTTGATCTTGACTATTTTTTAATGTATATTATATTGTGTTGTTGTTTGATATGAATAAAAATTGGTCATTTTGGAATGTTTGAAGTATGTTTTCTACTGGATAGTAACCATTGCCCAATATTTTCATCTTCTGGGTTATAGTTTTGTCATGGTCCTTGATCATAAGAAGAGCGTGATAAGGCCATAACAATACATATTGTCTCACAGTAATTGACCGTAACAAGCCTGTGATAAAAAAATGTTGCCAAGGTCCTTAACCGTGACATGAGTTGGTCACCCCCTTAATTTGACCAATATTCATAGGGAAAATGACCATGATAACAGGGTGTTGTCTCGATCCTTGACTATGACACAAAGACTTGTCACATCCAGAATTATCATGGTTCTTGACCGTGATAGCTTCCTTTTGTCATAGTTATGGTTCTTGGACCATGATAACTTCCTTTTATCACAGTAAAAGATTGTGATAAGAGGACTATTTTGGTGTGGTGCTCTCTAGCATCGGTAGGATCTTTAAGGGACCAACAATCATGGTAAGATTCATAGCATAAATTTGGTTTCCCGTTAACATAGTAGACATCCATTGGTTTGAACTCGTATTATACTATTTGACCAATAGTTAGTAAGTTAACCATTGGACCATTTAAAGATGGATTAAAAATCTACTTATATAGTTTCCATGGAGTATAAAAGAGTTAAGACATAACCACTTCTTATAGATTAGGAAGTAACTACTACAACATCCCATATTTCTGCGCATTTAATATTTAATTAATTCGGTTAATTTTAAATTACATGTGTGTCGTAATTTAATTGAATTAATTAGTATTAGTATTTGTTTAAATATTAATCTGGGGAGTAAATGGTTAATATTTATGAAACTTAAATTACTAAGTGAATAGTAATTATTTATTTACTTCATAACGAGTGATAGTGACGTGGCATTAATTTATCTCAAATGGGAGTCGGGTATAAACTATATTGGGATTGAGATAAGGACTTTTAGAAAAATAATTTGGATGATAATTCTGAGTGTACAGTTGATTCCGAATAGGTCAAAATAGTCGAAAAAGAATACCTGGGGGTAGTAAATGGGTCTCGGGGCATTTTTAGGCATAACCGGGTCCACACGGGAGTGTTTGGACCATTTTAATAAAGCCCACAAGCCTAAAAATAGGATTGGCTTAATAAAACCTAAAAGTGAGAGGGGGTGGCAGCCACAACTCATTTTAGAAAATCTAAGTATGTAGGGGAGAAAAGAGAGAGAAATTGGAGAACCCTTGGGAGCCAAAATCAAGAACAAGTTTGTGTCCTTCATCAAATCACCATCTACATCAATGGATTCAGACCGTACGAAATTCACCAAGCAAGTGGTTAATTTTCTTCAATATAAAATTGTGATAATAAATTCATATCATAGTGGGTGTGATATAATTCATTATTTTGGGTTGGGTTAATACATAAATTAGGTTTAATTTATGAGACATCTCGTGTGAATTTTATGCTAAGGAAGATCGTGATAACAAGTCTACTGTTGGAGAAATTATATTGCAATTAGAATCTGGAAATTATCTGGTTTAAATGGTTAATTGTTGAAGTCAGATGGGGGTGTTATGAATCGTTGGTGGTTAGGCTTGTAAATTTAGAGATGATTAATGGTGGACTGAACTGCTTGAGAATTAATTTTGTGTCATTGGTAGTTAATAAGAGTTGAGCTTAATCTGGTGGAAATTGTGTGGGTTATAAAAGCTTACAGTAGGTTTATAATCTGGGAAAAATAAAGGTTAGACGACGCAAGGAAGAGGAAGATGAGGAGAGAGAAGATCACCGCTCCTTCGAGCGACGTGGTTTTCGTTCGAGCGATGCAGTGGGCCGGGCCCAATTTGTGTTAGCTTCTGTTTTGGGCCGGAAGAAATAGATTTTTGTGGTTTTAGTTAACCCAATAAGGAATTTTACCCTTTTTGTAATTAGGGATTAAGGGAGATTTAGTATATTTATTTGTGTAGAGGAAAAATGGACTAAATCTACATGAGAGAATTTGGTGATAAATTCTAAAAAGTGAATTACGGACCAAGGGAGTGTGTCCGGGTAATTTGGTTGAGTGACACCATTATAACCAATTAATTGATGGGAACGTTAATTAAAGTTTAGAGTTGGGGAATTGACTCGGATATTTTGGGCTACTATGAGTGTTTAAGCATGGATTTGGCCGGGTTAATTTATGATATGGAATATTAAAAATAAAAAAGGGTGTTAACCTAAATAATGGTATTTTGAGGAATAAATTATGAGAGATGGAATTTCGGACCGAAGGAGTGAGTCTGGGTATTTTAGTTGGGTGACACAACTTGAGTGATAAATAAATAAATCTGGGATTTATTTAAATTACAAGTTGGTATATAGACTTGAGAATATTAGGCTAATGTTACGGTAATTGTGCACAGAGTAGTAGGGATTAATTAAATATTGTATAGTGTGTGTGTGTGTGTATATATATATATATATATAAAATGCGGTGATTGTGTAGTGTATATACATATTGTGTGTGTGCTTTATAAATATTGGTGTGAATAATATTTATAGGAATACATACCCCTCTAGTGCTATCACAGGAGGCTGCGCGATGTGGGTGAATCCCCTGGCTTGAGGAGCAGGGCGAGTATAATCCCCATGTCATAGTCGTCCAGGAATTTTATCGTGTGATTTATTTTCAGGGGTGAACCGCTTTAGGGTATGATTCGGTTTCACTTCCGGTGAAGGAACTATGGCCGCCTCCGCTACGTTTATTTTTAGTTCACTGATTCGGGAGTTAATCGAGTCGGGGTATCCGAGTGGATGAGTATACCTGGGGTGATAACATTGTAGAGAACATCCCGTGGGTGTCTACTCGGGAGGATGGTTATATATATACGACATGTGTGTCAATGTTGTAATATGACAATACGTATATATGGTGCAGATAATTATATATGGGTAAAACATGAAGTGCACTGTATTAATTATATGTAACTAAGGAAAATGTTACATGGACTTAAATGAAAAATGATTAGTTAAGTTAATGTGATAAATAACTTATAAATCGTATATTAAACATACTCGGGCTAGAGTAGTGTGACAGGAAGGAGTTATAATAAGGACTAGTTACGGGGTAGGTGACTAGGTGGGTTATAAAGAAAAGAGTTAGGTGTTCACAATAGTTGAGGGGTGAATAGGTCCTCAAGGGAGTGCGACACTAGCTTAAATATGAAGAGCATTCATGCATTTTAAATTTCTGCATTTTAATCACTTGCTAAATATTTTAAAAATGTTTTAGGTTCTAACCCTTGCTATAAAATATTTTTAAAACCTTTTAGGTGTCCAGCCACAGGGACGCCAGACTTGATTCTATTCCAGGGTTACATAGTTGCGACATATGTGGGTGTTGCAGGAGTTGGAGTAGACGCCTCTTTCATCTATTCCTAGTTTGGGAATTCTATCTCGGTTTTATTTCGAGCATGTTGCTCACGGTATTTATTCAGATTATTTCAGTTCAGATTGTATGAGATTTGTTTACTATCTGTTAGTTTTATTTGGTTTTGAATTTTAGCCGATGATTAATTCGGCATGACTTTGTTTCAGTTATTTGTTTGGATGTTTATACTCTATTATTATGTGATGGTTCATATTCGGTTTTCATTGTATATAATGACTTGGTTATTAAAAGATAAAATTTTGGCAACGACTTAATTAATAAATAGGTGGTTTGTATGTTTTAAAAAGTTTTTCGACAGTGATGCTAAGAATCAACCAAATGAGATTCCTATTTAATTTGATTTATGACTGATCACCCGGTATGTTATTAGGCGGGGTGTCACAACTACCACGTTCACGTTCTGCATCAAGCTGCCTAACTGGATGAGAGTAGGCATTAAGCTTATAGCAATTTTTTCCTTAAGGTCATTACTTCCCAAAGGTTGTGAGCTTGATTATTCAATTTCTCCTAGTCTCAAATATGAACCAGTGGATGCAATGTTAATAACATGGATATTTTGAGAATTTTCAAGTTTGACCCTTAGGGGTTCTTGAATTGTGGTGTTAGTTTCACTAATACTCTCATTGTTAGGATCATTTTGGATATCGTGTCCCTAACCATCTCTTGTTAATTTATGACTTGTTAAGTCATCATATTAATTAACCTTAAGGTCACACCAAAAATGTCAAATATATGATTATCTAACTTTGATCTCTTAAAGTCAACTTTATAATTTTACTAGCATATTAGGCATATCAGTTGCCCAAATGTTTTCTGTATATTAACTAAATAAAAATTATCAAGTGGTTATGATCGTTCTATTGCCTCATTAAGAGGATACTTTTTTAGCGAAATGAATAAGAAAAGTGAAGTGCTTAAAATAAATGTTGCAAGTAAAATCAACTGCATATAATTATGTATGAATTGTGAAACAGTAAATTATTGGAAGGTAAAGTGATGGAAATGTAAATTATGAAAAAGCAAATTAATGTAATTAAAAGTTACATAACTTAAGCTTGAAACCTTTGAAGGCACATGATAGTATGAATACTCCTATTAAAAGAGATGAAAGATCAATAACAAGTCCGAGTTCTTAATGCAAGAAGGGTGGAGTTGATGGTTGTGGTGGTAGCATGATAGTTTTATGGGTGGTGAATGAATGAAATTTTGGTTAGTGGTGTAGGTGCAGAGTGTGTAGATGACTGATGATCTTAAAGAGATCAGAGATAAAAAGAATGAAAACTTTTTTAAGGAATTAAATTTTGAGTTATTTTGAGTTTTCCTCACTTTTATGACCAATTTTGTGATAATCCCAGCATTAAATTGATTTGCAATATTCCCCCATTACTTCATCCATCCATTTGAGTTGGCGACCACCTTAGTAAAATACGTTATTTTAAGTTTACCTAATTTTTATGACTAACTTTGCATTGCACCCCCACCTTAAAAATAACAATAATCTCCCTATTAACTTTTCATCCACTTTGTTAGCCGAAACTTTTAAAAATGACCACCTAAAGAATAGAACAAATTTTTTTTTATTAAATAAAAAACTTCTCAAAACATCATTTGAAGATAAAAAGAAAAGTTAATGATTTAATTAATTTAGAAAATGTGATTGATTTTTTTTTCATAGTTGGTGAAATCATCTAATATTTTGACTTAAAAATTGGATGAAAAGTTAATGAATTAAGGGCTTATTGCATTTCTTAAATAGATGTGTACCACAAAACTGGTCATAAAAATGAGAGTTAAAATCAGAATAATTTTTTTCTTAATAAAGTTAACTGCTAACTCAAATTACTAGTTAACAAAAAGGGAGTCTATTACAAATTTATATACGCGTGAGAGATTACTGCAAAAATGATGACAAAAGTGGAGGGTAAAATCAATATAACCTTAATATTTTAGGCCCATACCCTCAATTTACTTCCTTTTCCCCTCTTAAAAAATATGATTGAGTAAAAAATTGACTGACCTGCTTAAACCGACTTGATTGGACGGTACATGTTGAAAAATAACATTTTTTTAGTTGAGTTCAAAATCAAATCACTTATTTTATACGACCGCTTTTATTCATGTTGGTCTCGGTTTAGACCATAAAATTACTTAGACCGGACCAACCCACATTTACATACTAAAACATTTATAAGTTGAGTTGGATTTGTAAATATTCAATTAAAAAAATCAACAAGTGAAAAAATTATCAAGTTGACTTAGGCTTGAAAAATCAATGCAATGTCCCCAAAACCATTTAAGAAAAATCCCAAAAATTAATAAAAAGCTCCCAAAATTCAATCCGGTCCAGAGCAAATTAGCCCGATCGGACCGGACGTAGCCTTAATCGAGAAATAAGGTTAACTAATTTAAACGAATCGATCTTGATCCATAAAAAAGACCTAGACAAAATATTTTGATCGATCAATAAGAAAAATGACTAAAGCAAGAACGAACCAAACCACACAATGCACACCCATGTTCTCCAAAATCCCACTTTTATATGTTTTTTTTCTTGTCCAACAATAATTTAGAAATGTGGACTAGAATGTGAAAAATAAGAAAAAAATTCTCAAAGTAAATTACACTTTTAGTTTAAAAACTATCTCCCCGGTTTAAAAATGGTCCATAATCTTCTGTCTGACTCAAGTTAGACTTAAACTATATCGCTTATTTTAAAAAGGGGACTCCGTTACTCTACCCATTAGAATTAGACATAAATATGTCATGTGCTCCTCACATGACATTATTTGAAGGGTAAAACTATATTACCACCTCGTTTCTCATCTCAAACGTTTGAGATTTTGAAACTATATGCACAAAAAAATGTCCTTTTGTTCATCCTACGTTTCGTTTAATTTTGGGACAAATGGAGTGGAAGTTGCGAGCTATTGATAATCGACCCTAATACTATATATGGTATGCTAATTTTTCATGTAAAATGATCAGGGTTCAGTTTAGTTACATTCATTTGCTTGTTTATCTTAACATTGATATTGATAATTGCGTTAATCAGCAAAAACCTTAATTTTCTTATATTTTTGGACCTACAAAATGTATTATCCTTACATTGATGTTGGTCATTAGATTATTCAGTAACAACCCTTTTTTTACTCATTTTAAATGCATTGGATGTCTCATAAATTTGTAGTGTGACCTTTTTTTTCTATTATGAATGTGTTATTACAAATGAAAGTGAAACTTATTTCACTGTGGAGTAAAAACATGGTGATTGTTTTGAAGAGAATCCAGAAAAATATTATGTAGGTGGAATTATAAACCATTTTTATTTTTATGATCCGAATAGATTGTCCCTCAAATACTTACTTAAATGCTTAGAGAATTAGGATGTCATAATCCCAACCAATTATGGTATAGGGTCCTAGATTTGGGTTAAAAGTTTGATTTGGAAAAAATAGATAGTGATAGGGATGTTGTGGAAATGTGTAAGTGGGTTCTTACTTATATAAAAATTAATATGTACATGGAAATCCCATAAGACGAATGCGCTTTGATCCTATTGAGTTGGGGTTTGATTTTGATGAAGTAGATTTGAAAGAAAATGAGTGCAATGATAAAATTACTAGGTTTGAATATGAAAAAAAAAAGTGGAGAGAATATAGATGAGGCAATTGAAGAGAAAACAGAGAAAGAAATGGAAAATAAAAGATGGTTACGAATGAATAGGTATAAGTTAATGAAAATGAAGACAACTTGGGATTTGTGTCTGATATGGATGACTCTGATGAGCTTATTAGCTTGGATCCTTTGGAAGGTGAGGGAGATAATGCATATAAACTCAGTGTTAGATCTTTCGAGTTTGATACAAAACATGATACTTCAATAGGATTGTGACATCAAGATGGTTATCAAACAAATACTTGGACACATTCAAGTCAAACCCAAGTATGCCTTTGATGACAAGTAGGGAGACTTTTAAAAGGGACCTCATTATTGGTGTGTTAAGAAGCCAAACATATAGGTAAAGAAAAAAGGTCAAATGTTGATTGACGGAAGCTCCAAAGACCAATATGCAGGGTTATATAGGTATTGTGCTGAGTTAAAAGAGCTATGACTGATTCCATTAAAATTCATGTAAATGAGGCTAGCATTGAAGATGAGAATCCCAAATTTTAGAGAATGTATTGTGCTTTTGGGCCACCAAAAAGGATTTCTTTATGTATGTAGACCTATTATTGTATTAGGTGACTGCTTTTTAAAGGGTCCCTACCTTGGTAAACTTTTATCAACTATTGGTATAGATGAAAACAATAGAATTTGGCCATTTGCTTATGCTGTAGTGGAAAAAGAGTGCAAAAGTTATTGGGTATGGTTTTTGGAGTTGTTGAGTGATGATGTTGGAATGGATAACCCAACCATATTTACTTTCTTGTGTGATCAATAAAAGGTAATACACACTATGTTTACTTACATTTCTATTTCTATTTTAAATTTACTTTCATGTGTGATCGATAATCATATTCACTATGTATGCAGGATTTGGTACCAACTCTTCAATATATTATGTCCCAATGTGAGTAGAGATTTTGTGTTAGGCACCACCACAATAATTTCAAGAAGGAGTTTAGGGGGAGATAACTAAAATACTTATTTTGGAGATGTGCCAAAGCAAGTACTCCAAAATATTTCAGCAAATGCATGGAATAAATGAAGAAAGTTTCGGAAAATGCATACTAAAGGATAGATACAATGGTGCCACATAAGAATTGGAGTAAGTCACTCTTCTCTACTATGCCGAAGTGTAATATTGTCATAAACAGCCATTGTGAAATGTTCAATAATTTCATATTTAATACAAGGGATAATCGTATTGTCTCAGTGATGCAAACAATTAGGGAATCGATAATGGAAATAATTTGAGTAAATGGGGATAAGATGATAAAACACTGTGGTGTAATTTGTCCTAAAATTGAGAAAAAGCTTAACTGTATGCTTAAAGAGACTATATGGTTCATATGTGAATGGAATGGGGGATCCCAGTTCCAAATTAGTGGTCCATTTGTCTAATTTGTTTGTCGTTCATTTGAGGGAGATTAATTGTTCTTATAGGGTTTGGAAGTTGAGTGGAATGCCTTATCTTCATTGTTTATGTGCAATATTATACAAAGGAGAAAAGCCTAAAAGCTATGTGGATGAGTGTTACACCAAAGAAAAATATCTCCAAGCATATGCAAACATTCTAATGCCATTTAATGGTAAAGACTTGTGGCCTGACTCTGTAAATACAACATTATCACCACCTGATGTCGAGGCTCAGACAGATAGACTAAAAAAAGAGGAACAAAGAACAAAGTTAAGTTTATATAAGTGGAACAAGGTTAAGTCCCCTTTTTTAATATAGTGATATAGTTTAGGGACTAACCCGATGTTAAACAGATAATTAAGGACTATTTAAAAATTAGGGAGATAATTTAAGAACTAAGGCCTTGTTTGACAGAAAAGTGAGAAAATGCAAATAATTTGAGGGCTATTGATTCAAAGACAAATAATTCTAAGGCAAATGAGTATTTTTCAACACGTGTCTCCCTCATACAAGTTGAAAAATCATCAATTTTTCACGAGTCTTATCAAACACAAAAGTTAAAAAATAGAAAATAAATGTGAAAATTTTGTTTTGCAAAATATGTGTGTGTGTTTGTGTGTGTCTCTCTCTCTCTCTCTCTCTCTCTCTCTCTTTATATATATATATATATATAATATTTCGATTTGTTAATATTATTTCTATAATATACACACACACACACATCTATACGAAATATAGGAAAATATACGAAACATATACATACATGAAATATATGAATACAATAAATATATACATATATGAAATATACAAAATATTTTAAAAAATATACGAAATATATAAAATATTTAAAAAATATATGAAGTATATTAAGTATATGAAATACGTGAAAATATATGAAATATATTATATACACAAAATATATTAAGTATACATGAAATAAATTAAAAATACGAAATACATAAATGTATAAAATATATTAATATATGAAATATATACATATATGAAAATATATGAAATATAAAAAATATGAAATATGAGAAATATACAAAATATGAAATATAAGAAAAATACAAATTATTTACAATAAATATATACACATGTAAAATATACGAAAAATATGAAATATTTAAAAAATATATGAAATATAAAAAAATATTTTAAAAAATATATGAAATATATAAAATATTTTAAAAAATATATAAATTATTTAGAAAATATACGAAATATATTAAATATAAAAAACATATGAAAATATATGAAATATATTAAATGTACAAAATATATTAAATATACATTAAGTATATTAAATATACGAAATATATATATGTGCGAAATATATCAATATATGAAAATACATACTTATATGAAAATATATGAAGCATCTGAAATATATATATATATGAAATATTTTAAAAAATATACGAAATATATTAAATATATTAAAAAATATATGAAATATATAAAATATTTAAAAACAATACGAAGTATATGATATGTATTAAATATACAAAATATAATAATATATGAAATATACGCAATATACGCAATATACGAAATATACATATATACTAAAATCTATGAAATATACGACAAATATCTTTACAAATTTATGAGCTATATATATTTATATATTTATGGAATATATTGAGTTAAAAAACATAGCTTTGAGTGATTTGTCACCGAAGTTGGCAAATAAAAACTTGCACTCCCGAAGAATTAGTTGCCACCCGAAGGCGACAAATTATGGTTAAAGGGTGTTGTACATAGAGAAATAATTTTGGGATAAATTTAGGTCATCCAAAAATTAAAAAATCTCAAAATTTTCCAACTTTTTTAGATTTGTCATGGAAGTTGATTTGGTATCAAATGGACCCTAAATGCTTTACTCAATTTCTTATTTGATTTCTTTCTTTGGAGGATATATCAAATATCCCCTCAAACATTTTTTAATACATGTTTAGTCAAAGTGTTTTTATTTTGTTTCAAAAAGTCTCTGATCACATAAAAACACTCAAAATAAGGACACACGCGGACCCATTTACCTCCACCCTCTACTGTTGGAGCTCCGACAGCCTTCGTCGGAGTTTCGGCAATATGGGTGGGGGGAGGTGGGGAGGGGGTGTCGCTAACGCGACTCTTTAAAAATAGGGGCATATACCAAATAGTCCCTTGAACTTCTTTTAATACATATATAGTCCAAGCCTTTTTATTTTGCACCAAAAAGTCCTTCACCATGACAAAAAAGGATTTACCATGCCGCTGGCGCGGACCTTTAATGATAAGAGAATAAGGGACTTTTTGGTACAAAATAAAAGGCTTGGACAAAATATGTATTAAAAAATGTTTGAGGGACTTTTTGGTATTTGATCCTTAAAAATAAGAGAATATTGGATAAATAGGTATTTGAGACACTAAATAGGTTAAATTAAAAAGAGATAATTATATTTAAGTCCCATTTATCGGGTCAACATTCATATAAGTCCTATTTACTTTTCAACAATAATATAGGTCATATTCCAACTTTTTAGGGATTTTTTTTTACAATTTTACCCTTTTTAAAACCAATCATCCGTAACTTCCTTTAGGAAGTTACATAAGTGGTTGAATTTTTTTTAATCTTAAAATGATCATAACTTTTTATTCACAAATCTGTTTTTCACAAAATTACTATCTTTAAAATCTGTTCGACGAGATCTATCAAACAAGATCCATGAAGCTTATAAAATTTCAAATAAAAAAAAATTACACAAACAATAAACTTTAATGTATGCACTAGAATATGAAATAGTTTTATATATGTGGCATTTTCACAAACAGACAGTAACATTTATTGTGGTAATATTACGCACTATATATATATATATATATATATATATATATATATATATATATATATATATATATATATATATATATATATATACCTTATATTTAAAGGTATGCGCTAGCGGCATCAAATCCTTACCCCCATTGTTAGAGCTTCAACGACCTTTATCAGAGATCCGATTCGGGGTGGGTAGGGGTGGCATGTGGTGCCGCTGGCGCGAACCTTTGAAAATAAGAGACTTTTGAATAAATGACTTTTGGATCCACCGGAGTGGCATGGGGTGCCGCTGGAGCGAACCCTTGAAAATAAGAGACTACTGGATAAATGGGATTTGGATACTCTGAAGCGCAGGTTTGGGGTGAGTAGGGGTGGCATTAGGTACCGGTGGCGCTATATATATATATATATATATATATATATATATATATATATATATATATAGAGAGAGAGAGAGAGGGTATAGTACATCATGCTCTATACATCACCCGTTCATCATACCTAATTCTAGGCCCTAAAAACTTTTTTTTTTTCAAATTTTATATTTTTTTCCTTGAAATTTACGTTCCAATCAACCCATATGCAAAAAATTAGGTCAAATACATTTTGTAGCTATTTTAAAAAAAACTAAAAAACTAAAAAACTGTTAAAAATACCTTATTTATAAGGGTCTGCTCCAGCAATTTTTTGTGGATTTTTTAAAAATAACTACAAAATGTATTTTGACCTAATTTTTTGCATATGGGTTAATTGGAAGGTTAATTTCAAGGGAAAAAATATAAAATTAGAAAGAAAAAAATTCTAGGGCCTATAATTAGGTGTGATGTACGGTGTGATGTATAGTGCATGATGTAGGTGAGCCTTCCTCTCTCTCTATATATATATACCGTGTAATGTGATAACACAACAAATGTTACTGTTTGTGAAAATATCACAGATATTTATGAAATAGTTTTATATATATAACATTTTCACAAACAGTAATATTTACTGAGTTATCACATTACACAGTGTATATATATATATATATTTCTTATATGTATATACGGTAGATCCAAACCTCTTTTTTTTTAAATTACCATTTTTTAAAGGTTTGCGCTAGCGACACTCAATCCCCACCACTACCCACCCCCATTATCGGAGCTTCAACGACCTTCATCAGAGCTACGATTTGGGGTGGGTAGTAGTGTCATAGGATGCCGCTGGCGCGAACCTCTGAAATTAAGAGAATATTAGATAAATGGGGTTTGGATCCACAGGAGCTCCGATTTGGGGTGAGTAGGAGTGGCATTGGGTTAGGTTTATATCTGTAAAATTTTCACAAACATTAACATTTATTGTGTTCATATAACACAATATATATATATATATATATAAACCACTTTTTACTGATATTATCTTATTTTTAACGGTCTGCGCTAGCGGCATCCAATCTCCACCACCACCCACCCCATTGTCGGAGCTCCAACAACCTTTATCAGAGTTCTGATTTGAGGTGGCATGGGATGCCGATGTAACATTTTCACAAACAGTAACATTTATTATTTGTGAAAATATTACAGATATAAATTTAACTCAATGCTACCCCTACTCACCCCAAATAGGAGCTCCGGTGGATCCAAACCCCATTTATCCAATATTCTCTTATTTTCTAAGGTCCGCGCCAGCGTCACCCCATGTCACCCGAAATCAGAGCTCTGATGAAGGTTGTTGGAGCTCCGACAATGGGGGTGGGTGGTGGTGTATACCTACACACAGTGTTATAACACAGTAAATCTTACTGTTAGTGAAAATATTACAGATATAAACCTAACCCAATGCCAACCCTACTCACTCCAAACTGGAGCTCCGGTGGATCCAAACCCCATTTATCCAATAATCTCTTATTTCCTAATGTCCGCGCCAGTGGCACCCCATGTCACCCCAAATCAAAGCTCTGATGAAGGTTGTTGGATCTCCGACAATGGGGGTGGGTGGTGGTGAAAATTAGATGCCACTAGCACGGACCGTTAAAAATAAGACAATATAAAAAAAAGATGTTTGGATCCACCGTATATATATATATATATATATATATATATATATATGCACACACACACACACATACACATACAGTGTTATAACACAGTAAATGTTACTATTTGTGAAAATATTACAAATATAAACCTAACCCAATGCCAACCCTACTCATCCCAAACTGGAGCTCCGGTGGATCCAAACCCCATTTATCCAATAATCTCTTATTTTCCAATGTCCGCGCCAGCGGCACCCCATGTCACCCCAAATCAGAGCTCTGATGAAGGTTGTTGGAGCTCCGACAATGGGGGTGGGTGGTAATGAGGATTGGAATCCGTTAGCGCGGACCGTTAAAACTAAGACAATATTAGAAAAAAAAAGGTTTGGATCAACCGTGTGTGTATATATATATACTGTGTTATAACACAATAAATGTTACGGTTTGTGAAAATGTTACAGATATAAACCTAACCCAATGCCAACCCTACTCACCCCAAACCGGAGCTCCGGAGGATCCAAACCCCATTTATCCAAAATTCTCTTATTTTTTAAGGTCCGCGCCAGCGGCACCCCATGTCACCCCAAATCAGAGCTCTAATGAACGTTGTTGTAGCTCCGACAAAGGTGGTGGGTGGTGGTGGGGATTGGATGCCGCTAGCGCCGACCGTTGAGAATAAGATAATACGGGAAAAAGAGGTTTGGATTCACTATATATATATATATATATATATATATATATATATATATATATATATATATATATATAAACACTATGTTAACACAGTAAATGTTACTATTTGTTATGATGTTACAGATATAAACCTAACCCAATGCCAACCCTACTCACCCCAAATCGAAGCGCTGATGAAGGTTGTTGGATAGCGTGGACCTTTAAAAATAAGATAATTTCGAAAAAAAAGGGTTTGGATTCACTCTGTGTGTGTGTGTGTGTGTGTGTGTGTGTGTGTGTATATATATATAATTTTGGTGCATACAGTAAAGTTTACTATCTGTGTAATTTTTTTTCTTTGAAATTATATAGTCTTCATGGATCTTGTTTGATAGATCCCGTCGAGAAAATTTCAAAAATAGTAATTTTGCGAAAAATGGATATGTCAATTAAAAGTTATGATCATTTGAAGATTAAAACAAAAAGTACAACCACTTATGTAACTTCCTCAAGGAAGTTACGGATGATTTGTTTTAAAAGGGTAAAATTGTGAAAAAAAGTTTCAAAAAATTAGGAGTAGGAGTTATATGTAAGAGGAAAATATGGTGGGACTAAAATATTTATAAAAAGGTCTAATAGGATTTAAATGTGAATGCCCCAATTAAAAATATAGCTTTTTAGACAAAAGTCCTATTTGTCATGTATTACGAGTCATCGATCCTAGGTAAATCTGGTTTAGAGAAAAGTCCCATAACTGCTCCTCATAATAAGGGTGGATTTTTCCAAAGTCAACTTGTATACCGTAATGACGATTTTAACCATGTTAAAAGCTGTTATGTTTGCTTTTCAAAAATTCAAATGTAATCAAGTTGTGAACCCAATTACGCACACTTCTGATTTCATAAAATCTGGCAAGAAGGATTTCTTGCCATAGCACTTATTCCATTTCTTCATACTTTTGGAACCATTTCTTTGCACTTTTGGTTTCATTTTCAAGTATTGTTAACATCTAATTATTCACTATGTTCTTCAAAAGTTATGGGAAGGTATATAACTTCATCTAATTTATGATTTATGTGGTTGCATTTGTGTTATGTTTTCATGTAGGGAGTTCATTATCTATTTGCTGTCATTTTTTCAATTCTTATACAATTGGAATCTCAGCCATTACAGTTGGGATTAATTTTATTGATTAATCCCTTGAAAAAATGACAGCAATTAGATGAATGTGACACCCCGCCTAATTAATCCTGGGTGATCAGTCCTAAATCAAGTTAGAAAAGGTTTCTCAGTTGGTTCATTCTTAGCATCACTGTCGTCTTTTTAATTACTAACCACCTAAGTGAGAAAAGTAGACTGGTGCCAATTTTTATCTTTCAATTAATTAAATAAAACTCATGCGGAACATAAAATAATACACAATCACAGTTAACTAAAATAACAATCCACAAATAAAATACCTAACCGAATAAACCATCGGTCCAAATATCCAATACAAGTAAAGATAAGAAGAAAATCTCAACAAGTCTAATACCGATAAATGAACTGTGAGCGACAAGCTCAGATAACTACTAAAGAGTCTCTACACGAATGAAAGAAGGAGGCGTCTATCAAAAATCCCGCAACATCCACATGTGCTGTAGCAAAGGATACCTGGAATAGAGTCAAGCCTGGCGTCCCTGTGGCTGGACACCTAAAAGGTTTTTAAAAAAATTTATAGCAAGGGTTAGTACCCAAAAATATTTGAAAACATTTCACAAATGATTAACTTGCAGTAATAAATAAATATGCATGCTCTTCATATTTTAGTTAGTGTCGCACTCTGTTGAGGACTTCCTCACATGAATTAAGGCATACTCGGTTAGAGTAGGTAAATTTCAAGGGTTAAAATAAGTATTGGGTCAGGAGCGTAGGACCTAGTAAATTAAATGGAAGCATTAGTAGTGCACATTAGAGGAGGGGTGAGGAAGTCCTCAAGAGAGTGCGGCACTAACTAAAATATGAAGAGCATGCATATTTATTTATTACTGCAAGTTAATAATTTGTTAAATGTTTTCAAATGTTTTTGGGTACTAACCCTTGCTATAAAAATTTTTAAAAACCTTTTAGGTGCCCAGCCACAGGGACGCCAGGCTTGACTCTATTCCAGGTATCCTTTGCTGCAGCACATGTGGATGTTGCGGGGTTTTTGATAGACGCCTCCTTCTTTCATTCGTGTAGAGACTCTTTAGTAGTTATCTAAGCTTGTCGCTCACAGTTTATTTATCAGTATTAGACTTGTTGAGATTTTCTTCTTATCTTTACTTGTATTGGATATTTGGACCGATGGTTTATTCAGTTAGGTATTTTATTTGTGGATGGTTACATTAGTTAACTGTGATTGTGTATTATTTTATGTTCCGCATGAGTTTTATTTAATTAATTGAAAGATGAAAATTGGCACCAGTCTACTTTTCTCACTTAGGTGGTTAGTAATTAAAAAGACGACAGTGATGCTAAGAATGGACCAACTGAGAAACCTTTTCTAACTTGATTTAGGACTGATCACCCGGGATTAATTAGGCGGGGTGTCACAATGAAGAATTGAAAAAATGACAAAATAGCCATGCCATTAGAATTGTGATTAATTTTATTGATTAATCCCATGAAAAAATTATAGCAATTAGGTAATGAATTGAAGAAATGACATAACAGCCATCACACTTAGATAATGATATTGATCAATTTTTTTCATATATATATACGTTGATCGCAGTCATCACAATTTTTTTTACGGGGGCTAATTTTATTGATTCGCAATTTTAATTATGTTTTGGCCTAAGTCCTCTAACTGCTCGATTTATTAACTGTTTATTAAGCTATTTGTGCTAAATTTCATGTCTATTGCTCGATTATTATGTTTTTTATTCATAATTAATTGCTCTCGGTAACTTATAAAATGCAATTTACCATGAGTTGTCCTACGTCATAATATAGTTGTTGCCCTATAAAGTAAACCATATTTGTACTATTGTGATGTTCATAATTTGGGGGTTATTAGTGTCAAAATATTGTATTATCATTTCACCATAATTATTTTAATTTAAAACATTTGTTATTTTTTTTCTTATCACAATCACTTAGGGAAATTATAATTCTTTGTTACTTTAAGCATTCTAAATTTCATATCCGGTACTCGATTTTTTTCTTTAATTCATTGCCCTCCTTAATCAATAATCTTTTATTCGTATTGTTTGAAACACAAGTCAACATATATTGTATTACGTCATATTAAAGTCATCGCCCTATATAGTCTACAAACTTGTGTTAACAGATTATTTGCAATAGTTATTTCGTTATAGGTCATATTCCCCCATGTTTAGGATGGCACCAATCCCACCCTATTTTTCATTTTTCTTTAGTTGGAGGTCCAGGTGACTAGGTTGTTAGGTAAGTTTTACCAATTAACTGTTGTTTTAAATTTTGAATGTGGGTGTCATATTTGGATCCTCAAAGGCACTGTAGCCAAAATGATTGTGCATATGTCCCACGATTTTTTGTAATAGATAGAGGATGGGACGTACAACTAAAACTGAATTACTTAAGAACGGACCTTAACAATTCTGTGAGAGTAGGACTAAATGCAAACAGTCCCTTTATGAATTATGTTATGGTTATTATTATTATTATTATAATGTTGATTATCGGTAATTGTACATTAAAATATAAGTGTTTAATTATGACTAACTATAGTGCATGTATTTATTTTTGTTGTATGTGCAGCTCAAGTTGTGAGTTGAAGTTGTTGAGATGTACGTATCAATCAATCACTTTTATTGTTGGATTAACACCGGTGGCGTCATATAAGGAATTATGCAATGTAATTATTGAAAAATATCCCAATCTCGGTAACACTAAGTTCCAGATTTGTTATACATTCCCAAATCAACCAACGTGTATGGTGGTATCCGATATGGTTGTGCATATGATGTTTGTGTATCAAGGGTACATTAATGCCCCTATTATTGACATTGTCGTATCTAATGTTGGTCAATCTAGTACTTGTGCAAGCGAAATTGTTTGTGGGGTGGAATATGATGCACCGACGGACTTGGACACAATGTTGTTGGAAGACGATGATGCGGAGCACGGTGGTATGTTACGCTTGGAGACACCACGTACTTACTTATCCGCAAATTGGAGGGGTTATATTAAGCATGTAGGACAACCATTTGAATCAGTAAAAGATGTTCGCGACAAACTCTGTAAGTATGCAGCTGAGTGTGGGTTTTCTTTTTTATATGTGAAGAATGAAGAGTTAGAGTTACAATTGTTTGTTTGAGGAGGTTTGCAGATGACTGTGAATGGTTTTTTCACTCACGAGTGTGTCGGGCAATTGGTTATTTTTACATCAAAGAGTTGAACAATTTTCATTCTTGTAGAGGTCGTATTAGGGAAGAAAAGAGTAGTATGGTGAACTCAAAGATGGTTGCTTCAATTGTTCAAGATAAGGTACGTAGTAAGCCGTTGATATCCCCCAAAGATATTTGTAGGGATATTAAGCAATCTTATGGATTTGATGTCACATATTGGAATGCATGGTATGGAAAGCATTTGGCGAAGAAGGAATTACATGGGGATGAGTCTCGCTCGTATAGCCAGCTAGAAAGTTATTTGATGGCGCTGAAGCAATCGATCCCCGATTCATATATCGTGATTGAGTGTGAGCCCCACTCTCATCGTTCCAAACGCTATTTCGTGGCATTAGGTGCTTGTATTTATGGTTTTAAGTATTGTAGACCCTTTTTGTGCTTGGACGGTACCCTTTTTAAAAAACAAACATCGTGGCAGTTTATTGGCTGCAACCGCGAAAAATGGTTACTTTATATAACCGTATTCATATTCTGTACTTATGTTACCTTATCTTATGTCATTAAATTGTCTCACGTGCTACTTTTTTGTTATATAGGTATTTTCCCATTTGCTTTTGCGGTGGTTGATGCGGAGAATGATGACAATAGGAGGTGGTTTTTGGAGATATTGAATGATTTTCTATATGAGGATGAGCGAAAAATCACATTCATTTATGATCGTCATCAAGGTATTCGCGATGGTGTGGCACGTATTTTCCCACTGTCTGCACACGGTTACTGTCTACACCACTTGAAGAACAACTTATTGCATCGGTTCCCAGGAAACCACCTATCTGACTTTCGGAAGAGAATTGAGATCTTGTTTAAGCGATGCGCATATGCTCCAACCAAATCACTATTTCATAAATACCTAACTCTTTTAAAAAATAAAGGTAAGGAGCCAATTGAGAATTTTTTAAAGAGTATTCCATTTGATAGATGGGCGAATGCGTACTTTAAATGTGATAGATATGGAGAGATGTGTTTGAATATCGTCGAGTCATTCAATAATTGGATATTGGCGGAGAGACACATGCCTATTACACAATTAATCGATGGTATACGTTCAAAGTTAATGGAGATGATGTCCAGTCATAGTGTTGAGTCCGAGCGATGGACCTCATGCTTATGTCCCAAAATGGAGAAGCAATTGGTAGATTGCATCGAGTGTGGGAGGCATTATATTGTGCGTCGTGCCGGTGAACATGTTTTTGAGGTTATAGCAAAGCACCATTTTTTGGTTGATTTGTTGAATCGATGTTGCTCATGTGGTGTGTGGGCTGTTAGGGTTTTCCCCTGCAGTCACGAGATTGCTGCTATTCACCAGAGTAAAGAGGATATATATTCATACATTGAACCCTATTTCACATCAGAATATTTTAGAATGTCATATGTCTACCCTGTGTATCCCGTTCCCGGCATGGAGTTGGATGTTGAGATATTTTGTAACTCTGAAGATGAAGAGCTAATGCCTCTATTGGTTAAAAAATAACCTGGGAGGCCTAAAAAACAGAGCATTAAATTAACCGGTGAAGTTATTTCAAGGAAGACCAAGTGCATCAAGTGTGGGCGAAGTAGACATAATGTCAAAACATGTGTTATTGTTGGTTGATGTGTTGGTCTATGTTGTTTCTGCTGTAGTTTCTATTTTGAAGGGAATTTGATAATCTAATGGCAATATCATGTAGTAATTACAATGTACATTTTCTTATATTTGTTAAGTCAAAGTTTTATAGTGTGTTTTAATGTCATCCAATATTTGTACGGTCGTGCTTGTTATTTTCAGATTATATATGTTGATGGTTTCGAATCAATAGCATTATGGATTATAATCAACTAAAGTTGGATTATGTTGTTAAGATCAATTTTAAATTTAGTTATTTTGGCTGCACTCCTAATTCATGATTATTATTTGCCTCCCAGCCCATTTTCTTTCTGTTTTGAAAAAAGTCCTGTTTTTAACATTTATGCAAAGCACATTTGCTAGATTATGGAGAGACATGGGTTAACATGCCTTTATTTTTTGAGGCATTTTGATTAAAAGTGGGACTTCTAACTGAAAATAAAATTATTGGGACTGCTTCCTAATAAAAGTTAGCAAATAGGACTAAATGCCTTTAAACCCACTTGCAATCGTATGGGGTTTAGTCCCGGTAGTTAAGAATATTTAGTTGTCAATCCCGTGTATTTTAAGTTTTTGGTGTTAGTCCCATTGATTTTGAATATGCTCATTTTGTACATGATTTAAGAACATGAACGTCATTTTGCTACATAATTTATAGATAATCAATTAAAACGAAGGAAAAATGTAATCGGACAAGTTCGTGCATCGTGTCTATGGATAACTATGGTGTTGTTCTTTATTCTTTTAAAGCTAAATAACGGGTTTTTTTTTTTTTTTTTGAGGGACTGTTTTTGTAAATATAAAAGTAGTTTCGGATCTTAAATGCATATCACCAATCTTAGTTCCCATGGATGTTGTCCTCAAATTAAGATCCCAAATATTGCAACCATCAATTTGGTATTCCTGATATAAAAATTGTACTGTTCTACTCCATATCTAAAACAATTCTCGTTGGTAGCGTAAGAATATAAAATTTACAAATCTACCAGACTCGGTTAATTTTTTTCACAACGTATTATTTGGATATGTTCATAGTTCACATATTTATATAGGTTAAGCTACCCTGCAAATTTCTTTTTTCTTGAGTAGTCGTTGTTTAGGCCAAGTCTTTAAAAATAGGACTAAATGCCTAAGCTCCGTTAATACTATTCGTAAGGCGGATCGCCACCCCCTTTTTTTAAATGCATCCATATTAATTAAACTGATTATAATTTCACATAACAGGCAACATAACAGTGTCTACGTGTCAGAAATTCAACCTCGATTTAATAAGAGATCCATATGAATTAGGCTCAGTTTCGGACGATATCTACTGTTCAATTCCAGTTTTCACGTATTTCCTCATAGTTGTCGTATAAGTTTTCCCTTTCAACGTGATAGCTATATATAAATCACATAATGTTGAGTAGCAATTCTCCACTTGGCACTATGATGAAACACACACAATTCTCTTAGGCTATAACTTATATGGACTGCAACTCTAATGATGAATATTGTTTTATGCCTTTTGTGAACCTTTATTTTCGCTTTAAGGAATGTGAGCTTATATTGAAGGAATATGAAACTCTAGTTCGGCTTATTTTTCCTCAAAATACTTCATCTGGAAATGCAAAACTGAAAAGTAAAAGTTATAATTGCGATAATTGATAACATGGACCATGAAGTGAGTGCCTCAATAGTTGAACTGTAAAATGTTTGCCCACATTCACACGAAACAATTCCAAATGCATTTGTAATTTATGCTGCCAAAGGGATTTGCTTTAAAATTTATTGGCAATAAATGGCCTTGTGGGTGTTAAACCATGAGGCATCCTAGTAAAAGGAAGTTAGTCACCATTTATTTGAAAATATGAATTTTAAAAGCTTTAAATATATATGGCCTGGTTTGAGTGGTAACATTTTGATTGCATCTTTTATCAGACATTTTCTATTTTGAATGGCATAAGAGTTACATTGTTTATTATAAAGAAAATTTCAAAATTGTGGATCAAGTCTGACTCACACATAGACTTTTGGCATGAGGGGACCTCTTTGGCTGATTTGATTGAGAATAAGGATGTAAACGAAATCGGGTCAGACCGAGTTTGAGACGAGATTAGTTGAGCTCAATTATTAAACGAGCTTGAGATTGTTTTTGAGGTCGGTTCATTTACTAAACGAACGAGCCAAACTCGACCTTAAATAACTCGAGCTCGAGTCAATCTCAAGCAACTCGACTTTAAGGGATTTAATTGAGCTTATTTATGCCTTAAAAATTGAGCTCAAGCCGAGCCCACCGATCATAATTTTTCAAATGAGACCAAAATTGTTATTCAGCTTCATTCATTTTCCTAACAAATGAGCGAGTCGATCTATAAACGAGTTGAGCTCAAGTTGTTCAAGAACAAATTAGTTCATTTGCAGCCCTGCTTGAGATTCCACAAGAAATTATAGATTTATCAATGGTCAGAGCCTTATATTTTTTAGCAAATGATCAGTGGATGATTCCTCATATATTTCAACATGCTTTTACATATATTAATTAAACCATTGCTTCAGTTCCCCTATTCGATGAGGATGATTTAATCTAGACGGAAGATGCTCATTGAATGATATCATTCAAAAGAATAAATGAAGTTTGTACGCAGCCTTTCATATATTTATCAAACCATTATTTCAGCGATGAGGATGATTTAATCTGGACAGAAGTTTCTGATTGAGTGATATCATTCAAAAGCATATATGAAGTTTGTAGGTAACCTTTCATATATGCTTGACATTCCACAAGAAATTGCAACTATATCAAAAACTAAAGTCTGTTTTATAATCTTCTTCATAGAAGCCTTTTAGGAATTCATTTCTTTCATGCTCAATAGTATTTAGTTCCTTCTGCAGAACTTTCATGAACTGGTCAGTTCTATTCTCCGCAATGACCTCATTAAAACCAGCATATATAAGCATCTGGCCATATGCTTCTACATCGTGGAGATCATATCCTCTTCGCTTAATATACTTTGTGAATTATTCTGACTGCTTTCCAGGTCTTCGACACTACTTTTAAGTATGTTTCTTTTCAATCCTTTTTTTCTTGTTATATTATGTGTACATGAGGCTTTGTAACCGCATTGACTCGGGCAAACACCCAAGTATTTATAAGATTAGATATTTGTGTGTTGGTCCCTGTGTTGGTCCCAGTTGAGGTTTTTTTTATTGGAAGCGATCCAATCAACTTTTTCATTAGTAATTAGTTATATAACTAGACAAAGTCAATCACATAGCCACATTCGGAACCAAGAATTAATATGTTATCTTAATATGTTATCTACATAGATAAATAAGATAACATCGTGAACACAATATTAGGCTAGCTAGATAAGGTCAATCACATAGCCACATTCGCAACCAAGAGTTAATTCAACAGTGCACGAAGAATTCTCAACTTGGCCCTTTTAGCAGAACCAAAATCCGATATTGAATTGCAGTACGGAAAAAAAATCAAAAACTTACAAAACCATCGGCGAACACCAATCGCAGTACGATTAAACCATCATCGATATCCAAAGAAAATGTGTCATTGTGCAGGATCACATGATTAAAATTTTGAAAAAGTAGGACGTGAAGCCGAATAAATACGAGATAATATATTAACAAAGCATAATGTATCATTGTGCAAACGCAACTTAATCGTCACAAATTAACAACTTAAAGTAAAACCTATTATCTTGTTTTTCGTACCACAATACATAACCTAAGGGCAACCACATCTACCTATACATACTAGTGGTTGGGCAGACATTAAAAATAAAAATACAATCAATCAGTTGGTGGTTTCAATGCATCTGTTATCACAAGTCCAGCTATATTTGTGGTTCAGAAAGACATCAACGAGATGCGTTCGCATTTGAATTACCCTCGGATGCGAATCATTTGGTGTCAACTCATTTTGTGACGATAATTTATGTATTTAATACATCACTATGATGCCACAATCAGACCGGTAAGCAATACGTATCAGTGAGTAGTCATACATAACATTGATCAAATGTTTATTTTTAATATAAGATATTATTATCAAGACTTACGATCCTTCACTTTGTAAGGGACAATTCGGGACGGGGTAGAGTGGGAAATTCTCGTATTCCGTGACATCCAATGTATTATTTCATCATCATCTCTGCTGAGTGCTTGATGTGCTTGTTCATTTCCACCCATAGATCTTTCATTTATGCACTCGCCTCCTTTACTTAGAGATTTATCCCCATCTTTCTTTGTTTACTTCAAATATTTTTGTATTACTCCATGTTGTAACATTTAGCGGTCTTAAGGTTACATTATTTCTTTTGGAAGCAATAGTATTAGATATAATATATTCTTAATGCATATAATAATGTTGTTCGTACCATTTATTTAGCTTCGTTATAGCATCGATCTCTACCATTTTCCATCATATTTGATGTTGGGTTGCAATGCAACCACATGCCCTTCTCCTTGTCAAGGTAAAGCACCGTGAAGTGGAAATCATTACCATGGCGCATAGGAATGAATATTCGTTCACATTCCTGGATGTTTTCCTTGATGATGTCATACAAATATGACTGTACCCCTTCTTCGTTCTTCATCCTTACTATTTCCTATACAACAAGCACTACAACATTTATATAGTATGATACTTAATATATGAAAGAGCGGACGACCCCAATTTTTAAATTCAAATATAATAAAATGGTTCAAATTTTAATTTTCCAAAAGTTATTTAAAATTTTCTTTTCTTAAAGAGAACAAACCAACTTATGAAAAAAATAAAACTAAACTAAAAGTAAAATTAAAACTACACACACAATTTTCATTTCGACTTAAACACACATTAATCCAATTCAAGTTAAACTTGCATGCCTAACAAGAATAATCCATTTTGCAAATTAGGCCAAACCAAATTTTATCAAAATATATTATCTTTGAATTGAATTAATTTCAATTTCACCCAAATATATTTTAACACCAAAGAACATAAGTGTGATAATTAAATCAAATTTTATCTTGAATTACCTAAGCATGCATCTAGGTGATATAGCAAGATAAAATTAAACAATATCACACGACGTGCCGATGTACGAGGAAAACCCAAATGGAAAAAACCTCGAACTGCCCTAGCCACGAATTCACTAAGTATGGTAGTTTTTACAAAGACTCGACACAAGAGGAATTACACCAACTGACTTGAGTCCGTCCAAGCCTTGACGCGCTCCTTGGTCTTCAACCTCCGCCTAGTGTATAACCGTGGACTCCTCCACAGTCTCGAACTCCATCGATGGGGCTATGGTCACCGTCAACCCACACGCGAAGCCTTTCTTCGAGTGAGAACACCGTAATAAACTTTTCTCCTTTGGGGGGTAGAGAAGAATCCAAACTCTCTTCTTGTTGGTGTAGAGAAAACCAGGTGCCAAAACTCTCCAAGCAATGATATATCAATAGGTACTTGGAATAAACTAAACAAAATGGGTGTGTATGTATTTTTTGATGAGTTTAATCCATAAAAATCAAACACAAAACATGGAGCTTTTTCTTAAAAGTTTTGCTCTCAAAAGACTCTTAGAATGTGAAAAAGTTGCCTTCAAAAAGTTAGTTCCCGCACTTAAGAAGTATGTCAAAAAGGAAGTGGGGTAAAGTAGTGGGAAAGTGGAAAAAACTGGCTTAAAACTGTTCCCGCTATTTTTTCGTTAGAAATCTCGTTCGAACGAGACTTCTAACGAAGAGACAGAAAGGAAAAAAAATTCTCGTTTGAAAACTCGTTCGAACGAGAATTCGTTCGAACGAGGTCGTTCAAACGACCTATCTAACGAGATCTCAGGCCATGGTTCTAGATAATTTCGATACGAATGCGTGGCCGCCAATTTCGTATCGTTCTGATTTTTTTTGGATTTGATATGATTTTTTTACTGAAAGGTGTCCGAGAACAAAATATTTAGAATTATGAATTCAAAAAAGTTTACAAAAAAATTCTAACACCTAAAATAAATTTCTAACATACACCCAATAAATAATGTTCCAAGCTCCTATATATATATATATATATATATATATATTAAAAATGCATTCATACCTTAGGAGCAATGGAACCATGTTGATGACGTAGAAATGAGGCACAACACACACGGCATTAGATGAAGCTTTAATATCTTGGCCGCTACGTCTTTAACAAACACGTCATAGGCTTGAATGGATAAACTTGAACTCTATCCTATGACTCAAATGTTTTTGTCCGAAATTGAGCCAAAAACTACAAAGGACTCAATTGGAAATTTGTGTCCTTACAAATCTCCCCCTTTGGTTATTCCGGAACAAAAACTAAACAAAAATCCTAAAGGGCCGTCAAGCTCACTAGACTCAAAAACAATGTCCCACCCAAAATAAAAATATAATGCTTGACTCAAACAACCCAAGGATCAATATCTTTGCCGATGTTGAATGTTGCCATTTTGAAGTTTTCCTGCACACTTAAGCAACTATCAAATGCATAGGTAATATCAAAATATTAAATGCAATTAAATAATTACTCCCCCAAAATTAATTCTCCCCTTTATCAAACAAATGACCTACTTAGAAAGACGTCTCCCCCTAAGATAAATCTCCCCCAAACTAAGATACGATAATAATAGGATTAGATACCATTTCTCCCCCTATCATTCTCTCCCTTTTTGTTCAGGAATAGACAAAGGCTAATGAATCAAAACAGTAACTTATCTCCCCCAAATAAAGCATATAAACCCTCTAAACTAAGCAAGGGATAAAAGAATGGGATAACAAGCTAAAACATGTAATTGTGCATATAGTGATGAGAACGTTAAAGCATATGGGCAACAAAAGTTCAACTAATCCAAACAATAACATCGGATACCAACTAGGATGCAATAAAATGATACCAATATGATATATAAATTATTAAGCACGTGATATCAACAAAGAATGCAATAAGATGGATACCAAGTATGAATTAAAGCATATATGGATTAGAAATCAAAGCAAAGACTAAACAAAAATATCAAATATATGTATACATAATATATATCAAAGAGACTCAAGTACACATATATAGATATAAACACACAAATGACACACACTAAATATAATAGGAGTCTTTCACACTCGTATGGCAAAAATGTGTCATATGGAAATGGAAGTGTTGGGGTGTGAACTAGTAACGATTAAATTTAGACCCAATCACTTAAAACATGTTCACGGAGTTCTCAATTGATTGCAAACTTCATCACATTTGAATATAACCTCATGTGACAATATAAATTGAACTCAATGAACAAGCATACACAATGCATACAAGCCTAGCATATTGATGATTCTACAAACCAATAGAGTCATGACATGAAATACGCAACTAGGATAAACAGACATTGTACAAACCGTTGATATACCATCCAATCTCCCTCAATATGCATTTATATTAAATTTGAATGAATATATCAATCAAACATAGGCCTTGGCAAATTATTTTTCTTGTTAATGTCGTATTTTCTATTTTTAGGCCTTTGGACCACGTATTTCTTTTAGGTCCATTCAAAACGGTGGCTTACAATCGCAAAGGATCACTTAGTCCTTTCGGAGCCCTTCCCCGTGCACATTTTTATTTATCATGTTTTTATTTTTCACACAAATCTCACATGCAACGGATTTTGACATGCACTAGTCCTCCTAAGTCACAAATATGTAGATGACAAGATTGGTAGGAGAATACCTCACATATCTCAAATATACATATGAAGTTAAAATTTCAAAAGAGCTCGTGCATGTGTGAATAGAGGCATATAAAAATAGAATCCATTTGACCAACACAAAATTCAACCTCTCCATAAAAAATATGGTAAAGAACATTTTAAGGATTGACAATCTAAACCAAAAGTTCTAGCCACGTGGGAGCGTTAAAGGAGGGATTCAAACACAAGTGTATGCCACATAAAGTGTGTCAAACTAAACTACACACAAAATAAAATCTTTTTGAGTTTTTGAAAATTTTTAACCAAAAATAAATAATATATACTCAAAAGTCAAACAAAAATCATTTGAATTTTTCATTAAGTTTAAATTACCAAGAGATAAAATCCAAATGATAAACAAAAATTCTTTTTGTATTTTTCATTTAATGCAAACAAAATGAAGGAAATATAATACAAAAGATAAAGAAAAATCACAAGTCTAGCATGTGATAAGCATGGTGCATAGACTAGAAAATGATTAAACAAGCATACATTTAGCATGTGAATATAGCATGAAGTACAAAAGCTAAAGTATGCAAACAACTAACACATTTATCCTTTAGATTTAGCAAGGGAGGAAGCATGTGATAGTAAATTAGAATCAAAAACCCAATTTTGCAAGGCAACCAAGTCGGATTTTCTAACCCAGATTAATGAAGAAAGACTGTCATGGGGTGTAGGAGTTCTAAATA
Source organism: Sambucus nigra (assembly GCA_949130495.1). Lineage (NCBI taxonomy): Eukaryota > Viridiplantae > Streptophyta > Magnoliopsida > Dipsacales > Adoxaceae > Sambucus > Sambucus nigra. Next base: position 290,947,408 of record OX422223.1, read on the forward strand.
CATTGATTGCATTACGTTGGGATTTTTCAAGAAATTCGTTTAAGCTCAAAACAAAATTTCTTAAGATGACCTTTTCGACCACAATGTGTACAAGTAAAAACATGTTGAAAAGATTTACCTAAGGAGTGATCTCTAAATGCTTTCCTAGTAGATTCTCCTAAAACGTTGGTCTTGGCTTTATGAGTAGATTCATTACAAGTATTGAAGCCTAAACCACACATGTCATTTTTAATTTGGACCGTTCCTAAGATTTTATCTAATTTTTCCGAACGACATTGCAAATCAAATTTGACATTACTAGAATCTTTTAATTTATTTTGCAATTCTCAAATGTTAGACTCTAATAAAACATTTCGCTCTTCAAAAGCAAGAAGATCCTTTTTCAAGGATTCCATTAAAACCCTAAGGCTATCTCTCTCGCCTTCTATATATTCAAGCTTCTCTAGAAGATCTTTCTCTCGTGTCCTAAGGTCTTCAACCAACATACTATTATCAATGATTTTGACACGTTCTTTCAAACTAGCTTCTAACTTCAAATTAGCTCTTTTCAATTTAATAGATTCTTTATAAAGTTCTTGAAAAGCATTTTGAAGTTCACTCACATTAACCTCTTCTTCATTTTCACTCTCTCTTTCTTCTCCACTCTCACTATCATGAAAAATAAGAGAATCATAAACTATGACCTTGGAAGTGTCATGTGTTAACGTTTCATCAATTGATGAGTTCTCACTATCACTCACATGACTAGCCATAAAAGCCACAAAGTTGGGCTTAGTGGGGGAATCGGGTCCCTCTTCCTTATCATTATCACTAAGGGTCGCATTATATGAAATGGGTCGCTTACCCTCTTTCCTTAGTTTAGTGGGGCACTCAAAAGCCCTATGGCCATAACCCTCACAACCAAAACACCTATTTGACTCGTCCCTATTTAATTGTTCATTGATAGGTTTAGGGATCTTCTCGGTTTTGTCATACTTAGAAGTTTCAAATTTCTTAAAGTCATTTTTAAATTTATCTTTGTTAAATTTAAGAAATTTTCTAAATTTTCGAGAAAACAAAGCCATGTCTTCCGAGCCACTATCACTCTCGCTCTCTACTACTTAGTTGACCTCTTTTCGGGCTTTTAAAGCAATGCCCTTTTCAATTTTCTTTTCGTTTTTAGAGGAAAACATGTCTAGTTCATAGGTTTGTAAATCACCTACGAGCTCTTCTAATTTCATAGAGGCTAAAGTTGGTAAATAATTTAAAACGGTCACTTTTTGGAATAAATCTATCAGGAAGGGACCTTAAAATTTTCTTTACTACTCGGTTGTCGGGTATTTTCTCTCCCAAGTTAAAAGATGAATTAACAATATCGGAAAGTCTAGCATAAAATTCATCAAAACTTTCTTTTTCGTTCATTTTGATAATTTCAAATTGAGTGGTGAGGTTTTGGAGTTTCGAAGCTTTAACGACACTAGTACCTTCGTGGGTGAGTTGTAAAATATCCCAAGCTTCTTTAGCGGTCTCACACGTCATAATGCCTCGGAATTCATCTGGTGTGACAACGCTAAACAAGGCATTTAAACCTCGAGAATTAAAATTAGAAAGTTTAAATTCACCCTCACTCCATCTATCGGCCGGTTTGGGAAGACGCTCATTATCTACTAAATGAGTAGGTGGGGACCACCCATTAATAACAGACATCCAAACTCTCTCGTCGATAGATTTTAGTGCCGATTTCATTCGCGCTTTCCAATACGCGTAGTTAGAACCATCGAAAATAGGAAATTTAGCAAATGGGGAAAATTCCATTTTAGCCAAAAATATTTAAAAGATCTTAACGAAGTAATTTATCGTTTTTGGCTCTGATACCAATTTGAAAGAGCGGACGCCCCCAATTTTTAAATTCAAATATAATGAAATGGTTCAAATTTTAATTTTCCAAAAGTTATTTAAAATTCTCTTTTCTTAAAGAGAACAAACCAACTTATGAAAAAAATAAAACTAAACTAAAAGTAAAATTAAAACTACACACACAATTTTCATTTCTACTTAAACACACATTAATCCAATTCAAGTTAAACTTAAATGCCTAACAAGAATAATCCATTTTGCAAATTAAGCCAAAACAAATTTTACCAAAATATATTATCTTTGAATTGAATTAATTTCAATTTCACCCAAATATATTTTAACACCAAAGAACATAAGTGTGATAATTAAATCAAATTTTATCTTGAATTACCTAAGCATGCATCTAGGTGATATAGCAAGATAAAATTAAACAATATCACACGACGCGCCGATGTACGAGGAAAACCCAAATGGGAAAAACCTTGGACGGCCCTAGCCACGAATTCACTAAGTATGGTAGTTTTTACAAAGACTCGACACAAGAGGACCTACACAAACTGACTTGAGTCCATCCAAGCCTTGACGCACTCCTTGGTCTTCAACCTCTGCCTAGTGTATAACCGTGGACTCCTCCACAGTCTCGAACTCCATCGATGGGGCTATGGTCACCGTCAACCCACACGCGAAGCCTTTCTTCGAGTGAGAACACCGCAATAAACTTTTCTCATTTTTGGGGTAGAGAAGAACCCAAACTCTCTTCTTGTTGGTGTAGAGAAAACCAGGTGCCAAAACTCTCCAAGCAATGATATATCAATAGGTACTTGGAATAAACTAAACAAAATGGGTGTGTATGTATTTTTTGATGAGTTTAATCCATAAAAATCAAACAAAAAACATGGAGCTTTTTCTTAAAAGTTTTGCTCTCAAAAGACTCTTAGAATGTGAAAAAGTTGTCTTCAAAAAGTTAGTTCCCGCACTTAAGAAGTATGTCAAAAAGGAAGTGGGGTAAAGTAGTGGAAAAGTGGAAAAAACTGGCTTAAAACTGTTCCCGCTGTTTTTTCGTTAGAAATCTCGTTCGAACGAGACTTCTAACGAAGAGACAGAAAGGAAAAAAAATTCTCGTTTGAAAACTCGTTCGAACGAGAAGTCGTTCGAACGACCTATCTAACGAGATCTCAGGCCATGGCTCTAGATAATTTCGATACGAATGCGTGGCCGTCAGTTTCGTATCGTTCTGATTTTTTTTGGATTTGATATGATTATTTTTTACTGAAAGGTGTCCGAGAACAAAATATTTAGAATTATGAATTCAAAAAAGTTTACAAAAAAATTCTAACACCCAAAATAAATTTCTAACATACACCCAATAAATAATGTTCCAAGCTCCTATATATATATATATTAAAAATGCATTCATACCTTAGGAGCAATGGAACCATGTTGATGATGTAGAAACGAGGCACAACACACACGGCATTAGATGAGCTTTAATATCTTGGCCGCTACGTCTTCAACAAACACGTCATAGGCTTGAATGGATAAACTTGAACTCTATCCTATGACTCAAATGTTTTTGTCCGGAATTGAGCCAAAAACTATAAAGGACTCAATTGGAAATTTGTGTCCTTACAATATACGTTATAAAAATAAATGTAAGTTGAGTCAAACTTTACCCATGCGATAGTGGGGAGATATATGTTTTTTGGTTTACCATCAGTGTTGAATTATCTGAAAGTATCGCACAGTACGAGTCGATCACCTGTGTGATTAATATTGAAACGCATTAGTTGACGCAACGTCATTTGTCCTTAAATTTATGTTGTGTTTGCTTACATTATTTGAGATTTGACCACCCCAAAGTAAGGCCGATATATCACAGAGGGATATCGAATCAAGGTCCAGCTGCAAAACTGGTATCCTGCATTTTAGCAGCAAATAAGTAATGTAAGCAGGTGTATGTGGTCAAATCAAAAGAATGAGTTGAAGTTCAAATAAAAAAAAGGTGTGGCTCTTACCCAACTGGAGTTATCTCGTAATATGCCTTCAACTTTTTTCATGTTTTGTTATCCAGTATGCGTACAAGATTTAACTTTAGTGGGTTGGGAATCTTTTTCACAACTTTTGTGTAGTTCGTTGCTTCATCAGTATCCTCCTCTAGAATTGTGATCAAATCTTCTTCACTCCAGTTATCTTCTTCTTCTGTGTTGTTAATCAATGTGCATTTACTTGTGCCCGACTGATTTCTGATGAAGTTGTTAACTTATGTGTTGTCAATCAATGTGCATTTATCTTCTTCTTCTGTGTTGTCAATCAATGTGCATTTACTTATGCCCGACTGATTTCTGATGAAGTTGTTAACATTTGCTTAAATTTCAATTTTCTTTTTTCTCTTTAGATTCTGATATGCGTACTCTGGCTTCTCATTTGTTATTCGAGTTCTTCTAGTTTTCACACGGAGGATTATACTATTCGGGCAGTCAGGGTTGCCGCCAAGTTGTTCTACCATGTTTTGCAGTGATAAGGTATGCTTTTGGAGGTCTTTATTGTCGTTATCAATGCAAATTGATTCCATTTATTACCGATCAAGATCCTTCACGTGCTTATCTATTGTTTTTCTTTGTTGCTCTGAGACTCCAGTCATTCGTTCCACATCTCTTATTAGTATCTCAATTTTGAAGTTTAATTTTTCTTTTATGCCTTCAGATGCACATAACTTTGATTCACTCTCTTTTTTTATTGCGTCTGCAATTTTTCGCGTTTCTTATAAACTGGTGCGGATATGATCTGATTCTTCTTTAACAGCACGGAGGATAGATTTAAGCTAAGGTATAACCTCTTCTTTATCTACTATTATTGCATCTACATGATCTTTATCGCATTCAGCTTGTTCATGAAACTGCTTGAGTTGCGTCTTCAGCATAATTAATTGCTCCTCGTGAAGTTTGGCAGCTGTTATTAACTATTGTTCTTCCATACGTTTTATCTCAAATTCACAATGAAATTTCAACCGTTCAGCTGTAACATCATTTAACTCCCTGCCCAACGAGTTTCAGTGTATTATCTCGACGCTCAACTTTTTTTCTAAGCTCGTTGTCAAGCTCACCTACCTTGATAGTTGCTCTTTTAACGACGCATACCACTTCCTCTCATTATCTATTTCATCTTCCACTTCCTTAATCGTCGCGACAAAGTGTCTCATCTTGCCCTCGAGTTCCTCGTTCTTTTCCTCTAGGCACTCTATGTATTCTGCAGTTTGCATACGTGCACCATAAAACTCATAATCTTTCCTTTCAATATCTATTATATTTCGTTTGGAAGCGAGTGTATTTGGTAAATAACCATCAGAACCCCCTCTCGATTCTATCATTTAGACATTACTACATGCTATGCTTGATGCTTCCACGTTATTTTTGAAACCATCTCCTGGTGTTTGTAGTGATGCTTGAGCTGAAATTTCGGCGATTGGTGTACCCGATGATGAAATGACATCTACATAATGACGGTCATTCAGGTCCGTCAGTTTTTCATTAGCACTTGAGTTGTGATTCGGCCGTGTTACTTCTACTACGAAGTCATCGTCTGATTCAGTCTCAGCATTAATTGCGACAATCTCCACCGATTTTCTCGATATAACTCTCCTGCTTTGGGGTGTTTGTAGTTTCAACTGCGAAGAAAAAATTAATGTAAAAATTAGGAAAGTTAGTGGTGTGAATATGGTATTCATATTATAAATTGTCCCAAAATTTCATCATACCTGTACATTATTCAGATTAATGTGTGTAAACTTTCTATTAAGAATATGAAGGTTCTAACGTAGGAATCGAGGTGTGAGATTATGCCGTTTTTGGATTGGGTTGATTGTGTTGGCAACCTCGCAATGCCAAAACTGAACACGAAACTTTTGCAATGTCATGTAATTGTATACGCAAACAAATTTCAGAACTTTTGTTTCAAGTCCTAAATCTTTAAACATATTATAATTCTCAGTGTCATTTTACTAATTACGTAGACATTTTACGAACAAAGAAAAGACATAAAACCATACTTTTATAACAAGCTTTATTTCGAATCCTTTGGGTGCGATTTTGTAGTTGTTTAAGTTATCAGGGGAACATAATTTCATCTGAAGTTTATTTTTACATTCAATCTCAATATCGAATAAAAAACCGTAAGAAATTAATTACTAAAAGCACGGGGACACAACCAGTAACGGTTGATGGGGTATTATCTTGCATCTTCTTTCTTATTGAGTCGAGAAGCCACTTATGAACTGCCTTAGCCCAATTATAAGCTCTTAAATTCTTCACGTCGTGTATGTATTTTGCGAATATCCATCCCAATGAATTTCCACTGTTTGCAAAGAGAATTGAGACACACAAATGCAAAGATATCAACCGGACTACATCACTTATATCTTATTCGCTTCGTCCTTGTAGTGCGACTAGCAAAGCAGATTCAACCTTTTTTTTTAAGTTGTGCATCGGTGTTGAAAATTTGCTGATGAATGTATCCTTCGGCACTTCTCTTTTGTGTATCTCTATCGGTTCACCCCGATTTGGTATTCTTAGTATTTGTGACACATGGAGTGGGTTGAATTCAACTAATTCCCCCCGATCCTGAATTTGTTTGATGAAATATCAAAACGGTTGATAATAGCTATGATGTTTGAGTCGTGTTTCTTGTAAAATTTATCTGTTACGAGCCCCTCGGTGTATGTGCAAAGAATGGCCCAAAACGGTGTTTTGTGCAGCAACTGCCAGTGCACATCCCTTATGTCGTGTTCATTCAATAGGCGCAACAAGCTGTTGAATGTCATCATATTTGCCCTGAATTGATCCTCTTCTTTACTTGATGAACCGCATCCGTTTGCCATCTGCATTTGTCATTACAGTTAACTAACATATTTACAGGGATGAGTATTACGTGAATTAATCAAGAATCACAAACAAAATATCATTTTGCACAATCCCCTACCCATTATTTTGCACAATCATGCACTGAACTTAAGTCAAAATTTTTGTTCTTTTATGAATCAAATTACGAACTATTTTACAAATAAAACTCGGATCAAGATTTTTCTCAGAAATAATAACAATCCAACCATTATCAAATTGAGTTAATTATAGAGAACTTAGGTATTTAGTTCGCAAACACCACATAACCGTAGGAGAAGAAACCACAAAAGGTAGAGAAATTATCAAGTCACACCAAACTCAAAAAGTATAACAGCTATTTGCATAGGCATTCAAGAATGTGTGTTCACAAATTCAAAACTAAACATGTAATGAATTGTGTCGAGGCAAGAGTTCATAAATTATGAGGGAAAATAATAGGTAGTCATTTAACGACATTATGAAAAAAAAATTGTTTAAAATTTAGTAAAGGAAGTCATTTGAGGGCCAACTAAATGAGAAACTTCAACTAAATGACATATAGATAGGATCGGCTACTTAAATAAAAAGATAATACATGACTAAATGCCTGTATTGAGGTTTGTGGTTTTGGCTGTATTTTCGATTAATTTCACACATCTACTTTAACTTGTAATCTACAAACAAAATAAAATTATGAACAATCCCCTACCACTTATTTTGGACAATCATGCAGTGAACTTAAGTCATAATTTTTTTTTTGTGTGAATCGGAGTACAAACTATTTTACAAAAAAATCTCAAATCAATTTTTTTTCGGAAATAGTTGTAAAACTGATTTTTACAATCCAACCACTGTTAATTTGAGTTAGTTATAAATAAAGAAATATGGATAAATAACTCATATGATTTGGGCTAAATTTGTTTTTGGGTATACCTGACTGTTCTTCTTTTCTTATTCCCTGTACGGTTGATACTCAGAAAAAAACTTCTCTTTTTGAATATGAGTGGTTGAAAGCACTGCAAGAGAAGATTTTGAGTGATTATCCATCATGTTGAAAGAAGAATTCTAAACAGTGACAAGTTAGACATGAGTTAGACAGCTACTAATCAGTATTAAAAGTTCAACACTCGAATGCGACACATTTTGTACGTCACCCCGATGTGTCTCACCCATATTGACTCTTATTTGAGTCCCTTTATTATTGGGCCTTAAACACGAGCTAATATATATGCAACACGTCATGGTAATGCCCCAAATTGTGTCGATGCTGTGACTCCGTGATTACAGAGGGAAATGAAGATGCAATTGTGATTCTAGCTTCTACTATATGTCCAGGCATTCAAAAATATATGTCCCCAAATTTGAAACTGAAAATACAATAAATTGTGTTTATTGAGGCAACAGTTCATACATTTTGAGGTAAAAAATATGCATAGTCATTCAAGAAGATTTTGTAAAAACAAGGGGTAAAATGGAGTAAAAGAAGCCATTTGAGAGCCAAAGCTTTCACAGACATTCAAAACACATTTTCTAAGTTTGATTGAATTCATTTTCCAACAGGTATAAAAAAATTTACAGTAAAAAACACCGACCTTTTATATTATACCGAGATTTTGCAAAATCTATTTGTTCATATGTAAAACTTCGGCTGATATATTTGTTGGTGAAAACGGTTTGGTAAGAAGCGGGGTAGTGGAATGGATGTTAATTTTGTTTTCATCATTCAGTTAGTAATTTTTGTTTTCCCGCTTACAAGAGGGTATTTGAACAGGGGTATTAATGTCAAATTGCTTATCTATTTTATCCCACGTTCTATATGACTTTTAACAAATGAGACCTGCAACTAATTGAACTTTTTGTAGGATCGGTGGCTAAAAAAAAAGATAACACAGGACTAAATGCCTGTGACCCCTTAAAAATATTATTTTTTGTGTTTTTATGTAACGAGAAATTTTTGAAATGAGAAAAAATAATTAAAATAAGGGGTAATTATATCTAGGTCCCATTTATCGGGTCAACAAGCTTATAAGTCCTATTGACTTTTTAATAATCCCATAGGTCATATTCCAACTTTTTAGGAAATTTTTTCACAATTTTACCCTTTTAAAACCAACCATCCGTAACTTCCTTGAGGAAGCTACATAAGTGGTTGGACTTTTTTTTTTAATCTTTAAATGATCATAACTTTTGATTCACAAATCCGTTTTTCGCAAAATTACTATTTTTGAAATCTGCTCGACGAGATCTATCAAACAAGATCCATGAAGACTATAAAATTCTAAAAACAAAATTACACAAACAGTAAACTTTACTGTATGCACTAGAATATGAAATAGTTTTATATATGTGACATTTCACAAAGACAGTAACATTTACTGTGGTAATACTACACAGTAAATATATATATATATACACACACACATCCGGTGGATCCAAACCCCTTTTTTCAAAAATACCTTATATTTAAAGGTTCGCGCTAACGACATCCAATCCTTACCACCATTGTTGGAGCTTCAACGACCTTCGTCAGAGCTCCGATTTGGGGTGGGTAAGGGTGGCATGTGGTGCCGCTGGCGCGGATCTTTGAAAATAAGAGACTTTTGAATAAATGGGCTTTGGATCCACCGGAGTATCATGGGGTGCCGCTGGCACGGACCTTTGAAAATAAGATTGGATAAATGGGATCGAGATCATTTGGAGCGCCAATTTGGGGTGAATAGGGGTGGCACGGAACTTTAAAAATAGGAGCATATTGGATATATATATATATATAATTTGTAAAAATGTCATAGATATTAAACTTTATTGTATACACCAGAAAATGAAATAGTTTTATATCTGTGACATTTTCACAAACAATAACATTTACTGTGATAATGTATTTATAACATAGTTTTACATATATAACATTTTCACAAACAGTAACATTTAGAGAGTTAATATTACATAATATATATATATACATATATATATATATATATATATATATATATATATATATATATATATATATATATATATAGATAGAGAGAGAGAGAGAGAGAGAGAGAGAGAGAGACACACACACACACACACACGGTAGATCCAAACCACTATTTTTTTTTCAAAATTACCATATTTTTAAATGTTTACGCTAGCGACATTCAATCCCCACTACTACCCACCCCCATTGTCTGAGCTTCAACGACTTTCATCAGCGCTATGATTTGGGTTGGTAGTAGTGTCATAGGGTGCCGCTGGTGCGGACCTCTGAAATTAAGAGAATATTAGATAAATGGGGTTTGGATCCACCGGAGCTCCGATTTGGGGTGAGGAGGGGTGGCATTGACTTAGGTTTATATCTATAACATTTTCACAAACATTAACATTTACTGTGTTCATATAACACAGTATATATATATATATATATATATATATATATATATATATATATATATATATATATCCAAACCTCTTTTTTCTGATATTATCTTATTTTTAACGGTCCGCGCCAGCGGCATCCAATCCCCACCCCCTTTATCGGAGCTCCAACAACCTTCATCAGAGCTCTGATTTGAGGTGGCATGGGATGCCGATGTAACATTTTCACAAACAGTAACATTTATTATTTGTAAAAATATTACAGATATAAACCTAATCCAATGCTACCCCTCCCCCCCTCAAACTGGAGCGCCGGTGTATCCAAACCCCATTTATCCAATATTCCCTTATTTCCTAAGGTCCGCGCCAGTGGCACTCCATGTCACCCCAAATCAGAACTCTAATGAAGGTTGTTGGAGCTCCGACAATTGGGGTTGGTGGTGGTCGGGATTGGATACCGCTAGCGCGGGCCGTTAAAAATAAGACAATATCAGAAAAAGAGGTTTGGATCCACCGTATATATATATATATATATATATATATACACACTGTGTTATAACACAGTAAATGTTAACGTTTGTAAAAATGTTATAGATATAAACCTAACCCAATGTCACCCCTACTCACCCCAAATCGGAGCGCCAGTGGATCCAAACTCCATTTATCTAATATATATATAAGACAATATCAGAAAAAAGAGGTTTGGATCCACCGTATATATATATATATATATATATATATATATATATATATATATATATATATATATATATATATATATATATATACACACTGTGTTATAACACAGTAAATGTTAACGTTTGTAAAAAATGTTATAGATATAAACCTAACCCAATGTCACCCCTACTCACCCCAAATCGGAGCGCCAGTGGATCCAAACTCCATTTATCTAATATTCGTTTAATTTCAGAGGGCCGCGCCAGCGGCACCCTATGCCACTACTACCCACCAAAATCATAGCTCTGATGAAAGTCGTTGAAGCATTGACAATTGGGGTGGGTAGTGGTGGGGATTGAATGTCGCTAGCGTAAACCTTTAAAAATATGGTAATTTAAAAAAAAGAGGTTTGGATCTACCGTGTATATATATATATATATATATATATATATATATATATATATATATATATATATATATATATATTAACTCAGTAAATGTTATTGTTTGTGAATATGTTATATATATATTGTGTAATATTAACTCAGTAAATGCTACTGTTTGTGAAAATGTTATATATATAAAACTATTTCATAAATATATTATCATAGTAAATGTTATTGTTTGTGAAAATGTCACAAATATAAAACTATTTCATTTTCTGGTGTATACAATAAAGTTTAATATCTATGACATTTTTACAAACTATATATATATATATATATATATATATCCAATATGCTCCTATTTTTAAAGTTCTGTGCCACCCCTATTCACCCCAAATTGGCGCTCCAGATGATCCCGATCCCATTTATCCAATTTTATTTTCAAAGGTCCGCGCCAGCGGCCCCCATGATACTTCGGTGGATCCAAAGTCCATTTATTCAAAAGTCTCTTATTTTTAAAGGTCCGCGCCAGCGGCACCACATGCCACCCTTATCCACCCCAAATCGGAGCTCTGACGAAGGTCGTTGAAGCGCCAACAATGGTGGTAAGGATTGGATACCGCTAGCGCGAACCTTCAAATATAAGGTAATTTTGAAAAAAAAAGGTTTGGATCCACCGTATATATATATATATACTGTGTAGTATTAGCACAGTAAATGTTACTGTTTGTTTGTGAAAATGTCACATATATAAAACTATTTCATATTTTAGTGCATTCAGTAAAGTTTACTGTTTGTGTAAATTTTTTTCTTTGGAATTTTATAGCCTTCATGTATCTTGTTTGATAGATCTCGTCGAGCAGATTTCAAAAATAGTAATTTTGTGAAAAACGGATTTGTGAATCAAAAGTTATGATCATTTGAAGATTAAAAAAAAAAGTTCAACCACTTATGTAATTTCCTTAAGGAAGTTAGGGATTGTTGGTTTTAAAAGGGTAAAATTGTGAAAAAAAGTTTCAAAAAATTAGGAATAGGACTTATATGTAAGGAAAAAACATGATAGGATTAGAATGTATATAACAAAGTCTAATAGGATGTAAACGCAAATGCCCTTTAAAATAAATGTGTATTAAAGAATGTTTGTAGCGGTCATTCTTTGTTTGACTGGTTGACGAAAGGTTGAGCCCTGATATGAGAAAACCGGGGAAGAGAAGCCCTAATCCCTGACCTCCTCCGACTAGTGGCGGATCCCTTCTTTTAGTTTCAGGTATTCTTTTTATGCTCTTTTTTGTTTAATAACTTACACTGAAATCTGTTATCAAACGTTATATGTGATGCTAAAAAGTTACTACACATTTATTAAATTACAACTTGTTTGTGCTTGGTGCTGTTACTTGTTGTCAGTGTAATTGTTGCTAAATTTGTTACCGGAATTTGATTGTTATTTGTTGCCGCATTGCATTTGGTTGTGATTGAACAAGTTTTATGCTTGATTGCTCTTTTATAAAATTACTTTTGTATCTTCGATTTTGTGCCAAATTAAGGGTACTGTTATTAGCACTCCAAAATTACTTTTTGTTGCACTTGGTGAAGGCACATTTGAGTATTTTAACGTTTCAAAAATTTCTTTAACGTTTCAAAAAATTCTAATATAACAGTGACCAAATATAACATAGGGGACCGCACACAATGTTATATTTGTTTTTACGGACTGGACACAATGTTATATAACATCAGGGGCCGTGCATAACGTAAAACCTGTTGAAAACTAGGGGCTTAAGACTTATGGCCCCTTGATATTATGGTATTGTCACATCAATATATTATTACTGTTATTGCTGCAATTTAATTAATATAATAGCACAGAATTATGAATAATAATAATTACAGAAATTAAAAAACGAAATTACAGTAAAAAATACTTACTTGTATTTGCAGAAATAATTATTAGAAACAAGAAAGAATCCGTGCCCTGTGTGATACCACAGTGTCCTTAAGACAATTTTATTCCCTCCGTGCTTTAGGTTAATGAATAATTGTCTCCCAAGATAGAACGGATTTTCGAATTAATTCAAGTAGCACACCAATGAATTAATTCCATCGAACACAAATTTCTGTGTTAAGTACTCAACCATTGAACACAAATATGCAGGAGAACAAAGTTTAAGTTTTCTGGAATGCAGAAAGACAGTCTAAATAAATGAAGTGGAGAAATTTTTTATGGAAAACAGAAAAACGAATTTTTTCATTAGTTAAAAATTAGAGGGAATGATTTGTATTTATAGCTTTGGTGTTGACTGTTGGGAACAGTCAAAATCGAAATTAACCGTTGACCTTTGGCAATTAACTAACAAACAGTTAATTAATAAAAGTCCAGAAAATTAATTAAACTCAGCCCAAGAGGAAAGAGATTTTTTATAAGCCTAAGCCTAAGCCTAAGCCTAAGACGAGTGCGCTTTTGGCCCAAGCCCAACACAATAGTGTAGGCCATCTCCCCTTCAAAGAATTGGGATACCCCAAGGCATCTAAGCCTTAGTCCATCATTTGGGTTTTATTAACTCATCATTTTTCCACTGCTCTTCCAATGTGGGACAATAGTTAAAACATACCCAATTCATTAAATTTCATTGCTTTGTGAGTCACTTTGGGGACATATTTATCATTCATACCTTAATGAAATTGGACATGTGAATATACTACGTTAATCTCCTTGCGAAGGAGAACGTGCTCGTATATGGTCCCACAATTATCGTGGGGTGGGTCCCCCCCTAAATTTGAGCTCAAAGTTGCCCAAAATTTTGTCCAGAAAATTCTGGACAGCTGTTAAGTCCAAGTCCAATTTTTCCAACAATTACAAATACAAATATAACATGTATTTTATTTTTATTTTATTTTTGTTTAAAATTTTGCTCTGGTTAGATAAGTACGCTCGGGGCTTGGTTTTTATTTTATTTTAAAAAAAATAACTAATAGTTCATCCTTTTGAAATAAGAGTAATGGAAAATAAGTAAGACTATAGCTATATGATTGGCAATGAGTGTAGATGATATGGTTGAGTCCGATTTTGAGGTTCCAACTTTGTAGTGGTGTTGGATGTCACAAGGCCTTTTGAAGTTTGGTAGATGATTTTCTTCCTTTTGTTTTTAGCCAACATATTGTCGATCTAAACCTCTATGGTCTTCTTGAGCTCTTGACTGACCAGCCGAGCCACTGGTAGGTTGCTTACGCGTTCAACCCAAAAGGCGTAACTATATAGCAATACGAGCATAGAGTGGTGCTCAAATCTGGGCCAAATGAATAAATTTAATGGTATCCAAAATATGCATTAAGGAAACTCATCCACTCATGACTATTGGTAGCGTTCAATAGCAGATCGTTTTTCAATTGGGAAGACTGTCTTTGGGGCATACTCTATTCAAATATTTACGGTCAATGCAAACTCGTCACTTTCCTTTGCTCTTTTTGACTATCGCAAGGTTTGAAGTCATTCCGGGAATTGAAATTCCAAACAAAAGTTTTCCCAACCTCCACTTCAACCGCTTTAGCTTTTTCTGGGCTAGGTGAGCCTTTTGAGAGACATCTATGTGAAGCTTGTGGCAAATCACATTTGATCAAACACGACATCTAACTACACGCTTATGCGAAGCTCGGGGTAAATCACATTTGATCAAACATGCCATCTAACTAGTCAGCGTTATGCTGACAGATCTTCCACTTGTCGTGAAGGAGTCCTCTGCTTGTTTTCTACATGAATCTCGGATTGGATGCGACTGCTTCATTCCAGAAGTTGACCGCTATCTTGGTCATGATGAGCCTTGTGACTCGATAACCATGAATGGTCTCGAGGAGTGAGTGAACTCTACCTTCTCAGTTGAGTTTGAGAGAAACAAAAAGAAACATATCCCCAAGAAGGCGCCAATTGTAAGAGGAAACAATCAACTCGGTAATGTAAAACAAGAACTTGACTAAGAAAATATCAAAGTATTATTGATCCAAGAATGTGTGTTCTTAGGATCCCTAGGCTTTTATATATAGGTTTTGGGTTACAATTCGTGTAGGATTGGGAGTTGGTAGTTATAATAAGAATGTATTTTTTACATGGCCATCCCTATTTTTAGTTGCTAATTCATATCTGGGTTGGAACTGGCTTCCTAAACTTGCTATCCAAGTAATCCTGCACCTGGTTCTGCTCATGAAGGATTGGACTTAAAACCTCTCGGTTGGTTCTGGTAACCACATTGGGTTCTGCTCCATGAGAGGGTACAAGACCTACGAAAAGTGTCCTTAGACAGTTTCTTTTTTTACTTGTTTACTAAACTATTTTATTATTTTTCTTTATTGATCTTCTTTTGATAAAGAAAAATAAGTTGAGCAAGTAGTCATTACATGATCGTTGTGGCATGGGTTTTTGTAAACTCCAGCCTAGGCAATTATGTCTTCACTTTCAGTGATTATTGATTCATCGTTTGTTATTAGGTCGTGTTAGGTTTGTTGTGTTTTCTGTGTATTTGTAAGCATTATATGTCTAAAAAATTTACAATATTGGTGATTGTCTCGATTTTGTAGGGGAAGGAATGGACAGCCAAACCCCTGCAAGCAATGATAGGACAAGGACACATTGGACGCTGTCTATGGAATCCTTTTTTATAAATCTTATGTTAGATCATATGCATAGTGGCAACAGAGTTGGTCATACATTCAACAAACAAGCATGGTCAGATATGGTCGCAGTTTTCAATGCAAAATTCGGATCGCAATATGATAAAGATGTATTGAAGAATCGTTACACCACTCTGTGGAGGCAATTTAATGATATAAAGAATCTTCTGGACCACAGTGGTTTTTATTGGGATGATACTCAACAAATGGTGGTAGCTGATAATTATGTCTGGGACACGTATGTTGAGGTGTGTTACCTCTTTATCTTATGGGTAAAATTCAAGGAAATCCTCGAAACTGTTTCTTCAATTGGAAATACCCCTAGTGTTGTATATAACCCCCTAAACTATGAATAAGTACTAAAAATTTTCTTGTGTCGCTAAAAAGGTTGAGCTTCACATAGAGATTGTTGCAAAATTAATAGTCATGGAAGTATTTGCAACTACTGTGACATCTGAGGGGGTTTCTTGCAGTTGACCTTCATCTTAATTTTGTTTCTGCCCTTACTGCCAAGTAATTGACTTAGAATGTATGCAGGCTCACCCTGATGCACTATATTACAGAAATAAGGCAGTGATGAACTTCAATGATTTGTGCGTGATATATGCATATACAACTGCAGACGGAAGATACAGTCGTTCAAGTCATGATGTAGACTTTGATGATGAAATCCAAGGAGTGAATACTGGTTTGTTTCTATTCCTACTGTGAACCTTGTGAAGGTTGCAATCAACAATGTATCATACATTTTGAACTAAAATTCATGACACACTGAAGCATGTGCTGTATAAATAAGAATTTTTTCATTAAAAGATATTAATTTAAAAATATAATTAACAAAATATTAGGGAGTTTTTACATACTAGTTGGTGCACATGTGCGTTGCACGTGTGACCAGGACATGAAGTTAATTTTCTCAAGTATGGAATTCTGAAACATTGCTTTATAGTTGATGTGTTCACTGAACCTTGCATAAGCTGTTGAGAAACATTGTAGGAAGTGAAATTGAGCACATTAGCATATAATTGTCAGTTTCACTCATTGCATAATAAGTGAAAGGAAGAATACTTCTGTAAATTATATCATGAAGATATTGTTTTAAAGTTGAACTGTATTAATTTAAATGGGCTATATGCGCCTGTTTCAGATTTGAGTAGACCATATGTTTGTGATGTAGTTGAACTCACAAATTGTCTGAATTAATACTCTGTATGCCTGTGGCAACCCCCATTTTCCGGGTAATAGTCGGCCAAGCAAATACGCCAAAGATGGGGCTTATCAAATACGCCAAAGATGGGGCTTATTAAACAATCTATATCATTCTCAACATCAAACCATAAAGTAAAAACTTTAACTAAACCATTCATACATGCGAATAAACTGAAATGACATAATCACATAAATGAATAAGTACTGACATATGAAATATCTATACATCATGACTCCATAATAATAAATCCGGGCTTATGTCCATACAAAACTCTGAAATGGAATTAATTGCAACTGAAATAAATAACAACCTATACTAGAATCAAAAGACTGAAATCTGCTATGCAAGATGGAGTCTGAACTTTCCTTAGCCCTGCTGATCCTGTCTAAATAAATCTGTCTAAATAAACCTGTCTAAATAAACGTGGAAAATATTTTTTTATAATTTGGGTCAGAGCCCTAAAGTTATAAGAATTAACTTCAATATCAATAAATAATCATGGGATTTATTTGCAATAAATGTTACCCATCAACTCACACATGCAATAAGTACCTCACCCCTCATTTAGGTGCGATACTATGCTTATAAACCGACCCAAGGCATGACTATGATAACCATAGTTGTGAAAAGCGCGCCTATGCACTAGTTCATTAAGGCGCAGGTATGGCGCCTGAAAGGGTGGTAGGCGAGGCGGATTCACATAGGCGAGCGCCTATGGCATTAGGCGCGAGGCGCTCGCCTAGGCGCGGTTTCCCTTTGCTTTTTTATACAGAAGTCTCATAGTTGTATTTTGGTTTGTAAACCCAGTTCCTTTTTTTTTAACCATAACCACACCCTTTATTTTACAAAACCCTTAACCGTAATATCAAAAAAGAGAAAAAACCTATTCTCACTAAAGAGAAAAACCCTCCGAACTCCGGTTGCACTTCTTTCTCTCCATTCTGGCGGCGCTCGGCTTTTCTCCATACTCCGGTGCTCTCTTATCCTCTCCAAACTCCGGCGACCTCAGGTATCTATCTTTTTTCTTTTTTTTTTTTCTGTCTTCTCCAAATGTATTTTCTGCCTTTTTTTCTTTCGATCCTCTTTTGTCTTCCGTTTTCTGCCTTTTTTCCCTTTTTTTTATTGTTTTCTGTGAAACAATAAAACAGGGATGTAAACAATGGGGTGACACAACTATCACATAACATGGATGTAACTACCTATGCGTGTACGAATACAACCCCCAATACTAACCCCCACAATATCACCCTTAAGAGATACAAATAAAGCACATAGTATATTTTACGTAAAATAGGGTTTATTATCAATTGTCTATCTTTAGACTATATTAGTTCTTTCTCAATAGTTATTACATCACACGAAGGCCATTACCTTTGGTGTCCATCTCGTGCCTCTATCGGTAAGTGCGTAGGAGTCCATCACCTAATGGACTTAAGCAAAAACACACAATATAAACAATTGGGTGATCACTACACAGTAGCACCACTAACGGGCCCATACCCAACTCGATTATTGGCTCAAGTCAACCAATCTTCTCTTATCACGAATGGGTGACACCTCTGAACATATGATCTAAAATAATGAGCTCCACTACGTCTTGCCCATCTTAGTCGGCGCGTAGTACACGGTCCTGATGTCGAGCGCAAACCCCAACCGATAGATTCACCACGAGTACAGGTATGTTCACATAATTATAGAATATACATATATACAACACAATATATGTAACTACCCCATAAAATTTCACATCTTTCACGCGTCCCTCCGATCTAACTCAATTCCCACAACGTCGGATTGTGTTATGAGTGAGTATTCTTAATTATTAGCTTTTTTGCTATATGTATAATAATTTACACACTGTATAAACCTCACTTTTGTATTATGTTGCTTATCCCTCATATGGATAACCGCGCATATACTCGGAATAATTCCACGGTCCATTTCACTAACTCGACCTAGTCCGACTCCGGGGCCGAATCAATTCGCCTCCCAGAGCCGAATCGATTCGCTTCGGGCAGTAGGCTTAGATTTGTCTAAAAATGAAGGCTTTCTTCCCCAACTTCCATTAACAAGTTCTAAAGCTCTAAAACCTTAATCCAACAATACCATAACTAAATCTAAGTATGAGAACAAGTTTCCAATGGTTCCTAATCATTATAAACATATTAATTCATCAATTTTAAGGGTTAATAAAAAAGATCACATCTTTGCCCAAACATCAATGATTCACAATCCTCTTTCAATTTCAGAATAAACCTCCAAGTTAATACATTGACCTGTATAAAAAACGTGAATAAATCCTAGAACATGGGTTCTAACATGGTTTTCAATTATTATACTACATCGATTTCAGGTTTGATCATCAAAACATCAACTTTCAACATGAGATTAATTAATAACTAATCCTAATTAGTCCCAAACAATAACATGATCAAGATAATACGAATTAAATTCATAGTTGTCAAATCGCGAATCGTATCGTGAATCGTTTACCCCCCCGAATCGCGAATCGTGAATCGAATCGGTACCAAATGATAAAAATGTAGTAAAACATACGTAAATGGGATTTAACACTATAGAATTGATAATTATAGCACGTGATAATATGACAAAACTAATTGTAGCACGTGATAATATACCAAAATATATCACAAAAATTAACCATAGCACATGTTCTGATTCGTTATAAGATTAATGTAAAACAACAAACAAATACTTTCAAAGATTTAAAACAACCTACAAAATTAAAACATTATTAATTTAAACAGCCTACAAAGCTAAGGATAATAAGTTAATAACAAACTTACAATATAAAATTAAAAAGCTTACACCTGTAAAGGCTGTAATATAACAAAGCCAAGGATAATTAAAAAGCTTACACTTGTAATGTAACAAAGCTAAGGATTACAATATAAAAATAGAAGCTTACACGTATAAGGCTGTAATATAAAATGATAAGGATAATTAAAAAGCTTACACCTGTAATATAACAAAGCCAAGGATTACAATATAAAAATAGAAGCTTACACCTGTAAGGTTGTAATATAACAAAGCTATTAAATAACCAGTGTTCTAAAAGGCATGCTTAGGCTCCGCCTAGGCGCGCTTAGGCTTGAGGCTTGGGAGAAACGTCCCGCCTTAGCCGTTTACGCCTTATTCTTGGTAAAAGGCTCAAGGCGCACTTTTTTTAAAACAAAAACACTTTAGTGAATCGATATCGCCTTTTAAAGACTTTTTTTAAAAAACTGAACCAATATCTCATTCAAAACAATCAAAAGACAAATGGTATCCCAAGCTTCTCTGCCTCTCGTCCAAAAAAACGTGCGTTTTTCTTTTTTCTTTTTGTTTTTTTCTTAGTATTTTAAAAAAATAGTATTTTAGTTTGCATATATTAAGGCATATTTTAAGGTATGTACCATTTTAGTATTTTTAATAGTCTTTTTATAGTTAAAAATGTTAAAATATATTAAAAAAGGCATAAACACCTTTTCACGCCTAAGGCCCCGCCTAGGCTTCTAAGGCTTGACCTCCACGCCTCGATCACGCCCCGCATTTTTTAGAACCTTGATAATAACAAACTTACAATATAAATATAAAAAAGCTTACAGTAATATAACAAAACTCTGTCTTTGACCAAAAGAAGAGAGGGTTACGACCCAAGGTTTTGAATCTCTCTCTGTTACGGGTGGAATAGGGTTCGTAAGGTATGGTTTTTGAATTTATTTTTTTTTTTTTTTTTGTACAATAAAAAGGGTTTAAAAACAGTCATGTGCGCCGAGATAGCTGAGTTAAAAAACCCACTATAGTGAATCGCAATAAGGTCCGATTCACGATTCCGAACCGAATCGCACGATTCCAAATTGAATCGGACGATTATTTGATCCATTACGATTCTCCGCTTGATTCGAATTGTTATACCATGGAATCGAAACGAATCGGACGATTCGACTAGCGAATCGAACGATTTTGACAACCATGATTAAATCCCAAACATGAGTCCAAAACCTGAAATCAACATGGGAAGAACATGATTCTAAATTAATTACATATTATTTAATGATGTTGCAAGAAAATTATTATCTTAGGTGTGAAGATTGAAGAATCCCTTTGATTTCTCCTCTCCAAGATTTCTTTAATTCTCCCGGGTGATTATGACTGCTAAGATTTAGTTTAGTTAATAGTACAATACTAATGAAAGAGTTCTACTCCCTTTGACAACTCTAATTTTCGCGCCTCTTAATGAGGCCTAATTTTGGACCCTTAAAAGAGTCCAAAATGCAACCCGAAATAGCTCAAAATTCACCCTATGTATATACTTACCGCTCGGGCCCAACTTAAGATGTTTAAAACACATAAACGGACCTTCATATCATCCCGAAGTCCACTCCAAACAAGTATAGCTCAAATCGCACTATAAAACCTCTCGGCGTAAAATAAAACGACGCACTTAATTATTTTAAGAGAGTGTTGAGACGAGAGTTAAATCATCTTCTTACTTTCCATTTGACGCTCATTTACGTCAATTGCTATCAGAGCCTTGTTGGCTCTACCCGTTGTTATTGTTGTATAACAAATCGTAGACAACGACAAATGGGACCTAAGAAGAGGGTTACCCCGTTGATTCACGCACCGATAGGCTTGAGGAGGTTTTAAACAGTCTCTTAGCGCTATTTGATGCTCTCGATGCGCGCCTTCCTCCACCCGACGCATCCACCCCTCACTCCGCACCCACCACCGGGCAAAACCCTAATACCCCCTCCCCCCCCCCCCCCCCCACACAACAACAACAACACACACACTCCTGCCGCCGCCTCCACTGCCACCGTGGCGGCCGGAAAGACAGCATGGGGTAGCGGCCCCATGGCGGTCCTCGGCCACATCGTCGAAAACCCTAAGGCCCATTGCGAGCCCTGCCCGCCACCGCATGTGTCCGTCGGCAGCGGCGCCACCCTCCCGCGGGGTAAGGCTCCAATTCCTCCATCTCCGATCAATCCGTCCTACCAAATCAACCATTATTTGTCTAAACAAATCCACAATTTGTAAACCCTAACCTCCAACCATACAAAGTTCCTTCACCACCGCCCAATCCAAACTTAAAAAATCACCAACCACCATCACCATACCTTCCACCACCACGTATTCTCCAAACCACTACTTTGCCACATCAAACTCTAAACCCCACCTCAATTGACTCCAACCATGATTCGAACCTTCTACATGTTTCCACGTACCCTCGCTACCACCTCCAACGACATCATGAGTTGTATCATCCACATCTTCTTCCATCCCTACGTTCGGCTTTACCTACTTACATTGACCCCCACCCTCACCTACTACTTTCGCCACGCTTCCGCCCCCACGTCTACTTCATACCACCTTGTCTCCATCCCGCCACAGATGACATGTTCACCACCCATAGTGGGATGCCTGTTTAGCAAACTTTGCTCCAGTTGATACTTTTGAGAGTGTTCAGAGTTGGCTAGGCCATCCCTAGTATGGAGGGCCCCCTTCCCCAAGGTCACAGTCGTTACTGAATTTTGCGCCACCTCAGCCTACAGAGTGGGCGCACAGATATGTCACTTTTTGACTCTTTGAGTTCGAAGGTCACTCCATTTGTGCCAATTACTGACAGACACTGCTTTTTGTCCTACCAGAGAGGACATTTGATGGAAAAGTGCCTACAACGTCAGCAAGTTATAGCAGTCCCACCTCCTGCACCTACGGTGACGCGGTTACTCCGTACCAATGTTTAAAAAGGCGAAAGGCGAGGCGAGGCGTTTTAGTCGCGGCGAGGCGAGGCGTTTTAGTCGCGGCGAGGCGAGGCGTAAGCTTCGAGGCGCTTGAGGCGTAAGCCTCACCGAAAAGAAAAAAAAAAGAGCAAAATAATATTAAAAAAATACTAATAAAACCATAAAAATAAAATAACAAAGAAATATAAAATAAAACTACAAAAAAAACATCCTTGAGGGCTTTCTCACATAGTTTGACATTTTTTTGTTCCCCCCAATATAACTTTTTAGAAAAAGAAAATCAATTTGAACATATTGGTTATTTTAAATATGACAATAAATTAATCAATGCAAAATCGTATTGGCAAAATCATTTTTTTAGCTTCATTCACATATTGGTTCTTTTATAATATGACAATAAATTAATCAATGCAACTTAACAATCAAATTTATTAAAAAAACATTGATTTTCAAGCTAAGATTAAAAAAATAGCAACTTTATTAAAAAAATAATAAAACATATTAACCTAAGTTAAAACATATTAATATAAGTTGAAAACCAAAAAATAGAAACCTTTTAAAAAAAAGTCATATTGAAGTTAATTTTGTACATTTATTTCAAACAAACTATATATTTGTAACAAAATATAGTCTCAAACAAATTTATACACTTATTTCAAACAAATTAGTAAAGAAAAACAAAATTAAGTGCAACTTTAAAACTAAACTAAAATAAAAAAAGAATAAGAGTTAGTAGATTAAAACAACATTTTTTTAAGTTAGGTGCAATTTTAGAAAAATGAAGAATTTTAACCTATAAAAAAACAGACTTTGTAATGAAAGTTTTTTTTTTTTTTTTTTTTTTTTCGCGCCTCAGGAAAAAGGCGTGAGGCGCATCGAGGCGTAAGCCTCGAGGCGCATTGAGGCGTAAGCCTCAAATTCAGCCCTGAGGCTTAAGCCTCGAGGCGTTTTTTCAGCGCCTCGCCTCGAGGCGCGCCTCGAGGCGTACGCCTCTTGCGCCTTTTTAAACATTGCTCCGTACGTGCCACCTTAAACCCCGGTTGAGACCCCTCCTCCAGTCCTAGTTCCTGCTCATCCATCGCCTCGGAGGTACCATTGTCGAGCCCCGGTTGAGGATCCTCTGCTAGGCGAGGATGAGTTTGATGAGGATGATTTAGACCTTTAGGGATGCGACCCCATTACTCGCATGGCTCTTCGGATGTCTTTTCGGAACATACTAGGGGATATTAGGGTTGATGTGCCGATGTTTGATGGTCATCTCCAATCCGATGTAGTGATTGATTGGCTTGCCACTATGGAGCATATTTTTGAGTATAAGAGGTTGAGTGGGCACCATTGTGTCCTTCTTGCAGCGACCAAATTCGAGGGCTATGCTAGTGTGGCATGATTTGGAGCAGCGATGGGTGATTGAGGGTTAGCCTCTGATCCAGTCTTGGGCCGAGTTGCCAGTAACGATGATGGCCTCATTCATCCTCGCCACGTACGAGCGAGACCAATTTCTCTAAGTTCAGGCCCTCCGTCAGGATACATCGTATTGGATTACACTGAGAGTTTCAGATCTTGTGCACACGAGCTCGACTAGGAGAGACCGAGGAGCAGAGGATCAACCGTTACATTCATGGGCTTTAGGCTATATTCAGCGAGACCTTGCATTACGTGACATCTCCATCTTCGCGAAGGCGGTGGAGTATGCCACGAAGGTTGAGGCGTATCATTAGACCACGTTCATTACTCGTACTCACATTACTACCTCTGTCTCCCTTTCTACTTCCAATATTCCACCATCTACTACAATGACGGCAGCACCTCCTCCTCCTCCTCCTCCTCCTCCTCCATCCTCTTCCCATCCTGTAGCATTTACATGGTACAATTGTGGAGTTGTAGGCCACAGGGTTCAGATTGTTCCTTGCCACGTTGCCATGTCTTGCTTGCTTTTGGAGGTCCAGGGTACCTTGAGACCGATGATTCCGCGCCACAACATACTCTCATCACCATTCTGGACGGTGACACCGATGGCATTCCTCTGTGAGTTCGTGGACGAGCTCTTTTCTAGTGGGGGAGAATGACATGAATAGGGAGGCTTCGAGGCTATTTCTAGTAATTTAGTACATAGTGTTAGTTGTTTTGTTTAGTATTATAGGTGTGAAGTATTAAAGGCTAGTAAGGACATATTTGTAATTAAGGCCTTTTCTTGTAGCCCAAGTTAGATCCTTCTACTTCCTCCTATAAATACTCCTCATGTAGCCTCATTTGATCCATTTATTTATTTTTGAGATTTTAAGAGAGAGTTGAGACGAGAGTTAGATCATCTTCTTACTTTCCATTTGACGCTCATATACGTCAATAGCAGTCCATATATGATCTAGATTGATGTATCTGTAATTACGTAATAAAACAAGCAAGAGAAAAGTTTTTATGCTATTGAATGCAATATTTTGTTTATTAATTGTCCAAAAAAAGGATTTTGGTCTTTGCCAGGTCCAGTGTATTCAGGACATCAGTGATAGACTGATAGTATTATTGTCTTACCAAAATTTTACTCGAGACAGATTGTAGTTTTCTTTGTATTTTCACTAGCAGTAAATTATAACAGTTGATGATGATGTCTAATGCAATTTCCTCAAGTGTGATTCTAATTTAATTTTATGTTACGTAATCATGTTCATTTATGTTACATTCCATTCTTACAATAGTAGATGTAGGCACATTGACAAGAGCTTTCATATAGAACAAAAGCCTCGCTGAACTAGCAAACTTGGTTTATATATAGAAAACTGTGGAAAGTTCCCTTTTAATTGTATTTAGTTGAGTGAAATTTAATTGACTTTTGTCATTAAAAATGGTCCCTTTGTAAATATGATCTATTGAATGTGGTTAGTTGGTGAAAAGTATCTTTCGGATGCAGCCCACATATTTTACCGAATCATAGAGTCCTTAACGCCCAATCTGAAGGGATCTGGACTGCTGCATCCTATTAGCTAAAACTATTTTCATATATAAAAGGGCGTCAACAGTCCCTGGGGACCCAACTGTGAAAGCACTTTTATATATGGAAATACATTTTCAGCATATCTTACAGTTCTCTTAAGATTTTGATCTCAAGGAAGACATCTTACAATCCACGAATTAGCGTATTTCATATTTACATTAGAGTTGGAAACATTATGGATGTTAGTCGGACAATAATGTGTTGTCCATTAGTCGCACAATAATGTGTTTAGTCTTTGTAAGGAATTATGTGGTTTTGATCTATCAAAACTTGGCTAAAATTTCTGGACAAAAACTTGGGATTTGTCTTTCCAAATTGTGATCTGACCATTGCAAACTTAGAATTTAATTTGCATTGATGATGACATTGTTGTTGTTATTTTCCATTTAATGTTTGATATCCTGAATAATTTAATGAATGAATATTTAATTATAGGTTCTTTATGTCTGCAGATGATAGAAAGGATGGCCAGATTCATGCCTTTGGCAACCCTTCGAGGACCTATTGGACCCCACCTATGGACAGTTATTTTGTTGACTTGTTACTAAATCAGATACAAAGAGAGAAAAGAATTGGGCATGCACTAGGGACCCAGGCTTGGAATGAAATATCGACATTATTCAATGCGAAATTTGAATCTCATTTTGACAAAGAGGTTCTCAAGATTCGGCATGAAGATTTGAGGCATCAATATAAGGACATAAATGCTCTTATTGATCAAAATGGTTTCTCTTGGGATGAAACACGGAAAATGGTTACAGCTGAAGACCATGTTTGGGACTCTTATATCAAGGTGAACTGCTAGAAACCCGCATCTTATCATTGAGCTCTGTTTATTTTTTTTATGATATTTTTTTCGTAGCTAATGTATAGTAGTGCAGGCATATCCTGATTCTCAATTATACAAGTTTAAAACTATGCCGAGCTACCACAAGTTGTCTGTTATATATGGGGATCAAAGTTATAATGGAAGATCCAATCCAATGGCTTACAGTGTAGAACTTAACCGTGAAGATCCAGTTTTGATGATTGGTATGTCAAATTTCAGACATGAAAATTTGGATAAGGCTTCTTTGCTGCTTATTTCCTAAAATATATTATAAGTTAGCTCACTTTTTGAATTTACCTCTAAAAATGTCTCTTGATATTTCTTTGTCAAATATCTCCAACTTTGACACCCTCTCTCCAACTTCTGCCTCTCAAATTTCACTGTCCAACTTTTCACTCAAACTTCATCCACTTGTACATTTCTGAAAATTGTGAAGATGACCAAATTGTTTTGTAACTTTTCATTTAGGCAGTTATTAATGAAGAAAATTATTTTAGCCGGTCAACTTATAAAATTTTACAAAATTGTCATGTGCTGCTGTAGGCATTAGTAACCGCTCGTAGTATCACAAATCATGATATTGGAAAACAATGATGAGTTTACATGGTTCAAATTATCAGCCGATACCGAGTCAACTCGGCTGAGTTGACTCGGTTTCGTGGCCTACTGTTTCGATACCATGCCCTGAGTTGAGTAATAGGCGTTCTTGGCTTGAATCAGAATATATCATCGAGATCTCGGTCAGCTCGGATGATATCGGTGGATCTCGATCGACTCGGACAATATCGGCACGGTTTCGGTCGTCTCGAACAATATCAGATAACTCATTATAAATTTTATTGTAATTACAGAAGTAATTAAATTTGTACTACTTCTATCAAAGTTGTGATGTTATTGATGGTTGAATTAAATCCTTACCATATGAATGAAAATGTGTGTGTGTATATATATATTAAAATGTATAAACAATGTATCATCGTGTTTAAACTCTTCTTTATTTACATAAAATATATCTTAAAAAATGTATCACTATTAACTTAATGTATATTAAAAGTTATCACTATTTACTTGATATTTATTAATACTCAACTCAACAAAGCCTTTTCCCAATTATTTGGGGTCGGCTGATATTTATTAATATATACATATATCATTATTATCGCTCCTTAAAATGTACCTCTTTTGAATCAAAAATATTTTTAAAAATGTATTATGGAAAACTAATTAAGTATTATTTACTTGATTAATAATTATTAAAATTTTACATGAATTAAACAATATATTTAACTTCTATTTACTTTTTTTTATAAAGTTTTGTGTCTAATTTGATCGTTTTTCTTACTTATTACTAAAGTATTATGAAATATTGCAGCTAATAAGTGCGACACAAGTCAACATAAGAAATTACACAATGTTATGCATACTAAATCATGGGTTTGTCTAATCTAATTAATCAATAATATATTCTTATTTTTATGAAAATTTATTTATTTTTGTTTTCAAATTTTTTGGGCCATCTCAATTGCATATCGCTGATACTGCGACCGATACCGAACCGAATTGAAAATTGGGGGACTGAGTCGTACACCGATACCTCGACTTTGAACTATGTGAGTATAGGAGCCTCTCGCGTGGAGTGGATTTTGAAATAGTGCAGTTGCATCCTTCTTTATTATGTATGACCAACAGTGTTTGCATTGTTATCACAATGATTCATATGTACTTACAATAGTCTCTGATTTGTTGCATTAGAGGGCACTCAAGTCAATGCAGATACTGATTGTTCAATGGCAGATTGGACACCTTCAATGGATCGGTATCTCATTGACCTTATGTTGGAACAAGTGCATAAAGGGCACATGATTAATCCCATCTTCAACAAACAAGCATGGATAGATATTGTTTCTGCATTCAAAGATAGGTTTGGATCACATCATGACAAATATAATTTGAGGGGCCGGCATAAAAGTTTGAGGAAGTTATATAGTGCCATGAAGAATCTTCTTGACCTGCGTGAATTTTCTTGGGATGAAAAACGAAATTTGGTCGCAGCACGTGATGATGTTTGGGATGTCTATATCAAGGTGCATTTTTTATTCTCCTTTAATTTTTCTACATGTTAGTTCCAAGTGTAAGTAGGTTACTTATGGCATGTGTAGGAGCACCCAGATGTAAAATCATTCAGAACCGAAACCAAGCCGAGTTATAACGATTTATGTGTGATTTATGGGAATTCGACTTCTAATAAGAGATGCAACGAATCAAATCAAGATGTGAACTTCATTGACTATGGTGAGTTTCCCTGATGAGTTTATGAGCACGTGGACAATAAATTAGTTTGTTCTCTCAATAGCCCATTTTCATTTGAGCAAATCTTCAATGATCTTGGTGTATCATGTGGTGGACTCTCGGACCAATAAGAGGTAAGGTTTAAGTTAGTGGGGTTGGTTTTGATCCACATGATAGGGCAACCTTGCTATAAATGCAAGCCTCTCATTGATTCTGGATTACTGCCATGCTGCACTCCAAGAATAATAAATATTTTCTCATTTCATTTAGATTGGATACATCAGTGATTTCATAATTGTGTTTCCTGTGTTATCTTTGATGATAATTCTTTCCTTCGCTGTGATAAGAAACAGTGATTTTATTAATAAGCAAAGATTACAAAAGATGGGCTAACAAGTAATCCACCAAAACTTTTCATGAAAGTAGCTAAATTTGTATAGGATTAATTGCACGATAACCCCCTAACTGCTACATTAGTTACACATACCTCCCTGAGCTATCAATTTTGCAAGAGATTTCGGAAGTATTCAATTCGTTTGTTTACCTCTCACGTGTCACTAAAAACTTATTCAGCAACACCTTTTAGTGACACTTACTGGGCTATTTGTAAGCTTTTCATAGTTTAGGGAGTTATTTGAAACTCTAGGAGGGTATATGCAAGCGGAATAATAGCTTAGGGGATTCTTTTCATTTTACCCTACTTTATAATATAAAGTTGTAACATGTTATGATGATGAGAGAATATTTCCTTTCCCCTCACTTTCTTCCTATTTGTTGAACTGTTGAAGGAAGGGATATTCAAGCTCTTCCCAATGGCAACTGCCAGAGGAATGGTTGGACACCACCCATGGACCGCTATTTCATTGATCTGATGCTAGAGCAGGTTCGTAGAGGGTGTATGGTTGATCAGAATTTCAGCAAACAATCATGGTGTGATATGCTTGTAAAGTTTAATGCAAGATTTGGGTTTCAGCACCATAGAGATGCTCTAGAAAGTCGGTTTCAGAATTTGAGAAAGAAATTCAATGATATGAAAACTCTTCTTGATCGGAGTGGGTTTGTGTGGGATGAAATTCAACAGATGATAACTGCTGATGCTGATCTCTGGGATGCTTTTATTGTTGTGCGTATCTGAATCTATGTCTAATAACATCACTGGCAATGAAATAATTAATTTGGAAAATCTGTCTTTTGGCCCAATGAAGTCAAGGCTAAACCTGACTTTAGCCCTCATTTTGATGGTTTTGTTGTTGGCCATTATAGACCATATTAAATGACGAAATATTTCCAGTTTAGCAGTAATTGTTTCTATATGATTCATTGACGCGGAATATTTTGGTCATTTACTATTGATATGTAACGGTCAAAGGATGGAGCAATAACAAATGAGGAGTAAAATCCAATGGCTGAAAACTTGGTGATTAAAATCAGTTTCTTACCTAAATTTCTGGGCCCAAAAGCCCAATGACCCATTAATTTATAGTAGCTTACTAACAACTGTAATATACAGGAGAACCCTGATGCACAGTCATATAGAATTCAAACTCTCCCCAACTATAATGATTTGTTCCTGATATTTCAAAAGACAATTACCAATGGAGCGAACGACCATTCGAATCATTGCATATATGTCGACGACACTGTACTGGGAGTACAAAATGGTGCGTTATTCCTCACTGAGTAACACTTATTTTATAGCATGGATTCGGGTTTTGCCGTCCTATTAATTATTCATTAGGTGATTTTTGAGCATGCAAAGTGCACAGTTACGTTTCAAATGGGTGTGAAATCTGTAACTGCTGATATTATTTAGGGCAAAAAGCAAGGAATTTCCTAAACTATCACTCCAGCTGCAAATACCTCGTATTATTTTAAATAACCTCCTAAACTATGAAAAAGCGACAAACACTCTCTTATGTATCATTAAAAACCCAATTTACTGTCAATGTAAGGGAAATTGGGAACAATAGGAATGGTTAAAGGTATTTTTTCCCAAAACTAATAATATGAAAAATTATTTGCAAATAATGTGATGGTTCAGGGAGTTACTTGTAATTTACCCTATTGTTCATCTGACTGATTGTGTCATAATGAAACCATAAAATTTTGCTTATCTGGGTTTCTCTCCGATTGCAACGGAATTAACTATTTCAAATGTTGCGATTCAAAAGAACAATATATTCATCTCAAATGCTATATCACATACACTGGAAATATTTCAGTTTCATCCGGAGGATCCCATAAAATTTCTGCCTTCTGCTTATATAGATAGTTCTGTTCGATTTGTAGGTCAGCATGATGACCAATCCTCCGCCTGTAGCGATATTGTGGATAATGATTGGACAAAGCCAATGGACCAGTTTTTTATTGACCTTATGTTAGAGCAGGTGTTAGAAGGGAATACGATTGAGCATACATTCAATAGGCAAGCCTGGTTCTACATGATGACTTCATTTAACGGAAAATTTGGGCTTCATTGTGATAAATATATGATGGAAAATCGGTACCTTAGCCTAATGAAACAATATAAAGACATTAGCAGTATTCTCAGTGAGAATGGCTTTGTGTGGGATGAGTTACAACAAATGATAAGAGCCGAAGATGATGTCTGGGAAGCATACATCAAGGTGCATTTCTTACTCAAATATAATTTTCTTGATCAAAGGGCGTTTCCCCATATTATAGTAAATTCTGTTTCTAATTACTTCTCCCCACAGCATCATAGAGACCTGTATATCGTATGACCTAGGGTTGTATTCTAGCTTTTTAATTTTTTTTAATGGAATCATCTCATTTTGGTCCCAAAAAACTTTTATTTTGCTTTTATACTATAACATTGAAAAATTAAAAGATTATTAATAAATTTATGGTTTCGGAAATTTAATTAATTTATTTGAAATCTTCAAGTGAGAGCAATCCTACTAATATTATGAGATGCAAAACAATACTACAAGAGAACTAGATTAATACCTCAAATAGTAATTTTCTGAAATGTTGAATCTTGATCCTCACGAACAACTTCTTGAATACTCAAACTATTCTTGATCTCGAACAATCTTCACGGACGTTTACAAGTCTCACTAACGGTAAGACCTCGACGATATCCACGTGAGATGAATAACAATAATACTTTGTTCTACCTTTTAAAAGTGAAGAAAAACCCTTGCACGTTGAGAGAGTTCTTAAACCTGTGATCTAAGAAGCATGGACATGGACATGGGACATGACACGGCACGCAGACACGACATTTTTCAAAAATATAGGACACGGGGACACGTTGAATATAATATATATTTTATATAATAATGGAAATTATCATATTTTCATTGACAATCCACAAATTACAAATCTGGAATAACGTAACAATCGCATATTTCATGACTCCTCTTTGCATAAATAGCAAGCTAAATGTCTACATTTCACATTATCTATAAATAAAGAACTTGAAACCCCTAACAAACATAACATTAACATTTAATATTATATATAATTATATGTAAATAGGGAACTTGAAACTCTAACAAATCATAAACATATGTACGGAGAATTAAAGACAGAGATCTTAAAACCCTAATATATGCAGGGAAAAAACCCTAATATGTGAAACCATTATCCAAAAACCCTAATATATACATACACAACTTTAAAGAATGGACTTACAAGATTTATTATAAAATTGTGTTTGCAATTTGTTAATGCTGAGATCCCCGAGGGTGAAGATGCTGGAGGGTGCGATGGCAGAGGGAGAGGGAGAAGATGCAAAAATGATGTTTTTTTTTTCCTTTATGTTGTTGTTTTAAGCATTTACCGATTTACTTTAGAGACTAGGGTTTTCTACATGTTCTATTGTTATTATATTAAAAGGTGTAAGTATTACACTTTTCCTCCCTTTTTTGTTTTAAAATTTAAAATTTGGCCCCCAGCATGTCCCAGGGTACCAGATTTTAAAAAATAAAAAATAAACACTGAACACTCTTCAGCGTGTCCGACGTGTGTCCAGCATGTCGGATAAAAAATAAAAAATAAACACTGGACACTCTTTTCAGCGTGTACGACGCGTGAGTCAGAGTCTGACACTGAACACTCTTTTCAGCGTGTCTTAGCGTGTCGGTGGTGTGTCAGAGTCCAACACGTCTGACTCTGCCTCGGGGGCCTCGGGGGAGTGTCGGTGCTTCGTAGCCTGTGATCACCAGATTAAGCTTCCCAGAGACACTTTCGTAAAAGTATTACCACAGCCCATGAATTTGAAGTTAATCAAAAGTTTTTACTTCTTAGTAATCTAAATACAAATTACTCTTTTTAGTAATTCACACGAGTTATAATGATGTGAACTAAAGAGTATACGGGTTTTATTGTAATACTTATTTTACACTCTTTTTATTTTGTTTTTTCTTCCTTTCTTTATATCCTATCTTTGCTACTAGTTAATGCAATTAATATTTCTGGGGAATATTCTTTGAGTGCCCGCATTAGTCTTTTTGTGCGTGTAGGGTTATCTTGGCTAGTGCGATAACTCTAGTTTATAAATAGGGCCTATGGCCTACTATTCTAAGGACTTTACATTTGGAAATATTAGCAAGAGTTTATGCTCGAGTTGCATTTCTTCTTGGTGCCATTGGCGCATGTCATGTCAATTGGTATTAGAGTGAGGTTCACTCCAATTTTTGTGTGTAAACCCTAAAAGGTGTCACAACCCTAAAAGGTGTCACATTACCAATGGCTTCAAAAAAGGATTCTCAGCCAGGCGTTGAGAAGCGTATTGCCTAGATTAAAGCATCACTAGAAACCCTAATTTGTCAAGTAAGTGCCCTAACCACAACCCTCCTCTCCTAATATAGAATCCATTTGCAGAAAGGTCGATCTTTGCTTGACCGTCAGTCCATCCACAAGAGGGCTTCGCAAGGCCCGGTTGCTCACTTCCCGAGCTTCACACACAGGGGGGGGGGGGGGGCATCGCCTAAGCCTCCTGTGCGCTCACACTTCCAGACCGGAACCATCAAACCCTAGGTCCACAACTTCACGCAGGTTGCTACCTCGTGAGAGGTCCGTGTGTTGGCGATAGGAAATGATGCTTTAGGGGATGCGAAATCTCAATAGTATACTTGGAGAGGCCAACCACCCAGTACCCACCGCACCAAAACCACATCTCCATTGCTCCAGAACCACCCTATTTTGTTCTGGTTGGTTGTGCTCTAGTTAAGCTGGGCTCGTGTTCCCCGCGACTCTCGATCCATCACCTCAGCCCCCTTGAAGATCACCACTCGCTCAACCACGATAAAGGCCTTCGTTTACATGATTGGATTTAACGACCATCACCACCTCCGAAATCCTTGATCATTTTTGGTGGTTTTGACGACACGAAGTACGATTGTGAGCCGCATGAGGAAATGGAAATTGAATGTAAGTCCGTATTCGTGCCCTACCCTTGTTAACAATTATTGTTCAATGAATTTCCTTCTTGAAGAGTCCCATGACTACCATACACCTCTAGTTAATTTGTTTGTCCTCATGGAACCATGAACATGTTTTATATGTTGCTAAAGGGGTTAGCTTATGATGAAATTCCCCCAACGAGTTCCTCTTTATCCCAGAGCCCACTGGGATAGCCTTGACACACTGCCCGTCATCCGAGGCAGCCATGTCCTCTTGGCCTTATTGATGCATTGTCGGATGAGGAGGATGATAATGAGCCCGAACATGAGTGGGTCATCCAGATAACTTGAACCGCGTTCTCCGACTTTTGGAGAAATCATTACAGATATTTAGGCGGATGTACCCACTTTTGATGGCCATCTCGATCCAGATGCGCTCGTGGATTGGTTGGATTCAATGGGCTAAGTGTTAGTACAAAGGGATTATGTGAATCAAATGCCTGCGGCTTGTGGACACCAAACTCCCAAGGGTTGCTCAAGGTATGGTGAAACTGACGTAAACCACACGTCAAAGGCTCCTAAAATATCTAACACACACTTTTAGAGAGAGAAACAACTCTTTTCTATATTCCAAATCAAGGTCTACCCCAAATGAGGTTATTTATAAGTGGGGAAGGGGAGCACTAAATGGGTCTCTAACCAATGTGGGACTCCCACTTTACAAATAATCCTAATACCCATTTGTGCTCACCTATGCCCAAACTTACAAATAAACAACAAAACAAAATTAATAAAAATAAAGAAAAATAACAAAAAGGAACTAAACTACTAATATGCCAAAAAATGACAAAAATGCCCTCGATTCACATCAATCTCCCCCTCTTAAGACCAAGCTCGTCCTCGTGCGTTAAAAATTGGGGGTTCATGAGGAAATTCCAAAAAAATTGGAACCAAAAATAAAATTTCTGAAACTTGTGGATGCCATCCCGCAATTTTCTTCTTTATTTCTTCATCTTCTCTTTTCTTTTCTTCTTTACCCAAATAAACCCTAAAAAAATTCTACCCGGGTCAAAAACCCTAGTTTCGGAGCATCTAGAAGGATTTGGGCTTGGATCCATCAGCCCAAACAGATTTTGGACACCAATAGGGTAAAACCCTAGGAGTGGGCTGCCATGGGGTAATAAAATTGGGTTTTGAAGGGTGCTGGGGCAGATCGGGGTCGGAGGAATTGAATCGGAGGATGGGGTTGGGTTTCGGGTTGACCCGGGTCAGAAAAGGGGTGGGATGGAGACTGACCAATGTCGGCTGGAGTTTGGGGGGCTGAAGGCTGGATTCCGGTGGTGGTAGGAGGGAGGGGTTGGTCGCGGGGATGGAGAGAGGCAGGGAGGTGGGTGGGGATAAGGTTGTGGCAGCGGGGTGGTAGGGGCTTGGGGAGTGGGTGGCAGGCTGCTGCCCAAGGTAGGGCAGCAGGGGGGTAAGTGGGGCAGCAGGGGGGTAAGTGGGGCAGCAGGGTGAGTGGCGGAGGGGCTGTAAGGGGGTGGGGCAGAGGTGGGGCTACTGTTTGGGGCTAGGGTTTGATGCGTGGTGGTGGGTTTAGGTGGGGGAAGGTTTTCGGCAGCACGACAGGGGTGGTGGGAGGGTTTGGAAGGTGGTTGTGGGGGTGAGAGGGTTTGGTTGGTGCGCCATTATAGGGTTTGGTACTCGGTGGCAAGGGTGGCGACTTTTAGGCGTAGGGTGAAGGGGGTAGCTAGGTTTTTGGAGATTTGGGAGAGAAAAGCTAACCTCTCATGAATGCGCGCCATCTCGAGAGCTATTTGAAATGTAGAATGCGATTTTGATAAAAATACACCGATACACTAACACCAATGTGGAGCATCACCCGCTCTGATTCCAATTTAACGTAAACCACACGTCAGAGGCTCCTAAAATACCTAACACACTTTTAGAGAGAAACAACTCTTTTCTATATTCCAAATCAAGTTCTACCCCAAATGAGGTTATAAGGGGTCTATTTATAAGTGG
This sequence comes from Sambucus nigra, assembly GCA_949130495.1. Taxonomy (NCBI): domain Eukaryota; kingdom Viridiplantae; phylum Streptophyta; class Magnoliopsida; order Dipsacales; family Adoxaceae; genus Sambucus; species Sambucus nigra. The sequence goes on from OX422223.1 coordinate 290,983,662, forward strand.
AGAAGGGGAGCACTAAATGGGTCTCTAACCAATGTGGGACTCCCACTTTATAAATAAGCCTAATACCCATTTGTGCTCACCTATGCCAAAACTTACAAATAAACAACAAAACAAAATTAATAAAAATAACAAAAAAGAACTAAACTACTAATATGCCAAAAAATGACAAAAATGCCATCGATTCACATCAGAAACGATCTCGTTCAATCTCGGGAGTTACGGGGCTTCGTCTCATTAGAGCTTGGCCTCTCCTGCGCGACCACTTATGGAAGACATTCATTCCCGCCACTTACGAGCGTGAATTTTTCGCAATCGTTTAGGAATTGATGCAGTCCACCATGACAGTTCGTGCCTATAAGAAACATTTTCAGCTCTTATTCACCCGAGCCGCCTTGCGAGAGACGGAGGAACAACACGTTGAGCGCTATATTCACGTTCTACAATTCTGTGCATCCATCGTGAGTTGCGTCTACGCGAGTTTCCCACACTTCAAAGGGCCATTGATTATGCTTTTTGAGTGGAGGATTACCTATGTCAAGTGGTTCCAGCACCGGTGACCCAGCCCTCTTAGCCCATTGCACGGCCCATGGGACTCCGCAGATACCTGGTACCTTCAAATGCTACGAGTGCAGAGGATTTGGACATTAAGCCACCAATTACCCATAGGGAAAGAAGGCTGTCCTTGTGACTGATGTCATGGAGCCTAATGCAGGTGAAGAGGTAATGCAACATGAGGCATTAATTGTGCACGTAATCCAGCTTAAGCCCGACACCGAGGGTGTTCTTCTATGAGTTAAAGGACAAACTCTTTTCAACGGGGAAAGAGTGATGTGAATCAAAGAGTGCATGGGCTTAATTGTAATATTTTATTAGTACTCTTTTGATTTTGTTTTTTCTTCCTTTCTATATATCCTATTTTCTTTGAGTGTCCTCTTTAGTCCTTTTGCACTTTTAAAGTTACTTTGGCTAGCAAGTTAACTCTAGTCTATAAATAAGGCCTATGACCTATTGTAAGGACTTTACCTTTGGAAATATTAATTGGAGTTCGTGCTTGAGTTACATTTCTTCTTGGTGCCATTGACGCGTGTTACTCCATATAATTGCCCATATATTAAATTATCAGAAGTTCCCTTATTTACACAAAGACCCTGGAACTATTTTTTGTCTTAACAACCTTGTTGTGTGTGATCCATTAGTCTCACCCCAACTAAATGTGGAATAAATTATTCACTCCATGAAGTAATAAATAGTAGTTAGATACAATTATCCCAACAGGCATCAATTAAACTCTTTCCATTTAATCCAAATTATAAGTGACATCTAGGAATATATTATCATTTTGTCTTAGCGGGAAGGATGATGCTGTGAACCTTTCCCCCATTTGTTGCCATACATATCAACCCGTCCATCATATCCAATATATGTTGTCATCTAATTGACTATTCTCGTACAAATACAATTTGAAACACCATTTTTAATTTTCATTCGGGACCTGGCCAGAAACTTCTCGAGAAATAATCATTGTCAAAATGCGTAAGATATTGAGGGACCGATTCCTTGTTAGTCCATTCACCAATCTTCATATATAGAAGGATAATTTTGTTGTCGAATATACTGTCTTGATACGGACAAAATGCCCATCAATATCAAGTGACTTTCGTTATACATATTTTTATCAGATTTCCATGTTTCAAGTGGGTCACTTGGGAGCAATTTTCATGCACCCGATCTTGGTTTTGAACAAGTGAATATACCAAATTGATCTACCGTGGAATAGAATACGTTCCGGTGTGGGGGTTCTACATATATCCAGGCTTGAAATTAACCGAAATTAGGTGGTCAAATCCATAAATTCCAACAAAAAGATGCCACAATTTATGTAGAGAATATTAAGTTTGACACATTAAATCAAGTTCCTCGTAAGAAATGTACATATAGTGTATTAGAACATGTCTCTTTGCATATGTTTTAAGTTCATAGACAAATATGTAATTCATTTGGTATTAACAATTTAAGTTGTGTAATGTAATAATAAACGATTCCACTTTGCTTACACTTCACCTTGTTAATCGAATAACTCTTTGGGGGTAACTACAATGTTTGCAGGAGAATCCAGATGCGGTCATGTACAAGGATAAATTTTTTGAGAGTTACAGTGATCTGAGAATGATTTTCGGCAACATGATTCAAGATGGAAGAATACATTATTTGGACCCCGAAATGGAGCTTGAACATAATAGTACTCTGAAAATGGGCATGGGCGGAATTCTCGAATATCTGCAATCCCCAAGAAGAAATATTGAAACATGTGATTCTCGGAAAAAGCGACGAAGATCTGTGGGTCCATTAACTGCAGCATTCTTTAGAGAAGTCGAGAAAATCAGTAATGGACATGGCAACAACTATAGGTCAATGGAAACAATTGTTGGTGCACTGGAAGCTATTCCAGATATGGATGATGAGCTCTTCTTGGATGCATGCAATCTATTGGAAGATGAGAAAAAAGCCAAAGCCTTCGTGAAGATGGACGTTGAGCAGAGAAAGAAATGGTTACTAAGAAAGCTTCGTGTATAATGGCAACTTCTTGAGGTTTGTACCTTAAGAATTTCGTTTGTCTAACTGTATATAAGGTTAGTTGTTGTGTACAATTATAAAAAGGATTACATGTTAAGGAAAGTAGATTTATAAGCAGCTCTCTACTTTTCGCCCTCAGTTATATCCCAATTGATTTGGTAAAGAGGACAAAGTAAATTAAATATTAGTTAGGAGCACTGTTCTAAAAAATCTGCCTAGGGTCTGACTAGGCACGCCTAGGCTTAAGGCTTGGGAGAAACGACCCGCCTTAAGTTTTTTACATCTTATTCTTGGTAAAACCCTTAAGGCTCACTTTTTTTTAAAAACAACAATGCTTTAGTGAAACGATATCGCATTTTAAAGAATTTTTTTACTAACCGGACCATTTTTTCATCCAAAATAATCAAATAGTATTTTAATTTGCATATATTTAGACATATTTTTATGGTATATACAATTTTAGTATTTTAATAGCCTTGTTATGGTTAAAAAATATTAAAATATATTAAGAAGACCCAAACGCCTTTTCACGCCTTTTTACGCCTAAGGCTCGCATAGGCTTCTAAAACTTAAGGCTTGACCTCCACGCCTCGATCATGCCCCGCGTTTTTTAAAACCTTGGTTAGGAGAGAGGAAAATACATGATGGTTCCAATATCATAACAAATAAGTAATCTTTCCTTTCCGAACGAATAGAATATGTACTACACTAATTTAAAAAAACCATCTCTCAACCTATTTATCTTTATATGTTTGTGTATCAATGTTATATGTATATGTGTGCGTGTGTTTAACACATGATCTTGTTATGGGCGCCAGGCTATTGAAGGATATGGGGGTGGTTTTGGGGTCTCGGTGTGGTGTTGCTGGCTGGAGTGAGGTGAGTTGGAATTTGGGTTCTAATGGTAGGTTTATTGTTGGTAGTTGTGGATTAGTAACTTTTGATTTTGCTGCGTGTACGATTATGGTGGGGAGACAATTGCAGATGCGATGGTGGTGTATATTTTTTCTATAATCTTTTATTTTACTCACTATTTAATCACCTAGAACTCCAATTTTAGAACTCAGTTGCTTTGGGATCGGAATTAGGCAATGAGTTTGGCCCAATAAAAAGTAGGGCTAACTGGGCTCGATTAGTACAGGGATTAGTTGTGCCTAAGAATTATGGATACCTTGGGGATTTGTCTAGAAAAAAACAATTTAGCTTTTTTATCCAACTCTGCAAGAGACGATTTTCATTTAACCTTTTTGTTGCGGTGTACGTCAGTTGAAATTATGAAATGACGCGAGCCAGTCACCGTGTAGGTTTAGTTGCCTACCCTTTAATGGTATGCCCACCGTGTGGTGGCCTCACATCAGTAAGAGCCTACGGGCCCTGGATATCTCGAGGGTAGTAGTGTCAAAATGTGGTCCAAATAATAAAACATCTCATATTAGTTCAGTCATCTAAATATGAGGCTCATATTTAAAAGCTATGAATCAAATATGGAGTCCATATTTGAAAGCTAAAAATCAAATATGGAGTCCAATTTTAAAAGATACGAATCAAATATAATATTCATTTTTAAAAGTTGCGAGTAAAATATGAGTTTTTTTTTTATATATATCTCGAATTGTAATACTTACTTTAGTAGAAAAACAATGGATTGACTCGACCTATATATGATCCGTCCATATTTATCCCAACCCATATTTAATCCAACCCATATTTGGCCCAACTCATATTTAACCCAATCCATATTTGACCCGCCCGAATTATGTCCAGCTCATAATTTTGCCGGTGCTACTCAAGGGTTAGCCCATAAATTGTTTTAATTTTTTATTTTTCTTTGGAAAGGGCATGTTTATTTATATTCACTTGTGTAGTGGCATCCACAGGTTTCTCTCAAAGTTTTGAAGGTATACAGTTTGACGTACAAGAATTTGTTTCATAGTGTTAGCCCTGCCAATCGGGCTATATGATCTGGGATTGAGATTTTTGCTGAATTGTACTAGCCTTTTCTAGGCCTGATTTTATAATCGTCATGGTCGTAGCGCCTTAGATAAGGTGCCCGGGAAAACAAGAGCATAATAATTTGTTGTAAGGTGAAATGAAGAGCAATTCTAGACCGACGTATGATTTAAACTCATTTTGTGCAATATACTGTCGTATCTGCATTGATTTGTATTTTGAATGATACTCAACATGTTGCAAAAATGAGTCGGAATCCTAACTTGGCGTAGAATTACTAGGGAAACCAATTTGCCTACGCTGAACTATTCCCAAACACCTGCTAAGGTTGAAGAAATCTAGATGCACCATGCACTTTATTAGCTAAATAAATTAAACCCTTACGTAGCCTTGTAGTCCAATTTAAATCCAATTCGAGTACGTCAGATTTGAACAAATCATAAATCAGCCTAGCTGGAATTTAAATAGTTAAGGGTGTGGCTATCCCCACACCCTAAACATCTTTCCCCACACCCTTTTCAATACAAAGTCAAAAATACCCTTACCTATTTCATTAAAACATAACATTATTTTCAGTAAAATAAAATTTACATTTTAAGATAAAATATAATTTTATTATTACTATTATTTTAATTTTTTACTTTAACGTATTACTAATTTTTTAATTAGATTATAGTATATTTAATGGATTTATTAGAATTTGCTACATATTTCATCGCTAAATTTGAAACTTACTCTACAAAAAATGATATTTGGTGATATTTAAAAAGTTTTTAACCCAGAAAAACTAATAATGAAAAAAACAGCTTTTTTAACAAAAAAAAAAGTTTTTATACATAAAACAGTTTTTAACATAATATAAGCAGTTTTAACTATTTTTTTTAATAAAATTAAAACTACTTATAAGAAAAAAAACAGCTATAAAAAATACTTTCTAATAAAACAAAAGAGTTTTTAGTCATTTCTAACGAAACAAAACAGTTTTTAACAAAAATAAAAACAGTTTATAACAAAGAAACAATATCTTAAAAAATCAATTTTCAAACAATAAAATTATTTTAGAAAAATAAAAATACTTTAGCGAAAAAAGAGCAGTTTTTAACAAAATTGTATTTTAAACAAAAATATTAAAAATTGTTTTGTTTTGTTAAAAAAATGTTTTTTTAAAAACAACTTTTTTTTATAGATTGTATAACATAAAGGGTGTTATGGCCTACTAAAATTCAAAATTGAAGGGTGTTATAAATTTTTTATTTTTATTACCTAAACACCCTACTATTTTTTTTGTAGGACATAACACCCTTTATGTTTTGTACAGTATAATACAAAATTGAAGGTGTTTTTATTACCCGAACACCCTACTGTTTTTTTAGATGTTTTTTTTCTTATTCAAAATTGAACTACAAATATAAAACAAAAATAATTTTGAAAAAAAAAATAATTTTAAAAAATAAACTGTTTTGAACAAAATAAAAACTGTTTTAATGAAAAAAAATAATTTTTTAACAAAATAAAAACAGTTTATAAAAAAAGTTGTCTTTAAAAAAATATTTTTTTAACAAAACAAAACAGTTTTTAACATTTTTGTTGAAAGTACAATTTTGTTAAAAACTGCTCTTTTTTCACTAAAGTATTTTTATTTTTCTAAAATAATTTTCTAAATAATTTTATTCTTTGAAAAGTGATTTTTTAAGATATTGTTTCTCTGTTATAAACTATTTTTGTTTTTGTTAAAAATTGTTTTGTTTTGTTAGAAATTGCTAAAAACTCTTCTGTTTTATTAGAAATTATTTTTTTATAGTTGTTCTTTTCTTATAAGTAGTTTCAATTTTGTTAAAAAAAATCGTTAAAAACATGTAGCAAAGTCTAATAAATTTATGAAATGTACTATATAATCTAATTAAAAAATAGTAATATGTTAAAGTAAAAAATTAAAATAATAGTAATAATAAAATTATATTTTATCTTAAAATATAAATTTTATTTTACTTAAACTAATATTATGTTTTAATGAAATGAGAAAGGATATTTTTGTCTTTGTATTGAAAAGGGTGTGGGGGAAGATGTTTAGGGTGTGGGGATAGCCACACCCTTTAAATATTGATAATGAAATCTTATATTTACTGGATTCATTAGCAGTAATTCAAGTGATGTACTGAACGCATATGAGACAAATGAAATCTTTATAATCGATAGAAAATTACAAAAGCGTAATGGTAGTGACCCTCAAAATAATACCCAAACTTTAGACCCAGATATGTGTTAGACATGCATTGGTTAGTGTTTTAAATGTACTTCATGTGAACTCCACACCTTAACCAATGTATGTTTCACGAGTATGATTTTTGACTATCATTTGTGGATCTCACTAAGATTATATTGAGACATAAAGTCCCATATGGGAAAATTAGAGTCTTGCACCACGATATATAAGATCCTGGGGCCCTCCACTCATTACCAATTGGTTTTGAGTTGGATGTTCCAATATTTAACATGGTATCAGAGCAGGATATTCATGGCGCAACGATCCAAATACTCTGCGTCACCCAATAAAAAAAATGCCCACGTGTTAGGCTCAAGTAACGCCACACGTGGGGGGAGGTATTGAGACATAAAGTCCCACATGGAAAAACTAGAGCCTTGCACCACAATATATAAGATCCCGGGGCCCCTCCACTCATTACCAATTGGTTTTGAGTTGGATGCTCCAATATTTAACAGTTACAAAACCATCATGTTCTAAAACATCTTTGCAAAAAGATCGAAATACATTTTTTTCCTAAATCAATTCAAGAAATCTCGATCTTGAAATTGGACTCCTCCAAGTTGTCCTCTAAGAGGCACGGAAAGGAAAGGTGAAAGATCTTTGGGAGGTGAATATTTTTTAATAAAAAAATTGTTGTGCAATGTCATTTAACATCCGGCAAGGGGAATTTCGAACCCCCAACGAGCCGCTGGTGACTTTAACTCATGAACAATTTTAAAAATCATATCAAGTCCCTAATAGTGACATTACTCAGGAATAATGACATTAATCGAACACACTGGTGTCCATTGCCACGTTACCACGGGTGATAATGTGGCATTGTTAGGTCAGAAAATGATCTCGCTAGAAAATGTTGACATGATAGTTACACTTCAACCCTGACCTGACACTGATGTTGCAATCGATGTTGATACGACGCTACCACATCAACAAATTCATGTGTCCAATTAATGTACGATTGACCTCGTAATATCACTCTTGTTTTTTTTGGTTAAATTTGAAAATATATTGGATGTAACATTAAATGCAGGGATGAATGTACTGTATGACCAAGGGGGGCCATGGTCCCCCCAGAAAATTTCAAAATCTGTATTTTATATGTTAAATATTTTAAAATAATATAAATATATTGATATGGTCCCCCAAGACTAAAAGTATATCTTTAAATAAGCTCATTCTTTGAGTGTTTGTTGAGAACAAAACAAGCCGTTTTTCTTTAATTAAACTGGGCCCACATGACCTTTAGAAAATACAAAACAAAACCTAATTGTTCCCCCTTTCTATATTCTCTCTCATTACTAACTTTGGAGCAAGACAAAAACAAGTTGGAGCCAATCAATGGTTGAAACTTAAAAGGGGCTAAATAACAGGTGAGTTTTTTCTCCTTTTGTGTGCATTTTTTTTTACTATCATTTCGTTTTTAAATTTTTTATTGTTAATGTTAATAAAAAAATCTCACATTTAGATATATAATCATTATATTTGAAAATCAGATTCTAACTTTTTTTTAATGTTAATGTTAATGTTATTCTTGTTTATTGTGATTGTAAATTTATCCATTGAACCTTTAAATTTTTTGTAATTGTAGATTTTTTATTTATTTCATATGCTTTAAAAGTAACAATTATATTGTTTATTGGATTTTTTTAATATAAATCGACAATAAATAATAATGAAAAAAAGTATATCAATTTAAAATGTACCCATTTTTATTTAGTTACTAATTAGACCTCTTATTATCAATGATTGAATTATGGGAAAATCATATAGGATTGATTCATTCTTCAAGAGAAAGCATATTGAAAACGTAGAGGTCGATGCTTCTTTGACCATTCCTGAGATTAATGTTCAAGCGTCAATACCCGAAATACCTGAAATACGTACTCTGAAATCACCAAGAATTAAAATAAACGAGTTTGATATTAATAACTTAGAGCGTGATCCAGAGAAACGTATTGACATATGGAGATATCCTGATAAAATAATTGATGAAGTTCGGCTTGCATATATTAATTATTGTCCATATCAATGCATTTTATCGGAGTACCCTTTCTCTAAGCATGAAAAGCATCCTCGTCGTTTTCAAGCATCATGGTTTAATATATATCCATCTTGGTTAGAGTATTCCCCTTCAAAGGATGCCACATTTTGTTTACCTTGCTATCTATTTAACAAAGAAGGTGTGTAATATGGACAAAGTACGTTCACAAGGCATGGATTTAATACTTGAAAAAAAGTTAGGAATGGGAAAGATTGTGCGTTTGTAAATCATGTTGGGAAACATCCGAATTCATTACACAAAATGGCTCAACAATCATGCGATGATCTAGTGAATAAGTCACAACATATTCAGAATGTTCTTGAGAAACATACTTCTGAACAAGTTGTAAAAAATTGATTGCGACTCAAAATTTCAATTGATTCAATTCGTTATCTTATATTTCAATGTATGATTCTGAGAGGTCGAGATGAAAGCAAAAATTCTAAGAATCGTGGGAATTTTCTTGAATTGATACACGCTTTTGTCGAGTATAATGCAGATGTTGTGTTGGGAAATGCTCCTCAAAATGCTTCATATATATCATCTCAAGTTCAGAAGGAGATTTTACTCGCTTACTCTATAAAAATCAGAAAGGTAATTTGTGAGGAAATCGGCGATTCAAAGTTTTGTATCCTAGTTGATGAAGCTCGAGGCTAAGCAAAAAGGGAACAAATGACCATTGTTTTGAGATTTGTTGATAAAGATGGTCTCATTCAGGAGCGTTTTTTTGGGCTCGTACATGTATCAGACACAAAGGCTGAAACTCTAAACAATGGGATATTTTCTACTCTTTCTCGACACAATCTTGACATTTATAGCATTAGAGGTCAAGGTTATGATGGTGTTAGTAATATGCGAGGTAGAGGGAATGGATTGCAAGCGTTAATTGCTAATGAATGTCCGTATGCATATTATGCCCATTATTTTGCTCATCGCTTGCAATTAGCATTAGTTGCAACATCTCGATCAATTATTAACGTACATACCTTTTTCTCAAAATTGAGTTTTATCGTAAATATTGTGGGTGCTTCTTGTAAACGTACCGATGAATTAAAAACAACCCAAGCTTTCAATATTGCCTATTTGATTTCCATTGAAGAGCTTGAGATAGGGACAGGGATGGATCAAATTGTAAATTTACAAAGGGCTGGAGATACATGATGGGGTTCTCATATTATATCTCTTTCTAGCTTAATTAAGATGTTCAGTGCAACTTGCTAAGTTTTACTAAACATCATTGATGATAGAGAATGGGATCAACGTGGAGATGCAAATTCAGCTCATAATTCTTTGACTTTTTTCGAGTTTGTGTTCATCCTACATCTTATGAAAGACATTTTGGAAATCACCAATGTACTATCTCAAGCTGTGCAACGGAAGAATCAAGACATTCTGAATGCTATACATCTTGTGAAAACCACAAAGAGGCTCATTTAAAAGTTAAGAGATGAAGGGTGCGATGCTTTCATTGTTAAGGTGAAATCTTTTTGTGAAAAACATACTGTAGATGTCCCAGATTTAAATACTTTATACCTTGGAAGACAAGGTCGAGCGCGGCATCAACAAGATAAATTTACACTTTTTGAGCATTATTGAATAAATATATTTATAGCCACAATAGATTCTCAGTTGCAAGAGCTAAACAGTAGGTTTAATGATCATACATTTAGGCTACTCATGCTTAGCTCCACATTAGATCCTCAAAATAGTCATACGTCTTTCAGTATTGATGATATTTCCAAGCTTGTGGATGAATATACCCTAAATACTTCACTGAGCATGTGAAAGATGACTTAAGGGTCCAATTGAAATATTACGAGGTTGATGTACTTCAATATTCAGAGTTTCAACAGTTGTCTACGCTTTTCGATCTATGTCAGTAGTTGGTGAAAACTCAAAAGTCTACAATGTATCCACTAATTGATAGATTGATTAAGTTTATTCTAACTCTTCCTGTTTCTACTGCAACTACATAACGTGCTTTTTCTGCTATGAGTCACGTCAAATCTGAACTTCGAAACAAGATGGAGGATGAATATCTAACAAATTCTTTTCTTATCTACATTGAAAAGAAAATTGCGAAACAATTTAGTACAAATTTAATCATTGACGGATTTCGCAATTTAAAAACACGTCGAGTGCAGTTTTGATAAAGTTTTGATATGTTCTATGAAGGTTTTTCAGTTATTCATCGTATACCCTGTAATTGTGCAATTTTTTACTTTTTTGTGATCAATATATTTTATTTTCGAATGAAAAATTTTCTCTTGTTAAATTCTTGGTCCCCCCCCCCCCTAAAAAAAAGTCACGGCTTCGTCCCAGATTAAATGGACTATTTTTAGGGAATAAACATTAATTGACCCATATATCTTTTTTAGTGTTGATAAGTTGCACATCCCAACCTATCAAATTAATTTGAATAACCTATTTTAACACCAATTTGTATAATTATATATGTATATATATACACATATGCATATATGTTATAGTGCATGTGTCATGCATGTGTTTCTTATGATTCATATAAAAGATACATAACAATTTAATGAATTATTTCATGAAAATAATTCCCAAACAGATTTAATTTATTAAAAAAAGAAGCTATGTTATACAACTTGAGTAGCCTCACATTTTGGAGCCATAATAATATAGGTGGAAGTGTTGGTTGGCACGTTAATGCCAGTGAGGACAAGACAATATCACCTCAGCATTTTTTGAAAGTTGATTAAGCAGGTGTTAAGATAAACTATCACATATCATTTTAAAAAAATATCTAAAATGAATTGAAAATCTTAAAAAACCCTGATAATAGTGAATAAATTAATTAAAAATAAGGAGGATATATATAAATAAAAAAAATAAAAATTCTCTCACTTAAACTAGGCCCATCACCACCACCAGCCTTCCACCAGAAGCAAGGAACAATGCTTTCCTTAATACCAATCAAAGTTGCAAAGTTGGAAAATCAAATTGATTTTGGCCAAAATCGAGTTTGGTCTTGAGATTATGGTTTGGGGTACGCAAAAATAATATGGGTTTCTTACCTTCAACACCACACCTTTAATGGATAATGATGGACAACTCTGCAATACACCCCAAATTGATTTCTGAAGTCAAATTTTGAATTCCCCAAATAAAAAATCTAAATAAATAATCGTAACAGAGTTTAGAATAAAAAAATTCTTCGATTTCGTTTTAAAAACCCTAGCTCTGTAATATGGTTTGGATCGATAATGGAGGTTTTGAATTTTCAGATTTGTTCATTTGAAATTGATTTGGGATAAATTGAATTTTGGCAATGAAGGTGGTGGCAATGGTGATGTATGTGTCAGGTAGTAGTGATGTATGTTGTGGGTGGTGATGTATGTTTATGTCACGTGGGTTTTGAAATTAAAAGTTTTTTTCAATAATTATGGAAAAATGTAATTTTTAATTTAGAATGTATTACAAATTTACACTAATAATTAATGACACCCTAAAGTAATATTTTTATTATATATATAGGAAGGAGCTGTAATCGGGATCTGAGAAAAACAAGAATAGGTGAGGCGTGACCCACTCCAATGGACTCTGTCCTCAAGGTCTTCAAAGTTTCAAGAGCATGTTTAGTAGAAAACCTTCTTCTTCTAGTAACAATGGAGTAAAAGCTATGACCTTCTTCCTGAAGAGACAAACTTCACAAGCAATAATAATATTTAGAAGAGAGAGATCTCTGAGAGTAATCGCTGTAAGAGGGGAGTGAAGAGGCAAGCACTATGACACTTAGAGAGAGAGAGCAGGGACAGAATACTAGCCTAGTGTAAATTTGGCAAAGTAACGGTATAACTTGAGTTTTCGTTATGACTTGATCTTACCAAAGTGTCCTATTTATAGGTGAATACTAGGGTTGATATGATGTAATGTACCTTTTGTCCCAATATGTTTGTAGCCGTCTGTCCCCTCTGACAGGTGACACCTGCTGCAAATCAAAGTCAAAAAGCAAATATGTCTCCTAATGGTGACAAAATATGTGATTTGACAAATACCATTTCAAACGGTAACTTGATGTACAAACTTTATAAAACTTGAGAGTGACCTTGAGGGCCACCCTCTCTAAAACCATTTTGTAAAAAGTGCCTTTTCTTATGAACAACCTCTTGGCTACTCGCTTAAGTTATAACTAAATGTGGACTGTGTAAGTGCTTGAGTGACTCTTAGAGTTCCTCTACTAGTATTCTCTCTATCTTAAAGTGTTAAGTGGTTGAGATTACTCAAAGAACCTTGTCTCTCAGCCACCAAATCAAAACCCTTTGGAGATCCCAACTGACCTTTTTGAGCATCGCTTGCTCAACTAGGCTACTTGTGCAAGAAAATAAACATTAGTACTTTTTTTTCTTAAAAAAGTAAACAATTCTGGGGGACGAGGGGTCACTGGTGGTGGACCCCCTCATCCTAAGTCATTTTCTTTTATAACATTGCTTTTGGGAAGAGAGGCCACTCGAGGTGAGTCACCTCGCCCTAACTCATTTTACCTTATTTCACAATTTACGTAGTGAGGGGGAGCAACTGGGGGTAAAACCTCTCCTTTCTATGCATGTCTTTGGAAGAGGGGTTACTTATCTTGGACTCCATCTCCTTGGGTTTTATTATTTGTATTTGAATTTGGCAGAGGGGTCACTCGAAGTGAACTTCCTTGCCATAAACTGTTCTTAACATTGATTGTAGCAGAGGGGCCACTCGTGATGGACCCCCTCGCCACTAGTTGTTCTGTAACATTGCTCTTGGTCAAGGGGCCACTCGTGGTGGACTCCCTCAACATAAGATATATCTTGTATCTATCTTGGCAGAAGGGGCCACTCATGGTGGACCCCCTCATCCTTGAGGTATTATGCCTTGTTGCAGGTAATGCCTCTCTATATTAGTCCCCTTGTGCAAAGTCCTTTGTATTGGGCAGACCAAAGGGCTTTGTATGAAATCATTATTTTCTTGGAATTTGAAAGGTTCATATAACCGTTTCATCATTAGTACTAGGGTCATTAAATTTTTTTGTCACTTTAACCTAGATTTGTAGTCTCGAGGAGACACACATCAATCTAGGAACTGGCGTCTCATCATTTGGGTAATAATTTATTTGCCTTTTAGCAGCCCAAATGCGTGTGTCCCTTCTGGTATAAAAGGTTCGTTTAACTTTGAATTCATTTTTACTTTTACTATCTTCAAAATTATCACAAAGTTTAGAGAGAGAAAGTTTTAAACCGCCATTTTGCCTTTCAACATTTCAAACTCATATATTAATGGCTTCTTCTTATAGAAACTCTACTTCCGCCATCTCCACCACCACTAGCGAGTTTCTAGTGGGCTCTTGACCCATTTTCGTCATTGTTTCAACAGTTTTGGCCACTAGGGTGACCACCGTAACCACCATAATTTCAAGCGCCGCCTCCGCCGCCATGGGCGGTTCTACTTCTGGGACTATTGTGGCTGGGGGCTCGTCATCCACCACCAACTACTCGAAATTGCAGAAGAAATACTTAGAAACCCGTTTGAAGAGAGACTTGGGTTATACCGCCTTGCTCCCTATTTTGGCCCAAAGGACACCTTCATGAATTCCCTTGTGAACTTTGAGGAGGAATTTGTTTCCAAGATTGTCAAGCCCCCAAGGGGGTTTAGGTGAGTCTGCTGACCTTCCTATTATTCTTCATGATAGAGTTCTTAGAGTGCAAGTGGATAGGGGTGATTTCCCCCACTCTAACATTGAACTCAAATTTTGTGGAGGTGCCCCTGACGAGTGGGACCTCTGGGTGGATCACATCTTTGCCACCCCCTCGAACAAGGTTGTTGTCGAGGGGCTTGGCCTTGCTAAGACTATTGACAGTTTGAAAACTTGCACCATTGCAAAACATACCAATTTCTCCAATCTCTGAGCCTCTCACTGGAGTAGGGATTCACACACCTTTGTCAATGGGTGGGGTGAATTTATTATAACTTTGGAGGATATTTGCTAGCTGATCGCCCTGCCTTACTTGGGAGAACATGTATTTACTAATGGCTATGAGGATTTCCTTGAGGAGTAGATGTTGTAGGAGCTTCACTCAGCTCTTAGTGAATGTACTAAGTGTGTGGCTATCAATCAGACCGGTGCCACCAAACATACCTTTGCCAAATGGCAAACATACCTTTGCCAAATGGCAAACATATTGGTTCAAGGATTTCGAGCAGCTGCCCTAAGGTGAGGCTTCAAAAAGGGTGGCCAGGAGTTAAGAGGGTCCAAAGATAAATTTCCCCTCACACTGAGAAGATTTATTTGTTACCTTCTTGAGTAGGTTTTTATTCCCTGGGAGCCTAGAGGACTCCCCTCGCGAGTTACTATTCGGTTGGTAGTGAGGCTTGATCGAGGGAGGGCTGTTCCCCTCACAACTTTGACTTTGGGATCCATCTACATTTGGATAGATCGTGTCCATGTTGATTTTGAGCGATCTTGTGGCCGCTATAATGTCACCAAGTTTACCAACTCCTTTATACTGATGGCTTTCCTTTTCGAGCGGTTCCCTAACTTTGCCGCAGAAATAAGGGCATGTTATAGTGAAGCCGCTCGCATCAATGGGTGGCATAAGAAATCTCCAAAGCACCCATTGGGACCTCTGATAGATAATATTGATGATTTTTCTTCCGCCTACACTGCAAACAAGTGGGTGGCATTTTTACCTAGTGGTCCTTCTCAAGGGATGGGGGTACCTTCTGCTGCCCATTTGATGTAGAGTCTGTTTCTTCTTGACCACATATTGATCTGAAGGCCATGCTACTTCTAGGCACCCTTCCTTCCTTGACTAAGCTGGGCCAGGGTGTTGAATTTTACCACTCAGAGAGAGTTAGGAGGAAGTTTGGGTATGACCGGGGTGTTTATTCCCCCTCATACCCTTAGAGCACTTCCCCTCCGAGTTACACTTTAAGACTCATGCATATTTACCTTCTAAGGGGTGCTCCACATGGTTAAGCATTTTTGCAGTCTGTTTGTGCCCTCTTGCGACTACCTTCCTTCCTTTACTCATTCCTGATTTACTTTATGGCAGAGGTAGGTGGGCCTCATTTAAAACTGCGTGAAGGACGTTCCTCATGAAACCATCCCTATTAGAGTCCCCAATAATGATAAGTACCTGGGTAAAAGGACCCAGAAAGTGTTATGGCATCACAACATCATTGTGAAGACCTCCTTGAGCAGGTCACCCCAGTCTTGATGCGACCCCTGCTCGACGAGTCCATTTACACCAAATACCCTGAGCCACAACTTGTCAAATCTAAAGGCAAAGAGAAAGTCAAGCCTCAGGCTCCCTTTAAAAGAAATCACCCTAACACAGACGTGTCAAACTTCGTTCCTGCTCTTATTAATGCTCCTGTTTCCCCTCCTTCCCCCGTGAGGACTAGGGCAAGCAAAAAGAAAAAGTAAGTACTGAAGCTGCTGCTTCTTTCTCTGCTCTAGATCAAGAGTCAAACACTGATACTCTTGGGCTGGAGGAGACCTATAGGACTGTTCGCGAGCAAGGCTATGAAGCCTTGGGCATATCTACTCAGGAGCCATCCATTTCATCTGCCTCCATTGCTGAAGGTACTCTAGTTAACTCATCTTTACTTAGTGAAATTTCTAGTTATGAGGTTTCACTTTCTGGTTCCCCTTATCCCTTACTTGGAAGAGGAACTGGTTGATTATGGAAGCACCCCTTCTTATGATGACACCAGTTCTTCTTCAAATGATATGGGTGCCACTTAACTTCATAATGGACGTAGACCTGACATTTATACTTTGTTACCAGTTTCAAGGGAGTCAGATAGTGAAGACGCATTGATACACTCTCCTTCAGCCATGAGCCCCAGGCTGGGAACCTTCCTTATGGCCAGGGCACTCGCCCAGCTACTATAAGTCTTTTCTTTACTTTCTTTGTTAAACTTCTTATTTCAATAACTCTTAAGCCTTTTTTTTTTACTAACTTTAAGTTTTTTGATACTACACACGTTCTTATTGTTGGGACAATTGCTCCCTCGCCTCCTCTTCTTGTCCAAGCAACCTTTCCAAGGGAAAGGAATTCTATGCTCATTTCTTTTCTGGGTCTATCTAGAGAGGTTCATACTTCCTCCCTAACTAATTCTGTTTCCTTTTTATTTTATGATGCTTTATGACACAACTTACTTCTTTTTGCCTTTTGAAGCTTTCATTTGTATACCCTACTATCACAAGGTCCTTTTCTATGTCCTCTCGCTAAGTTCAGATATTTACTGGTTTCTCTAAGTCTTTTGATTCACTTCTCTTTAATTTTATCTTAATGCATTTATTTTCTACACACTCGCAGAGGATTGTGCCTTTTAGCCACATGGTTCCACCTCCCGTTTCTTCTACAGTGGGTATGTCTGCAGTTGAGCATTCCACTTCATCTTTAGAGGTATCCTTTTTAACACTTTCTTACTTCTAACATTTTTTCCTTGAATTTACATGCACGGCTAAACTTATATTGTATTTGTCGCATCTGTCTTATTCTTTTGCAGGGTTCTCTTTCACTTGGTCCTTCTTCTACGATAGGGATAGTTTTGCCCACTGGGGTTGCCATTCCAGGACTATCACCTTCTGGGAGGATATCTTTCCCCAGAGTTTGTGTTCCTATGGATAATAGGCCCCAAATTCAACCCCTTCCTACGCAACCGATCTTCACCATCGCTTCTGACGAGACTGTCTCACAAGCTATTAAATTATCTTAGGTATTAAACATTCCATTGGAATTATTTTTTCTTTGATTGCATTCATTTCTAACATACTTTTTGATGAATAGGGTACCACTGCTGTGTCAGTTATTCCGATTCTCGGCACTACATCACCGATCACTTCTCTGATCGCTTCTCAAGTGGCCCCTGCAGCTGTTGAGGCTCCTTCCGCCATAAGTTTTGGTGGAAGCACCACCATAGTGCCCCAGATATATACTTTAATTTAACTTTGAGACACTTATATACATTTTTCTGCACTATATAAGTGATTTGTTAACACTTTTATCCTTTCTTCATTCACAGGTTGGCACCAGTGAGACCTCTTCATTTACAACTCCTGCTATGAGTGTTACAAAGGTGACTCTCTAGGTATGATACTGATCTTTTGTACCTTTTCGCTTTTATTTTTCAATCTTCTATGCTGACTTTTGTTCATTTCTTGGTCCTTAGACTAGCACTGTTGAGGCATCACCTGAAGGGCCTGTTGTGATTCCTATTCAGATAACCTCATAGGTACTATGTATTTCCTGCATAAGAGTCGCTTCTTTTTGTGCCGACCTTTTTCTAAAACTTCTCGATTTTTATTTGATATTAGGCCAATATAACTGAGTTCCAGGGCAGTGACTCCCTAATTAATTCTTTGCACATATCAGTTCATTATGTCCGGGCTTCATTCGACTGTCTGTCTTTCTCTTTTTGTGACTTATCATTTATATTTTTCTCATTTTCAGGATCCTGTGAGTGAACCTGCCGAGGTAGCCGATGAGGAGGAGTAGAGTTTTAAGGCCATTCACTCGGACGGTGTTACTGGTTTCGATGGGGATTCCTCTCTTCTTCTTTTTGACCTTAACTTATGGAACACATGCTATGACGATATTGAGGTAGAGCCCCCTAGGATCTTTATGAGGGCTCTATGGCAAGAGGAGATGTCTATGAGGTTTATGACCCATGAGCAAGAAGTGTTGGAGACGATTATTGAGCATCATGCAGAGACTTTCACGTCCCAGAGTGTGCTCAACATTGACAGTCTCACGGTCTTCAATCTGAAGGCCTTTGCCAGTCACATCTGTGATTTCTTGTCCACTCCCCCCGCTGACTTGACCAGTGCTAGGACTTCGTTATTTCTTCAGGGTCTTTATGATCTTTAGAGGGTTTATCATTTTCAGTTGGACTAACTCAACATTGAAATTCACCACTTCCTGAGCGTCCCATTTAGGAAGATGATGATACTTTACATGTCCTAGCAGTCTAGGATTTAGCAATGCCAGGCTGAGGCTATTTGGATTCGGGGTCAGATCCAGTCTCTCCAGTCTAAGTTGGCCAAGCTCGAGGCTGGTGAGACTGAGGATGAGGCCAAGATGGCCAGGTTGGAGGAACAGTTTGTTGAGAAGGCAGGTCCATCCTATGCAAACGTTAGCTCGCGGGAGGATCTATTTTTTGTTTTATCTAGCTGATAGTTTTTTTTTATATGTAAACTTCGCCTTATATCTTTCATTTCTTCCGACACATGTAAAAGGCCATATATTAATGAAAGCAATCATTTTGTCTTCATTTATTTCTCTTCTCCTTGTTTCCATGTTATTTTAGCATCTGTTTACTGTGAGTTACTATATTTTCTATAAGATCTTTAAAATTGAACTACCCCATAGTCTGTGGCGTACTTGCCTATGATCTAAGCAAGTTATCATTTTAAAGTCGCCCCTCTAATTGTGGGGTACTTTCATGTATATACATTTTTAGGGAATAACTTGGAGGAGGGTGACCCCCTTCTCCTTCCTAAACACATAAAGGATAATCATAAAAATGAACTAAGCAAAGAGAATAACTATTTCTTTATACTAAAACTGCCCCTAGTTTGGGGGGTCCTTGTTCCAAACTTTAACTTGAAAACTTTTACTTTTTGTTTTGAAAATCTCAATCTTAGAGGGGGGTATAGACCCGCTTCTTCGTATTTTCATATAAACTAGCAAGTAGAATTTACTTTCTTGAGAATAGAGGTTAGAACTTATTCTCCAGGATATAAATCTATAGATTTTTTTTGCTTTTTATTTGGAGGACAATCTCCTGTTGGTTTGTGGAAATAGTTGAACTGTTACGTCTATAAGGACTTTACTAACTATACTTTTCCTTTGGGATGGATGTGCCCCTCAAGTATATGAGAAAAAATCCTTTTGTCATGGACCCTCTTCTAATCTAGTACAGAGTTTTACTATTATTGTTTTTAAGAAAGAGAACATTAATCCGATGTACCCACCTCATAAAGCAGGTAAATGAATTATGCACAAATTATCAAGTATTGATCAAAATAACTGGTATTCATTTCTTTCGTACTGTATATTATTTACAAAATTGTGCTCATGATTATTGTTACAAAAAAACATTTCTGTAGTAGAGCAGGCTATTCAAACTTTCAAAAGAAATGAAACATGGCAAAAACTAAGCATATTACTTCTTCACCCACTTATATTTAATACACTGGAGGCATTCACTCTTAGGCTCAGATATCTGGTAGTAACCTGACTTGCCCACCCCTCGCACCACAAAGGGGCCTTCTCAGTTCGGCTTGAATTTAGACGCTGAGATGCTCCGCAGATGGTGAGTGGATGCTCGCAAAACCATGTTCCCTACTTGGAACTCTTAGGCTTAACCATGTTTTCATAAGCCCTAGATAGCTGAGTATAGACTTTGAAGTTCTCATTGGCTTTGTCTCTGTGCTCATCAAATGCTTCCAACTGCACATGCCGAGGATCTAGTATGAGGCCATTGCTTAAAGACACTCTAGATAAGGGCACCGCTAAATCCACTAGTACGACATCTTCGATCCCGTAGACAAGTGAGAATGGAATGAACCCCGTTAGCTTTCTCTTGGACATTTTATAAACCCATAACACCATCGATAATTTTTCATCCCACGCTCCCACCATGTCTTCTAGTATCTTCTTCAGCATGTTAAGTAATGTCTTATTCGTGACCTCTGCTTGGACATTCTCCTTTAGATATTAGATGGTGGAATTGTTATGCACAATCTTGTATTTGTCCATCAGGAGTCCCATATCTTTACATACAAACTTCTTCCTATTGTCTCTAAGGATCACGTTTGGGATACCAAACCTACATATGATGTACTCCGTGATAAATTGGGTCACCACTTGGGCAGACACCTCCTTAGGGGGATTATTTCTGCCCGTTTGGTGTACAACTCTATAACAACTAAGATGAAAGATTTGCCACAAGAGGCTGGGATGATCTTACCTATTAGATCAAATGACTAAGTGTGGAGGGGGTAGGGGCTGCTAAGCTCTGTAGGCTAACAGAGGGGGCATGAACTATATTACCATACACTTGACATGCCCTGCATATTTTCACGTAACAGATAGAATCAACCTCCATCGTTGGCCAATAATATTCGAGTGTCATCAATTGATTATATAACTTGCTCCTCCCATGTGAAAAGGCTCATGGGCATCCTTCAGCATATTTTTAGTATCCCCTTTAGCCACACATTTTAACGGTCTCTCATTATTGTGACACCCTACCTAATTAATTACTAGGTGATCAGTCCTTAATTAATCAATTTGAGAATATCAAGTTGGTTCAGATAATGCATCACTGACGAAAACTCAAATTTTAATTTAATAAAACTAACCACCTAGTATTTAAAAAGGGTGATGTCCAAATTTTATCTTGCCATTAATTACTACTAAAAGAATACCAATACATATATATGCATCACAATAACATAAGTAAAGTCTGATTGAAGTAAAATAAATGGATGGAGCAAACAACTCTAAATACAATCCCATACAATAAATCCAAATAAAGAAATCAAATCCACGAGAGAAATTTAAAACGACTAAATCTCTAAAAGTAAACATAAGTAAGGATGAAATGTCCAACATAATGAATAACTGAAAAGAAAAGGATGAACTGAGTCGTCTACTAGCAATAATCCTGTCGCTTCCACAGCAGCTACAACACGACAACTGAATAGAGTCTCCTAAAGTCGGTGTCCCTGTGGCTAGGCACCTAAAATAATGGATCAATAGAAGGATATACAGAAAAACGGGTCAGAGCCCGAGTTGAAAACAGTTTAAAATAGCAAGTGCTTAAATTGATTCAATTAGCACAATTATGAATCAAGTTAACTTAGCGTACTCACTTGAGATACTCACCCCTCGATCTAGTGTGCACGTCTAATAAGACTAACTACCCATACTAGTCATGATACCCCGACTAACTACTAAGTGTATAATCTGATGTTTGAAAGTCTCTCTAAATAACTCAAAACCGACGTACTTATGATTTCGATATAGAATTAGGATTTCTTTAGTTTATTCTCGTATTCTTATAAATGCCCAACTGATAGTACCATAAGTGTACATATAAAAATAGCGTCAAGAGCATAAGACACCAAACATGATTTTCGGTATACACACATTATTCACTTAATATATACATAATAAATTATATAAATATAACAATATTCACCCTTGGTTGAGAAACCTTGGTGCTATGCATACTCGGCTATTTAGTCCATTTGCAAAGCTCACGCATAGAGGACAACAAGTTTAATCTCTCGAGAACCAATAAAACATAAAAACCTATTTGGAGGCGAATATAGTCCCAAGCCGATGGGCTACGCACATATCTACGCACCCATATGACCGTCATCACTATCATTCTCACGGATAGCCCATACCTAGGTTCCATGCTCTAGTGGTACAACTCTAAATCCCCCAAAGGCACACAAGATTCGGTTGTCCACAACGCGTTAACCTCCGTTCGATAACCAGTAGCTAGGTATGTAATACAAATAATATTTTGAACAATAAGCATGCACACAACGTATATAAATTCATTAGATTTCCCACATTCTAGTATTTGCAGTATGTATAATATCTCTCTTATTATAACCCGAACCCTATTCGTATATACTCTCACTTGTATTTTTCGCACCTCCTTAATTCTATGGGTTTTTATACCTTTCCAAGGGCCGGCTTGTTCTCCGCTCATTAATAATTGTTAATATAAGTCACTTGGCAATCATACTGGTTTAACACTCATCTAAATAAGCCTACGGGAAGTTCGAAACAAAAATCGGGCTTAAAAAGGTCATTCTGGAATCTCGTTAGAAGACCCAGAAATATCGTTCGAATGAGGGTCGTTCGAACAAAGGTACTTTGAACGAACCACCAAACTCGTTAGAAGTTATACTGGAATCTTATTAGAAGTCTCGTTCGAACGAGGTCGTTCGAATGACCTAGGTTCGAATTCTAACGAAATTTCCGAAGTCGCCCAGTTCATCTCCAAAGTCTGTTTTTCCAGATTTTCTCCTCTCCAATCTCACCCTAAATCCATTCCAACCCAATTTCAAGGTTTCCAAACTACTCTAAGTCTCCCTATAACACTTCATAGCATAGTTTTGGGGTCAAATCATTCTAATCATCATTTAATTTCAATAAATTCCTAAATTTTACCGTCAACCATATTAACATAAAGCTAGAATTATTTGTCCATAAAAACTCCATTTTTATTTCGTGATTAACATCTAATTCACCAATTTCTCATTCCTATTAAGGAGAAAATCCTCTACATGCAACCCCTATAAGATTTTCTAACTTTCCTACACGATCTCAACATAGGTAAACCCAAATTGGTATTTGTTTTTCTAAAACCTTAACATATATTAACAAGAGTAATAATTGCTAAGAGAAGAGAAAGATAATCACTTGCCTTAAAAATGAACTTCTGATTCGCGGGTTGAAATTGGTATAGGAACGATCCTCCTGACACAATCTATGCGCTGGTGTACTTTTTGTTGTGAAAGGTTGAGTTCTTGGCTAAGGCTCTAATGGAGTCTCCTTCCTTGGTTCTCTCTCTCTTTTCCTATCTTCTCACGTAGGTTGAAACTTACGGCTACTAACCTTAAATGCCTTTTAATTAAACCCAATTTTCGTCCATTTAATTACCCTAAAATTCCTAAAGACCAAAATACCCCTCCGGGGTGTCGTTTTGGGTTAAAATGCCCCGAACTCCAAATAAAATACTCGAATAGTGTTTTCTAACTATTTAAACCCTTTCGGACACTCTGGCGCACTCAAAATGGTCGTCCGAGTTATACAAAAATAAATTATCTTTTGACTCTCTAAATATATACAAATGACGTGACTCATACGCGTCCCAATTATTTATAACATAACTGTCGTATATCTTATTCACGGCCATACTATTATTTCAATAATTACTAACTCCCGTATATCTCATTCCCGACCATACTATTATTTCAATAATTACTAATTCTCATCCCTCTAGTGATTATTATCATAAAATTAGATTTTTTTCAATTTAAATTTTCTCCCTTTAATTTAATCAATCCCCATTTTCCACAAAACTATTTATGCGTAAAAATACGGGGTATTACATACTTCCCCCCTAATAACAGAATTTCATCCCAAAATTCTGAAAAGAATATATATATTCCTGGCAAGAATAGCTCTGGGTAATGTTCACGCATGTCATCCTCACGCTCCCAGGTTGATTCCTCAACGTTATGGTGTCGCCATTGAACACGTATTAGTGGTACTACTTTTGACCTCAACTTCCTCTCGCTACGGCCTAAGATAGAAACCCGAAGTAATACCTGAACTTCCTCTTCATAGGAGACACCCGAAGTAATACATGATCCCCAATGTTGAACTCTCAAAAATAGCGTTTTGCATCAGCATAACTCTTCTGCTGATCCTGAGCAACTCGAATACGGATCCGTATCAACTCTATCCTTGCCAAAGTATCCTGAATTACCTCCGGACCCAGTAACTTGTTGTCCCCCCACCTCTAGCCAACATGCTAGGGAACGACAAGGTCTGCCGTATAGGGCTTCGAATGGAGCCATGACGATAGTAAACTAGTAGGAGTTGTTATAGGCAAACTCCACCAGTGGAAGGTACTACTCCCAACCTCCGCCAAAATCCATGATGCACATCCGTAACATGTCCTCCAACATTTGGTTTGTCCGCTCTATCTGACCATCCGTCTGCAGGTGATAGGCTGTACTCAGTCGCAACTCCGTACCCAATGCCTCCTGGAAACACTCCCAAAATTGAGAAACGAATACCTTGTCCCTGTCAGACACAATTTTGAGAGGCATTCCGTGGAGTCTAACTATATATGCTATGAATAACTGGGCGTACTGTCTCGAGGTGTAATCTGTCTTGGCTGGCAAAAAGTGGGCTACCTTAGTCAGCTAATCCACTATCACCCATATCGAATTGTGACCCCTCTGCAATGTAGGTAATCCTGTGATGAAATCCATGAAAATGCTCTCCCATTTCCACATAGGAACCTATAATGGCTGTAGAAGTCCCACCGGTCTCTAATGGTCCACCTTTACCAGCTGACAAGTGGCACATTTCGAGACAAACTCGGCAATATCCTTCTTCATTCCGCTCCACCAGTACTGTCTACGCATGTCCTGGTACATCTTATCCCCGTCGGGGTGCACTGTAAATCGAGAACCGTGCGACTCTGTCATCACCTTATATCGCAGATCTTCACCCTCGGGGACAACCAATCTCCCATTGGAACGTAGGCCCCCGTCTGAACCCACGGTGTAAGACTCAGCCCCCTCGACTAGAAGCTTCACTCTCTGACGTTGGCAGAACGGATCATCTGCCTGAGCCTGTACTAATCCCGTAATAACCTGGGGCGTAACCGTTATTACAGACATAAGCGATTGAGCCACCGCATCCTGGTTCCCTAACTCCTTCCATTTTTATTTCCACACCTCGACCACCTCATCAACTGGTCTTCGACTCAACGCGTCTGTTACCACGTTAGCCTTCCCCGGGTGGTATTAGATATCAAATTGATAATCCTTCATGAACTCAAGCCACCGATGTTGACGCATATTTAACTCCTTCTGCGTGAAGAGGTACTGTAGTGATTTATGGTCCGTGAATAAGTGAAAATTTCTCCCCTAGGAGGTGGTGTCTCTAAATTCGAATCTCGAACACTTACGGGAATTCCTCTCGTGAGACTTAAGCTTACGAGAAGCATCAGCTATAGCCTGATCTTCCTCTTGAAGTACACCTCCAAGTCCTAAAAAGGACGCATCAATGTAGACTAAATACTCCACTCCCGGCCTCGGTAATGCTAACACTGGTGCCGAGGTTAACTTATCTTTCAACTCATCGAAGGCTAACTGAAAGGCATCACTCCAGATAAATGGCACCCCTTTGTGAGTCAAGTGCGTTAACGGACTCGCTATCTTTGAAAACCCTCGAATGAACCTCCTGTAGTATCCGGCTAAACCCAAGAAACTGCGTATCTCAATCGGTGTCATAGGATATCCCCACTCCCTCACTGCTGACACCTTCCATGGATATCCTTCTATCGGAGATGATATGCCCCAAAAACTGTACCTCCTTTAGCCCAAACCCACATTTCTCGTATTTTGCATACAACTCATGCCGGCGTAGTGTCTGCAAAACCTGCCTTAAGTGCTCGGCATGATCCTCCTCGATCTGCGAGTAAACCAGAATGTCATCTATGAATACGATGACGAACTGGTCCAGGAACTCTCTGAACACCCTGTTCATCAAGTCCATGAACACGGCTGTGGCGTTGGTTAGCCCTAAAGGAATAACCTTAAATTCATGGGAACCATATCTCACCAGGAAGACAGTCTTTGACACGTCCTGCTCCTTGATACGTAGTTGATGGTATGCCAATCTTAAATCAATCTTCGAGAAGAAAGTATCTCCTGTCAACTGATCGAATAAGTCATCGATTTGAGGCAACGGATATTTGTTCCGTATCGTGACTTTATCATCTTCCCTTATTACACCAATTTATTCTTGATGTAAGAATTTGATATCGATACTTACGTCATATCGTACGGTTCTACTGACCATGCGTAGGAATAAAATTAAATTTAAGGTTACGGTTTCGCTTACGGATGATAAATAGGGTATTAAACTCATGTGCTAAAGACCGACCAACCCCAACTCCCGACCTTTGCTAGGTTTCATACGTGGGATGTCTCGTAAAGCGAAATCCAAATAAGGAACCCCCCAATACACTACTAACTAACATTGTCGGTCAACGAGAGTTTTGTTCCTCAGCATTTGTCTCGTACCCCACATCCCTGCTTCCTGCTAACAATAGCGTATTTATGCTCATGTTACAAAAAAGATATTCAATACATTACTATTACTAATTTAGCGTTAGGCTCTTCACTTTACCACAAATTTATTCCCATGCCCAGAGGTATTTCATTCTTTCTTGATTCACTATAGTAAACCTTTCTACCCACCGAGATTTGGTATAACCCGACGACATACTCCACAAGTCTCTGTAGGATTTAATACCTATGTATACAAGTAACTCCATTTCCTCTCGGATGATACTTAGCACAAATTGTTTCATCTCCAGGACTAATGGATACTTAATATTATTTTAATGGTCTATCATCACACAAACTTGAATTATCCAGTTTGAAATCGAAATAGCAATACATTTTACGCTCATGTTTCTCACGTAGTACAAGCAAGCTGTAACGCACATGGGTTATTTGAAATTTTCCTTGTATCTAAAAGGAAAAACTATAAATGATAAAGTATCGTACCTCCAAACGTGGGTGGTAGATGCGATATCAGTGGCATAACTGCATATTGAGCATTATAGATACGCCCATACTGTACTACCTGCTACTGTTGTGAAGTCTTTGTTACAGGGGTGATTATTTCTGTTTCCCCAATTCGGGTATTATGTGGTGTCGAGTGAATATTCAATAACTGTTGCAGGATCCTGCCTTTGTAGGGCAATTTTAACGGTAGTGACCCCGTTCGCCACATATGAAACACTTACCCACACACTTTCTGCTCTGCTGGCCCTGCTGAGCACACTACTGGCCCTGTTGGTCTCGCTGACCTCTACCCTTCTGAGGGCAATCTTGACATTTGTGGCTCGTGTTGCCACACGTGAAACATCTTCCTAGGAAGGGTCCTCCCCCTGTCCTTGTTGTCCTTGGCCCTAATGGACGTTACCACCCCTCCCTTGGCCATTCTGGCCCTACTGAACCTGCTCCTGGCCCTTCTGGCCCTGGCGGGTTTGGCTTTTCCCACGGTTCTCAGTCTTTTTGGTCTTGATGTCTCTGAGGAGATTTTCACTGTTGCAACAGTATTTTCCCATTGTTATTATTCCTCAAAAGGTCATATTGATAAACTTCTCTTGTTCTTTTGCCCCTGTAAGTTGCACACTGCGATTTTGGTACAACAATATTGCGGTAGTCACTGCTTATGCCACGATGTTCACAATCTCCGTGATTTCTTCTCTTCCCTGGTGTACCTGAGGTATTTGTTGGTCTTGTCCCACATTTACTTCGTCCACGGTGTTAGTGTGTCTCTCCCCCATAGGAGACATCTGAAATTTAAATGAATTTTATAAAACCACTGTTTATACATAACATTATAGCAGAAGTACGAAATCTACAACACGAAATAAGGATGCAACAGTCCTAACGGTAGGGATCTATATCAAATACGCTAAGCAAAAAACGTAATACGCCGAACAGATCCTAAAGGATACTAGAACCTGATGCTCTGATACCACCTGTGACACCCCGCCTAATTAATTACCAGGTGATCAGTCCTTAATTAATCAATTTCAGAATATCAAGTTGGTTCAGATAATGCATCACAAACGAAAACTCAAATTTTAATTTAATAAAACTAACCACCTAGTATTAAAAAAGGGTGATGTCCAAATTTTATCTTGTCATTAATTACTCTAAAAGAATACCAATAAATACCATGCATCACAGTAACATAAGTAAAGTCTGACAGAAGTAAAATAAATGGATGGAGTAAACAACTCCAAATACAATCCCATACAATAAATCCAAATAAAGAAATCAAATCCACGAGAGAAATTTAAAACGACTAAATCTCTGAAAGTAAACTTAAGTAAGGACGACATGTCTAACAAAATGAATAACTGAAAAGGAAAAGATGAACTGAGTCGTCTAATAGCAATAATCCTGCAGCTTCCAAAGTAGCTACAACACGACAACTGAATAGAGTCTCCTAAAGTTGGTATCCCTGTGGCTGGGCACCTAAAATAATGGAACAATAGAAGGATATATAGAAAAACGGGTCAGAGCCCGAGTTGAAAATAATTTAAAAT
Organism: Sambucus nigra; assembly: GCA_949130495.1. Classification (NCBI taxonomy): domain Eukaryota; kingdom Viridiplantae; phylum Streptophyta; class Magnoliopsida; order Dipsacales; family Adoxaceae; genus Sambucus; species Sambucus nigra. Next base: position 291,012,404 of record OX422223.1, read on the forward strand.
AGCAAGTGCTTAAATTGATTCAATTAGCATAATTATTAATCAAGTTAACTTAGCGTACTCACTTGAGATACTCACCCCTCGATCTAGTGTGCACGTCTAACGAGCCTAACTACCCATACTAGTCATGATACCCTGACTGACTACTAAGTGTATAATCTGATGTTTGAAAGTCTCCCTAAATAACTCAAAACCAACGTACTAATGATTTCGATATAGAATTAGGATTTCTTTAGTTTAGTCTCGTATTCTTCTAAATTCCCAATTGATGGTACCATAAGTGTACGTATAAAAATAGCGTCAAGAGCATAAGACTCCAAACATGATTTCCGGTATACACACATTATTCACTTAATGTATACATATTAAATTATATAAATATAGCAATATTCACCCTTGGTTGAGAAACCCTTGGTGCTATGCATACTCGGCTAACTAGTCCATTTGCAAAGCTCACGCATAGAGGACAACATGTTCAATCTCTCGAGAACCAATAAAACATAAACACCTATTTGGAGGCGAACATAGTCCCAAGCCGAAGGGCTACGCACATACCTACGCACCCATACGACCGTCATCATTATCATTCTCACGGATATCCCATACCTAGGTTCCATTCTCTAGTGGTACAATTCTAAATCCCCCGAAGTCACATAAGATTCGGTCATCCACAACGCGTTAACCTCCGTTCGATAGCCAGTAGCTGGGTATGTAATACAAATAATATTTTGAACAATAGGCATGCATACAACTTATATAAATTCATTAGATTTACCATGTCTAGTATTTACGGTACGTATAATATCTCTCTTATTATAACCCGAAACCTATTCGTATATACTCCCACTTGTATTTTTTGCACCTCCTTAATTCTATAGGTTTTTATACTATTTTGAGGGTCGGCTTGTTCTCTGCTCATTAATAATTGTTAATACAAGTCACATGGAAATCATACTGGTTTAACACTCATCTAAATAAGCCTACGGGAAGTTCAAAACAAAAATCGAGATTAAAAAGGTCATTCTGGAATCTCGTTAGAAGACCCAGAAATCTCGTTCGAATGAGGTCGTTCGAACGAGGGTCGTTCGAACGAAGGTACTTCGAATGAACCACCAAACTCGTTAGAAGGACTACTGGAATCTCGTTAGAAGTTTCGTTCGAACGACCTGGGCTGGACTTCTAACAAAATTTCTGAAGTCGCCGAGTTCATCTCCAATGTCTATTTTTTTCAGATTTTCTCCTCTCCAGTCTCACCCTAAATCCGTTCCAACCCAATTGCAAGGTTTCCAAACTACTCTAAGTCACCCTAGAACACTTCTTAACATAGTTTTGGGGTGAAATCATTCTAATCATCATTGAATTTCAATAAATTCCTATATTTTACCATCATCCATATTAACATAAAGCTAGAATTATTTGTCCATAAAAACTCCATTTTTATTTCGTGATTAACATCTAATTCCCCAATTTCTCATTCCTATTAAGGGGAGAATCCTCCACATGCAACCCCCATTAGATTTTCTAACTATCCTACACGATCTCAACATAGGTAAACCCAAATTGGTATTTGTTTTTCTAAAACCTCAACATATATTAACAAGAGTAATAATTTCTAAGAGAAGAGCAAGATAATCACTTGCCTTAAAAATGAACTTCTGATTCGCGGGTTGAAATTGGTATAGGAACGATCCTCCTGACACGATCTACGCGCTGGTGTACTTTTTGTTGTGAAAGGTTGAGTTCTTGTCTAAGGCTCTAATGGAGTCTCCTTCTTCTTCCTTGGTTCTCTCTCTCTTTTCCTCTCTTCTCACGTAGGTTGAAACTGACGGCCACTAACCTTAAATGCCTTTCAATTAATGAAACGTCCCGAAGGCCCCCAATTTTAAAATTTTAAAATCAATTTCCTTGTTGAGATATGCGGAAGCGTAAGATGGTTCACAAAAACACCAAATTTTAATTTACTCCAAAATTAAAATTAAACCAAAGTGAAATTAACTTATAAGACGCACACAATTGAAATTTCACTTAAACCATTATAATTAACCCAAGTCCTAGAAATTTGCTTAAGTTATATTTTCCATTTAATCAAATTAGGCCAAACTAATTTTTAACACATTAAATTAAAGACTTGAATTAAATTAACATAAATATTAGCCAATATTTATTTTAGCACCAAATTAAACATGTAGTGATTAAAACCAAATTTTATCTTGAATTACCTAAGCATGCGTTCTAGGTGAGTTTGCACAAGATAAAATAAATAATGAAACCACTACGCCGCGATGTACGAGAAAAAACTCACAATGGGAAAAAACCTCGGACGACCCTAGCCTTAAGTCCACTAAGTATGGATTTACAAATTACAAGACAGAAAGACTTACAACACTCGACTCGATCCCTCTCAATCCCCGACGCTTCTTCTTGTAAAAACCTCCGCCTAGTAGACAACCCCGGAGATCCACCGGAATCTTGGCCTTCACCAATGAGACATAGGTACACCGTCAACCACACATGGTGACTTTCACCATATGAGAATGCCGCAGCAAAAACAAGCTCTTCTTCTTTGAGGGATGTAGAAGCAAACCCACACTTCTCTTCAAATGAATGTAGAGATAAACCGGTGCCAAACACTCCAAGCAAAGTATATATATATGGAACTTGGATTAAACAACAATTGGGTGTAAAACATTTTTTCTTGAAAAACAACAACACTTAAACTAAGAACTCTTTCCCTTTTGAATTTTGCTCTCAAACTCTCTCTTGGAGATGGGAAGATGTGAAAAAGTTAACTTTCCAAAGTTGATTCCTTCACTTAGATAATCAGTCAAAAGTTACTGGGGAAGGATAATGGGAAAGTGGGTGAAAACTGTCAAAAACTGCCATTTAACTGTTCCCGCAAAAACTCGTTCGAACGACATTTTCGTTCGAACGAAATCTCGTTCGATCAAGGCTTCTAACGAAGTTCCAGTGTGAACTCGTTAGAAATCTCATTGGAAAGCTCGTTCAAACAACCATCTCATTCGAACGACATTTTGAACGAAGTTCCAGTGGCCAATATGGGAACTCGTTCGAACGACAATGTGGTTCGAACGACAAACTCGTTCGAATGACATTCGAACGAACTTCCTGGAAGTTTGAAAATTTTAATTTTTTGCTCAGAAACTTTATAAAATTTATTTAAAGTTTTAATTAAATCTTTCTGAAAATAAACAACAGTTTTAATTAAACCTACGCCCATCATACTGTTCCAATTTCCTATATATATATGTAATGCATTCATACCTTGGGAGCATGGAACCACTGTTGATGACGTTGAAATGAGGCACTTAAACTCGGCATTTTGATGAAGCTTTATACACTTGGCCGCTACGTCTTCAACAAACTCGTCATAGACTTGAAATAGGATCAATTAACTCTATCCTATGACTCAAACGTTTTTGTCCGGAATTGAGCAAAAACTACAAAGGATTCAATTGGAAATTTGTGTCCTTACAATTAAACCCAGTTTTCGTCCATTTAATTACCCTAAAATTCCTAAAGACCAAAATACCCCTTCGGGGTGTCGTTTTGGGTTAAAATGCCCCGAACTCCAAATAAAATACTCGAATAGTGTTTTCTGACTATTTCGACCCTTCCGAACACTCTGGGGCACTCAAAATAGTCGTCCAAGTTATACAAAAATAAATTATCTTTTGACCCTCCAAATATATACAAATGATGCGACTCATATGCGTCCCAATTATTTATAACATAACTGTCGTATATCTCATTCCCGGCCATACTATTATTTCAATAATTACTAACTCCCGTATATCTCATTCCCGACCATACTATTATTTTAGTAATTACTAACTCTCATCCCGCTAGTGATTATTATCATAAAATCAGAATAATTTCAATTTAAATTTTCTGCCTTTAATTTAATTAATCCCCATTTTCCATAAAACTAATTATGCATAAAAATACAGGGTATTACAATTATACCCTCATCTATAGAGCTACCCGTCTACCAAGTAGAAGCGGGTTGTTCTCTTCTTCAAGTAGATCTCATCCGCCCTTTTTGTTCGCAGTCATCCATCATTCTGGTATGATACATAGGGTTGCCTCTAATCTTTAAATTTTTTCATGAAGTTAGCCTCGGCAGGTTGATCGTGCCAGGTCTGACAATTTAAGTAACCCTATTGCAGACGAACGACCTCTGTGATCATGGTGGGCCAATAGTATCCCCCTCGCTGCAGCCGACGATAAAGGGGAATATATGTATCGCCATAATAACTCTTATGCATTGATATCAACCTCTCTTTGGCTTCTTCTTGTTCTACGCATCTTGAAAAAATCCTCTCGGGCTCTTGAAATAAACTGTTCCTCGAATCAGGTGGTAATTTTCTAGCTCATATATCTTCATCTTTCCTTCTCTTATCTCTTGATTTGTAACTATGGGGCACCTCCAATCATCTGACTCATCACTTGGAAATAAAGACCTTATTGTAGTTGGCACTTTCCTTCATTATACTGTAATGGTGTATTCCTGCCCTTCCATCTCTAGCTTTTGCGCTATAGTGGACAATGCGTTAGGGTGCCGATTAATTATTCAAGTGTGCCTCTCAATTGTCACTTTTGAGAATTTGCTGAGCAGTCTTTGGATAATTGATCGATACGGGCTAGGTTAGCATGCTTAAGGATGAACTCTCTGCTAACTTGCTTCACTACCAGATTAGAGTCCCTTAGAATGCACAACACCTTGATCCCCTTCCTCAGCGCTTTTAACAAACCCAGGATGAGACCCTCATATTATGATTCGTTGTTTGGACAGTTGAAATCAAACTTAAAAAAGGGAGTGACTCTTTCTTTACTGCTTAAGAGAATGATGCCCGCTCCGCCTATCCCTTGGGCACAAGAACCGTCTAACTCCATCTTCCAATCTTCCATTTCCTCATCTAAGAAGGCTTGGACGTCCTCTCTGGCAATTCTTTGCTAAGAGGCTCAAAATTTTGGCTCAAGAAGTGAGCTAACAGATCTTCTACCGCTTGACTCTTGATAGCTTTTACATCCATTCACTTCAAATCATACTCATACAGGATCAAGAACCACCTCGTTGCTCTTCTTGCCAAGAATATTCGCACCAGAACGTACTTGATAGGATCACACTTGGTGATGACATATACTGTGAAGGCCAGTTGGTAGTCCCTTAATTTATGGGCAACAAATACCAAAGTAGGTAGCTCCTCTTCACACTAATGTATTTGGATTCGATGATCAAAATTACACATGATAAGTAGTAAACATGTCCCTCTACCCCTACTCTTTTTTGGGTCAGTAAAGTTCCTATGGAGCTCTTCATCGAAGTCAGGTTGGGCAGTAGCGGTACGCCCACCTATGGAAGTACTATAGTTGAAGGTGATGCTAATATCTCTTTGATTTTCTTAAAGGCTTCTCCTGTACATATCCCTAAACCCATTTGGATTTTTCCTTCATCAGCGGAGCGAATGGGTGGGTCACGTCTGCTACTACTTATACAAATCTTCTTAGGTAAGAAACCTTTACTAAGAAACTTTTAAGATGCCTCTGTCTCTTTGGCGGTGGCATCAGTAGGATGACCTTATTCTTTTCCTCGTCTACGTGCACACCATGCCAATTTACTACAAAAGCCAGGAACTTTCCAGTCGTTATTTCAAAAGCATATTTTTGAAGGGTTCATCTTCATCTTATACTTACGACACCTTTCAAACGCCCACCTCAAATATTGGATGTGTTTACTCTCCTTCTTTGACTTCACTACTAGGTCATCCACATAGAACTCCAATATTTCATAAACAAATCATGAAATATTGCCATCATGGTACGTTGATACGTGGCACCCGCATTCTTCAGCCCAAAGGGCATGACAGTATAATGATGGAAGTTCCCCAATGGGGTGCGAAAAATAATTTTTTCGTCATCAGTCGGATCCATTCTAACATGGTTATAGCCTACATACCCATTCATGAAACTATACATTTCATGGTCTGTAGTGGCGTCCACCAAGATATTAATGTTGGGGAATGGAAATTCATCTTTTGGGCAGGTTCGGTTCAAATCTCAATAGTTTAGACAAATTCTTATTTGGCTCCTGTCCTTCTTAGCTCAAGAACAACACTAGAGAGCCATATTGGGCGCTGAATGGGCTTAATGAACTCCACTGCTAATAAATTTTTCACTTTTGCTTTGATATTCAGGTCGAGCTATGCTTTGTATGTGCGAGTGGCTTGCCTTACTGGCAGGGCATTGAGAAATACATTCAATTTATGAGAACTCACCTTTGGGTCTATCCCAGGCATTTCAGTATACTTTCATGCAAACACATTTGTGAATTCCCTGAGCAAACCAATGACCTCTTCTTTCTACCTTGGATTTATCCCTTTGGAGATTATAATGGGTCTGACTTCCCCCCTCTAATCCTAAATTTATTTCCTCTAACTCCTAGAGATTCTACCTAGGACCAACTTGTATGCATTCTGGTGTTTGTTCAGGTTCTTCCACATGCTCAATGGTGTGTGATTCGTCTACTATGAAACACTCTCGTTCCAGGTTGACGCTTTCATAGCAGAATGCCTCCCGCTTAAACCGTTACAAGTGATATATAACTTTCCCATCTGGGAGAACACCCTTCTTACATGTGCGAGGTGGTACAACCACTTCCTCACCACTACACTAAATCGCTCTATTAGTAACAGACTATTTTTTTAATTACTACCAGTATTATACCATTACTATTTCCCACAATAAATTATCGTTAGTAAATTACAATATCCGTTACTAATTTTACTTTGATATTCTAGAAGTGTAAATTGAAAAAAAAAAGAATAAAATTTCCCTCCCAACCAAAAGAAAGCCCCGACTCTTTCCACCCAAACCCAAATCCCCAACACCTCACACCTATGGTTTCTCATACACACCCAAAACAAAAATGAAAATCCACAAACCTTGTAAGGACATTTTTCTCATGTCCAACATGTTACATTTGTGTATGTCGTACGCCGCTACATTTGGCACGTCACCTCACGATCTCACATGACGGCCTCTATCCGAATTTTGGGAATCAAGCATTCAACATCTCCATTAATGAGTCCCACATCTGCCTCAACGACTTCACGTTCCAAGATTTTAGGGACTTAATGCAAGTGGTACGCAAAACAAGGCATGATAGGGATGTTCAAGGGCAAATTGGTAATTTTACAGCCACCGTCCGGAGGACTGGTCAACTGGAAAGTTGAAGAGCTTGCTGCAACAAAGATACTGGAAGAAACGGCACCTCAATCCGAGCTACGGTGAACAAGTTATGGCCCGTTGAAAATGGAGATATTTCCATTGAAAATGCTGGGAATTTTTCTAAGTGTTTAAGCCCCTATCCCCAGCACACTTTCCCGAACCCAGCCCGAAACCGGTTCGGGGGGTGAACCGGTTCGCAGGGTACCCGAACCGGTTCGGGGTACCTGTACGCTGGATAGAATTTTAGTGTTTTTATTTTGCAAAACTCTTCACCTGTTTTGCTATTTAAACCACCTTCGGGGGAGCAGTTTTGCAAGATTTTGGAAGACGTTTTTGAGAGTCCAAATACCTCTAGTCTTCATATTTTTTGAGTCCCAAGACTCATGTTTTGATTCACACAATTGCCAAACCATTGTGAATCTTTTTGGTAACCCAAGAACACAACCTTGTGTTTGTTCAAACCTTTGTGGAGAGATCTTTGCAACCGAGGGCTGCGTGTCATTGCTGAGGGAGTCTCTACAAAGTTTCATGGCTGCGTGTCATTAAGGAGTGCTGCGGTTCTTCCTTTGTTGATTGGACTGAGGTTTATGTGGGTTCGCTGCATGTGGATTCATTGCTGACGACACCGACCGACGCCTGCGGGTATTCGTGTGTCACTGTATTTCATTGTAATCTGTGTAAGTTGCGATTTACTTATTATAGTGAAATAAAAGGTTTTGCCCTGCGGGGATTTTTCCTTAACTTTGTGTCGCATGCTTTATTTATGGTTTGACACACACACACGTAGTTGTTTGTTTATGGGCTGTTTCTAAATAGGCTCGAATTAAATAAGGGTTACTTTGAATCTTGCGAATTTAATTTAATTTAAATCAATTATCACACACCGAACCTATTCGGGTTTCTCAAATTGGTATCAGAGCAGGTTGCGCAAATTTATCGCGTATTCCTATTTTCCGCAAAATCGTGTGATATTGATTTTTTTAAAAAAAAAAAAAAATCAGTTTTGTGAAAATTCGCATTTTTTCCTATGGAGCACTTATATAATCAGATGCCTATTTTTGACGGGTCTAATTATGCCTACTGGAAAGCTCGTATGAAATCGATTTTAAAATCTGTTGACGAGCGTGTTTGGTTGCTTTGTGAAAATGGTTGGACTCCTCCCACGGTCACTGTTAATAACATCACCACTTTAAAACCCGTGTCAGCCTGGACTGAAGATGATTATAAAGTGTCCAATTTTAATTCCCGTGGTCTGAGTGCTATTTCTGGAGCTGTCTCTCCTGATGAGTTTCGCCAAATTATGACGTGCACCACGTCTAAAGAGGCTTGGGATGTTTTGAAATTGACACATGAGGGTACGAACGCGGTTAAAGAGTCAAAATTACAAAATTTGGCCACCCAATTTGAGACTATCACCATGTCTGAGTCCGAATGCTTTGATGATTTTTATGCACGTTTGTCGGATATTGTTAACACATGTTTTAATTTGGGTGAGGTGATTGATAACACGCGTGTCGTTAAAAAGATTTTGAGATCTCTCCCAAAACGCTTTATTCCTAAAGTCACTGTTTTGAACTCTTTGGGAAATTTGAAATCACTTAAGTTGGAAGAACTTGTAGGAGATCTTCAAACCTATGAGATTGACATGTTTCCCAAAACCATTAAAGCTAAGGATAATGGCATTGCTTTAAAGACTCATTTTAAGAAAAAGAAAGAAAAATTTTGTGAGTCCGATTCTGAGGGAGATTTTGATTTTAATGATATGGCCTTGTTTGCGAAAAATTTTAAAAAATTTCTCAACATGAACAAAAATAATTCTTCCAATAAAAAGAATTTCTTTGAGAAAAATAAAAGGAAAGGAAAGGCCAAAGAAAGTGGTGAGAGGGAAAAAGAGAATGACTCCGATGAGGAGTGTGAGGAAGATTTTGAGAACGTCACTTGTTTTGAATGTGGGGGTAAGGGACATAAGTCATTTGAGTGTCCTACGTGGCTTAGAAAGAAAGGAAAGAAAGTAGCCATGCCTACCACACTTAGTGATAGTGAGGGTGATGAGACTAGTGGTGAGAAGTTTGTAGCTTTTTCTAGTCGTGTGAGCACACCCACCTTGTCCCACAATAGTGCACACGAAAGTGGTAGTGATAGTTTGAGCGCTTCAAGTGAGGGAGAAAGTGAGAGCGAAAGTGGAGATGAAAGTGAGCTCCAAAAAGCTTTTAGAGATTTGTACACCGAGACCTTGAAAACAAAGAAGTACAATAGGGATTTAGGTCGTCGGGTTTTAGATTTGGAGAAAGAGAAGGAGGTTTTGAGAAAGGAGAAGTGTGATTTGGCCGGCACGTTGTCTAGTCTGACGACACGTGTATCCCAACTCGAGAGTGATCTCGAACGTGCCAGGGTGGTCAAATTCAAGTTTGAGAACGCACCTAAGAAGGTTGAAAAGGTGGTTCTTAAGGGTAAAGGTGAGAAGTTAGGAATAAGTCATGACGGTGCTTCTTCTTCCCAATTAGCACCCGAGCCGGTTCCCACCTTAGTGACAGTTTCACATGTGTCTCACCCTAACCCACCTAGGCGTCCCATTCCTATTAGGAGAGTGCGTCCTAGTGTTTTTGAGAGAGGTGTTCCTAGGCCTATTTATGTTTGCTCACATTGCAATAGGAGAGGACACCTTAGGGAATTTTGCTTCAAGTTGGGGTATGTGTCACGTTTTGCTTCTACACGTGTTTCTGGCACACATGCTCCCACACATGATACTTTACATGCTCCCGGAGACTACATGAGAGAGTTTGCACATTTAGGTGAGCAAGTTAAGTTTTTAGTCAATACTTCACAAGAATTGATGGAGGTTTTTCATAAGCTGTCACCACCTTTGGAAAACCCCTCTGCACCTAATGATTGAGGTTTGACTTGTTTACTAGCATAGGGTGATTTTCATGATGACATTGTTTGCCTATTGCTAGTATGTATCATTTTGTATATATTTTTTGTTTTGAAAAATTTTGAAAAATACAAAAAGATTTTATTTTGACAAAATTTTTGAAAAATCCAAAAAGATTTTTGTATTTTGTTTGGACCGTTTATGGATGAACACTTTGGATGACCAAGTCACAACATCATTCCATTATTTTCATGTGACTGTTTGATAGTGTTTTGAGACAATAGGTCAATTCATCCTTGTGCTTTATAATGTTTGGAGTCATTAAGATGTAATTAAGTGTTTCTTCCTACATGTTTGACTCATGTTTCCTTTAATGCACACTTGCACGGATTTGTTTGATTATTGTGCTTGTCTTATCACATGTTGGTTGGGTGTTTTCACTTCAATCCTATCCTTAAAATGAACCAAGCGCGATATATTTTGATAAGGAAATTGTGCATATAAAAACCGTTTTGTGAGTTTGTGTGATTTGTTTGATAACGGGGAGGGGCTGCGAAAGGTAATCATCTATCCTTTGCGCAAAAGCCACCGTTAAAAAGGACCTAAAAAATTGAGGAATTTTATTATCCGAGGTTCAAAGAGGTTAAAAGAGCCCGAAAACATTTAAAGGCAATAAAAAGAGATTCATGCCAAATTATGGGCCAATTAGGTTTTTGCTCCAATTCTCCAAAGTTTGAGAATTTAGATTACCTCTAAAAGATAATATATTTGAGGGAGTTTGGTTGGAGAATTTAAAACGGGTTTGCACGTCCTTGATATGCTTGAAAATACGCTACATAGTTTTGGACGTTATTGGTGTGGAAATCATTTGACTTTGATTTGTTGATTTGTATAAGACGATGTCATCTAAATTCAACAAATTTTTACACCTAAGGATACTTTTGATGCTCATTCGTTAGGGGTACACATATGCATCGTGCACATATGATTGATTGAGTTGATTTTCCTATCGAATGTGTTCACCCCATACATTTCGTTTCCATGACTTGGTTGTTTGAGTCTAAATCCATGGTGTGATTTTTGTATCATATTTGTTCATATTGGTATCCTATCTTTGTATGAAAAATTTGAAAAAGTCAAAAATAGTTTGTGAAGTTTTTTTTGAGCATCTCCTTGCAAGAGCACATTGACCATATTTGTTTGATGCTTTGTTTTGTATACCGTGACACCCCGATTTTGCTTATTTGAGTCATTCTTCTCATTTGTCTATTTGGGGACATCATAAAAAGGGGGAGAAAGAATTATCTTATTATGGGGGAGTTTGAATTTTGGGGGAGTTTTTGAGATGTTGCTTATGTTTTTATCATATATTGATATCCATGTTATCTCATTTCAAACTCGATATGTCACGTGGTATTTGCTTTGTCTCATGTGTGTAGGTATGAAGATTAAAGATCAATATGTTGCACACCCTGATGAGAAAAGCTTTGAGATTTGATGATTCCTGAAGATCTGAAGAACAAACGATGAAGACTATTCATTTGTACCTTTTCCAGTTTTGGGTTCATGGGAGGGTAGATTTGTATAGGCAATTTCATATTTGATAATTCGGATTTTTTATGTATGTACCGGCATAGACATAGGGAGAGATTTGTAAGGACATTTTTCTCATGTCCAACATGTTACATTTGTGTATGTCGTACGCCGCTACATTTGGCACGTCACCTCACGATCTCACATGACGTCCTCTATCCGAATTTTGGGAATCAAGCATTCAACATCTCCATTAATGAGTCCCACATCTGCCTCAACGACTTCACGTTCCAAGATTTTAGGGACTTAATGCAAGTGGTACGCAAGGGAAGTCAAATCAGTGAAACAAGGCATGATAGGGATGTTCAAGGGAAAATTGGTAATTTTATAGCCACCGTCCAGAGGACTGGTCAACTGGAAAGTTGAAGAGCTTGCCGCAACAAAGATACTGGAAGAAACGACACCTCAATCCGAGCTACGGTGAACAAGTTATGGCCCGTTGAAAATGCTGGGAATTTTTCTAAGTGTTTAAGCCCCTATCCCCAGCACACTTTCCCGAACCCAGCCCGAAACCGGTTCGGGGGGCGAACCGGTTCGCAGGGTACCCGAACCGGTTCGGGGTACCTGTACGCTGGATAGAATTTCAGTGTTTTTAAAACTCTTCATCTGTTTTGCTATTTAAACCACCTTCGGGGGAGCAGTTTTGCAAGACTTTGGAAGACGTTTTTGAGAGTCCAAATACCTCTAGTCTTCATATTTTTTGAGTCCCAAGACTCATGTTTTGATTCACACAATTGCCAAACCTTTGTGAATCTTTTTGGTAACCCAAGAACACAACCTTGTGTTTGTTCAAACCTTTGTGGAGAGATCTTTGCAACCGAGGGCTGCGTGTCATTGCTGAGGGAGTCTCTACAAAGTTTCATGGCTGCGTGTCATTGAGGAGTGCTGCGGTTCTTCCTTTGTTGATTGGACTGAGGTTCATGTGGGTTCGCTGCGTGTGGATTCATTGCTGACGACACCGACCGATGCCTGCGGGTATTCGCGTGTCACTGTATTTCATTATAATCTGTGTAAGTTGCGATTTACTTATTATAGTGAAATAAAAGGTTTTGCCCTGCGGGGATTTTTCCTTAACTTTGTGTCGCATGCTTTATTTATGGTTTGACACACACACGTAGTTGTTTGTTTATGGGCTGTTTCTAAATAGACTCGAATTAAATAAGGGTTACTTTGAATCTTGGGAATTTAATTTAATTTAAATCAATTATCACACACCGAACCTATTCGGGTTTCTCAAACCTAAATCCATAAATCTCTCATGGTAGTTGTGAAGGATCTCCACAAATCGCTCACATCTTCCTTTGTCGGCACCGCTCATGGCTTCTCCCTCAAACGTGTCATCTCTCTCCCCTTCAATGAACGCTGGTATTTTTAAACGATTGGGTTTGAGATTCCTTTTTATTTATTTTTAGATTTAAAAACAAAGCTATTAGTCGATATCACACCTTGCACTTATGTACCTATTGGACTAGACATTGACTGATATTTGAGTTCAAAGTTATGCAGGTTTGACATATTGCCCGGTCAGTTCAATATACAACTACTCGCAAAATTACTCAGATTCTTACAAACCTAAACAAATATCCCCATAAACACAAAGCCTTCTACTCAGATTCTCAAACTTCTTCATGGCGTGGATCCTAATCTGGGTTTATTGAATTATGTTGACGAGTGGTAGTTTTTTTCTATTAATATTGTGATAATGACTATTTTATGAACTTGTTTTTAATTATAATTCCCTTTTGCAACTTTGGATGTATTTGGTGTAGTATTAGTTCTTGATTGCAGTTACTTTGGCTAATTTTGAAGTACCCAAATAGTTAATTTTCTTTGTTTGTTTTATAAGAATTAATTATTTATGATAGTTGATAACGAGGGACACACATACATTTGAAATTATGTGAGGGTTTGTTATTAGACAATCATTTGAATGTATTAGTTGATAATGAGGTTCTGAGTTTATGGAATTTTTGTTCATGGGTGTAGTTTTTATTAACTTGTGGTGAAGTTTACCTAAGTTTGGACCCGTTTTGATGAAATATTACCGCTTCATTGAAGTTGCATTGGCTGATTATGAAATACCCAAATAATGATTATTTCTTTGATGTCTTAGAATAAATTGTTAATAGTAGTTGATGATGGGAGATGCCCATTTGAGTTTTAACCTGTTTCTTATGTAATATAATATAATATAATATAATATAATATAATATAATATATATGGGTTTATTGGGAGTATTTTGTTAAGGAATTTTTTGTGAACTTGTTTTGAATTTTAATTTGATTCTTGTTTGGGCCTATTTTGAAGAAGTATCAATTCTTGATTCTAATAATATATGTTTATTTTGAAGGATACCCAAATCATTTTTCTCTTATTTTAAATCACGCTCGACCATTTTTCAAATCCATATGGGTCATTTGTGCAACTATTGAAATTAAGTCAGTTCAATAGGAATTTGTTATAATATCTGTAGGAAATAACAACACTATCCTGTAAATTGCTAGTGCTCATCTACAAACTGTATTTTTATTATTTGATCTCATAAATAAACTATTTTGGTCTGTAAAGACTACGTATAGTAGTTTTTTATAGAGTCTGCATAATGATATTAAATGTAGTGTTGATTATTAGTGCGTGTATATTGGTTGGGTTTTTCAATTTTGGGTACCTATGGGTGTTATATTACCTTATCTTACCTAAAGTTGTAACTAGTATGTCTAATGTACCAATTTGTCTAGCACTCTCTCTCCTGATATGTGCCAGCTCACAGGCTTGTGGTATTTGTAAGTTCTTCATCACTTCATCTTAACACCTTTAAAAAACACGTCATTTTAATACCTTGATGCTGCCTTTAGTTCCCATTTTTGATGATGTTATATTATCTATTATTTTTCAGTGATGTAAGAAATAATAGTTTGACAGGAATAATTCCTCAGAGCATAGGCAATTGCACTACCTTCCAGGTCTTGTATGTACCTCATACTAACACAATCAAGTCCACATTATGTATATTCGTTTTGTAATTAATTATATATGAACTTTCTCTTATGATTACCAGGGACTTGTCTTACAATAAGCTGTCTGGAGATATTCCATTTAATATTGGATTCTTGTAAGTAGCTATATTGTAAATGTGATCATCTCGACTTTTATGTTTACTAGTCAAAATTTTATTTTACGTGTCGACTTTTATCTGTTGTACATGCTATATCTTTGCAAGGGAATCAACTATCGGGGAAAATCCCGCCTGTTATCGGCTTGATGCAGGCATTGGTAGTTTTGTAAGTTCTTTTATATTTTTGTTTTCCTTTAATACTTTTCACATGATTGAATTCATTCAAGTAAATTATTTTGTGGGTCGTTGAGATCAACTCTTGTTGGTCATTTAGTTTTTTGTTTCCTATGTTTTATTAACTTTTTCTTTGATAAAAGGTTGAAAATGTAACCAATGTTCTTCTGTACTCAGATATTTAAGCTGCACTAAGTTGAGTGGACCAATTCCTCAAATTCTTGGAAATTTGACTTACACGGAGAAATTGTAATTACATGCTTGCATTTCTTTCTTTCCAATTTATTA
The DNA here is from genome assembly GCA_949130495.1 of Sambucus nigra. NCBI lineage: Eukaryota > Viridiplantae > Streptophyta > Magnoliopsida > Dipsacales > Adoxaceae > Sambucus > Sambucus nigra. Next base: position 291,027,692 of record OX422223.1, read on the forward strand.
CAAGTGCACGAGTTATAATTTTAGACTACGTACTAGTTTGTTGCTACATAAGACAATGTTAGAGCACATAGTGTGGAGCTCTCTGTGTGAACTTCCCAGAATTTGTTTTTTTTAATTTATATCCATAAAAGTTTGAAAACAATGTTTTGGTAACATTGTGGATGTGCTCATGTTTTAGGTATCTGCATAGCACCAAGCTGACTGGATCCGTTCTCCCAAAACTTGGAAATATAACAAAGTTTCACTATTTGTATGAATGCCTCTCCATCTCATTGAAATTTCTTTTCGTAAAACACATAAGCTCTTCTCATGTTGATTTCATTGATGATGATAAAATGTATCTAATTTTTTTTAACAAAATTTTCAATTAAATGAACACACTTTAAAATAACTTTATGCAACTTATATGCTCTAACTACGTTTAAGTAACTTTCAGATGTTGGTTTTTTCGTGGTTCTATTTTATTTCAATTATCCAATTCAAAAATTTATTTCATTTGAATTTTGTCCTTTTTGAACCATGCCCTTTATGAAAATGGATAATGCTTACGAAGATAGTTACAGTTTCCTGCATTTGTGCGAATATTTTATATTCTCATTAGTCCAATAATGAATTTAAGATTTTTTTCTATTTTTATTGATAATTGAGATAATTAAAGCATAATGCAACACTTCCTGATCTTGCATCCTGTCGATTATGAACCTCCATTCTTCAGAGGCATCAGTGAAGAAGAAACCCACAATCCATGCACCAAAAATCCCTTGAAAATGGAGGTTGGCAATGTTAACAACAAGCATTTTGTACTAGCTCTCAAGGTAAGGGATTGAGATTGCTGGAATATCATTATACTTAGATCAGGAGTTCAGATGTTAATGAAAATTTGTGTTATTATTTACTTTGCACAGGTCAAAAGTGTGATTGATCCTTGTGATGATGAGAATGATGACATTCAAGATGATAATGTGAGCTTGAGTGTTGATTCTGTTTAAAGAGATGATAATTCTGAATCTGACAGCATGGTGAAGCATCAAAACTAGTTTTATTTCTAATTTGAGCTTAAGATAAAGCACAAATTTCAATTTCATACATTACATTCTGAGTATTTTTTACTTAGGGGTCTCGCCAATGGTAAAAATTAAACTTTGGTACCTCTTTAGTACATTTTTTTATCATCGAATGTAAAATATTCCCCCAGTGAAGGTTTAGCATAGAAATACCAAAGTCTAAAAAACAATTATGGCAACGAAGTAGCCAAGTAAAAATCACCCTTACATTATAGACATATAATGATTATTTAACTCATTTCAGGTCGTCCAATCAGAGGACGAGCAATACGTAGTCGCACCCCCATAGGTAAATACTATTATCCTTTATAAACGTGTCATTTTTCTGAATTCATTTTCACTGTAAACCTGTAAATAATAACTTTCCTAGCAGACAAACAACGGGCTATTGAAGATGCTGCCATGGCTGATGAAGATACCTTTTTCAGTCTCGATAAAACATAAAATAAAATCAAATTACAAAAGTTCAAGGAAAATTATAACTGATACGAGACACTACAAGTTTTAAAATATACACAAGATCCAGATGAAGATGAACAACTAGGAAGGGTGAAAGATTGAATTAGTTATCATCACCTTGACATTGTGGAGCTCACTGATGTTCTTTCAAATTTCCCTGACATCTCAGTGGCAAAGATTTCTACTTTACTCAGTAACTTGGATCTAACTATGAATATAATTTTTATTTCAATTGACTTATCTAAGATTTTCAGTTTTTTAACATTGGTTTGAATTGTTTAGTCACAGTAAATGGAGGATATGATCCACAAAATTTACAAAAAAGGGCCTGTGAAATTTTCTAAGTTAATTAAAACATTTTATTAACTTGTTTTCGAGAATTATGGACAAGTTTGTTAAGGAAGGTATTCTAACCAAAACGGGAGAGGACAGCTACACAATCAACAAGAATAAGGTTATTTATATCTTTCACTTATTGATTTATTTGGCTTAATATTTTTTTCTATCATTGTCTGATTCTCCTTACTTTTTTTAACTAAACCAAATCACTAGAAACTTGAGTATGAATTTGATGTTGTGAAAGAAGAAACAGATAGCTATGTAGAGGATCACTTGTACATAAAGGTGAGTTTATATTAATGTTTAGTTGCAGGTCTTTTTGACCCAGTAGAAGGTATTCCCTAAATTCTATATTATATTGTATGTTAACTGGAACATGGTTTATAAACATTGACATGATGTATTAAAAATTTGCCTTGTAACTGCCTGTCATTAAAAAATCTAGCTTGTTTGCCATGGACATAAGTAATGACTACTGTCTATATTTCTCAGGCTCCTCCCCTATCGTAGGTTTCTGTACTAAGATCATCCCCAATTGTCTTTCTCCTTGAACTTGTAATACCAATTTGTTGTATACTAATTGAATTCTTTTTTTAGAGCTCTCACCGGTTCATTGAGCCTTAATGTGAGGCTGAATTTGTAAGTCGAACAATAATTCTATCTAGTATTTTTTGTACTAAATTAATTTTGTATGACTAAATGTTGATATTATAACTAATATGATAATTTATTTTGTTTAAAAGAATGTCATTTTTGGATCCTCATCATGTTTTCAGCGTTGCGAGATGCGACGTTGATGGCAATGATAACATAACGAAAGTTGATAGTCAACAACAAAGGATTTATTTTTTATATTTAATTTACATGGTTATAATATAAAAACATCTCATTTGGGGATGACTGTATTAGGATGTTATGTTGGATACATTTATGAAAATAATGTAACTTTCAAGGTATGCTTTTACATTGTTTCATTTGTTTGGTTTATGTTTATTTTATAAATAAACAGTGGAAGCTTATATAAAATGTAAATGTTGAATATAATGCCCTTGTTTATGTGGATTATTTTTATACATGTTCTTAGGATTTGAATAGCGTGGTAAGAATAATTGAATTTGTTTAAATTCAGGATATTGGATCTTAAAAAATATATATATTTTAAATATGTATTAATATGACTAACGAACCTTTACCGTTATAAAATAAGACAAAAGTGTTATCAAATGGGTGTAATAAGGTTAAAAAAGGAACACAAAAGTCCGTTACTAAATCAGAATTAGTAACGGTAAAATAATATTGGTAAATTCAGAATTAGTAACAAAATTTTACCGTTACTATCAGTAACGGTAAAATTCTGTTACTAATTTTGTGCCTCACGCCTTTTTTCTAATGGAAAAATTCCGTTACTAATATTTTAGTAATAGTAAAATATCGTTACTAAAGGCGTGTGATGATGCTGAAAATAACACCACCCTTCAAGGTGTTTGTAAGCTCAATTCAGTGTTAACGATGGCAGTACAAAGGTATGTACACATATAGTAGAGGGAGATGAGGAGAAGAGGATTCACACCGGATTACAAGTGGTTCAGCCAATTAGGCCTACGTCCACTGTGCAAGTGTATGATATGTAACACTGTATGAGGGCTCTAATGGACATAGATACAATCTCTCAAGCTTTCTCTTCGTACTGTGTTTTTAGACAGAGTTTCAGCTAGGGTTGCTAATTTTGGATCCCTCTCCAAGAAGGAGAAGACAACTATATATAATACCTGGAGGGTGTAATGCACCCCCATGCATGCAATGAGCATGTGTGTGTTGATCTAGCCAACCGAATGAAGACACCTGTCACTGTCACATGTAGAGAATGATGATGAGATATTCCTCCCACGTGAGGGGAATGATTTGTTATAACTGATTTGTGTACACGTGTTCCTAGCCCCACATATGCGCATAAGAGCTCGGCCATCTATGATTGGTCATAACCTCGGCATGGAATAGGACGAGTTGGTGACATTGACTTAGAGGAAGAGCCGAGGTAAGGTGTGTTGAGCTGTGACGTCGGCTTGGGCCGAGGTAATGGTGGTGCAGCAGGAACATCGACTGATCTTCAGGCGAGATTGGTTCTGGTGATGTGATGGCCATCTCGGACTGTTCCAAGACGAGGTTTCAAACCTTGGATGCCCAGATGATGACCTGGTGAATAATCTGCCCTTGTGGATCATGAAGACCTCACTTGTCGAGGTAGCAGGAACATTGGCTGATCCATAGCCGACCTTTCTTGGGACGAGACCGCTGGTAGTTGACTTGGGGACCTTCTAACCTCGGTATCTCCATAGATGAGGTTGATGTCTCTGAGCCGAGGGGGTATATTCAGGGAATATCAATCATCCCTAGCCCTTAGTTACCTGTGTGATCAGGTGCCTAAGGGGTATGTTTGTCCGAGGTTGAATTTCTATAGGTGTTAATACTTTCTTGACAAGTGTCAGCTACTGGAGTAGATAGCGTGCCTGACAAGTGTGATGATGTTGGTTGTCTTTTGGGCTCCCAAGGCAATGATGGGCCTTCGGATGCGTGTGGGCCGTTTGAGGGTTTAACCCTTACTTCCTTTCTCTTTCTTCCCTATTCTTTCATTTTCTCGCCTGCAATTTTTCTGCCTCTCTCTCTCTTTCTAAAAGAGCTCTGGTTTAAAGTGCGTTGGGTGGTCATTCCTTGCAATCCTTTCCTTTCTTCTCACCACTTTTCTTCAGGTATCATTTACCATCCCTTCTTCTTCATTTTTTTCTACCTTATTCTTGTTTTTGCATTTTCCGGTGAGCTTCAAGAGGTTTTCGGTGAGATTATTAGTTTTTCGGTGAGTTCATGTATTTTCTGGCGAACTGTTCTTGATTGTTTTTCAACCAAAACCCTAGTTTGATCCTTGGGCAAGCCAAGTCAAGTTATTTGTTTAGAAAAGTCTCAAGTGTAGGGTATGCCTCATATGCTTAGACCCCTTTACCAATTCTTAGAGGAGTTCCCCTCACTTAGGGAGAAGACCTTAGAAAAAATTAGACAAGTAGAAAGAGCTCAAGAGGAAGCTCCTAGGGCAGAGGCATTCCCCCTCAGGCCTATTTTTCCACCAGCTTTGAAGGTTATATACCCTGAACCAGCTGAACGAGTTAACCAAGCAGAGGTCCAAGCTGAACCCTCTCCAATGTCTGAGTATGTGTCATCCACCTCAGACCCTATGTCTGTGGACTCTTTCCAAGAGGCTATGGACTTTTCCACTCAGCAGGATCAGGTCCCTGATCAAGCCGAGGTTTCCAGTCGGGCCTCGTCTCACAAAAGTTCAAGCACATCAACCTCTTCCTCGGAGGTTAAAATTATTGGACTAAGTGTGGCTGTTCCACTGATCCTTGAAGCCATTCCTTTGTCAGCCGTCATAGGGGCTGAGTTCGCTCAGAGGTTTCCAAGTGATGCCCCATCGTCTGCTCGGGCCGACATTGAGCTAGATGATGATGATGGTGTTGAGAGTGATGTTGACACCTTTGAGGCGACCGAGATTGAAAGTACAGTCAGTGAAGTCGACCTTATGGCCTTTTGACATGTATATTCTATAAGTCCCTCTATAAAACTCAGGAGACATATGAGGGAAGAGAGAGCTTATGACGGTCGGGATGGTGAGATCTGCCTGTATGAGCAGATGTTTAAGTTGGGATTTTGTCTTCTCATCCATACCATCATCAGGGCTATATTGGCCTACATTAACTTGGCTCCTTCCTAGTTGTCACCCAATGCTTGGAGGGTGATAATTGGAGCCATTATCTTATAGAAGGGTGTCCATCACTCATACCTTCCCATCCAAGTCTTTACAGGATGCTATGTCCCTTCATCTGCCAGAAACCATCCAAGCTATTATCATTTTTTAGCTCGAAAGTTAAATAAAATGATGCTTCAGATTACCCAAACCTCAAACCATAATTGGAAGCCACGTTACTTCTTTGCATCAGGGCCATGGGAATTTGGCCCATGTGGCCCCTCTTCCTCATTAGAGCCGAGAATACCCCTGAGATGGGGAAAGGTTACAATGGCTATTAGGGTCGACCCTGGGCTAAGCCAACACAATCTTCAGAAGGTCAAAGACCTTCAGGATCAGGGGGAGCATGGTCTGCTTGTCAAATTCGAACACCTGATGACCCCCTACTATCTTTCTGAGACAGGGCTTGGGGGGAGTCCTCTAATAGAGCTTCGTAAGTGTATTTTTATTACAATAAGTTATACCTCTGAATTTATGTATATCTGACTCTCTAACTCATACCTTTCTATCTTGCAGAGCGCCCCAAAGGAATATCTAACGAGTTATAGGAGATGGAATCACCAAGTCTAACGAAGCTCGTAAAAAAAGTAGGTCTAAATGCCCCTCCTCCCCCTCCATCTACCTCAAGGGCTGAGGCTATCAAGAAGAGAAAACCTGCCAGCCCTGTCCCTGAAGGTCAGAGGCAGAAGAAGAACAAGGATCATGCCATCCCCATTTCTTCTAAGGATGCACTGATTGCTCATCTTGAGCAGTTGAAGATTGGTGACAGTGTCATTGGCCATAGTCTGAAGGCCCTAGATGCTATCGACGATGTCATGATCGAGTTTACAAGTGCTTTTATCACTCCCTGGATAAGCCCCTACTAGTTGAATTCTCTCTTCACCGTACTATTCAGGTAAGGCCTTTAACTATGTGCTTCTGAATGTGTAACATCGACATTTTAACTATATCAGACCTTAGACTGACATCTTTGCATATGTTCTGCAGGGTCTTCTCACCATGCATCACTATGTCAACTCGACCTTGGGAAAACTTCCTCTGATTGATAAGGGCTAAGAGGCCGAGAAGACTGAGGCCACTTTAAATGTTGAAGTGGAACGTCTGAAGGTTGCTCTGAAGAAGGATGAGACCAGCGTGAAGGGGATGCAGAAGGACATGGATAAGCTGAGGGAAGATCATGACTCGGCCATGAAGACTCAGGCTGACTCTCTGCAGCGTAAGGTCGATGTGGTTGTCAAAGCTGCCTTGGATGCTGCCTCCACAAAGATATTGGAGGAGTACAAGGTCTCTGATGAGTTTGTCAATTTTGGCTTTAAATATCTAGAGAGAGGGGTCAAAGCTACTGGCAAATGGGCTGCCATAAAGGAAAAAGAATCAGGGAGCCTTACAACAGCTGACTTCATCGGCTGGGGTTATACCGACGCTAAATTTGCTCTGGCTCTGTAAGAAGTTGAGGAGGAGGGAGCTGCTGCCCCTACCGAGACTGCCCCCCAAGGAGATACCACGACTGAAGATGTTGGTACCCAAGATGACGGGGTGGAAATAGCCACCCTCGGCCAAGGACATGCAAACGTGTCCATTAACCCTGAGACTGCGAAGACTTGATTCTTTTGTGAAGCTCTGAATAATTTTAATTACATATTTGTAACCTCTGATAAATTTTGTCACTTTGTATTTTTTCATTAACTCCCAATTTAATCTGTCAACCTCTGAGGAGGGATTTATTTCTTCACTTGCTGAATTGTTTATTGAATGATTTTCTTTGCCATGCAATGTGTCCAAATCTGAAGTCTCAATATAACTTTTCACCAGATTAATGATGTTAAGGATCTGAGGTCATCTAAGTATGATGTTTGACCTTAGACCTTGTCACCAAATCATGATGTTATAAGGTCTGAGGTCATCAACTAAGATGTTATCCCCATAAAATTTTTACCAAATTAATAATGTTAAGGGTCTGAGGTCATCCAAGTATAATGTCTGACCTCAGACCTTGTCACCAAATCATGATGTTATAAGGTCTGAGGTCATCAACTAAGATGTTATCCCCATAAAATTTTCACCAAATTAATGATGTTAAGGGTCTGAGGTCATCCAAGTATGACGTCTGACCTCAGACCTTGTCACCAAATCATGATGTTATAAGGTCTGAGGTCATCAACTAAGATGTTATCCCCAAAAATTTTCACCAAATTAATGATGTTAAGGGTCCGAGGTCATCCAAGTATGATGTATGACCTCAGACCTTGTCACCAAATCATGATGTTATAAGGTCTGAGGTCATCAACTAAGATGTTATCCCCATAATATTTTCACCAAATTAATGATGTTAATGGTCTGAGGTCATCCAAGTATGATGTCTTACCTTAGACCTTGTCACCAAATCATGATGTTATAAGGTCTGAGGTTATCAACTAAGATGTTATCCCCATAAAATTTTCACCAAATTAATGATGTTAAGGGTCTGTGGTCATCCAAGTATGATGTCTGACCTCAGACCTTGTCACCAAATCATGATGTTATAAGGTCCGAGGTCATTAACTAAGATGTTATCCCCATAAAATAATTTTCACCAAAGCACAATGAACCAAGAATTGACATGGAAACTGATTTTCTCATTAACAATCCCTTCATAAGATGATACATTTACACAAACTCTTGCAACATCATATGTAATACTTTTTTAGATGATCAGCATGCCATGGGTTGGAGAAAAGTTACCCCTCGAGGTTTTCTAGCCTGTAGGTTCCGGGTACAACCTCCTCAATTACTTTGTAAGGACCATGCCAATTTGGGTGAAGATTGTTTGCCTTCTTTAACGTCTTCTTCAGCACCAGGTCTCCTACAGCTATGGGCCTTGATTTTACCCTTTGATTACAGAACTTTGCTGTTCGCTGTTGGTAAGCTGCTTGCCTAATTTCTGCATCTTCAATTTTCTCTTCAATCAAGTCTAGGTCGAGTCTTCTTTCCTCTCCATTCTTCTCGGGGTCATAGGTCTTAACCCTATGAGTAGGGAGTCCTACTTTTGTGGGTATGACGACCTCTGAGCCATGTGATAACATAAATGGGGTCTCCCTCATTGGTGTCCTAGCCGTCGTTTTATAGGCCCACAATACAACACAAACCACTTCGGTCCATCTACCTTTAGCTTCTTCTAATCTCTTCTTGATCCCGTCAAGGATCGTTCTGTTTGTGACTTCGGTTTGACCGTTTTCTTGAGGTCGGCTAGGAGAAGAGATTAATTGTTTTATCCCAACTCTTTCACAGTATTTTTCCAGGGAAGAATTCTTGAATTGGGTTCTGTTGTCCGAAATGAGGGTGTTTGGGAGGCCGTGTCTGCATATGATGTTTTTCCAAATAAATTGGAAGGTCTTCTGCTCTGTAATTGTGATCATCGGCTCTGCCTCTACCCACTTGGAGAAGTAATCAATGGAAACTATCAGAAATCGGTAATTATTTACAGCCCTTGGCAGGGACCCACTAAGTTAATTCCCCATACTGGGAATGGCCAAGGGGAACTGATAAACGTCATAGGCTGATGAGGTTGATGGGGGATAGTGGAGAATCTTTGACACTTGTCGCACCTCTTTACGTAGGCTGCAGCATCTTTGGCCAAGGTCGGCTACCAATATCCTTGCGTGATAATCCTCTTCGCCAAAGGTCTCCCTCCTATGTGACTGGAGCAAGAACCCTTGTGTACCTCCTGTAGGACGTGGGGAACTTCTTCGGGATGAACACATCTGAGGAGAGGTAATAAGAATCCCTTCCTATACAAGACATCTCCTACTATTGAGAACTTTCCGGCTCTGTACCTCAATTTCCTCCTTTCTAACTTTGACTCTGGTAGCACCCCCCTCTTTGATATATCTGACAAGGGGATCCATCCATGAGTCCCCTAGGTTTCAATTGAGGCAAGGGTTACTGACCTCTTCTTCTTCAATGGTTGCTCTGGGCAAGATCTCAATAGGGACTGTTCTTCTGATATCTGTCCTTGTTACCCAAGCTAGCTTTGCTAATGCGTCTGTATGACTGTTGTTTTGCCGAGGTATTCTCTTTATTTTTACCTCTTTTAAGCCTTCGAGTATCATTTTCACCCTCTTCAGGTATTTGGCCATCCTTTCTTCCTTGGCCTCATAAATCCCTAATAATTGATTAATAACCAACCTTAAGTCCTTTTGAAGGATGAGTCGTCTTATACCAATGGTCCTTGCCAAGGAGAGGCCAGCTATCATGGCCTCGTATTTTGACTCGTTATTTGATGCCTTAAAGTTAAATCTAAGGGCATATTTGATGTTGGTACCATCTGGGTCTGAAAGTATCAGGCCCGAACCACTTCCACTTTCGCAAGAAGACCCGTCGACGGAGAGGTTCTAGATGTCTTTATCTGATGAGAAACCCTCTTCCAACATGATTCTCTGCCTGAAGAGGTACCGATCTTCCTCATTCTCGGCTATTCCATCTCTGTCTCTCTTGGGTATGACCTCTTCCAGGTGTCGGAAGATGTTGCTGTTTGTCCCTTCTCCAGTCTCTAGATTATTCTCAACCCCGGCTTCTTCTCGTGTGAACTCAGCGACAAAATCTGCAAGTGCCTTCCCTTTTGATGGCCATCCTAGGCTGATAGGTAAGGCCATACTGCCCTAGTTCAATGGCCCACGCCATCAATCTTCCCGACTTCTCAGGTTTATGGAGGACCTATCTTAGTGGGGAGTCAGTGAGGACGACCATAGAATGGGCTTGAAAGTAGGGCTTCATCTTCCTAGAGGCATATATCAAGGCGTAGTCTAACTTTTCTATGCGAGGGTAATTCTTTTCAGATCCCTGAAAGGCCTTACTATTGAAGTATACGGGCCTTTGAACCCTAACGACCTCTCATACAATGGCCGCACTTATAGCTGATTCAGAGACCGCTAGATAAACAAATAACCTCTCTCCCACTATTGGCCAAGATAAGAGCAAGGGAGACCCAAGGTATGACTTGAGTTGATTAAAAGCCTCATCACACTCTTTATCCCACTCGAAGGCCTTTCTAAGCACCTTGAAGAACGAAATACACTTTTCGATCGCCCTGGAAACAAATCTGTTGAGCGCAACCACTTTTCCAGTGAGCCTCTGAACGTCCTTAATACTCCTAGGTGTCTTCATATCGAGCAAATCCTTAATTTTATCAGGGTTTGCCTCTGTTCCTCTTTGATTGACGATGAATCCAAGAAACTTCCCAGCTCCTACCCCGAAGACACACTTTGTCGGGTTGAGTTTCATCCTGTACAGGTCCATGGTATTGAAGGTCTTTTCCAAGTCTGTCACATGAGTGCAGGCCTTTAAGCTCTTCGTCAACATGTCGTCTACATATACCTCCATAGTCTTGCCTATTTGGTCTTCGAACATCTTATTCACAAGACGTTGATATGTTGCCCCTGCATTTTTCAATTTAAAGGGCATCACCTTGTAGTAATACGTCCCTTTGTCAGTAATGAAGGCTGTCTTTTCTGAGTCTTCAACATCCACAAAGATGTGATTGTAGCCTGAATACACATCCATGAAGCTCATGAGCTCATGTCCTGCAGTTGCATCTACCATTTGGTCGATCCGGGGTAGGGGATAACTGTCTTTTGGGCAAAACTTGTTCAGGTCAGTAAAATCTACGCACATTATCCACTTTCCATTAGCCTTGGAAACAATGACTTCATTTGATAGCCACTCTAGATATATCACTTCCCGGATGAATTCAGTCTCTTCCAACTTTCTGACCTCTTCCCGAATGACATCGTACTTCTCCCTAAAGTAGACTCTTCGTCTTTGCTTTATTGGTTTTGCATCCTTAGATACGTTGAGTTTATAGCACATGACCTCGGGGTTGATGCCAGGCATGTCTGCGTGACTCCAAGCGAAGACACTCTGTCTCTTACTTAAGAAGTATATCAGCTCTTCCTTGATCTATGCTTTTAAGGCTTTGCCGACCTGGATGGTTTTTTCTGGTTCGTCCTCATTGAAGACAATGGATTCTACCTCTTCCGCGACCTCTCCTTTCTTTAACTTTGTTTCGTCTCTAAGGTCAAGTGTGTCAATGTTATATGTGGTAGTTGCTCTCTTATGAGCTTCTCTCTCTTCAGCCGAGTTGAAGTAGCATTCTCGTGCTATGATCTGGTCACCCTGCACTTCCCCTACCCCATAGGGGGTCGGGAATTTCAGCATTTGGTGGACCGTTGACGGCATGACTTCAAACTCTTTAAGGGATACTCTTCCTATGATGAGGTTATAGGCCGAGAAGACACTTTCGTCCATAACAAAAAAAATGATCTTCCGGGTTAACCTCTTAGGCCACTCATTGCCCATTCATACGTCCATCTCATACATGCCCAGTGGATGGACCTTTTCACCGCTCAACCCCATTAACGGATGATGATAAGGTGCCGGCCTAGCTCTGCTAAGGCCTAGGCTTTTGAAGCAAGGCCAGTACATCACATCTGCTAAACTTCCTCTGTCTATAAGAATTCTCTGTACCTCACATTCATGAACTCTTGTAGTGATCACCAAAGGGTCATCATGTGGAGATAGGATGCCTTTGAAGTCAAGTCGGGAAAACCCAACTACGAGAGTGTCCATGTCTACCTTCTTTCTCTTCTGCATAGTCTCGAAGGACGTCAGGTTTACCACTTCAAGTTTGGTCACTGATTTGACCTCTGCTATATGATCTTTTCTATCAGTAACCTCAAAACCACCCCCCACAAGTCCTCCGCATATGGTGCTAATGCCAAAGGAAATCATACCAACCCTCTTCACTGGGGTGTTGTCATCTTTTGGAGGGAGGTCTGGATCATCTTTGTCATCTCTGTCTGAGTCACCATCTCTTCTTGCTGGGATATCGTCACGACATCTGTCGTTTCTCTTCTTTTTAGGGTCATCTCTTCCACCTTTAGGAGCCTTCCCATCAACATACTTCCTCAACTTTCCAGATTTTAACATCTTTTCGATCTCATCCTTCAAGGTGAAGCACTTGTCTATTATATGGCCATGGTCTTGGTGGAATTCGCACCATAAGTTCTGGTTCCTCTTATGTGGAGGAGCCTTTAGCTTCTCTAGCCATCTTAGGGATCGGTCATTCTTGATCTCATTGAGGATATGTTCGCAGCTTACCGTAAGAAGGGTATAATGCGCAAACTTGTCATCAGCTGACCTCTTCTTTACATCCTTCTTTCTCTAGAACTTTCCTCTACTATCGCCGTTCTCATCCTCATACTTGGCGGCCATGGCCTCTTTAGCATTCATAACCTTCCCCGTAGTTGCCAATAGCTTCGCCATGGACTTTGGAGGGTCTTCCGCAAGTTTAAATAATAACTTTCCCTTTTGAAGACCTCCTATAAGGGTGGTCATGGAAATATTCTCTTAGTAATCTTCAACCTCAAGTTTTTCTTTGTTGAACTTGGTAATGTAGTCTCTTAGGCTCTCGTGCTTGCCTTGCTTGATGTACAACAGATGGGTGGTCTTCTTTTGAGGTCTTACCCCAAAGCAAAAATTGTGAATGAACCGTTCAACCAAGACCTTAAAGTTCTCAATTGAATTCTTCAGAAGAGAAGTAAACCATATGTGCGCAGCTCCCGTCAAGGTCCCAGAGAAGGCCCGACACTTCATCTCATCTAATATTGAGTAAATGTCCATCGCTGACTGGTACATCTCATTATGATGTATAGGATTGGTGCTACCGTCATACTTCGGAGTCACTGTGGGTGGCTTGAACTTGGATGGGGTAGGGAATCTTACTATCTTAGCCACGAATGGAGAGCCCTCGGAGAAACCTCTTTGCAGTGGATCCTGACTTTTGATGAGGTCTCCTATCTTGTCCTCAAGGTGCTGAATGGAGTCGTTCCAGGGCCTGGCAACATCGGCCTGGCCGAGGTTGTCCTCAGCCACCTCCAAGGGGTGAACTGAGGGTTCCCAGCCGTAGCACAACGCCGGCTATTGACCTCTTCCTGGTCTCTACCTCTTCCCGCATGGGGTCAGCCTTGATGTCGCCGACATTGACCATCTTCCCTTTGTGAGCAAACTACACTTCTCGACCTTGACAACCTTTATCTTAGGTCATTTATGAGGCCGAGCCTTTCAAAGGCTTTTTTTTTTTTTTTATCAAAGAGGGACGGAACCCCCACACATTTTATTAATATAATAAGGAGAAAAAGCCTCTCCGAAGCTTACAAACCCAAGCAAATTAAAATCTAGAGGTTGGGCCCAATACTCTAGATAGAATGCAGTAAATATGGGATTTTATATTAACCCCATTACATAGAGAAAACTTGAAATAAATATGGAGATTTATCTTATCCCCATTTACAACTTTAAAATTCTATGCCTTATTTGAGGAGTATGCAGACTATCCAGCTTAAGTAAACCTTTAACCAACCTCGGGAGAGAGGAATGATCCCAATATAAAAAGTTCGTGTTGAAAAGAGAAGCCCTTGAAGCTAAATGGTCAGCGAATGAGTTTGATTGTCTCCATATATGATTATAAGTCACTACGTCAGAGCATTGGAAGTCTTGAAGAAACTTTCTAGCTTGCCAAGGAGGTTTAGCTTTTTTCAATATCACATCTATTAATAGCTTGAAATCCGATTCCACTATCACTTTTTGAATCTTTAATTGAGAAACCAATTTCATACCTTCAACCAAAGCCAAACTTTCAGCAAAGAAAGATGATTGAACTCCTATAGACCTTTCAAACCCAACAATGAAGTTCCCATCCGAATCTCTAATCACCCCTCCAATACCACTATTACCCGGATTACCTTTAGAGGCGCCATCAATATTTAATTTAAAAACACCACTAGGGGGATTAGACCAAACGCATTTTATAAGTTGAACAACTTTAGGGCTTATTTGAACTTGGAATTGGTTAATGATATGAAGATCTAAAGAGTTGGGGAGATCATAGATTTTTAGATTTTGAAGAACGGAAGAAGCTAAATAAATTATTTGATTGATTATAAAATTATCAGAAGACTTAGAGTTTTCAAAAACCAATCTATTCCTAGCTTTCCATAATTCCCAAAATATAATTTTAGGAATTATGGCATAAAGAATTTTAAGAAAGTCTTTGTTATTTTTAGTCATCCACCAAGATAAAATCATAGCCCTACAAGAATGATTATTAGGAGTAACATTAAAAAGGTGACAAAAATATTTCCAAACTTTTTTAGCTAAATTACAATCTAGCAACACATGAGTATCGCTATCATCATTAGCTAAACATTCCCTGCAAACCGGAGCAAGTCTTATACCAATTTTTTGGATTTCAGTCTCAAAAGGCACAGATTGATTCAATAACTTCCAAATGAAATTAGAAATTTTTGTGGGGCATTCTATAGACCAATTTGTTTTCCAAGTGAGAGAAATTGGGTTATTTTTCCTACATATTTGAAAAGCTTCTTTAAAAGAGAACTCACCAGAGTGTGAAGGAAGCCATATTTGATTTTCAAAATCAATGTGATCATCCGCTATGCTAGAAATAGATTTTATTCTTCTAATAGTGGAAGATCCTGACTTCAAAACCATAATGTCCTGATATTTATGTCGCATGAAAGAAGCCCAAATACCTTTATCAAATAAAAATTTCCAATACAATTTCATGCTAGAAGCATTAATAATATCTTCCATTCTTCTAAAATTTAACCCACCTTCTTCAAACGGAAAGCACATGTCATACCATTTAGACCATTGGTAAGGTTTATATTTATTAACACCACCCCAATAAAATTTAGAAAATATATTGTGCAATCTTTTAATAATAGTTTTAGGGGGGTAAATAACAGAAATGATGTGAATAGGGATAGATAAAAGAACACTTCTAATAAGAGTAGCCCTACCGGCTTGGGAAATAAGCTTGGACGACCAAGAATTAAGCTTCTCTCTAATAGAATTCATTAGATTAGAAAATTGAGACAGCTTAATTCTACCTTTATTAATGTTGCAACCTAAATACTTCATGGGCAATGTTTTGATAGATAAACCAGAAATGGTTTCCATCTTCGTTCTAATAGACGGAGAGAGATTTTTATCAATATAAATAGAGCTTTTAGAAATGTTTATAGACTGACCAGAGGTATTTTCATAGGTTTTAAGCAATTTAGAAATAGCGAGCAAAGTTGTCTTATTCCCATTAGCAAAAATAATAATATCATCTGCATAAGCCAAGTGGGAAATCAGATTACAATTTCTAGGATGGGAAAAAGGAGTGGCTTTACCATTCTTGAACAAATTATCTATATTCCTACTTAAGCATTCAGCAGCTATAATAAACAAGCTAGGAGACAGAGGGTCACCTTGCCTAAGCCCTCTGAAAGATTGAAAAAAACCTTTACTTTGGCCATTAACGGAAACAGAAAACCAATTATTGGAAATTAACCTCCAAATCATGTCAATAAACATTTCATTAAAACCAAATTTCCTCAAAACTTGACATAGAAAAGGCCAATACACTTTATCATAAGCCTTTTCCATGTCTAATTTAATAATAACATTATGACCGCGAACTTTTTTTCCTATAGTTTGAGATAACTCATGAGCAAGAAGAATGTTATCATTAATACTTCTCCCTTTAACAAAACCAGATTGGTTTGGGGATATAATATTAGGAAGAATCACGGCTACTCTGTCATTCAGAATCTTAGAGATAATTTTATTAGAAAAGTTACATAGGCTTATAGGTCTAAATTGAGAGCAATTTATAGGCATATCCACTTTAGGTATAAGAGCAATATTCGTAGCTGACCAGCTTTTAGGAATTTCAGCTCCAGCAAAAAAAGAGTGAATTGCCTTTATAAGATCATGCTTTATGATGTCCCAATATTTCTGATAAAATTCACCCCCATAACCATCAGGGCCAGGAGCACTATCAGTATTCATATTATTAATTGCTCTAAGAATTTCATCTTCAGATGGGAAAGCCGAAAGATTTTTATTATCCTCTTCAGAAATAGCTTTATCAATAACATTAAGAAAATTATTGTTAATAGTGATAAGATCGGATTTCCAAATGTTTTGGAAGTGGGAGACAAACAATCTATCAATGTCCTCTTGTTTATCAATCCAATTGTTATGGGAGTCTTTAATCTTGGTTATGTTCAATCTTCTATGACTGATCTTAACAGAAGCATGGAAAAGTTTTGTATTCAGATCCCCTTGTTTAAGCCATTTTTTGTTACTTTTTTGGAACCAAAAGCTTTCCTCCCTTTGTAAAGCAATATTCAAATTTGCTCTAGTTTTAAATAACTCAGTTCTAGAAGATGAAGAAGGATTTTGCTCAAAAGCCCGCTCTTTCACCAAAACTTCATCTTCTAGATCACTGACAGATTGAAACACATTTTTGAAAACTTCTTTATTCCAAATTTTAAGTTTCTCTTTAAGCATTTTAAGTTTAATAGAGAAAAGTTTCATCGGAGGGGCATTAACATCACTGTTCCAAGAATTCTGAATAATATCTTTCACATTAGAATGGATGCACCACATAGATAAGAACTTGAAAGGTTTTGGCAGATCATCATGCTTACTTTTAATAGACAGAAGCAGAGGGCAATGATCAGAACAAGCCTTATGTAAATGCGATATAGTAGTAGAAGGAAACTTATTAAGCCAATGCATATTAACCAAACCTCTGTCTAATCTACAAAATATAGTACCATGGATACGATTATTGGACCATGTAAATCGAGATCCAGTGTACCCAAGATCAGACAAAGAACACGAAGTTATCATATCATTAAAATCTTCCATAGAATGAAAATCTATATCTGAACCACCTAGTTTTTCTTCCTGTTTCGAGACAACATTAAAATCACCAATTATGAGCCAAGGCATATCTGTATTTTGAGAAGTTAACTGACAAATATCAGTCCATAAACTTTTTCTTTCCATCGCAGTGCATTTGGCATATATTAAGACCAAAAATATAGAGGAATTCAGGTAATCAAAGTCAATTTTCAGACAGAGTAATTGATCTGTATTATAGGTTATACTGACTTTTAATTCAGTTTGCCAAAAAAACCAGATTTTATTGGATATATTAGATGCACTATAAGGGAATTTCCACTTAATTTTATATTTAGTTATCTTATCAATACCTACTTTAGGTTCTAATAAGGCAATAGCAGGGAGTTTGTATTTCCTAATAAGATTTTTCAATCTTCTATTAGTTGCTTTATTGGCAACCCCCCTAATATTCCAGCACAAGAAATTCAGCATTTAGACAGAAGATTTAAAGTTTGAGGAAGAGAACTTACCTGATTGTCTGGTTATTCTTCTGAATAGAGGATCAAAAGGAGCTTGCTTAGTAGAATTACCTTGCTTTGATATCTTGGAATATGCTTTGGTTATATCTGGGCCCTTCTTAGTTTTTTCCTTTTCTTCTTTGTCTTTCTGAATCCCATTCCATTTGACATCAAACCATTTAGCAAACTTGATTAACTCCTCAATCTTAGGAGACTTTTTTAAAGAAACTTCAGAGTCAGATACATTATCTTTTATTGCTGCTGGATGTTTCATTGATGGAGGTAATATAGAAGCTTTGGGAGATAGATTTATTTGGTTAATAATGTAAGTCTCTTCCGAATTCAGATTTTGAGATCGCAGCAGCACCTCCTGGTCTCTGTTATCCCCTTTTCTTGAATAGATGATTTGATAATCTAAATTCTCATCTTCTGTGTTCGAGTTGTTTTCATCTTGTAAGACATCAAATTTATTAGATAATCTTGCAAGCTGATTACCTTTAACTCAAAAATTAGAACTGTTATGATCCACCTTGTCTGCTTTACCCGGACTGTAAACAGTTATGTGATTTACTGTTGAATCCAACTGAGGTTCTTTATCCACTGATATCTTAGAAACAGTTTCTTTGGGCACTTCTTGAATTTCCTCACGCTTAGATTGATTTTTTGGCATATCTTTCTTAGGCTTTAATTGAGGGAACTTGATCATACATTTGCTCTCTGAGTGCCCTTGTTTTTTACAGAATTCGCAGAACAAAGGAAAATCTTCATACACAATATTCTGCCAGAATCCAGAGCTGCCACTACCAATCCAAATTCTATTAATTCTTTCTCTCAAAATGTTAATTTCAACACATATTCGAGCCAAACTAGGTCTGGATATAGAGGCTGTAGATGCATCTAACTTTAGAGGTTTTCCCACAAGTTGGGCAATAGAATACAAAGCAGATTTCGCATAGAAATGTAAGGGAAGGTTGGGGAGATTAATCCATACTGGAACTATTGGGCTTTCTTCATCTGGTTTGAAGTCAGTTGTCCACTTGAAAGTTCGCATAGGGTATTTCCCAATGTACCAGATATCTCTTAGCCAAAGTCTCACATAGTCTTCCTCACTATTTAATCTAATCAGAATATGCTTTGAATCAAGAAGACCAATCGAAAATGCAGATTTCAGGGAAAATGTTTGGAATATTTTCCGAATATAATCAATTGGAGGTCTTCCATGAGAGAATTTCCCCACAATTGAATGTTTAAAAGGTTTAGCTAGGGCTTCAATGTCTTCTTGAGAGAACATGACAGTTGGCTCTCCCTTAAACATTGATGGACTCTTCAATGGCAGTTCTTTAGGTTGTTGGTTCATGAGGATAGTTGCGAACGATTTGGACCAGGTGGGATCAGGTGGCTTAGGTGGAATCAGGTGGTCAGTAGCAGGTATTGACATTGTTACGCAAGAGGAGAAAGAGAATTCTCCTTAGATTCTTGGAGGGTTCTTGAAGAGAGGGCTCATCAGCTTCGTATTCTCTCGCCTTTCAAAGGCTGATCCTATGCTCAATCGATCAAAAGCTGATCCTCGTTGTTGGGCTTCTCCGCCTCTTCTGCCCCCACAACCTTGGTTTCATTGGATAGGGAGAACTGTATTGTTCAAAACCTCATACGGCTCCCTACAATCTTTCGGGACATCTTCCGCCTCTAGATCATCATACCTATCCTCAGGGCAAGGGTTTTCTTGCCTCCCAAGGCGCAAGCGCCTAGGGTCAGCAACGTCCCTCCTCCGCTAGGGTGTAGGTCGGTCTTTCTGTGGTGCCTAGGGTGGTCCCCTGGCGTCAGGATGAGGCTGAAGAGCCGCCGGAGTGATCATTTCCTGTGAGACTCCAGGTGGCCTCATCATATTTTGGCTGAGCTATGCAAATTGCTCCTGCATTGCTTGTTGCGTTGCAGCCAAAGACCTCAAGGATACGGACACCACCGCCATTTAAGATTGGGGTGGTGCCTGGATGGAGCTAGGTCCTCCCGCACCAGGCGATGGAAGAGGTGGTGGTAATTTCGATGTCATGTGCTAGCATAAAAGAGCTGGTGTAGTAGATGAGCTTAATACCTTACAAGACCTCTTTCAATGGTGAAATAACTCCACGCAAGGGTGGAGGCTCGGTTCACTACCAGAGTCTCCGGTTAGGTTAAGCAAATAAAGAGAAAGAGATAGCTTCTCGTTCCCACAGACGTCGCCAAAATGATGATGCTGAAAATAGCACCACCCTTCAAGGTGTTTGTAAGATCAATTCAGTGTTAATAATGGTAGTACAAAGGTATGTACACATATAGTAGAGGGAGATGAGGAGAAGAGGATTCACACCGGATTACAAGTGGTTCAGCCAATTAGGCCTACGTCCATTGTGCAAGTGTATGATATGTAACACTATATGAGGGCTCTAATGGCCATAGATACAATCTCTCAAGCTTTCTCTTTCTACTGTGTATTTAGACAGAGTTTCAGCTAGGGTTGCTAATTTTGGATCCCTATCCAAGAAGAGGAAGACAACTATATATAATACATGGGGGGTGTAATGCACCCCCATGCATGCAATGAGCATGTGTGTGTTGATCTAGCCAATCGGATGAAGACACCTGTCACTGTCACATGTAGAGAATGATGACGAAATATTCCCCCCACGTGAAGGGAATGATTTGTTATAACTGATTTGTGTACACGTGTTCCTAGCCCCACATATGCGCATAAGAGCTCGGCCATTTGTGATTGGTCACAACCTCAGCCTGGAATAGGACGAGTTGGTGACATTGACTTAGAGGAAGAGCCGAGGTAAGGTGTGTTGAGCTGTGACGTCGACCTGGGCCGAGGTAATGGTGGTGCAGCAAGAACATCGGCTGATCCTCAGCCGAGATTGGTTTTGGTGATGTGATGGCCACCTCGACCTATTCCAAGCCGAGGTTGCAAACCTTGGATGCCCAAATGATGACCTGGTGAATAATCTGCCCTTGTGGATCATGAAGACCTCACTTACCGAGGTAGCAGGAACGTCGGATGATCCATAACCGACCTTTCTTGGGACGAGACCGCTAGTAGTTGACTTCGGGCCCTTCCAACCTTGGCATCTCCATGGGCTGAGGTTGATGTCTTTGAGCCGAGGGGTTACATTTAGGGTTTGTTAATCTCCACCTTTATTCGTTAAGTCATTTATGTTCCCTCAATTTCCATCTTTGGTCAATTTCATCTTTGTGTCTATATTTTTTTATAATTTGAGACTTTAAACCGAATTTTAATGATATTTTTGATAATTTTGATTTCCAAGTTTTTGTTTATTTTGAAGAAAAATATTTTTGGATTTTTCAAAATTTTTCGATTTTTTTGGAAATTTCTGGGCACTTTTGAAAATTTATGAAGTTTTAGAAAGACGCACTTGTGCCCTCCCTAACTTAGACTTTTGCATTGTCCTCAAGCAAAAAAGGACTAAAATCTAACTCAAAACAAATTAAAAGTGCGAATAAATAAAACGAACAAATAGGGAAAATGCAGAATTTTATATAAACCGACCAACATGCATTACAAATGGAAAGGAAAAATTAACAATCATGTGAGAATAACCAACAACTACACAACCAATTTTCAAAAATAGCATCACGGGGGCAGGGGATTGGAGCTTTCGGGTGCGCTAGGGTCATACGGGTCATAGAAGAAGCTGGGAGGGGGTCCACCAAAGTTGAGTTCGTACATGTGAGTTTGAAGACGATGCATCATGCTCGTATCCCTTCAGTAGGACTCTTGATCCCTATTGTATTGCGGGAGGAACCTATCAAATAGGGATTCCACGACTGAAAGACGCCGATTAATTTCTACATTAGCGAGCAAAAAATTAGAATCCGCATCACTATCATAATCCGCGTCACCCTCGCCCATAACGATATCCTCTTCGTCTTCCTCACTGCTCTCGTCATCACCGCTCGCTTCCTCTTCGTCATCACTGTCCTCCTCTTTATCATCACTATCCTCCTAGGCTAAACGGTCTTATATGTGTGCCTATTATCTTTCACGTTTAGTCCGGGTGGTTGCCCCAAAAGGAGTTGGGAGGCACGAGAAATCCCGTGGGGTGCAATTCCGGCATCGGCTAGCATGGAAGTGATGAGCAGGGCATAGGGGAGAGGGGTTTTGCCCTTTTTATCTGTGGCAGCAAAGAATATGTCCTTATAAATGCAGGGATCCAGGTTGATGGGGGTGTTGTGGTCGAAGAGGTGATATACGAGGGTGGCCTGACGTGGGCGCATCACCGAGTTATTGCCCATTGGGAGAATGTTTGCGCATGCAATTTTGAAAGTGAGGTTCACTTTCTCGCTTAGCTGGCCCACCGGGTATGTTTCGGTGATCCAGTTAGCATTGGGGTTGATGCGGGACATGCATACGTCTTTGTTAAGTGGGGGAAGAGGGTTGGGGTAAATTTATTGATGTAGTCTTGGGACATCTTTGGCAGTCAACTTCTGGAGTAGAAGTTCCAAAGAGAATGGGACATGGATGCCGCTTATGTAAGATTCAGTTAGGTTGTGCCCGGTGCGGACAAGTGAGCCATAGAAGGTGCGCACTTCGTTGGGCCATACCGAGTTATGAGGTTCATTGAGGAAGTGACACCAACCCCGGGACATAAAAAGAGCAGTGACGAAATTAGGCATGTCATTCCAAATGACTTGACGCTCTATTTGGAGCTTGCGAGGTTGTCCAAAGAAACGTTCACACTTGTAGAAGGGGCTTGAAGGTAATCCCGAAATTAGGGATAATTCCCTAATTGGCAATAGTGTTCGAGATTAAGCTACCGAGGCATCTCAAGCGTGGCAACTCAGCGAGGCATCTTGGCATGGCAACTCATACTTTAGTTTGTTGTATTAGTCATATTGTATTTCTGTTTATGTCGATTGAAAGCTATAACGGTTGTAATTCTTTAACGAGAATAATAATGAGTTTTAGTGTGAGGTCAAACGGTACTCGCGAGAGACTAGGCTCGACAGGGCCTGGGAGAGCTTTCATGCTCTATCGAATGACCTCGCCGTGGGAACTTTAGAGGGACTTAGTTTGGAGGATTGAGAAGTGAGGCACCGTTGGGAATTGTCCCAACCATCTTAGATACACTTGGTAAAAACACAGAAGGACCCTGACCGTGGAACCTCGGGCGGATTAGCTTGGAGTTCCATCGGGCGTTGAGTTGAGAACCAAACAGCCCTCTGCTTAATGTCACATCGACTATAGGTGATGTCACTAGCCAGCTAAACAATATCAGACATGCACTTCAGTAAACCACCGTGGTATTTGGGGCTGCCAGGCAGTTGGTGAGCCACCTCTGCGACAACAGCCCCCTGACACAGAGTGCTTAGGCAAAAGGCATGTCTTGGCATTTAATGTTTATGACGTGGAGACAACTAGTGCATCAGGCATTTAATGTTGTGACATAAAGTATGAGGGATGTCTTTCACAATCTTTGATGACTGAGTTGCCTCAGGGGTGGTGTGGGGGGCTATTTAAGGTCCCCAACCACCTTTGAGGAAGGCAGAGAGGATCTTTGGAGAGTTCATAAGTTATTACGAGAGAGAATATACATGAGAGAGAGAGAGAGTTATTACAAACTAGAGAGTTTACTCACTCACCATTGTTATTTATTACGAAGCTTTTAATACTTGACAGAGATTCTTGAGGGTGTTTGGTATGTATCTACTGGCCTACCAAGGTGAATCTAGGGTGCTTACTTCTCTCTCCCTCTAGCTAAGTTACTTCTAAAGTTTATTACTATTTACTGAGTTAGACACGAGAGCTTTGTGACTTTAAACTGAGTCTTATCTTCATTGGGTTTGTATTTGTATGTCCTATCATTAATCCAAAGCTTTGGCCAAATTAGCTTATCACTACCATACTCAAATAGGGGTTACGCCTCCATCTATAATCTAAAGAACCCTCTTATATTTGGCGACTCTGCTGGGGAGGCATTATTCTAAGGAGTATGGTGTAAGATAATGCTACTCGAAGGCTCAACTTTGATGACATCCAGCATAATGAAGAACAGGCTGCGAGGGAACTGGAGGCTTTAAGGGATGGGATTCCTCGAATAGAGGTACCTCCTGTTCAGGCAACGACAGACATGCCAGGGGTGACACAAGCATCCACGAGTGTGGGGTTGGGACCCACTCAGGTGTTGCTCCTCATGAGTAAGTTTTATGAGTTTTTGTAAACTCCAGTAGCTTCAACTATGCTGGGAGGATTGGAGGCTAATTCTTTCGTAACACCAGGGGTAGCTGCAACGGCCCCACCAGGTGCAGGTGTGGCGGGAACGGTTCCAGCATGCATGCCCTCTGTTGTGAATCCAGCAGTGGGAACCTCAGGAGTTTCAACGGCCCCTGCTGCGACGTTTGTGCCAGCTGCAACGGGTGCCCAGCCCATGGTGTCACTGGCTGTTGCCCCAGTGGCATCACCCATGGAGGAAATGAGAAAGGAGATGCAAAAGGAGATGCTAAAGTTCATACATGCTTCCTCGTAATCTACTGGCGAGGGGGCTTCGGTTTTTGATGACTTTCGAACACCGTATCCCCAGGAATACAACGACGAGCCCTATCCGAAAGGCTATATTCCTCTTATTTTTGAAAAATACACGGGAAAAGGTGGGAACCCGAAGGAGCATATTAAGCGCTTTGTTGAACATTTGGGGGCGCATCGTAACAATAAAAGGCTTAGGTTGAGGGAGTTCTGATAGAAATGACTTTTGCGTCTAATTTGTCGTTGTTGTACAAGCTCCTTCTAATCAAAATCCTTATGTACCAACAAAATATATATCAACTCAAGTGTAGAGTGGTAAGTAAGGATGTCAATCCACTTTCAAGGGAGTAAGCTAGAGACAAATTCAATTGTAATTCACTTTTTATTTTCTTTTTGTGCTTTTTCACTTTTCTAATTTTTTTTAGCTTTTTCAATATTAAAACAATAGGGTGAGGTGAGGTCTAAACTAAACTAAACTAAATGTGATATGATAATAACTAACTAGAAAGTTACTAAAATGAATAATAAAGTCTAAACTAAAATAAAAGATAAAGTGAGGTAAATAATTGTGAGAACAATCAAGGAATGGGATTACACCACAAATTTTAGTTATTCTAATTAATTAATTTAATTATTTGAATACTCCCAAATTAATATCAAAATTACAAACCAACTTTCGTTGTAAGTGTAATTAGAATAGTAATATTTTAGAAAGTTAAGTTTAACACCCCACAACTCTAGAAACATAGATTCACACTCCTTTTTATTAATCACCCGCTAGGATCGATCAATTAGAATTTATGTCAATCTTATAAAATAAATTTAGAGTTGAAATTCAAGTGATAATACCCCAATTAAGAAAACCCTATCTCTAGTTCGAATCTAAAATGGGTATTATCACTAGAATTTTGATTTTCTCTCGAAAATCATTTACCCTCTCTCGAGGCGTAAATCTAAGGGTGAGGGATCAAAATTAACATTCAAAGGGACTTTTCAAGTAATTAAACTAATAAAAATATAATAACATCAAATAAGGGTTTTACCCCACCCCTTGAAAGGGGATTTAGCCTAACATGATATTAAACATGACAAATTAATAATCAAGGCTACTAAAATAAAAGAGAAGAGAATAGAACAAGCAAACCAAATCTCTTTGAGAAAGTTGAACTCTACTCTTCCAAATTGCAGCAAACAATCCCTCCAATTGAGCATCCAAATCCTTTGAAATTAATTATTCACTCAATTAACTCTCTTACAATATTTAATCACACAAATATCTAACAAAAATAAAAAGAATAAAATAAAACTATATACAAATGGTGTTTTTCTCTACAATTCTCTCTCTAAAATTCCTATCTAAAAGCTCTCTCTCTTTGAATTGGGGTCTTCATATTTTAATATATAGTAGATGCATGGAGCATGAGGGGTGTGCACATGGGGGTATATTGGGTAATGGAAGTCCACATGTGGATATGGTGTGAGAAGTATGTGGGTTGAGAGGTGTGAGGTCACAAAAATCTGATTTGGGTGAGGGTATTTTGGAAATTGGTTAAAAGAGGTAGTTGGGGATTTTTAAGGGTATATTGGAAAAAAGGGTAAAAGTGGGTTTAATTTGGCACATGGGTTTTAGTTTGGTCTTTGATTTGTTTGGCATTTGGAATGGCAGGTCGTGTGGGGATTTGGAAATGGGACAAAATGGGTTTGGGTTCATGGCTTGGTTTTGGGAGTTTCATGGGTGTGGATTGCAAGGGTGGGTTATGGCTTGAGCATGTGGGTCTAAGGAAGAGGTGGCAGGAGCTCCGAAGTGGGAGGTCGGGTTTGAGTTGGATGGGGGTGCCGGCGAGAGAGGTCGCCGGTGGTCGAAGGCGGTTGGGGTCAGGGACAGGAAGGAGCGGGGTTAGGATCGATGCAGTCGCGGTAGGAGGGCGCCGGACTGTTGAGGTCGCGACCGGGGGTGACACAGAGGGGGGATGGGTTTCGACGGAGAGAGGAGGCAGGGACCGGCTGTTTTGGTGTAGGAGGGCACCACCGGCGTCGGGTTCTGCTGGGCAAGGGGAAGGCGGTAGCAGGTGTGGCTGGCGAAGAGAGAGAGAGAGGGGCCGGTTGGTAGGCGGTTGGGTTGTCGCCGGTCAAGCTGCTCCGGCGGAGGTTTGGTACCGGGTCGGAGGTAGGTCGCGACTGGTTTTTGGATAGGTCTGGGTCTGGGCTAGGGGGAGTTTGGTCTCGGGTTGAGGGATCCGACGGATTAAGGGATTCCGGCGGGTTTCGCCGACGGTGGGTTTCAGTAGTTGTTGCCAGAGGTGATAAATTGCTGCCGGGTTGAATATTTGGAGATGGGGGTTGGGTTTGGGATGGTTGGTGTTTTGTGTTAATGGATTTTGGTGGGTTTAGAGGAGAGAGGAGAGAGAAAGGGTGTGTAGGTGGAGAAGATGAAGTAGGGAGGGGTTTTGTGTGTGTGAGTGTAGGAAAAATAGGGTGAGGGTTAGGGAGGTGTAGGATAAGTGTGGTGTGTGTGGTGTATGTGTGTGTATTTAATTTGAACCCCTAATAAAAATAACACTAAAACTAATTCATAAAAATAAAATCCTATTAAAATTCTATTCTAAAATAAAACAAGGACTCAAATAAAAATAAAAATAAAAATAAAAATAAAAATAAAAATAAAAATAAAAATAAAAATAAAAATAAAAATAAAAATAAAAATAAAAATAAAAATAAAAATAAAAATAAAAATAAAAATAAAAATAAAATCTAATAAAACTTAAAAATTAAAATCCTAAAAAGAAAATGTAAAAACTAATAAATAAATGAAATCCTAAATATTAAAATCCTAATAAAATAAAATAAAACTAGAAACTAATAAAAAAAATAAAATAAAATTATACTAAATAAAATATAAAATAGAAAAATAGAAAATGAAACCTATAAAATACTAAATAAATCTAAAATAAATCCTAAAATAGAAATGACTCAAACTAAAAATCTAAAAAAATAATAAAAAAGGACAAATTAGACACACACGGGCTTGGGGTAAGTTTGGGCTAGGTTTAGGCTCGAGTTAGGATACGGGAGAGGGAATTAGCTCCATTCTAACTGCAGTTGGCCTCGAAATGTAGCTTTTGACACCGCAACTGCAGTTAATCCTGTATGATAAATATTTAAGCACATAAGACCCATATTGTCGAGAATTAGCAATAAAAGTACGTCTATTCGGGGTATAAAATGTTCAGTTTTGGGTGCTTATCAAGTTCTCTAAATCCTTGACCGATAAAGCATATACCTGGTATTTCCATTTGGCTCCCAACAACGTTTCTACATGGGAAGAGATGCACGTGTTGTTTACCCAAAAGTTCTTTCTGGCAGAAGATGAGTTTACTTTGACCCAATTAGGTAGGGAAAAGCAACGACCTGGGGAAGAAGTGGTGGCCTATGTTTGAAGGTTCAGAGAAAGATCCCTCGACGTGAGGGAGGAGGCCAAAGAAGCCAAGTTGCTGCAAATCTGCGCTGAGGGGCTGCTTCCCGAGTACATCTGCCATCTTATTAACGAGACGCGCGAGGGGACTTTTGCGGCATTCTTAAAAGTAGCGAGAAATATCTCTTTTATGGTACGACCCAATCCGGCGGTGGTGCCCATGATGTTTAGGCTGCCGATGCAACCCACGGGGGGAGGTCTCAGCCCCCATGGGTAGGGTACACCGAGGGGGGAGATAGGGGCAAAGCACCGAAGAGGGACAATAAGAGAAAGTTTGGAAGAGACAGGGAAGACACATCACCATTGCCTTGTACGGTGAAAGAACCTGTCAGCTGTTACAACACGATGGTCCAAGGGTGAATGGTCTATGAGCCAAAGGACGTTCCCGCGGGGGAGCTCGATGCGGCAACGAAGGTGGATCCAAAGTACTGCTAGGTTCATCGGAGGATCCAACATCCAACAGAGAGATGCTTTACGCTGAGGAGAATCGTCGACAAGTACGTAAAGGTAGGGACATTACAAATCCCTCCCAAGAACGTCAATAAGAACCTTTTCCAGCCCATGGGGCTAATCTCGTGGTGGCCTATGATGAAGAGGTCGAGAGAGGGGAAAGAGAGTCGACGACAAGGCAATAAGAGTATAAAGAGGCTCTAGAAGATTGTACGAGGGGAATGGCTAATGTTGGGTTGGCCTATGACGAAGAAAGTGCCAAGGATGTGGAAGAGGTGTACAGTGTTGAAGGCGAGGAAATAGATCCAGCTCTGGAATACTGCGTAGTTTCGAACTCCCCGAAGTTCACTTGGTTCTTCGACCAGGTGGGGGTACCGAAGGAGATTAGGCTGGAGATAACCCAGGCAATACTTGATATTATGAGGAAGAACTCAGTCCCTTCGTTGAGATGGAAGGGACCCATGGCCAGGTTGGTGAGAAGGTTTATGTCAGAGGTTACCTTCAGCGATGCAGATAGGGCCATAAGGTTCCCTCATAACAAGCCATTATATGTGTCTGCCAGTGTCAACGGAGTTAGCTTCGCAAGGACTCTCATGGATGGAGGAGCTTCCATCAATATCATGCTGATCAACTCCTTTCATGCGACCAATATTATAGAAGAGAGGTTGGTCCCCATGCCTTTGGTAATTTCGGGGTATGATAACCAATCTTCTAAATCCATTGGGTACGTTAGCGTGGGGATTGTGATGGGAAATTTGAGTTCCCATATAAAGTTCCACGTGATAGAGAGTGCAACTTCCTATCATCTGCTGATAGGAATGGTGTGGATGCACAACCAAGGGTTAGTTCCTTCTACGTACCACCAATGCGATAAGGCGAATATCAAGGGGACGGAGGCAACCATCAGGGCTACAAAGAGGCCCTTCACTATCAAGGAGGCACACTTGGTGGACACGGTGTTTTATACTGAGTTATAAGAAGATGTTCGGGTCCTAACGAGGAGGATGAGGGAGCATAAGTTCCCTCGATCAGAGAACGGATGTGGCCTTTGAACGAGCAGAGTAAAGAGGTTGCGAGCAGCGCAAAAGTAATAATCGAAGAAGCTCACCAGGCGGTCCTTCGACCCCAAGGCATCTTGAAGCAGCTCAAAGACAGGATGAGGCCTATAGTGGATCCGATGGAGCACGAAGTCCAACGACAAAGTGTGCTGAGTTAGTTCACAGGAAAAAGAGTGACCAAAGCATCTAGAGAGAAGAAGAGGAAAGCAGTCACCACTATCGGCAGACAGTGCAAAAAGGTCATTACTGAAGAAGGAAAGGTGGTGTATCGATTATAACGGTGTGAACGGGCGACCCAGGAAGTTGACGATGAGGTTGAACCGGTATATGAGTGTTTTCTAGTAGATCAAAGGGGGAAATGTATGGCAATAGACAATTCCAGCTTACAGGAATTTGTGGAGGAAGTCGTTGAGGAACTAGATTACATGGCGGATCGACCGAAGTCGCAGGTGTGAGAGCTAGAGCAATTGAACCTGGCAAAAGAAGGGGAAGACCCAACGCCCATATTCATCTCTAAGGATCTTGGTAAGGAGAAACAAGAGGCTTTGGTTGGGTTGATTCAGGAATTTATAGATGTTTTTGCATGGAAATACACGGAGATGGAGGGATTAGATGAGGAAGTAAGCTATCACAAGTTGAACGTGATGCCTTCAGCCATTCCAGTAAAATAAGCAATGAGAACGTACAAGCGTGAGCTGAATTTGAAGATCAAGGAAGAGGTTCAACACTTGCTAGCGACATGGTTTATCAAACCGATATAACACCCGATCTGGCTGTCCAGCATTATCCCAGTAGGAAAGAAAGATAAAAACCAAATAAGGATTTGTGTGGACTTTAGATATTTAAACAGGGCTTGTCCAAAAGACAAGTTCCCTCTACCCTCCATTGATGGCCTGATAGATGCAACGACGGGTCACGAGATGTATAGCTTCACGGATGGGTATATAGGGTATAACCAGATCAAGATGGACCCCTCGGATGCAGAAAAGACAGCATTCAGAACCCCATTGGGTAACTTCATGTACAGGGTGATGCCGTTTGGGCTCAAGAATGCTGGGGTGACCTACCAGAGAATAATGATGGCCATTTTCCATGACTTCTTTCAAAAATTTGTGGAATTCTATGTGGATGACTTGGTCATCAAGCCGAGGAAGGAGGAGTCCCATTGAAGTGTGTTTTTGGAGTAACAAGTGGGAAGTTCCTAGGCTTCATGGTTGATCGACAAGGGGTGTAGTTGGACCAGGACAAATGACGGGCGATCTTAGAAATGTCATGTCCGAGAACGGCGAAGGAGCTGAATAGTTTCCTTGGTAAAGTCTCCTACCTTAGGAGATTCGTGCCTGGGTTAGCCGAGATAACACACCCACTAATGATTTTGCTACGAAAGAACACGAAATTCAAGTGGGAGGCAATTCACCAAGAGTCTCTTAATGGACTGAAGAAGCTGCTCATCTCACCACAGACCATGGTTCCCCCAAGGGCAGGAATACCGTTGCAACTGTACCTCACATCCACCACAAGGTTCGTGGGAGCTTTGCTGGCACAAGAGATCGATGGGAAAGAACAACTAGTTTACTACGTCAGCAGGATCACCCATGGGCCAGAAGTCAGATTTAGTAGCTTAGAAAGGTATTTTTTGCCCTTAGTATTTGTAGCGCAAAACTTAGTCATTATATGTTGTCCTTTACAATTCATATTATAACTAGATGTGAACCCATTAGGTATTTTCTTGCAAGAACTTTGCTGATTGGAAGGGAAGCTAGATGGTTCCTTATCCTCTCCGAATATGACTTGAAGTGCGTAGTCCCTCGCTCAATTAAAAGCCAGGCGTACGATGATCTGTTGGCCATCTTCCCTTCAGGAACCTTTGATCCACCCAAGGAAGACATTCTAGGAGATGATTTACCGGCCAATCATCTAGACGAACGGATGAGGAATGGACAATGCGGTTCGATGGGTCATCGGCAGAAAAGAAAGGAGGAGCAGGGGTCATTCTTTCGAAAGGGATGGATGAGATTTTCCTTTCCTACAAGTTAGACTTCCCTTTCTCTAACAACGAGGTAAAATATGAAGCATTGGTGTTGGGATTGCTAGAGGCTCTTCGAAGAGGGATTCGTTCACTCTGCATCAAGGGGGATTTAAACTTGATGGTTCAGCAAGTGAATGAAGAATACACGTTGAAACACTTGAGTCTGGCACCATACAAAATGATCATTCAAAGGCTCCTTGGCCAGTTCCATCAGACCGAGATTAAGAGGTAGCCTAGGATGATGAACCGTCACCCAGACGCCTATGCCACCATTGCCCAAAAGATGATCATGAGGAGTGATACAACTACTGTCGTGATTCAATGAAGAACAACTCCTTCGATGGTACAGTCATTTCTATCGATGGAAGAGGACGCGGACTGGAGGGGAGAGATTAAGAAGCAATTGGAGTCTAGTGAAGGAACTATGGGGCTCAGATACTTGGCCAAGTACTTTACAAACCAGGGAAACCTTTACTTCAGAAACGCAGGAGGATGGCTGTTGATACCAAAATTAATATGCTGATATGGACGAATCATACGAAGACACTTGTCAATCTACGTGGCACAATAACAATGAGGAAGTTCATTTCCTCGACCAACTCATGTTTTCCCCGAGCAACGAGGATATACCGAGGAACTGCAACACTCCGAGGTACTCTAGCGCTCTGAGGAACTCCTGATCAACGAGCAACTAAGGCGGTCCCAGCTGCATCTCGGCCGTAGTATCAATTGCCAGAATGTCAACAGTTCAACTATTCATTGAATGTTTATCATCTTGACGCACACGCTGCATTAAATGTATTACCCTTTCATATGTATATCATTTAATGTATCAACCCATTCATGTACAGCCTAAGGGCTATAAATACCTTGTATCACCCTCATTCAAGGGGACCGGAATTTCTGGATTGAACTTGTAATCGAGAATTCCCAAACACTCAGCAATAACATAACAGTGGACGTAGGCCATTCTTATAAGGCTGAACCACTTTAAAAATCTTTGTCTCATTTTATTTATCTGTGATTGAATAATTAGAGCGATCTAATTTTTTACATCAACAGATTGGCGCCGTCTGTGGGAAACGACTGTTGTTATCGTTTTTCACCAAAAATCATTTATCATCAATGGCAGATAATCCAGAATCCAGTAATCGAAATGCTGGAAATGTTGGAAATCCTCCGAATCCATCTGCACCTCCAGATCTGGCTGGAATTATGACGAATCTGGCTGAAGGACAAACCGCCATGCAAGAAACAATGAGGCAACTCATTCAAACTCTTCACGGCGGTGCACCTACCCATTCAAGGCAAAGGAGTGATCGTGGGCAATCGCGATCCAGGCGTACTGGGTCATATCGTAATGAAGAATCTAATGATTCTTCTTATCAACCTGGGCGAACTTCATCAATACGGGCTACGGATACAGAACAACATATCACCCTCTCTCCGGAGAGAACTAGCGCCCTGGAAAGATTAAGCAGGGCATCTCCTTTCAGTCGGTTAGGACCAAGGAGAAATATGAGTCCACCTAGAGCCCCATCGAGAAGCTTTCGACCACCATCAGGTTTGAGAGAAGGATCAGCACAATCAAGACCAGTTACTCATCGAGATAGATCTCAGGAAGCTACGTCAGAACAATCAATTGCTCGGACTAAGCGGCCCGAGGAAAGAAATGAAGCATGGAAAGGTTCCATTCAGCGATTGGAGGATAGACTTGGAGAAATGGTTAAAGAAAGGAATCCCTTACAGAGAACTTTTGTTCAAGGGACACCTTTTGTGCAGGCCATTGTGAATTTTCCTACACCATCGAAATTTAAAGCACCTGTAGTGACACCTAAATATGATGGAAAGACAGATCCTGTTCTTCATATAGAGCAATACCAAGCTGCTGCCGACATATATGCTGTCCCCGACGAGATGAGGTGTAGAGCGTTTTCGAGAACTCTTACCGGATCTGCACAGATATGGTACAATAATCTTCCTCGGGGTAAGATTTCGACTTTTATTCAGTTAGCCGAGTTGTTTATTGGCAATTTCTATTTTGGAGCAAAGCCAGTAAAACGAGTAGCACACTTGTTAAGTGTTAGACAAAAGTCTGGTGAAAGTACTAGAGATTACATAACTCGTTTCAACAATGAGAAGTTGGAAGTCATAGATTACGAAGAAAAGACAGCGATCACTGCTTTGATGAGTGGATTGCTGCCTAACAAGTTATATTATACTTTGGCCAAAGATCCACCTAAAACTATGTCGGAGTTGATGGAAAAAGAGGCCAAAATCATGAATGCCGAGGAGGCTATGGCTGCGAAGAAGAATATGGATAAAGAAACCAAGGTGGAGGTTGGCAAATCTAAGAAGAAAGAGCAAAAAGGTAATGGTGGTGACAAGCACTCCAAGAATAATAGGACGTCATGGGAAGTCCTGAAGAAATATGATAATTATACTCCATTGAAGATGGGTATTAATCATGTTTTAGAAGAAATCAAGAATAACGAAGAAATCAAGTGGCCAGATAAACTAAGGACCAATCCTGACCTGAGGAATAGGGCCAAATATTGCGAGTTCCATAAAGATCATGGCCATACGACCAAAAATTGCATAGCCCTTCAGAACGAGATTGAAACGCTCATCCGAAGAGGAAAGTTGTCAAAGTATGTAGATCGCAGAGGTGAAAGGAAAAATGATGATAGAACCAGAGATCGTTCCAGATCTCCTCGTCGGACGGAGGAGAAAAAGAAAATAAATCATGAAGATGATCCAGATGAAGACCCCGATCTTCCAAAGAAGCCAAGACAGCCTGAACGAGAGGTATTTTCCATACGTTTTGGGTCAATTGATTGTAATGTTATAACAGGAGGAGATGCTGGAGGGGGAGACCTTACTGCAGAAAGAAAGGCCTATCTCGGAGAGGCCCAAGCCTGCTCATATATTCAACGAATAAATCTTGCCGAGGAAGATCGTCCGAGGAAGGTAAATAAAGAGAAGCTGGTTATTGGTTTTTCAAAAAACGATTTGGCAGGTGTTCTTTACCCTCACGACGATCCCTTGGTGATCAAAATGAGGATGAAAGATGTGGTGATTTCAAGGGTGTTGGTGGACAATGGTAGTTCGGCAGACATCATGTAATATTCATGTTTTGATAGCTTGAATTTGAAATTATCTCAATTGGAACCTTATCACAGACCCCTTCTGGGTTTTGCTGGCGAGAAAGTTTTTCCACTTGGGACGATCAAGTTGGACATATTCATTGGAACTTGGCCCGCTTGTCGAACAGAAAGAATACGCTTCTTCGTGATGGATAAGAATGTGCAATCAGCCTACAACATCATCATGGGAAGAGTTGGTTTGAAGAAGTTCGAAGCAGTTCCATCTACAGTGCATCAATGCTTAAAATTCCCAACAAACTTCAGAGTAGGAGTTGTGAAAGGTGATCAAAAAATAGCTCGGGAATGCTATTATTCATCTGCCGAGCAAGAGGAGCCTGGAGAATCAAGGAAAAAGACTATTACCTACCAGGTGGAGGAAGGTACAGAAATTGAAACTCTTGATCCCAGGGATGAATCCCAACTTGTAAAAGGACAGGTGGTAGAATCTACAGAAAATGTTATTCTGGACGAGGAGCACCCTGAACGAGTAACCCAGATAGGTTCGTCGTTGGATGCTTCAATAAAACAAGAGTTGATAATGTTCTTGAGAAACAGGAAGAAAACTTTCGCATGGAGTCATGAGGACATGCCAGGAATAGATCCAAACTTCTTATGTCATGAACTCAATGTGAATAAGGAGATCAAGCCTGTGAAGCAGAGAAGAAGGGTATTTAGCCCCGAGAAGAATCAAGCCATACAAGAGGAGGTCGAGAAGCTCCAGAAAGCCCAATTCATTGAAGATGTGAAATATCCAGACTGGCTGGCAAATGTGGTGATGGTAAAGAAGAAGAACAATAAATGGAGAATGTGTGTTGATTTCACTGATCTCAACAAGGCATGCCCAAAAGATCATTTTCCATTGCCCAGAATTGACCAACTAGTGGATGCTACCTCGGGACATGAGCTGCTCAGCTTCATGGATGCTTACTCTGGCTACAACCAGATCAAAATGAAACCTGAAGACAGAGAAAGTACTTCTTTTATTACCCCTAGGGGAACTTATTGCTATAATGTTATGCCTTTTGGTTTGAAAAATGCAGGAGCGATATACCAGCGGCTGATGAACAAGGTTTTCACCGAACAAATCAGTTGCAACATGGAAGTCTATGTTGATGATATGCTAACAAAAAGCAAGAAAGCTGCAGATCATCTAGTTGATTTAGCTCAGACATTTGATCAATTGGATAAATACCAGATGAAGCTCAACCCGACGAAGTGCACATTTGGAGTACGAGAAGGAATATTTCTCGGATACATTGTCAATCAGCGAGGCATTGAAGCAAATCCAGATAAGATCAAAGCTCTTTTAGGGTTGCGATCTCCAACAACAAATAAAAAAGTGCAAAGTCTTACAGGACGAGTTGCAGCGCTCAACAGATTTGTATCCCGAGCAACTGACAAATGCCTCCCATTCTTCAAAACACTTCGAAAAACTTTTGAGTGGACTGATGAATGTGAGAAGGCTTTTCAAGACTTGAAAAACTATTTGGGAGCACCTCCATTGTTGTCTAGGCCAATAACTGGAGAGAAGTTGTACTTGTATCTAGCAGTATCAGAGAATGCAGTTAGCTCGGCATTGATCAGATTGGAGAATGGAGTCCAGAAGCCAATTTATTACACAAGTAAGGCTTTTCGAGGTGCAGAGATCAGGTACCCAAAGTTAGAAAAATTGGCATTGGCATTAATTGAAGCAAGTAGAAGAATGAGGCCATATTTCCAGGCCCATACCATCGTCATTTATACCGATATGCCATTGAGACAAGCCCTTCATAAGCCAGAGAAGTCAGGAAGAATGATGTACTGGGCAATAGAACTCGGTGAATATGATATTGTATATGAGCCCAGATCATCATTGAAAGGGCAGGCTGTAGCAGATTTTATAGCAGAGTTTACATACCCTGATACCCTCGAGGAACAAAAGTTGCTCGCTGACCAACCTGTGGATGTTACAGGATCAACAGACATAAATCCGGACCAACCCCGGTTGGTAAAAGAACTTATGGATGTAGAAGGATCATCAACTTCAAACTCAGACCAGCTCCGGTTGGTAAAAGAGCGAGAAGAAATGATCGACGAGGAGCGAAAAGTGTCAGGGGAGGATGAAAAGAAGCAACAAATATTTCACCGAGGAACCCTGTCAGATAAGGAATTTGAAGACGGGTTACCCATATGGAGATTATATGTAGATGGCTCATCTTGCACAGCAGGTTGCGGTGCATGAATTGTTTTGAGCACCCCAGATGAGATTGACCTGGAATATGCTTTACGATTCCAATTCAAAGCCTCTAATAATGAAGCTGAGTATGAGGCCATGATAGCGGGGTTAAACTTAGCAAAAGTTATGGAAGCACAAGAAGTGATGGTATTCAGTGATTCTCAATTAATTGTGAATCAGATGACAGGAATATATGCGGTTAAGGGAGAGTTAATGATCAAATATCACGCAAAGGTGATGAAGTTGTTGACAGAATTTGATGCCAGTCGGTTAGTGAGAATACCGAGAATGGAGAATGTACAAGCAGACGCACTGGCCCGATTAGCATCAGCTACTCGTACCGAGTTGCGAAGAACCATACCGATTGAAGTATTAGAAGGTTGGAGCATAGATAAAGACCTGACAATGAATGTAATAACCCTTGATTTAGGACCATCTTGGATGGATCCCATCAGGGCATATATTGAAGAGGGAGGATTGTCGGAGGACAAGCTCGCTGCCAAGAAACTGAAGTATAAAGCTGCTCGGTATGTGTTAACTAATGGTATTTTGTATAGACGAGGAATTATGGCAGGTTTGCAGAGATGTGTACATCCCTCCGAGGTGAAAGAATTGATTGAAGAAATCCATGAAGGGTCTTATGGAGCTCATGTAGCAGGTCGAACACTTTTATAAAGGGTAATGACTCAAGGATACTACTGGCCAACGATGAGGGCTGATTGTATAGCCTATGCTAAGAAATGTGACAAGTGCCAACGTTTTTCCTCTATCCGACGAACTCCACAAGCATTGTTGACACCCATAACTTCCCCTTGGCCATTCGCCATGTGGGGAATTGATTTGGTGGGACCATTGCCGACCACCCGAGGAAGATTCAAGTACCTCGTCGTCGCAGTAGACTATTTTACTAAGTGGGTAGAAGCTGAACCCCTCATCGACATGACGTACGAGAAGGTATACCAGTTCGTTTGGAAGAATATCATCTGTCGATATGGTCTCCCTCATGCCTTCATCACAGACCATGGAACCCAATTTGATAACGAAGAATTTGCTGCTTATTGTTATCAGTCGAACATTTTGAAGGTCCATTCAGCACCAGGCCATCCTCAAAGCAATGGACAGACTGAAGTGACGAATAGAACACTGCTAAATGGTTTGAAGAAAAGGCTAAGTGAAGCTAAAGCTAACTGGATTAACGAGTTACAATCAGTATTGTGGGCTTACCGAACAACTCCCCGAGCAGCGACTGGAGAATCACCATATATGCTGGCATTTGGAAGTGAGGCTGTAATACCTGCCGAGTTAGGTCTCCCAACACACAGAGTGCTGAACTTCAATTCTCCGATCAGTGACTTGATGAGAAGACTGGATTTGGATATGCTCGAGGAAGTCAGAGAAGAGGCAGCCATTCGGAATGCTGCTTACCAACAACGCACAACTCTGTTCTACAACAAAAGGGTGAGGAAATGTGACTTAAAAGAGGGAGATTATGTGCTAAAGAAGGTCATTCAGAAGCACAATAAACTGGAAGCAAACTGGCATGGACCTTACCGAGTTACAGAAGTTGTTCGACCAGGAACTTACCGAATAGCAACTCTAGAAGGAGAAGAATTCAAGAATGCTTGGAATGCTGAACACCTTCGCAAGTATTATCAGTAATGTAAAATGTAAAGCAGTTCCTTCATTATGAATAAAACGAGGATGTTTCACCATTTTCTTTCTATTGAAAGTTTTTCGGGGAATACTAGTGTTGTACACTACGCTGCTCGACAGCAAAAAGAAGACAAAAGTTCGAAAGAACCAAAAAATATACTCCTTTGGTTAGGAGGCGTACACTAGCGTGACCAACTAAGGTTGGTAAGATAACTAGTGGACATATAGTTCGAAAGAACCAAAAAATATACTCCTTTGGTTAGGAGGCGTACACTAGCGTGACCAACTAAGGTTGGTAAGATAACTAGTGGACATATAGTTCGAAAGAACCAAAAAATATACTCCTTTGGTTAGGAGGCGTACACTAGCGTGACCAACTAAGGTTGGTAAGATAACTAGTGGACATATAGTTCGAAAGAACCTAATAGTTCGAACCTATGACCAACTCTGGTTGGTAAAAGGGCAAGAACAACATTCTTAAAAAAGCCAATCTCGGTGGGTTTGAAAACAAAATATGCCAACAAGTTGGTCGGAAAGTAAAATCATCCCAGAAAATTCCAAACTGAACCAAGTATAGTTGGTCGGTGATCAACTATACTTGGTCGACGAGGATAAATTATTGACCATAGTTGACACATTTTATGAAAAAATTTACCAAGTATGGTTGGGGATAAAAACCTATCAACTGTAGTTGGTCGACAAACACAATTTAACAACCTTGGTTGGTTGGAAACATTTTAAACATTTTGTAACTCATTACTTTATTATTAAGTAATTGATTAACATTGATACTTGTAATTTTGATTACTAAGTTGGTTGATGAACAGCACCATATTGTTATCTTTTTAACAGATACATATGCGGAAATATAAAAATGTCTGATAAACACAGAAAATGAAAGTCTTTCATTGAATTTCAAAACAAATTATAAATTACATGTGTGCTAATCATTACATTGAGATTCCTATTCTATTGGTTTCTTGCCCTTTGCTTTTGAGACAGGCTCTTCGCCAGCAGGAGGATCTTCCAAGCAAAGAGGAGAATTAATAAAGTTCAAGTCCTTCAGCATTCTGACATTCATTATTGAAGGTGTGTCCATTAGATGCTCGGGACGAGATACTTCGACCTGAGAATGAAGGTTGTAGTCACCAAGGTATTTTGAAATTAAGCTCCGAGGAATGGAACGAGCAGGAATCCATTTCATATCCAATTTGTAAGGCGGCACGGGCAAGTCTAGTAAACCAGGAGCATGATAATCCCATAAATAATGCCCTTGCTCTAATTTTAATACACCCAGGGCGTTCAACCATCCCTGCTTATAACCTTCATTATTAGCATTTTCAATGCGAGCATCCAAGTGATAAAGGGCCTCATTGTAGCCTGCCATCCAGAACTCCCGAGGCTGTTTATGGAATTGGAAAGTTAATTTATCTACTTGCTCATGAAAGTTCTTGACAAGAGCATCCTTGTTATCCAGAGCAGACTTCATCGAAGTAAGTTGATCTTCCAAGGATAGATTTTTCTTGGACATTTCAGATAAAGCCCGGTCTTTTGCATTCAATTGGAACGCTTGAGTTTCCAACGTCGACTGAGTACGAGCTTTTTCAACATTGCGGCTAAGAACTCTTGATCGACTCCGAGCAGCGACTGGAGAACTTTGCTCCTCGGCAACATTTTGGACAGCTCTTCCTCGCCCACGAGAACCTCTTCCTCGTCCCCGAGCAGTAGTGGAAATACCAGATCTTCTCAGAGCATCCAACTCTTGCCTTAATTTGGCATTCTCAACCTCTAAGAACGAGAAACCTTCATCAGTAACTTGTATTAAAGCAGTGGAAGATGACGCTGCAGATTCATACTGTGCCAGCTTTTTCTGCAAATTATTGTTCTCCTGTTCCAGCAACTCAGCAATCTGCCTGCAAGCCTCAACTTCACCTTTTAAAGTTCTTTCCCTAACATCGTATCCAGCCAAGATCTTTTTATGGCCTGTGTCAGAAGAAAGCTGTTGATATCTATTTTCATATTCCTTGTGCAACAAAGCCATTGATTCATTGTGCTGACCTTGGAGATCTTCTAAGGAATAATGAAGTTCCTCAATCAAATCATAGTAGGCTACATTGTTGGCCACAGCTCGGTCGAGTAAATCTTTCAAGTACCGATAAGCCTCAATTGCCTGTTCTGAGGCATCATGGCCAAGGATGTCAGCAATTTCTGATGTACTAAGGTCTGTATGACCAGCCTTATAATATTCGTGACATTGCTGCATCAGCTTGGTATCATGTGCAGATATCAATTCCATTCTAGCAACAAACTAAGGATGAGAAAAAGACAACAATCAACAAAAACAAATCATCAACAACAGAGATGAACGAAGATGTATTTTATTAGATCACAAAAAGATTACATTGTTTGATTACAAGTGATAATAAAAGATAGAAATGATACCGAACAACTTCACACCTTTTCCTTGTCTCCCAAGACTTTCTCGGGAGGCTGGGACGAGGAGCTTGGTTGCTCGGAGGTGATAGCAACTTGATCTGCAGGAGTTGAAATTTTGTCAGAAGGAGGAGGCTTGGAAGAAATGTCCTCGTTGGCAGCAGGTAGAGAGGCAGGGACTTGATCACCTATGGCCATGGAAGATTCATCAGAGACAGGCTCATCTTCTTCTTCCTCCACAATTTGTGGGGGAGGACCAGGGAGGTGTAGCTGGAATAGCCCAGAATCTTCTTTGATTTTCAATTCTTGCAGGGCAGCTACCCAGCCATCTCGGAAGTATTTCAACTTTCCATATTGAACTTGGGATGTCATAGCAGCAATCCCCTTGTCCCATCCTTTATCCCAGCCAGTGCTGAAGGATTTTTTTAATGGCGAGCTTTCTTTTTAGTTTTTCCGAGGAGAGCTTCACATCCAATTCTTCCTTTTGAACCTTAATATCTCGCAGGGCGGAAAACTCTTCCTCTGCCTTCTTCAGCTTATCTTCAAGCTCTCCAAAGTTCTTGAGCTTGACATCATACTTCTGATGTTCGACCTCTAAACCTTTTACCTTATCCTCCAAACTTTTGGAGATCTCAGCCATCTTCACCTTCTCGGCCTCAACTGTAGACAATTTTTTCTCCCAAACAGCCTTGTCCTCACTATACTGTTGGCGAGATTCCTTCAAGGATTGGGTCAAACCCAGCAGAGCATCCTCTACACCTGACGAGGAGCTTGAAGCTTTAATAGCTTCATCCTTCTTCACGATATTATTGAAACAGTTCACCAGCTGAAAGATGAGAAAAACAGTAAAGTCAATACAAAATGCAAGCATTCAGAGAAAGAAAGAAAATTCAGAGTGTGATAAATTTACCGAAGCAAGATGACGAGTAGCTAGGGATGTCAGCATATCCCTATAAATTTTTTCATCAATTCCTTGGACCTCGGGTATGATCCAAGTTTTTACCGAGCTCATTGCAGAGCTCGGAGGAATGATGGTTGGAATACCAACACCACCAGCTGGTAGAGAAGGGACAGTTTCAGCCAAATTGACTGAGGATGATTTCCTCAATCTTCTCAAAGGGACTTCAGCAGCTTCAACCAAGGAAGAACTCTTGGTCGGAGAGATAGTAATCACTTCCATAGGAGCAAATTTCTTGCTCGGAGCCACTGGGGGCTTCTCGGCAGCTTTAGAGGGTGCAACATCCACCTTCTTAGTCCCCTCTGGGACATCAGTTTTGCTTTTCTTGGCCCCAGCAGCAGAAGAAATGTCATCAAATAGAGCAGGAGGAGCTCTTTTCTTGCCCATTCTCTGACTTAAAGGAAGATGAGAATCTGAAGAAGAATCCTCTGGAGTTGAAGCTGGTTCAACAGGGCGAGCGGTATAAGAGGTTGTGTAACTCTTATACTGTAGCAGATATGATGCAGACCTGATGTGCTCGTCTGCAACGTTCTTATGCAAACCCCAGATAAGTTTCAGATGCTTAATATTAACCTCTGATTCTTTTGGAATTTTTCTTTTACTATCAACTGCAAACAAACACATAATGAGATATCAGTCATACATTTTGTCAAACATGATAAAAGCATAATTTCATAAGTAAAAGAAATAAAATGAAAAATAAACCTATCCCATTGCCATATGGGGGGCATCTGGGACCGTTGTATACTTCATCTCCAACTAAAGGGGCATATTGCCAATTTTTAATAACCACCCCATGTTCAAAATAATCTCTATTTGAATCAGGGAGGTTAACTACAAGAGCCCTATTCAGAAACCTAGTTTTTAAGTAATAAATATTATCTAGAGTGGCCCATTTATAGCAATACATAATTTCAGGGATCCCTATACGAGTCCCATGAGTTAGATTTAATTTGTACACCCCATTAATTATTCTCCATGAATTGGGGGCTATTTTTGCAGGGACAAGATCAAAATACTGACAAAACTCAAGACACAAAGGGTTTGGTGGAAAAGAAAATCCACATTCAGCAATGAATAGAATGGGGAACCAATGTCCCTCAGCCAATCGAAAATAATCTAAAGGCTCAGAAAGAACCTCCAGAGTTACCCAAGAAGGAATAGAAAAATCGGAACGAAATTTCTCAACAAACTCCACAATATAAACCATACTGAATAAAAGAGATACAGAAGAAAGGAAGAAGATCTTACAGGAAGAAAGGAGGTATGTTGACAACGAACGAAAACTAGGATGAACGCACAAGAGAGAAGGAGAGAATAGAAAGCTTGAATGCAGGAAATTGGAAAAAGAAGAAGACGGTATGGTTACCTAAGAAGTTTAAATACTTTGCCTTGGGAAGCGGAGAAGGAAATGATTACAAAAAAGAAACTATTGAACTTCCGACGGCTAAAAGGACAAAAAGGGCACTAAGATCGAAGCGCTCTTAAAAGTTCGAAAAAAGGCGAATTCGTTGAATTTGGAAATAAATTCAAATACGATGCTCCTAAAACCCAGGAAGATCATTCAATATTGCCATAAACCGAGAAAGAATGTTCCATACTCCTCAAAGTTTGAAATATGATACATTGGGGGCTTCTGTTGATACCAAAATTAATATGCTGATATGGACGAATCATACGAAGACACTTGTCAATCTACGTGGCACAATAACAACAAGGAAGTTCATTTCCTCGACCAACTCATGTTTTCCCCGAGCAACGAGGATATACCGAGGAACTGCAACACTCCGAGGTACTCTAGCGCTCCGAGGAACTCCTGATCAACGAGCAACTAAGGCGGTCCCAGCTGCATCTCGGCCGTAGTATCAATTGCCAGAATGTCAACAGTTCAACTATTCATTGAATGTTTATCATCTTGACGCACACGCTGCATTAAATGTATTACCCTTTCATATGTATATCATTTAATGTATCAACCCATTCATGTACAGCCTAAGGGCTATAAATACCTTGTATCACCCTCATTCAAGGGGACCGGAATTTCTGGATTGAACTTGTAATCGAGAATTCCCAAACACTCAGCAATAACATAACAGTGGACGTAGGCCATTCTTATAAGGCTGAACCACTTTAAAAATCTTTGTCTCATTTTATTTATCTGTGATTGAATAATTAGAGCGATCTAATTTTTTACATCAACAATGGCTGTCAAGGTGCATCGGCCCAGAGGAAGCAAGGTAGAGGTTGAAGAAAATGCACGGAGAACATTGCAAAATGACTGAGATCCCCCTTTATAAAAAGAATTCAAAGGGAAGGGTACTTCTGGCCTAACATGAAGAAGGATGCAACCGAGTTACAATGGAAATGCGATAAATGCCAGTTGTTCTTCGAGGCAGCAGAATGTCATTTTGTGGAGACTCAGCCTGATTGGAGACAACCCTATATTGACTTCATTGAAGAGGGAGTTGTCCCAACAGAGAAAATTGATGCGATGGGACTCCGGTGCAGGGCCTCGAGGTTCTACGTTCAAGAGGGGCATCTTTATCGAAGGGGATACTTTAATAGGCTGTTACGTTGCATCACGAAGGAAGAAGCGGCCGAGGTTCTCAAACAGGTGCACGATCCAGCTCATATAGGAGGGGCCGAGTTGTATGACCAGCTGATGACTTTGGGGTACTATTAGCCAACGATGGAGAAAGATTCCGCCGAGTTCATTCGAAAGTGCAAGGCTTGCCAGCTTCATGGAAATATGATCCATGCCCCATCAACGAACTTACACTCCCTAGCAATGCCTTATCCTTTTCACATATGGGCGTTCGACCTGGTAGGGGCAATACACCCCTCATCGAGGGGGGAGATATGGATCCTAGTGGCAACAGAGTGTTTTAAAAAGTGGGCCAAAGCAATACCGCTGAGAAGGGTAACAATAGGGGTAGTAAGCAACTTCATTAGATAGTACATCATTTGCCGTTTTGGGATACCAAAG
Organism: Sambucus nigra; assembly: GCA_949130495.1. Taxonomy (NCBI): domain Eukaryota; kingdom Viridiplantae; phylum Streptophyta; class Magnoliopsida; order Dipsacales; family Adoxaceae; genus Sambucus; species Sambucus nigra. The sequence continues at coordinate 291,072,518 of OX422223.1, forward strand.
GTCATCCTTACAGATAACGTAACCCCTTTCGTCAACTCGGAGATAACGATGCTCATAGATAAATACTCCATTGTCCACCACACTTCAACGGTGGCATACCCAAAGGGGGATGATCAAGCCGAAGCAACTAATAAAACTTTAGTTAATATCTTGGCTAAAATGATGGAGGATTTCCCAGGATTGTGGGATGACAAGATACCAGCCGTTTAATGGGCCTATCGGATGACTAAGAGGAAGCCTACAGGGTATACGCCGTTCTCTCTTATTTATGGGGCTGAGGCCATTCTCCTGGTAGAATTAAAAGTTCCCTCGGCTCGATATGCTCTGTGAAGTATCATGCTCCCTCAGAATAGACACGTGAAATTGGAAGCGTTGAACGAACACAAGGATAATGCGATGCAACACTTTCAAATGTATACGAGGCAGCTCTCCAGGGCATATGATAACTTGGTGAGACCAAGGAAATTCATAGAGGGAGATATCGTATTAAAGGCAACAGTTAAACATATTAGGGGGATTCCTCTACCTAAGTTTGCAGCGAATTGGGAGGGACTTTCATCGTAAAGGAGGCTCATGACTCGGGTTATTGCTTAATTTCTAAGATAGAAGAAGACAGGCCGTTTAAGATTAACAACAAATGGTTGAAGGTCTATCACGTCTAAGCAATTACGTTTGGAGCCACCAATGTATTTAACTATTATGAATATACGAGTTCATTTTTGTTTTATGCACGTTCTCTTTATTTTAATTCAAGTAGAGATGAAAGAACCACATAGCATATTTCACAATCTATGTAAACAGATGTAACACAAAGAAATGGCATGGGAATAAGTATCTTTTTCCATTCATATACTTTGGGGCATTACAAAATTGGGAGCTATCGCCCAAGAATTACATGAGATGAAATAGAAAATACATGTACAAAAAAGTCATTGACCCAGGAGGAACCACAAATCTGGGGAGGAGAAAAAATCTCCAGGAAGTCCCGAAGAAGCTTCTAAGCAAGACCTTTAGGAATTAACGGAAACTTCCAACCTGGTCTGTGCTTGCGTACGTTCGAAAAGAAGTTTTTCTCGCTTTAGCTTTGCTAAACGCAGAGCTTCTTCGAGTTCATCCACCTCCTTGTCAATGGCTTCGAGGAGAGGTACTAGCTCGGCCAGCTTGGCTTCCTCGACCCTCTGATCCTCCTGATGTTTTTGTAAGAGCTCCCTTTGGCTGTCCAACCGCAGGCTCTTCAAAGTCTTTAAGTGGGCGATGAGCCAGTTAAAGCGGAACCCATCATGACCCAACTCCCTCAGATAACCCAGGAATTGGTTGAGGAGGGGTCGGGTCACGTTTGTAGTTGGAGTGGTGGCGATTTCAGTAATGACGGTGGCCATGCCTTGGAGTCTATGATTCATAATTGCGATGTTTGAATGAAGGCAGTCCACCATAAAGGTCTCAGGATGATGGCTCACAAGTTGCTCAATGGCCAAACGATGGTTGGCAGGAGGAGTACCATCAAGCAGAAGGCGGGAGGAGCTAAGTTGGGTAGAGGAAGCTCGCACCCATATTCGCTCTCCGTGGAAGCACCTGTCGTGGAACCCCAATCATCATGGCTGGATCCTTCAGAGGAGACAAGTTTAAGAGGTAGCGAGGCAATAGGCGAAGGAACTGGTGGAGAATCCTCCCAAGTAACCTGAAAACATATAGGCGAAATAATGAGTTTATGGAAAAATCTTAACAAGTGTTTGCATTGTTAAGTCACCGTTATAGGTGGAGTTTGTTAAAAAAAATCTTAACAAGTGCTTTCATTGATTAGTCACCGTTATAGGTGGAGTTTGTTAAAAATCTTAACAAGTGCTTTCGTTGTTAGGTCACCGTTATAGGTGGAGTTTGTTAAAAAATCTTAACAAGTGTTTTCATTGTTAAGTCACCGTTATAGGTGGAGTTTGTTAAAAATCTTAACAAGTGCTTTCGTTGTTAAGTCACCGTTATAGGTGGAGTTTGTTAAAAATCTTAACAAATGTTTGCATTGTTAAGTCACTGTTATAGGTGGAGTTCGTTAAAAAATCTTAACAAGTGTTTTCGTTGTTAAGTCACCGTTATAGGTGGAGTTTGTTAAAAATCTTAACAAGTGCTTTCGTTGTTAAGTCACCGTTATAGGTGGAGTTTCTTAAAAATCTTAACAAGTGCTTTCATTATTAAGTCACCATTATAGGAGGAGTTATTAAAAATCTTAACAAGTGTCTGCGTTGTTAAGTCACTGTTATAGGTGGAGTTTATTGAAAATCTTAACAAGTGCTTTCATTGTTAAGTCGCCATTATATGTGGAGTTTTTGGAAAATTCTTAACAAGTGTTTTCGTTGTTAAGTCACCAATAAGTGGAGTTTATGAAAAAAACTTAACAAATGTTTTCATCGATTAAGTCACCCATAAAGGTGGATTTTGAGAAGTTGAGAAATACAGAGAAATTAGAGAAGCACCTCAGCAGTAGCAAGAGCGAGAGGGGTAATCACCACGCGGTCCATAATGCCAGAAATCGTGGGAGTCGGGCTCATTACCTCGGCAGCCTCAACGGAGCCCTTGGGTGTAGAAGCCTCGAAGGAGGGAACACCTCCCTCGCCAGCATACGGAACTATGGCCAACATGGGTGCATCGTCAGAAGGAGATGTTGGACCTTCGAGAGATGCCCCAACTAGATCAGCTACTCCAACCTGGGCCTGCGAGGGGATAAGGCCGCTCAATGCGAAAGACGAAGAAAGGCTTGAAGAGAGCTACAAATGTTAAAAAATAAATGTTAGACAAAAGGAATAATTGCAAGGGGATAAGATACATAAATACACTTAGCTTACCCCCGTTATGGCACTAAAGAGAGGAACTGCAGTAATGGGTTTTGACAGAGCAGGAGGAAGGAGAATGTTGGCTATCAGTGATGCCACTTCCACCTGAAACACCCAACACATTAGAGTTGATATATAAACCAATAGGACAAATAAAAGATGCAAGTCTTGGAATGAAATCTACCCGTGGGGCACCCTCTTCCACCAGAATAAGGGGAAAAGAGACCTCCCTCTTCGAGGACAACTCGGAGGAAGCTGGAACAGTTACCTTGGGATGATTAGACATCTCCATAGCAACCACGAGGCATTTCTGTCCTGGTGGGAGGAGGAACGACGTGAATTAGTAAGGCTTATTAACAAAGACCGTGGAAGGGCGGCAGTGGCTGGAGGAGTACCCCAACGTCCCCCCACGAAATGACTCACTGGAGGGCTGGGGGTACTGGGAGGACTGTTCCTCACTTCTTCAACTCCCTGCACCAAAGATATCAGGCAATAAGTAAAAACGCTATGTTAAGAAAAGAATGAGAAATAAATAAGGCACATATACCTCAGACCCGGAAGGAGAACGAGAGGGTATAACCACTGGTGAAGACGGCGATGGACCGGGGGTAGAAGGAGCTGGTGATGAAGGTCGCTCAGATGTCTATTTCTTCTGGGGCTTAGTACCCAGCGTCTTCCTTCTTGAGCCCGTGGCACCACCACTTTCAGGCACCTTCTACCTTCTTCTTCTCTTTATTGAGGGCTCACTAGGATCCACCACTAGTTTGGGAAATGCATCTGAAGGAGGAATGGGCACTGCGCGCCTTTGGAATTCAGCATTTATTCGGGCAACTTCGGCCTCTACCCGCCTCCTCAGTTCTTCAGCTAGCTCTGGAGACATAAGAGGGGGAACGGAGGCAATTGGGAATGCCTCTAATGGAGTTTGCATTTGACCTTGGGACTTAGGGTTCTTAAACTTTGGCTTCTTGGCCTTCTTAGTAGGTGGTTGAGAAGGCCCTTCTCTCGTGGCAGCTTAGGCCGTGGGGACAGATGGTTTGGGGATCGCAGTGGCTTTTGCTTTGGGCGTAGCAACAGGGACCATGGGGAAGTATGGAGGAAGTTCCGTGGGAGGTGATTTGGGGGTCTGACTCAGAGGGAACTCAACTCTAAGAACGGAATTGCTTTTCAGGCCCAGTTCCAAGGCAGAAAAGAAATAACTAGGGGGTACACGGGATCGCCCCTGATGAATTCAGCAATCTGGGCCAGTTGCCTCGGCTAATACTTTATGGAAAATAGAGGGGTCAAGTCCCCTTTCCTAGTGATGCTGGGGATGGTGACTCCCCCAGCCAATAACAAACTCACTCCCCACGCAGCGGTCGAGGAGAATAGAGAACATGCCTCTCCAAAAGATACCTTGGGGTTAGATAACTAGAACACCGGGCAGGGATCCCCTTGATCGAAGCCGAACTGACGGTTGCATCGGTTGGGATTATAGTGTTCGCTAGTGTATCCCCACTCGATGTATGAGGGCAGGTATCCGGGCGAGAAAAGAAGCACAACGGCCAATGAGGGGTCTTCGGTAATGAGGTCTACAGTGGTTGGTTGGACCACTCTTGCCCCATGCTTGAAAAATTACAAGTATGGAGAAAAATATCCTCCCCATAAGGCCTCATTACGAAACTTTAAAAGTAATCAATAAAGGAGGCCAACTCCTTTCGGCTCTGCCTCTTATGGTAGACAAATGAGTGAGGGGGCAGGATTGTTTCCCCCGAGGGAGGACGGTTAGCTTAGCGGCCACGGCCGGGAAGCGTACATAAAGAAAACCCATCAAGAGAACGCAATTGGAAAAATTGGCTAGGTTGTAGCGACCCGGAGATCGCTCCATGTAAAAAAGAACCCTATCAAGCCATGTGTAGAGGGACCCCAAGGCGATAGCAGCCAGAGGGAGCTTGATACCCCGGGCCAATCGGAGAGATAAGTTAATAAGATCCCTCCGAGGCTGGTCATTGGGTTTTCCTATTAAAAAGAAGCAAGAAAGGATGACAAGAATATAAGCAGGAAGCTCTAACGATGTACCTTATCTAGGGGCGATCTCGGAGGAACTACCGTCCGAAGGGTCTTTGAAGAAGTAGTTGATGAGGGGAGTGAATGTGGCTTTGCTTGAAGTACCGATGCACCTTCGGCATATACGGTTCAGCTCCAAATGATCAGTAGTTTCTTGGGCATCCATGGATTCATTCGAATAGGGCTCATGACCTATTGCCTCAAGGCCTAAGAGTTCACACACGTCCTCCAACGTTATTGAAAATTCTTGCCATGCCGCGATGAACGTGTGAGTAGTAACATTCTAATGAGATACCATAATAGGAAGAGCAACATTCTTTTTGGAGAGAGTGAACTCGCCAAACCACTTGGCTCTATGAAGCCCAATCTTAGCAAGGGTATCAACGTGGGAGCTCTGTATATGAGAATTCCAAGCAGCAAAGTGACTAGGAGAGCCCCCAGGACTTTCAAAATTAATGTGGGACCATGGGAAGTCCCCTCGCTCAAGACGAAATCTGAGAGTCCCCTCGGGAGGTAGAAATCCCCATTCATCAGAACTCTCGTCTTTATCACCAACCGTAAGGGCATCATACTTGGCGTTAAAAATACAGCTCTTGCAAAACCCGACAAAGTCATCACCTTCGCCAAAAATGGGGGACTAGCGGTAGAAATGCAACTGTTCTTCACGAGCAGCGATCAATGAGGCAGCAGAAGGGGCGGCGACAACGGGGTGACAGGAGGAGCACTGGTGGCAGTAGTGGCAGGGATGCTTGACGAGGCCATTAGAAATAACAGAAGTATGAAAAAGTCTGGTAAAAGAAGAGTTGGAAACGAAGAGGGATGAGCACAACCGCGGATGGTGGTGCAAAAGATGAGAGGAGGGGGTGACTGAGAAAATAAGAAGGCAACAATGGAGGTTGCATAAGCTTTCTCTCTCTAAAGGAAGCGGGGAGTTTTGAAGAAGATAAAGAAGACGAAGATATAGAAGAGTTTTGAAATAAAAAAGAGACGTTTGAAAGGTTTCAAACTCGACAGTTGACGTTTCCCATGAGCGTACGTGTAAGGGCAGCCTATAACCATTTCAAACGAACACGTGGCACATCGGGAAGGGTCTCGACAGCTAAAAAGACGACGTTACATCAAGTACGAAGAGACATCTGGGGAATAGAAAGGGTTGCCTTCTTAACCATGTTTATGTTTTGGCGCCAAATTGGTGTCAGACTTATTTATCAACGACCAACGGACAATATGTTTCAACGATTCGGAAAAACCTTGTTTAAAGGGTGATTCAGTTACATCGAGGAGCATTTCTGCTTTTTCGAACACAGCGAAGCATCCTAAGGGAGAATTTTACTTACCAACCCAAACGAGTATTTGAGAAGGTTAGTAGGCCTTTCGGGAGAATTTCAAATAGTAAAGAAAGAATGGTTGAGGCTCAGTATGAGTAAAAAGTGGCGATGTCCCTTCGCCCAAGCCCCAATAAGTTATGGCGCTTTGGCTCAGGTACATCGGGGAGAATTTTACTTTTTCCAGGAGATTATAACACCGCAGTTCTAACGAACAGAGGGGGCTAGAATTTTTCACGCAGAGAGGGTTCATCGGATTGAGAAGTTTCGTGCGGACATTTCTTGTTGCAATAAATCTCTCCATGAAGGGGAAAATGTAGAAGGGGCTTGAAGGTAATACCGAAATTAGGGATAATTCCCTAATTGGCAATAGTGTTCGAGAATAAGCAACCGAAGCAGCTCAAGCGTGGTAACTCAGCGAGGCAGCTTGGCATGGCAACTCATACTTTAGTTTGTTGTATTAGTCATATCGTATTTCTGTTTATGTCGATTGAAAGCTATAACGGTTATAATGCTGTAACGAGAATAATAATGAGTTTTAGTGTGAGGTCAAACGGTACTCGCGAGAGACTAGGCTTGGCAGGGCCTGGGAGAGCTTTCATGCTCTATCGAATGACTTCGCTATGGGAACTTTCGAGGGACTTGGTTTGGAGGATTGAGAAGTGAGGCACCGTTGGGGCTTGTCCAAACCATCTTAGATACACCTGGTAAAAACACATAAGGACCTTGACCGTGGAACCTCGGGCTGAGTAGCTTGGAGTTCCATCGGGCGTTAAGTTGAGAACCAAACAACCCTCTACTTAATGTCACATCGATTGTAGGTGATGTCACTAGCCAGCTAAATAATGTCAGACACGCATTTAAGTAAACTGACCAAGCATAAATTATTCTGAAACTATCCCTTTAAGTTAGTGATTTTGATATCTCGAACAAGGTAATTGAATCATTTTTATTCCATATCATTTCCATTGACTATTTCTAACAATTTCCCCGAGTTTTGTGTATTTCTGATGGATTTTACAGGAATGTAGTGTAAGAAAAGAGAGAAAGAAATCGAAAGAAAGGAAAAGAAGAAAGGAAGAAAATAAAAAGGGCAAAAGAGTAAATTTATACCCAGAGTTCCAATTCGACGCCTAAAGGGAAGTTGAAGAGCTTGATTTCACAAGAGCATCGGAAGAAACGACACTCAAATCGGAGCTCGAGATCAAAAGTTATGGCCAGTCAAAGATGAAAGTAAAAAGTCAACATGGAAGAAAATCGGACCGATCCGGTAGATTTCGGACCGATCCGTAATGTCCCAATTCCAGTAGACCCCGGATGGATGCCGAACCGATCCGATGGGATCCGGGCCGATCCGGTAGAATAAAAATAGAACTGATCCGGTGGCTAAGAAACGAACCGAACCGAGGGCTATCCGGACCGGTCCGGTCGTGCGAAATCCTGGCATTAATTATGAAGATTATGAGGTGCATAGTTGGTAAAATCTTGCGCAGCAAGCAATTCTAGATGTCAAATTCGTGCTACTTGGTGCTATAAAAGACCAAGCCCTACCTCATTCCAAAGAGAGGGAGTCGAATTAGAGAGAGAAATTCAGAAATTAGGAAATCTTTAGTTCTCTTTGGTAGAAAATTTCATAAACCCTAGTTTGTAAGGTTAATCAAGAAGAATTTTTTTGGATTCAAGTTCTGTTGCTTTTCCTATTGCTGAATACAAGTATAAAAATTCCATTCTCTTATTTATTCTCTACTTTATTTACAATTCTAATCTCAATTGTTTTGCAAATTATTCGCAATGTTTGTTAGATCCATAATTCCATGTATGAATTTGTTTTCTAGAAAAATCATGTCTAGCTAAATTCTCAAGGGCTGGGGTACATGAATTCATTCTGAGGTGAATTACCCATGTAGGAAATAGAGGGTAAATTAAATATTAATCAAATCGTGTATATACATTATACGAACATAGCCGATCTTTTCATCTCTCTTGCCCTAGGTACTTGGGATGTTTAAGAAGACTATGCAAGTATAATTGTCTATTCACCGCTTTGTATTTACCTTTGATTGCATATGATGCGGGCTAGTTCCCTCATATATGTAATGCTTAGGATCTATAAAGACTGGATTTAGTCAAAATTTCAATTTGCAATTCTAGTATTCTATATGGTAATTCATTAAGGTTTGAGGGATTGTACCCCACCCTATTTTCTCTCAATTTCAAAACCAATTTCTTTACAATTCTTAGTGTTTTTGAGTACACCTTATTTCATCAACAATTGGAAATCATCATTCATCTTTTTATTTCTTTGGAGAAATCATTTTAAGGTTAAATAACTATTCCTATAAACTTGTCAATTTTTAATCCCTGTGGATACGATCCCGACTAGTCGGATTATTACTAACGCGATAGGCTTGCACTTGAGCCTAGAGAAAACGCCCTTTTGAGACAAATTCTAAGTCGCGTCAAGTTTTTGGCGCCGTTGCCGGGGATTCTCAATTGGTATAATTTAGGAAAGTGATTTTAATCCTAAGGTGATTTCCATAATAAAAAAAAATTCATCTCATCTCTTATGCGCTTACATGCAGAATTCATCTTCCACCCAAGTTCACGAAAATCCTATTGCCGAAGCAAATTCTGAAAATTCTCACACCACTGATTCTCCTCATATTTGGGTTCCACCTCCTTCGCCTAATAATTCAATCACAAGCCGCTCATTGAGTCAAACACCAAGTGTGAATTCTGAATCTTTTGGGAGCAATATGTCGGTGCGCGGTAGTGTTGGTGTTGGTGTTGGTGAAGGAGAAGAGGAAATACCTTATCTTCCCATGAAAGATCTTTTATTTTCGGAGTGAACTGTTGCCCCTGGTTGCATTTTACTCCCGTATAATGCCGGTCAGTTCCATTTTAGAAATGGTATGATCCAAATTCTTCTCACATTTAACGAGATGGATTCGAAAAAACCATATCTCCATATTAGAGAGTTCGATGAAGCATGTGAGACGTTTGGTGATCAAGCTTGCCCACAAGTTGTTATCCGGTTAAAGCTTTTCCCTTTTTCCTTAAAGGATAAAGCCAAAACTTGGTTATGGTCGCTACCCCCGAATTCTGTGTTATCATGGAGAGATAAGCAAACCAAGTTTCTCTCCAAGTTCTTTCCACAACATAAAACCAATTCTATCAAAGCCCAAATACAAGCTTTTCGACAAAATGAGAATGAGTCTTTCGACAAGTGTTGGGAGAGATTTCAGGAGTTAGTTAGTGCTTGCCCACATCATGGATTCGAAAAACATCATCTGATTTCATTTTTCCATCAAGGCCTTACTTTAGCATCTAAACAACTTGTTCAGACAATGAGCGAAAGACCTTTTTGGGAGTTAGACTCGAGTGATGCTGAGGCTCATCTGAAATATGTAGCGGAGACTACTCAAGCATGGGATGTTTCAGACCCCAATAGTCAAAATAAAAATCGACAAGTGTCCAACTTTCCTGCTGCGTCCGGTATTTATCACTTGGACAAGGACACTTTGTTAGATCGTAAATTTGACCAATTGGAAAAGAATTTCATAGACATGATTGAAGTGCGCTTAAGAGAAGTAGCTGGACCCGGGCAAGCCGGAAAGGAGAAAGTGTGTGCCATTTGTGCTGCTGGTCATTCTGCTAAAGGATGTCCTACTATCCCTGCATACAAGGCAATGTACACTGAACAAGTTGAGGAAATAGGGGGGTTTCACAAAAATTTTAATGCACAGCAAGGGAATGCATACAATCAATCTTGGAGGAATCATCCTGGTTTCCACTATGGACAACCACAAGGGGGGATGGCTCCTAACCCACATGTGACTGTACCACCACCACCCCCTCACTTTCAGCAAGTAAACTTGTACTTGCCGTTTCTCGATGCTATTCAACAAATTCTAGCATATGCCAAGGTAATCAAAGATCTTTTGACTATCAAACGATGGCTCAAGGTGAAGAAGAATGTTTTCTTGGCACAAAATGTGAGCTCGGTCCTTCTTAACGATCTTCCACCAAAATTCAAGGATCCCGGTGCACCTACAATTTCGTGTGTCATAGGAGAGAATAGAGTGGAAAAAGCATTGCTTGACTTAGGTGCGAGTGTGAACATCATTCCATACGCTATCTATAAGCAGCTTGATTTAGGTGATCTAAAACCTACCCGAATCACTCTATAGTTAGCTGATCGAACAGTGAAAGTGCCTCGTGGGGTTGTGGAAGATGTGATAGTTCAAGTGGACACGTTCTATTTCCCTATTAATTTCATCATTTGGGACACTGAGCCTTCTCCCCATGCGAGAAATCATGTTCCAATAATATTGGGCCGTCCATTTTTAGCTACTGCTAATTCTTTGATCAATACAGGGAATGGCCAAATGCAACTCACTTTTGGAAACATGACTCTCGAGACCAATATTTTCAATGTCGCTAACCAAATGGGTGATGAGGATGAAATTCTTGAGCTAGATCTTATTGAAGAAGTGGTGGATGAGCACATCGAGAAGATCATAGGAGGAGATGCCCTAGAAGTTTATTTAGTGCAAGATGGTGAGAATAAGATCCTTATACTGAATTTGAGTGTGAAGTGGAAGAGTTGAAAATTTGGTTACAAGAAGAAGCGAGTTTTGAGAATTTAAGAGATGTTGACTGGATTTCTAAATTTGAAGAATTACCTCCAAGGGAGGCACCATGATTCCCTCTGAAAATAGATTTCCTAGTCTTGAGTTAAAGAAACTACCCTCTCATGTCAAATGTGCTTTTCTGGGAGATAATGATACATTCCCTGTTGTTGTTTCTTCCAGTTTAAAAAAAGAGCAAGAGGGTATGTTGTTGGATGTGTTACGGAAGCATAGAAGTACGTTTGGTTGTACTATAGCAGATTTGAAAGGTATAAGTCCATTGATTTGTACCCATAAAATCCATCTTGAGGAGGAGGTGAATCCCTCGCGTGAGATGCAAAGGCGATTAAGCCCAACCATGAAAGATGTAGTTCGAGCGAAAATCCTCAAATTGCTGGATGCTGGGATTATTTATCCCATTTCTGATAGCAAATGGGTGAGCCCAATTCAGGTCGTTCCAAAAAAATCGGGTATGACCGTGGTTGAAAACCCTAAGGGAGAATTAATACCTCAACGCACCACCATCGGGTGGCGTGTTTGCATTGACTATCGAAAGCTCAATGTCGGAACCAAAAAATACCATTTTCCCTTGCCGTTCATCGATCAAGTGATTGAACGAGTAGCGGGCCATCCGTACTACTGTTTCCTAGATGGGTATTCTGGCTATAATCAGATTGAAGTGGATGTACTTGATCTAGAAAAGACGACTTTTACATGTCCGTTTGGTACGTTTGCCTACAAACGTATGCCATTTGGGCTATGTAATGCGCCAGCGACTTTTCAAAGTTTCATGCTAAGTCTCTTTAGCGACATGATAGAAAAAGGTCTTGAGGTGTTCATGGACAATTTCAGCGTTTTTGGTCCATCTTTCGACCCATGTTTAGCTAATCTTGAAAAAGTTATATTCCGGTGTGTGGAAAAAGACTTAGTCCTCAATTGGGAAAAATGCCATTTTATGGTCACCGAGGGCGTAGTTTTAGGCCACATAGTCTCATTTAGGGGAATTGAAGTTGATCGAGCAAAAATAGAAGTAATAGCTGAGTTACCCCCGCCAAAATCGCTTAAAGATGTGAGGTCCTTTCTAGGCCATGGTTGATTTTATAGGAGATTTATCAAATATTTTAGCTCCATCGCTAGACCTTTGAGTAATCTTCTCATGAAGGATGATAATACGCAAATATTGTGTATTTCATCCTCCGAACTTACGCATTTTAGCCCCCTCGGGTGCCTTAATCTCTATATTTAAGCCCGTTAACCATACAACCTCGATTTATATTGATAACATGCTATATGAGGTATAATTGGGCTTTTGTAGGTATTTAGGTACTAAGTATGGAGTTCGGATGCATTCCGATGAAATTCCGTACGCAATCGCACGTTCAAGGGCATTTTAGTCTTTTCACAGCTTGGGTACCTAGCCTGACATCTCACGGAAGTTGTATCCCTCCTCACTAGCTTTGCGTGGCCGCGAACAGTGCACGATTCCGATTCATAACGAAGAAGTTACGGCGATTTCAGCGGAGGAAAAACAAGGAAAGCAAAAGAGGAGAAGAGAAGGAGAAGGGGAGAATGCAGTGTGCTGCTGCCTGGCCAGTACCTGCTTGATCGATCGACGCTTTGGTCGATCGATCGACTATTCTAAATTGACTAATTTTGGCCTTGATCGATCGATCGACCAAAGGGGTCGATCGATCGATCCCCTGTTTTTCAGCAGATATTTTGCATTTCTTTTATTTTCTAATTTAATTCCCACTTGGTATATAAGACAATTTTGATGTAATAAACAGAGGGGAACGTTTTTAGAGAGTTTTAGAAGATAGAATAGTTAGGTTTGGATGATTTGCTTGGTTCTTCTTCATTTCCTCTTGGATTGACACACTTTTGGGCTTGAATGTTAACTATTCATCATCCTCTCCATTAATATAGTTTGTATTTCTTCATTTCTTGCTTTCTAGTTAATTTACAAGCTTTCTAATTTAGGTTTACATGCTTTGATTACTTGCTTTGTAGTGTAATTTTACCGCATTTATTTACCGTTTTCCATTTACCACGTTTTTAACATGCTTTCTAGGTAATTTAAATTAGGTTGTGCTTGAATTGAACTCACTCGAGTTGACGCGTTGCTTTGCTTTGGTGATGGTGTTTACGGGTCTATTTCGGGTGCATTGACCTAGTTATTATGCCTATGGGATTTGACGGGGCATATCATGTATGTCTCGTGCTTACGATCTTGCGTGCATAATTTCCGGGGTATTTGTTGACGCCAAAATCTTATTAGGCTTTTATGATGATTTAGGGCGTAACAATCCTTGATTTAATTAACTGCCGAAACGAGACGCATGTGTAATAACTCGTCGACCCATGTAACCATTTTATACTAATTAACTCGGGTGAGGGATATTCGACGCAACCTATAGTTCTACTCGCTTTCTTAATCTAGTTTCAATACCATTGCCTAGCTTACTATTTCCCTTTTATGCATCTTTTCCTTTTAGTTTGTAACCATCTTTTACACTTTTATTTCGGAGTATTAAATCACTTAAATTCTAGAAACTTGTCCCTGTGGATTCTCGATACCCGACTTACCGCTATACTCACCCGTTGAGTGTAGTCGTAGTTTAGGTTTTTGTATAGTTCAGGTGAGCCGAACATAAAACGACTGGCGCGTAGGTGACGCTCGCACCGCGGCGAAACCCTGCCTATCAAAGGACACTCCATTTGAATGGAATAAAGCATGCCAAGAAGCTTTTGATAAACTTAAAAGCATGCTAATTTCTGCTCCTATCATGCAAGCTCCTGACAGGTCACTCCCATTTGAGCTTATGTGTGATGCAAGTGATTACGCGATTAGGGCTGTCCTTGGACAAAGAAAAGATAAGAAAGCTCATGTTATTTACTATGCTAGTAGGACATTATCTGGCCCTCAGCTTAACTACTCTACCACAGAGAAAGAATTACTAGCAGTCGTTTTTGCTCTCGATAAATTCCGCTCTTACATTATTGGATCGCCCATCATTTGCTTCACTGATTACTCAGCCCTCAAATATATTTTGACCAAGAAATATGCAAAACCACGTCTAATAAGGTGGATCATACTCTTACAGGAGTTTAATCTCTCGATTCAAGATAAGAAAGGAGTAGAAAATGTCATTGCTGACCATTTGTCATGCCTCTCGTCCGACGTACCTATTGATCCCATTCCCATAGACGAGTATTTTTCGGATGAAAATCTATTCGCTACTTCTTCTCTCCCCTGGTATGCGGATATAGTCAATTACCTTGTCACTGGAGTTATTCCCTCCAATTGGAGTTCGCAAGAGAGAAGAAAGTTCATTACTTGGTCACGCATGTTCTTTTACGATGATCCATATTTGTTTAAGTATTGTGCTGATCAAATCATCCGAAAATGTGTACCTGATGAAGAAATCGAAGGGGTAATACGATTTTTTCATACGAAAGCATGTGGAGGTCATTTTTCCAAAAACAAAATTATTGCGAAAATCCTTCAAAGCGGTCTCTACTGGCCCACAATCTATCGAGATGTGAATACTTTTTGCAAATCATGCGATAGATGCCAAAGAATGGGAGCTATTACTCGCCGTGACATGATGCCATTGATCCCAATACTAGTTTTGGAGTTGTTTGATTTCTGGGGTATTGTCTTCATGGGGCCCCTTTCCCCCTTCTTTTGGTTTTCTATACATCCTCGTCGCTGTAGACTACGTCTCAAAATGGGTAGAGGCCATAGCTACAAGGACAAATGACAGTAAGGTAGTGATAAAATTCATTCAAGAAAACATACTTTCTCGATTCGGAGTGCCTAAGGCTATAATTAGTGATAATGGTACCCAATTTTGCAATAGGGCGATGGAGAAGCTAATGCGAAAGTATGGAGTTGTCCACAAAGTTGGAATAACTTACCACCCTCAATCGTATGGCCAGGCCGAGCTTGCCAATAGGGAAATCAAAAATATCTTGGAAAAGACAGTCGAACCTAATAGGAAAGACTAGTCTCTCAGGTTGAATAATGCGCTCTGGGCGTATAGAACTGCATACAAGAATCCCCTTGGGATGTCCCCATTTCATTTTGTATATGGCAAGCCTTGTCATCTTCCAGTTGAAATTGAACACAAAGCGTATTGGGCTATCAAAAGGGTGAACTTTAACATGGAAAAAGCCAGTGAAACACGTAAACTTTAGTTGAACGAGTTGGAAGAAATACGCAATGATGCTTATGAAAGTGCTAAAATCTCCAAAGAACGAATGAAATGAGCTCACGATAGAATCATTCGACGGAAGGAATTTCATTCGGGACAAAAAGTACTTCTCTACAACTCGAGGTTGCACTTGTTTCTTGGAAAATTGTGGTCACGATGGTCAGGTCCATTCATTGTGATGGAAGTATTTCCCCATGGAGCTGTTGGATTAGAGGATAAAACAGGGGGAAACAAATTCAAGGTCAATGGGTATCATCTCAAGTCATATTTGGAAATGGTCGTCATGGAAGCCGACACAATCTGGTTGTCGAACCCCATTTATGGGGATCGACTGAAAAGGAAAGGTGAGGTCGTCGCACCCCCGACGTGTATGGGGTGAAGGTTGTGTATAATAGTCTTAGGATGTTAGGAATCGTAAATATATGTTATGACCGGAGTAGGGAATCGAATACATGACTTGGGGGTGTTTTAGGTTTCGGTGAGCATTGCATGAGTTTTGAGGTTCAATTAAAGTAAAGGAAGCATTGGAATGGAGAAATCAACTTAACAGTGAGATGGAAAGACAATCAGGGAAGTTCTGGAAATTCAGCAGACCGGATCGGTCCGGCCCTGAATAAAAAGAACCGATCTGGTTCAATCGGATCGGTCTGATTTGAAACCGGATCGGTCCGGTAGTCTACAGTGTGCCCCTTCCCGAGGTTAAAACCTCTTCAATCCAAACCTTATTCATTCCCCCAATCCCTATCTCTTCCCAAAAATTTTGTCCACTCTAATTTCCCCCCATCCATTCCCCCCTATTTCATCATCCCAACTATAAATACCCACATAACCACCCCATTTTCTTCACACCCCCATCTCCTCTTTTCTCTCTCACATTCTGTCTAATACTTCCATACCCATGGCTGCTCCCCAGAAATATACTTCCATTGAAGTCATGCCCGACGGCAATGGCGAACATCGTTCGCGCCGTGAAGCAAATTGGTGTCATCGTTTCTTCGGTCCGCGAAGGAAAATCCACATCGAGCACCAAGTGCTTTAGGATCAGCTGCCTAATTCTATCACAGGCATGTTCATGTCACGAGGCTGGTGCAGATTTTTCAATGAACCATACGAGGCTGTTTGGGAGAATAAAGTGCGGCAGTTTTATGGAACGCTCGTACGCACCGCTGATTTTCAATCTTAAGCCTTTGTAGACTCGACTCCGATACCGTTCTCACTTGAAATTCTGGCCCAGAAACTCGAGTCTAAAGGTGTGGTCACTCCAGCCCAATTTGCGTATCCTAGTCCTAATCCCATTCTGACCAAAGTTGTTTGCATATCTCGCATCGCGTCGGGCGCGGTTTGGAATACCGAGACCTTTCCTGTTGGTCGGTTATCTAACAAGGCACGCATCACTTTTCACATCGTTTGTGCCAACATTTTGCAAACTTCAAATGATTCGGCTATGCGCCCACGTCAAGCTACTATGATGTATCATCTGTTTGACCATGCAACTGTTATCAATTTGGCCCGCACGTTTTATAATGATATCATCTTCGCGGCGTACGACAAAAAGGGTAGGGCTCCTCTTCCTTATGGCCGTCTCATTACCTACTTTCTTAAGGATGCAGGAATTGTTCCACCGCAAGATCTTATCAACTTGCCCAAGCCATTAGGACAAGAATCCCGCACTCGAAGTGAAAAGCAAATCCAGCTAATCAGTGCGATGCGAGGAGGTGAATCGAGTGATGAGGAAACTGACGCGAAGAGGACGTTACTGATGAAGATGTTGAAATGGAAGAAGGTGAGGAGGAATAATATGATGAAACTGCCGATTCGGATTATGTCCCGGTGGGTACGGGATTGACTGAGCGCGTTGTTTCTCTTGAGACGCGTTTGGACGAGTTTATGACATCATACGAGAGGGACATGAATTTGGTGCTACGTATGCAGGCTGATTTATACCGTCTCCAGTCAGGACCCGATGCCCCCCTTCCTCCCTATTACTATAATCCCTATGACCCTGCTTCTCCCGGAACTTCCCACCCACCACCCGCCCCTTAGGCAGCCCCGATCCTCCGGTTATCTTATATTAGTTATGTTTGTTATCCTTTTCTTCCACAGTTGTGTTGTAATATACAGTTTTTGAATGGTATTTGCTTGTTTTATTTATCGCACTACTTATGTTGTCTTCTTTATCTCTCTCGTCCATTTGATTGAGGACAATGCTAATCACTAAGTTAGGGGGGATGACAAGTGCGTATTCATAAAACTTCGCATATATGTATATAAAAATAAATCAAAAATATTTTTCTTCAAAATAAATAAAAATTGGAATTTAAATTTTTCAAAAATATCACCTTTATTCTATTTAAAGTCTCAAATTGTAAAAGTTAATTGCATAAAGCAAAATTGACCGAAGATGGAAATTTAAAGAAAATTGACGACTTAACGAATAAGTGTGGAGATTGATCAAACCCGGTGAAAATTCGAGCCTTTCAATTTTTTTATGAGTTTTTAAATCAATCCGAGTTTATGATTAACTCAAAGTTCTTTTCAGCGTTTTAATAAGTCGTTGATGATCTCAATCCTTTGTTGTGATCAGTTATGGGAAATGTGTGAAATGTTATCTCGAAATTCGTGCTAAATATATCTCTAAACTTAATTAATCTCGAGATAAATATGGTAATGTGATTAGCAATTTGGACAATGAAGTAGGCCCTCTTTTGTTTAACTCAAAAAGTATTAGCCAGAAAAAGTTATCCCTTTGTAACCCAATTTGAGCCTAATATAATATTTCCCTTTTGTTTGATATCCCGAAAAACCCAAATAGCCCGGAATTGTGAAAATTGAGAAAAATCATCAAGTAAGTCCAAATTGTGCAATAAAAAGGGGCAAGAGAAAAACAGAAAAAAGAGAAAAAGAAAGAGAAAAATGATCAAATGCCCAAAAAAGCACTAATGGACGTCATAATGACAGTTTCCAATTCCGAACATTCCGTCTATTCCCAATTTTACCCTTTATACTTTATAACACGAAAAGTCCTAACTGAGTTCGAATGGCGAAATTAATTACTGCATGGAGAGCTAAGACATAAAAAGATAATATGGGAGATTAAAATGGTGTGATTAAGAGATGATGTTTCCCGTTTCCTAATAACTGTATTATGATGATGAGATCTTTTCACCATATATTTCCTTCTTTTCAATTTTGTATGCGTAAAATTGTGTCCATTATATTTACTCTTTATATCATGCATACCGAGAGAAAACAACTACAATCCGAGTGATTCGTTTGTGAGTGTATCCGTAAGAATTTGAATCAAAACGAATTTTCGGAAAGTAACGTAATGCTCAATCGGTGGAAATTTGAGGGAAATTTTGGCTTTGCACACACACACTATGGTTTGAGACATTTGAATATGAATTTGTGGTGATTATTTTTCGAAAAGTTTAAATTATACAATTTTTAAGTATTTTGATATTTATTTGAGTCAATAAAGAATTTTGTGGGTATATTCACTGCAAACCCTCACGAGACAAAACTCGTCCTACTAGGGTAACCTAGGGGTTTAAAGGCTTGTTGCATATGCTCAATGCAATCGCATGCCTGCGAAAGTGGAATTTTAAAGGAATTCTAAAAAATAGAACTTTGGGTAGCATCATTTACATTGCCCGGGATGTGCAAAGTCCTAAGTTAGGGGGATTTAACCAAGCATAAATTCTTCTGAATTTAGCCCTTTAAGTTAGTGATTTTGATATCTCGAACAAGGTAATTGAATCATTTTTATTCCATATCATTGCCATTGACTATTTCTAACAATTTCCCCGAGTTTCGTGTATTTCTGATGGATTTTCCAGGAATGTAGTGCAAGAAAAGAGAGAAAGAAACCGAAAGAAAGTAAAAGGGCAAAAGCATAAATTTATACCCAGAGTTCCAATACGATGCCTAAAGGGAAGTTGAAGAGCTTGATTTCACAAGAGCATCGGAAGAAATGACACTCAAATCGGAGCTCGAGATCAAAAGTTATGGCCAGTCAAAGATGAAAGGAAAAAGTCAACATGGAAGAAAATCGGACCGATCCGAAATGTCCCAATTCCAGTAGACCCCGGATAGATGACGAACCGACCCGGTGGGATTCGAACCGATCCGGTAGAATAAAAAAAGAACCGATCCAGTGTCTAAGAAACGAACCGAACCGAGGGCTATCCGGACCGGTCCGGTCGTGCGAAATCCTGGCATTAATTATGAAGATTATGAGGTGCATAGCTGGTAAAATCTTGCGTAGCAAGCGATTCTAACTGTCAAATTCGTGCTACTTGGTGCTATAAAAGACCAAGCCCTACCTCATTCAAAAGAGAGGGAGTCGAATTAGAGAGAGAAATTCAGAAATTAGGAAATCTTTAGTTTTCTTTTGTAGAAAATTTCATAAACCCTAGTTTGTAAGGTTAATCAAGAAGAAGTTTTTTGGATTCAAGTTCTGTTGCTTTTCCTGTTGCTGAATACAAGTATAAAAATTCCATTCTTTTATTTATTCTCTACTTTATTTACAATTCTAATCTCAATTGTTTTTCAAATTATTCGTAATGTTTGTTAGATCCATAATTCCATGTATGAATTTTTTTTCTAGAAAAATCATGTCCAGCTAAATTCTCAAGGGCTGGGGTACATGAATTCATTCTGAGGTGAATTACCCATGTAGGAAATAGAGGGTAAATTAAATATTGATCAAATCGTGTATGGACATTATACGAACATAGCCGATCTTTTAATCTCTCTTGCTCTAGGTACTTGGGATGTTTAAGAAGACTATGCAAGTATAATTGTCTATTCACCGCTTTGTATTTACCTTTGATTACATATGATGCGGGCTAGTTCCCTCATATATGTAATGCTTAGGATCTATAAAGACTGGATTTAGTCAAAATTTCAATTTGCAATTCTAGTATTCTATATGGTAATTCATTAAGGTTTGAGGGATTGTACCCCACCCTATTTTCTCTCAATTTCAAAACCAATTTCTTTACAATTCTTAGTGTTTTTTAGTACACCTTATTTCATCAACAATTGGAAATCATCATTCATCTTTTTATTTCTTTGGAGAAATCATTTTAAGGTTAAATAACTATTCCTATAAACTTGTCAATTTTTAATCCCTGTGGATACGATCCCGACTTGTCGGATTATTACTAACGTGATAGACTTGCACTTGAGCCTAGAGAAAATGCACTTTTGAGACAAATTCTAAGTCGCGTCATAAACCACTGTGGTATTTGGGGCTGTCAGGTAGTTGGTGAGCCACCTCTGCGACAACAGCCCCCTGACACACTGTGGTTGGGCAAAAGGCATGTCTTGGCATTTAATGTTTATGACGTGGAGACAACTAGTGCATCAGACATTTAATGTTGTGACATAAAGTATCAGGGATGTCTTTCACAATCTTTAATGATTGAGTTGCCTCGGGGGTGGTGTGGTGGGTATTTAAGGTCCCCAACCACCTTTGAGGAAGGCAGAGAGGATCTTTAGAGAGTTCAGAAGTTATTGTGAGAGAGGATATACATCAGAGAGAGAGAGAGTTAATGCAAACCAGAGAGTTTACTCACTCACCATTGTTATTTATTACGAAGCTTTTAATACTTAACAGAGATTCTTGAGAGTGTTTGGTGTGTTTCTACCTGCCTACCAAGGTGTATTTAGGGTGCTTACTTCTCTCTCCCTTTAGCTAAGTTACTTCTAAATTTCATTACTATTTCCTGATTTAGACACGAGAGCTTTGTGAGTTTAAACTGAGTCTTATCTTCATTGGGTTTGTATTTGTATGTCCTATCATTAAAAGAAATTACGCATGTCATTCCAAATGACTTGACGCTCTATTTGGAGCTTGTGAGGTTGTCCAAAGAAACGTTCACACCACCTTTTCTCTTAAAGGGAGTAGTAGCCAGTGGCTCCATCGCCGAGAATTTGGGTGGAATCGTATTTTTGAGGAAGTGGTTAGTTGTCCATGGTAACAGGAGGGAGTAGAAGTTTTGGACATAAATGGAGAGAGGGAAAGAGAGTGAGTTGAGGTGGGGAAAATGGGGTGGGGAAGGTGTAGTTTTATAGGCGGGTAGGGGAGAGGGTAGGGTAGATTTTGGAGGGAAAGGGGGAGGTATTTGGGAGGGAAAAGGGTGTTGGGAAGGGTGGGGGATGAAATGGGAGGGAAGGAATTAGACTGGGGAAAATGGGGGTGAACCTTGGGAATATAAGGAGTTACATAAACTGGATCGGTCTGGTTACCAGGACCGGATAGATTCGACCCCCCCTTTTTTTATTTCGATTTTTCCCAAACCGGACCGATCTGGGTGCCCAGGGAGGGATCGATCTGGTGCCCAGGTCAGTTCTAGTTCTTCTGTTAGATGGTCTACTCCTCTCTCAAGACTTTCGGTTGCTCCTACAAATAGTCCTAAACATGTTTGACTCGATTACCCCTCACCTCAATACTGTGGCTCTAAATGTTCACCTCGTAAAGCGTGCTGGTGCTCTAATTCCTCTCCTTTTGTGATGTGATCCTATGGACTCTACTGTCCAAAACAAGAATTCACCCCATACACGTCGGGGTGCGATGACCTCTCAGTTCGAGCTCACTCTACCCCGTAAACGGGGTTCGACAACCAAATGGTGTCAATCTCTTCTACGCACGCCTCAACATACGACTTTAGGTACTGTCCATTGACTTTGAACATGTTCCCTCCTTATGGATCTTCCAATTCTACTGCTGCGTGGGGGAGTATGCTTTTACAACGAATGTATTAGTCCATCGAGATCGCAATTTACCCGAAAATAGATGAAGCCGAGAGTTATAGAGGAGTACCTTTTGTCCCGATTAAAACTCTTTTCGTCGAATAATCTTATCATGTGCGAGTTTCATCCGGGATTTTGAAATCTGTATTCTCATACGCATCATTGTGTATATCCTCTAACTCATTTAGTTGAAGCTTGCGAGCTTCATCGGCTTTATCCATACATATTAATTTACCCTCTTAATTGCCCAATACGCTTTGTACTCCAATTCAACGGGAAGATGGCAAGGTTTTCCATACACAAAGAGGAATGGGGACATTTCGAGTGGGTTCTTGTATAGGGTATGGTAGGCCCATAGAAAATTGTTCAATCGAAGGGACCAATCTTTCCGATCAGGATTGACGGTCTTCTCTAGCATGTGTTTGATTTCAAAATTTGCCAACTCGGCCAGCCCATTCGTTTGTGGGTGATAGATCGTTCCAACCTTGTGAATGACACCATAAATTTTCAAAATTTTTTCAAACGGATTTCTACAAAAGTGCGTTCTGTTATCACTGATTACTGATTTAGGTTCACCGAAGCGAGAAAGTATGTGTTCGTGCAAGAACTTTATCACCACTTTATTGTCATTAGTCTTGGTAGCTATAACTTCCACCCACTTAGAAACATAGTCTACCGTGAATAGGATGTATGGGTACCCAAAGGATGGGGGACAAGAGCCCGTGAAGTCAATACCCCAGCAATCGAAAACCTCAATGATGAGAATCGGGGTTAATGGAATCATGCCACATCGGGTAATCGCCCCCATCTGTTGACACTTGTCATAAGATTTGCAATAATTGTTGACATCCTGGAACATTGTGGGCCAGTACAAACTGATTTGGATAATTTTAGCGACTGTCTTTTTCACGGAAAAGTGGCCTCCATATGCTTCCGAATGACAGAATTGGATGACTTTTGAAATTTCATCATTCGGTATGCATCGTCGGATGATTTGGTCGGCGTAATATTTTAAAAGGAATTGATCATCATAGAAAAACATGCGCGACCAGGTGATGAACCTCCTCTTATCTTGCGGTGTCCAATCGGGAGGGACGGATCCCGTGACAAGATAGTTCACTATATCCACAAACTAGGGTAGAGAAGAGGTGGCAAAGAGTTACTCATCCGAAAAATACTCGTCTTTGGGTGTAGGATCACTAGGTACGTGGGAAGAAAGCCGTGATAAGTGATCGGCGACAATGTTTTCTACTCCTTTTTTATCTTTAATGGAGAGATTAAACTCTTGTAGGAGTAGGATCCACCTTATGAGGCACGACTTTGCGTCTTTCTTCGCAAGTAGATATTTTAAATCCGCGTGGTTGGTGAAATAAGTTATGGGGGAACTGATAAGATAGGACCAAAACTTGTCGAGAGCGAAGACTACCGCTAACAATTCCTTCTTCGTAGTGGATTAGTTGAGTTGTGGTTCGATAAGAGTCCGGCTAGCGTAGTAGATGGCATGAGCCTTGTTGTCGTTTCTTTGGCCTAAAACAACCCCTATCGCATAATCGCTAGCATCACACATAAGCTCGAATGGTAACGACCAATTCGGAGCTTGCATGATGGGAGCGGACACAAGCATGTGTTTCAATTTTTCAAAAGAACTTTGACATGCTTCCGTCCTCTCGAAAGGGGTGTCTTTCATAAGAAGGTTGCTTAAGGGTCTAGCGATGGCGTTAAAATCCTTAATGAACCTTCTATAAAACCACGCGTGGCCCAAGAAAGAGTGCACGTCCTTAAGCAATTTTAGTGGGGGTAGGTCGGCTATGACATTTATTTTTGATCTATCAACCTCGATCCCTTTGGATGACACGATATAGCCAAGAACTATACCCTCAGTTACCATGAAATGGCATTTCTCCCAATTCAGCACTAGGTTCTTTTCCACACATCGGGCTAGTTCTTTCTCAAGATTGGCTAGACATAAGTCAAAAGATGTGACAAAAATGCTAAAGTCGTCCATAAACACCTCTATCCCTCTCTCAACCATGTCACTGAATAAGCTCAACATGCACCTTTGAAAGGTTTCCGGTGCATTACACAAGCCGAATGGCATACGTTTGTAGGCAAACGTTCCAAAGGGGCAAGTGAAGGTTGTCTTCTCTTGATAAAGTACATCTACCTCAATCTGGTTATATTCGGAATAACCATATAGTAAGCAATAGTAAGGGTGGCCCGCTACTCTTTCAAGCACTTGATCGATAAATGGCAAGGGGAAATGGTCTTTCCTAGTTCCCGCATTAAGTTTCCGGTAATCAATGCAAACGCGCCACCCAGTGGTGGTACGTTGGGGAACTAAGTCTCCCTTGGCATTTTCAATCATAGTCATGCCTGACTTCTTCGGGATGACTTGAATGGGGCTCACCCACTTGCTATCCGAGATTAGGTAGATAATGCCGCCATCCAACAACTTTGTACTTTCAGTCCTCACCACATCTTTCATTATGGGTTTCAGCCGTCTTTACATTTCTCTCGAAGGATTAACATCCTCCTCGAGGTTAACCTTATGGGTGCAAATTAGAGTGCTTATCCCCTTTTGATTATTTATACACCAAACAAAAGCACTTTGGTGCTTCCTCAAAATTTTTAAAAGCCTACCCTCCTTCTCTTCATCTAAGCTAGAGGAGACAATAACAGGAAATGTCCCACCCTCTCCTAGGAAATAATATTTAATGTTGGAGGGTAGTTTCTTCAACTCGAGAGTCGGGAATATGTCGCTAGAGGTCACCATGTGCACCTCCCTCGGCGGTAGCTCTTCAAATTGAGAAACCCAATTAACATCTCTCGCATCCTTGTGTGACGCTTTTTTCATCGAGTAAGCCTCTCAACTCTTCTATGTTCCTCTCAAATTCGGTGTAAGCTCCCCCCCTCTTGTGACTAGACACTAGGCAAGCTTCTAAGGCATCTCTACAATAATTTTCCTGAAAGTGCTCTTCTACAATCTCATTAATTAAGCTCACTGCATGAAGATCATCTTCTTCCCCTGCTCGTTAGGCTATGTTGAAGATGTTTATTTCTAAAGTCATATTCCCAAGAGTGAGTTGCATCTGCCCATTTCGAGTATTGATCAATGCGTTAGCCTTAGCTAAGAATGGGCGTCCTAGGATTATGGGAACATGATTTTTTGAGGCGAAGGAGGGTTCTGTGTCCCAAATGACAAAATCTATCGGGAAGTAGAAAGTGTCCACTTGGGACTATCACATCCTCAACTATACCCCTCGGTATCTTTGCGGTCCGATAGGCTAACTGGAGAGTGATCCTTATGGGCTTAAGATCACCTAGATCAAGTTTCCTATAAATTGAATAGGGGAGGATATTGACGCTCGCCCCCAAGTCGAGTAATGCCTTTTCAAATTTATTCTCTCCAATGGTGTAGGAAATGGTGGGTGCACCCAGATCTTTATATTTAGGTGGGAGATCGTTAAGAAGAACTGAGCTCACGTTCTGTGCTAGGAACACATTTTTCTTTACCTTCATCCTCCTCGTGACAGTCAATAAGTCTTTTATGACTTTTGCATAGGCTGGAATTTTCCTTATTGCATCGAGGAAAGGTAAGTTAAATTTCACGTTCTTAAGGAGTAGCACTGCATCACTTATGGTCCCTTTATGGGAAGGAACCAATCTTTGAGGAAATGGCACAGCTGAGGGTGGCTTTACAACCACCTCTGGCTCACTAGTGTTTATTTTATCATTCTCGTTCAAGGAGATATCTTCAGCCTCTTTCATGCCGGGTAAATTCTCCTTGTCTTTCTAAGTGTTGTGTGGGGGAGGTGATAAATTAACAACTCTCCCACTATGAAGAGTGGTTACAGCTTGGCAATGCTCTTGTTGTTCTGTAAAGTTGGAGCTAACACTAGGTTGACCTTAGGGAGGTCTTTGGCCTTGGGAAAGAAATTTTCCCTTCTCTTGGATACTCAAGATGATTGTAACTTGGAGATATGCACATTCATGTCGGTGAACATGCGTTTAAATCTATCATTGTTTGCACTTCGAGAATTTATGAACTGGTTTATTGTATCCTCGAGGTTCCCCTGCTGTGGAGCTATATATGGAGCTAGAGGTGGTGGTGCTTATTGGTATTGAGGAGGTGGTGGAGGTGGGACAACCTGTGAATGTGGGTTCCTCGCAGCTTGTGGTTGTCCATAATTAAAACCAGGATGGTTTATCCACGAAGGGTTGTACGAATTCCCATAAGGGGCATTAAAATTTCCCTTGAATCCTCCTATAGCATCCACCTGCTCAGTGTGCATGGCCTTGTAGGAGGAAATCGTCAGGCATGATTTTGTGGAATGTCCCGCCTCAAAGATAGCACACACGTTTTCTTTCGAAACACGGCTGGATCCTGAGAGATCTCTCAACCGGCTATAAAACCACTCTTTTATATCTCTTTGAAACTAATCGAATCGGCGGTCTATTACGGTATTACTATCCAAATGGTATAGACCGGATGCAGTCGAAGAGATAGAAGTTTGTCTAGTTCTAGATTGGGTATTAGGATCAGATGTGTCCCATGCTTGAGTAGTCTCCGCGACATACTTAAGATGGGCCTAGGCATCGCAGGAGTTTAAATCCCCAAAAGGTCTTTCACACATTGTTTGCACAAGTTGTTTGGAAGCTACTGTCAACCCATTATGGAAGAAAGAGATCACTAGGTGTTTGTCAAAACCATGATGGGGGCATGCGCTTACTAACTCTTGAAAACGTTCCCAAGACCTGTCAAAAGACTCATTATCGTGTTATTGAAAACCTTGGATTTGAGTTTTGGCAGAGTTGGTCTTGTATTGTGGATAAAATTTTGAAATAAACATGGATTGCTTATCTCTCCCGGAAGTGACGGAGTTCGGGGGTAGAGACCATAGCCGGGTCTTGGCTTTATCCTTTAAGGAAAAAGGAAAAAGCTTTAGGCGAATGGTATCCTGCGTGCAAATTTGGTCATTAAATGTGTCGCACGCCTCTTCGAACTCACGGATATGTAGGTATGGTTTTTCTGAATCCATGCCATGAAACGTAGGGAGAATTTGTATCATCCCATTGTGAAAGTGGAACTGACTGACATTATACGGAAGTAAAATGCAACCAGGGGTGACAGTCTGCTCAGGAAAGAGTAAGTCTTTCATGGGACGATAGGGTAAATCTCCCTCTCCAGTACCAAAACTCGTTACATCAGACATTATGCTCGCGATATTTTTAAATGACTCGGTGTACTCATTCGGTGTCCGAGATGTGAAACTCGAGGATTGACTCAGGGTGTAACTACCAATCGAGTGCTCAGGAGTAGGAAGTGGAACCCAGAATTGTGGAACACGAGGTGTGTGGGGGCTTTCAGAGTTATACTCAACAATCGAGTTTTCTTGGATTCTGGTTGGAGTATTGTGAGGAGTTTGAGTATGTTCAGGATTTTGTATCAAAGGCTTTTGAGAGATGAAATAATTTTTTTTTTTGGATTTTTGGTAAAAGTTTTAGATTGACTCGATCAAACCTAAGTCTTACTAAAATTCCCCGGCAACGGCGCTAAAAACTTGACACGACCACAAATGTGTCTAGTGTGCGTGCTATGTAGGCTCAAGTGCAAGCCTGTCGTTCAAGTAATAATTCGATAAGTCGGGTATCGATCCCCAGGGAAACATGAAGAACGAAGTAGTAACGACGTTGGAAAAATGAGGGTAATCTTGCTTTGGCTCTAAAAAGAAGAAAAATGTGATTTGGATTGTGAAACAACTACAACTAGATGCAATTTTGAAATTAATCAACTAATGAGACTATGACTGAATAAAATGCAACTACACTAATTAAACGAAAAACTGATGACAATCAGACTAAAATTTTAACTATGAAATGAGAACGATAGGTCGGGTTACAATCCCCCACACCCTAGTACTTCACTTCGTAGGATACTAGCGTCAGAATTAGAATTTTTAGTACTCCCAAGTATTACACATATAAGGGATCGTAGCCCGCACAGTATGTAAGCAAGAGACGAGTAAAGCAGTGTCGCACTAACCAATACTCTTATCGCATTCTTAATCATCCCGGTTACCTAAGGCAAACGAGATCAAAAGTCCTACGACGGTTGCACCGATTATACAACACTATTCATCTAATATTTTAATTCAAACATCTATTTCTACTATCGTGAGTTACATCGGGTGGGGTTCGTGCACCCAACCCTTCAAAACTTAGCCGGTCATATTAAAAAAAGAAGAAAACATGCTCTTAATAAAACAAGACATTTTAACTAACAACTTAAAATTAAGAAGAATGAAATTATTAACTAATGAGTTAACTACAACAAGAATTAAAGCAAGAATTGGAACAAATGTACTTGGATTACAGAACTTGAATCAAAGCTAAATGACAAAACTAGTGTTCCGATTGTTCTTCCTTCAAAACTAACTTTAAGGCTTCTCTAAAAACGAATTAGAAGCTCCCTTAATGTCTGGGAGGAGTTAGAAATTTATACACTACGAAAAATACAAGAGTTGGAGTCATGCAAGACTCCAGCTTGGAGAAGATAATTCCAAATCTCGAACCCCAGATCGATCCGGTCAGGACATTTCGTATTGGTCTGGGTGATAACTGGATTGATCCATTTTTTATTTCATCCGTATTATTTCGCAAAGCAGGCCTTATGCAGAAAACTTTCGGGGCCGGATCGATCCGTTTTTTAGGAGGACCGAATCGGTCCTGTAGATGCAACCTTATCCAGTGAGTTCTGGTGCCCAGATCAATCCGTTTTTGTGCCATCTGGATTGGTCTGAATATTCTTCTCAAATTCTCTTCACCATATCTTCAAATTCTCATGATTATCTCACATCTTCGGGTCTTCATAACTTCTATTTCAGAACTCAGATTGGAACGCCGTTTCTTCCTACGCGTTCGTAAACTCGAGATCTTTGACTTTTATTTTGGTTCCTCAATCGGATTCCTGGTGGAAATTATGCTTTTTCCCTTTTGATTTGTCTTATTTCTTCTCTCTTGCTTCTTCCAATTTCTTTCTTTCTTTCTTTCATGTATTAAATACGTGTGAAATCAATAAGAAATACACTAAACTTGGGATACTTGTTAGAAGAAACCATTAGCAATTATATGAAATAAACCAACTCATTTTACATTGTCCGGGGTAATAAAAGCCTTTAAATTAAGGCGTAAATTTAGAAGAATTTATGCCTAATCAAAATGCTTACTCATAAGAGTTATTTCATTTTCAAGGTTTTCCAAATCACAGTTTTCAAGAGAGTTAGTGTCAAAATTTGAAGTTATCAATTTAGGCACTGGCAATTTAGAAGAAAACACAACATTTGAACTAGAGGCTTTATTAATCTGTCTGGTCAATTTGTTTTTTGAAGTCTAGTTCCAATTCTACAGTCCTCAGTTTACTGCTAAGTAATTAAGGAGTCATATTAGGTTCATTCATTTCTTTAATGGCATATCTTTTGTTGTCAAATTTTGATGGTAATGACGTAAGAATCTTTGAAACAATTTCCTTTCTACTGTAGGTTATACCATTAGCATGAAGTTTTGTTAAAATATCAGTTAACCTTATGTAGAAATCGTCAAAGGATTCATTATCATTCATAATGAGGGTGTTATATTGCTGGATGAGCATTTGAGTTTTTCCATCTTTGACACGTTCATCACCCTCATGAGCAATGACTAACGTGTCCCATGCCTCTTTTGAAATAGAAAATATGGATATTATTTTGAATTCATATTCGTTTATGGACACAAAAGTGGCATTCTTTCCTTTGTTATTATCTAGAGACAATTTTTCTCTTCCTTAGTAAATTCACTCAGAAGTTTACTAATTCTTATTGGATGAGTGGCTGAAGTAGGTTTAGTAGGATGTTCAAACCTTATTTTAATCATTTCCCAGACTTCATCACCAAGGGTTCCTTGAATGAAAGAAGTCATTCGTACATTCCAGTAAGAAAAATTGTTTCCATTAAAGAGTGGTGGTCTTGATAGGTTACCTAACTTCTCAAATCTTTCTTCCAAATTCAGAATTTTTTTTAGAAAGAAGTTTCAAAAATAATTTCTCAAGTTTCAGGATCACAAAAGATGTTGCTGCTCTGATACCAGTTGAAGAAAAGCTTTAATGCTCAAAGCTTGTTTACAATGTTAATAACAAAATTTTATAAATTGTGTAAACTCCAAATACATGTTTTGGGCAAAACTCTTTTCAAAAAACACAAGATTTGTTACAAAAACTTTCTAAATGTATGGTTTATATTTGATAGTTGATTACCTTTCTTTTTAAATTTTAAGGAACATCTACTGTAGTAACTATGCAGTCCCAATCATAACAACAGTTAAGAATATTCAAAGAAATAGTCACAGGAATTTTTAATGTGGTAAAACCCTTAATCAAGGCAAACATCCACAGTGCCCTCTACGGCACAAAGCAAAAATTCACTAGAATAACTAATTAAGTTACAACACTTAAGAAAACCACAAAGATCCTAACCTAAGTTCATAATATACCTACTTGAGATTCTCCACTCCAAAGGTAATCTGTATTGGAATGATCTGTTCTTACTACTTCTTTGCTTTTTCCTTGATTTCCTTCTCTTTGAATTCTGATTCTAGTAACTCTTTCAAAATCCAAGATTCTCACACAGAACCACAGTGTCTAAGTGTTCGTGTGAGATAGTGTTTGTGATGTGCTACTACATGCAAACATGCTACTTATCCTCTCAAAATTATACAAACATGCCTAACAAATTACAATAATTCTAAAATGATTAGGTTATTTCCAAATCAAGACTTCTTGATCTTTCTATAAATCCAAAGATCTCAAGGATACTTTGCTGAGAAGACGGTCAAGGTCTTAAACAATTCCAGTATTTTGAAAATATTTTTGAAATTATAAACCTACAATTGAGATCTAAACTAGACTAGAAGTCTATTTTGTTAAAACAGATTCAGACTTAACATGCAGAGGCTGATTCAACATATTTTGACATAAAACTTCTTTTCTCAGATCTATGGTTTTGCTTTTAAAACTTTAACTAAAGTTCTTTGTGTTCTTTTTATTTTTGTACTCACGTATTTCATAAAACATGAAATAGAAAACCAAAAACACAAACAACTCACTAGATCTCAAAATATTTTGAGACTTAAAAGTTTCTATTTCAAAATTTATTGAAACGGAGTGGATCTATAATACCAGATGCAAAAAGGAGAAAATGAAAACAAATCGTGTGATGTTCTCTTTTTAGAAAAACTCAGTTTAAACAATGAAACTTAAGTTTCTCTTAGAGATGAGTTATGAGAGAACCAAGAACTTGAAGAGGTCTTTAAACGAAGAATAAAATCAACACCAAAAACACAGAAACCCTAAAAATATCTAATTCTTAAGAATAGGTTTTCTGGAGTATGAAACTTTGAGGTTTGTTAGTGTTTGGTTTGGGAGATATCACACAGAGGTTGAACTACGAAATACCTAGGGTTTCTTCTTTCTTTTCTCTCTCTTTTCTTTCCCTCACTTCTCCCTTCTATCTTTTCTTTCTCCAATTTCTATACTCTCTCTTTTCTCTCAAGTTTAACGAAATGGCAAAAGTCTGTAATGGCTAAGGCTTGGGTCCTATTTATATTAAAAAAATAAGGATCTAGAACGTCTAAATCAATCCTATGGCTGGGATTGAATGTTGACCATTTAACTTATAATCCAACGGTTCACCACAAGCGGTTGGTTAAACGATTGTTGATTGGTTTACACTGGTTTCACTAGGATTGACTCTCAACATATGCAAATCGTTGATAAGGTTGATCTTAGAGCTGAGATGACATAAACAAGTTTGTGTCTTAGAGAAAACACAATCTAAGTCGACAAGAATACAACAAGTGTACGAACAGGATGAAAACAAAATGCGTGTTGAGAAGTAATTACAAATTCTACCCTCAATTCTCTAGCGTTTTTGTATTCTACCCAGGCAAACAATTAGCAAAGAAAATAACTTTCTGTAATCCAAATTTCACCCACAAAACGTTTAAAACATGTTTTAATTAATTAAAAAATTATTTGAAAATTATTTAAAATGATTTAAAAATGTTGTAAAAGAATTAAATTGATTTTAAAAGGACTTGAAGTGTTTTAAAAGGTCACTAATGCAAATAGAAATGAAATATTATGTATTGCAAGTGTCCTATAGTGGTTATAAGATATAAATCACTTCCATTTATGTTGATCTTGAGGATTTTCTTGGACACGATTTCTTCATTGTTCTTGAACCTTTGAGGAGATGGAGTTCTCAAAAAATCCAACCTATTTTGTCTAGATATCCAAACTAGTTGAAACTCCTATATATGTAGACTCAAGTAAGTCAATATATAGTGTATTCTCAACCATCATCTCCATCAGATGATTCCTCAGCGTTATCATCATCATCATTAACGTCCTCATCCTCATCTACAGTTAAAGGCAGAATATGAGCATGTGATATTGTATCCAATGGAGGAGGAACCTCAGGAGAAAAGTCTAGAATGAGTTATAATCTCCTTAAATACTCAACAATAATGGCAACTTCAGTACGGATACTCTGATCCTGGTTATCAAAACCCTCTAAACACAAATATTGACTAGACATCTCATCATAAACCATCCTAAACTGATCTCTCAAAAAAGAAAACTAAGAAGTATTCCAGGTATGATAACTCTGGAATCCTCATGGCTCTGGAGAAGGCTTGGGTGCTAGATCATGTATTGGAACGAGATCATTTGGATCAATTGGTTGTCTGGTCAGGCGATGAGCGGTCTATCCCACAAATAGGGAAGACCACGTACTCGATATAACACTCATGATACGTGCATCCACATCAGTCACCAAACTAGTAAATCTTAAGGAATGGAGTTAGATGGTAATCAGTCTCCCGTAGGGTAAAGCAGTATCAGTCGAGTTTGTGCATGCTCTTCGTATAGTATAAATAATGAGTTCAGGGTAGTCAATAACCTAACGATATGCTAAGGCATAAATAAACCTACCACGATGATATGATAAATCATCGTTGCGATAATGCGGTATTAGGTTGTAAAGAACCAAAAAATGTAGTATGGAATAGTGTCAATCCATCTCTGACTAGAGAAATAATGGACACATCTATGTAGTGATGTAATGACCCCACTTTTATATGCTCATATATGTAGTTTGTCATTACACTCATGTGTTTCTTATTATCTTATAAATATTGTATTATTGGATATGTGGTATTATTGGCTATCAATATAACAAACCCATTTTTTAAATATGAAGAATAAGCTATAAATTGGATAAAATCGAAGTCTTATGACATATCTTAAGGTAAATAATAAGCTTTGGGGTAAAAAATATAATATTATGAAACTTTAGGGACTAAATTAAAAATATAAAAGTTCCATTTTCTAAATAAAATATTTTTAGGGACTACTGAGAAAATTTAGAAAATAACTTGCTGTGAAATTATAAAAATCCCCTTCACATGTAAAATTACTCATATACCCTTAACACTTTTCCACCTCATGCTTGACACCTCCACCTTACACATGTCGTCTTCAGAGAGAAAGCTAAAACACTTGTCATCATTTGGTGATATTAACACTGCTAGACCACTCCAGAACGTGACACCTCGACGTTTAATCACCACTCCAAAAAGCCTAGTCATTAGACACGTGTCAACATCATAATATCCTTCGAAACCTATAAATAGGGACTTTGATATCATTTATAACTCACACCAACTTCTTGATAATTATAGTAAGAAAGAGTGATAGAAATATTGGGAAATATATTAAGAAGGAGTTCTATAATTTTGAAGAAAGAATTCGTTTCGTAGATATGATTTTATTTAAATGTTGTAATGCATTTTTATAGTTTTAATTTTGTGTTTTATAGCTTTACTAGTAGTTATGGTGGTATAATATACAAAAGGCTCCACTAATGAAAACTTAAAATTAGGAAACAATCTAAATTGATTTTATTTTCAAAATATGTAAACTTGTTTGAAAATATGTATACACTTTTAAAAATGATTTTTATAAGTAATTTCTCGTTATTATGGAATATCATTTAAGTAATTCCGAAATAAGTCTCGGTGAAATTCTGTCTAGTTGACATGGAATTTAAGTGGTGCCCCTGTGACCCTTCGTCTTTACTGGGAATAAATCCAGAAATGTTTTATTAGATGAAATGGTATTTAAGTGGTGCCATTGTGATCCTCCATCTCTACTGGGAATTGACTGATAGGAAGAACTATGAATTGAATTCTTTAAATACTACGAATGAATATTAAAAATTGAGAAAATGGTTTTAGTAACCTTTTACAACAAGTTATTTTAAGATTAAAACACAATATTTAGAATTGGTCTTTATTTAGAATATGTAATTAAACCTTGATTGTATTTATTAGATTAACGTGTGATCCAAGACTCAATATCTGTATTTTCGAGCCTTTATTTTTAGGTGAGTAATCTATGACATTCCTTACGTATTTTGATTTAATGATATTATGCAAACTATATACATATTTTGTGAAAATTCTTTTATTCTCAAAATACATATGATATCGATGATTGCATCGTCTGCTATATATGTATATCTCTCAATATAAAAATCTGATTTGAATTCTAAAATTTATTATTCGGCCAATCTAAACTCTCTTACTATGTTGGCCGGACTATCGGGTGGAAATATATGGGTGGTACCTTCCCAGCTTTTTTATCGCTGGTGTGCCCTAAACAAGGCGTTGTTCCAGAAATCATGATTATCTGTCTGTGATGTTGTCGGGTGGAAACATTTGGTAACACTATATGTCTGGGTATTAGAGCATACATGGCCGCTATAATTGAAGGATTAACATATTTCTCAATTGTTTTATATGTTTTGTTCTGAACTGGTTATTTTGAAAATATATACGGTTAGTTACCTTATATATATTAATGCAAGTTACTATCCAAATATGTATATGCCTTCTCTTTTGAATAGGTACCAATTTTCTGAAAAATCCTAGAATATTTGGAGATTGAATCTCATTCGGATTTTAGCTGATGTTGTATAAATAACCATTTTTTAGGAAATAATTAAGCTCACGGATGGAACGTAAAAGGACTATGTTGAAGATTTAGCTTTTAGAGATCTTTTTGTTACATTAAGTAGAAGTTTGTTTTATTAAATATAACATGTTTGGCTCTTTAATTAGAAGGTTTCACTACACCAAATCTGCCGAATTGTCACGGTCATTGACCTTGACAAGTTCAACTTGCCAAGGTCAATGACCGTGATAATTCGGGGAGAGA
The DNA here is from genome assembly GCA_949130495.1 of Sambucus nigra. NCBI lineage: Eukaryota > Viridiplantae > Streptophyta > Magnoliopsida > Dipsacales > Adoxaceae > Sambucus > Sambucus nigra. Next base: position 291,107,624 of record OX422223.1, read on the forward strand.
TAACTTTTTTTGTCACGGACTTATCTCGGCCATTGACCATGACAAATTCGTTAGACTTGTCACGGTCGTGTCACGGCCCCTGACCGTGACAAGTTTAGTCACGGTTTATAACCATAACAAAGCCTTGACCCTTTTTAAAAATATTATCACGGTCAATGATCGTGACAAGTCCGTGACAATCTTATTTGTCAAGGACTTATCACGGTCAATGACCGTGACAATTCTGGGCAGAATTTTAAAAAATCTGCTGGGCAGTATGGCCACTGCCACTGCCCAGTAGTATATTTGTACATGTTATAGCAACGTTGTACCTGTTCAAACATCATATATCCAAATAAACTAAAGATAATGCAAATATACATTCAAAATAGAAACAATATACATGGCGATATAATCCAAATATAATTCAAATGTACCAACTTACAAATAATGTCACTACATGTCTGGGGTAAATGTGAGGAGGTGAGTAGGCCACACGATATACGAATTTACACACCCACTAATATACATCATGCCGCATTGTTCGCGCAACCATAATAAGGAGTTCTCCTTCCCGGGTATCACATGCGTGACGAGCACCTTGGACTCGATCTCTTGAAGCTCACGTCCATGAACTATTCTACCCTGGATGATATTCGGGTCCCTCAACCCCCGCCTTATCCTCTGGCCATCAAATACGTCCAATATGAACACGCTCGGCCAACCAAGTGTCGACATCGGTCTGTTGAAGGGAGCCAAATAGGGAAGTGGATCATCGAAGTACGCACGTGTCGGTGATGAAGCAACGAGATCCACATCCTCGTCATCCTGCACCTTGTCCTCCCGCACCTCCTCCTCCACCACCTTCTCCTTCCCTTTTCCCTTATGGTCTCTGCCCAACGTACGCTTCATGAATGAGTACATATCTTTGACCGTCGCATCCAAACGGGACAGCTTCGCGTCATGTGAATCCACCGTTCGAGCCAACCCGGTGTCGCTCGTCTCTAATCCGACGATCCTAGATTTGGCCACCCGCGAGCTCACCTCCCTTGTCCTTCCCTTGAGATCAGAGCCAAGCACTTGGCTGAGTGCGTCTGTGGACAAAGATGCCTTTTCGGCATCAGACTGCGACTCATGCACTTCTTTAAGCTTTTCCTGAAACGACAAAAAGCACATGATTAGTAAAATAAGTAAACTAAAAAATTATGACATAATTAACAAAAAGTAAACTGTTTGATTACTTACAATCGTGTCCGCGATGCTCGGGGTCACATCCTTGTCCTTCCCGTTCTTCGTTCGAAGAGCCACATAAGTATCGAGCCTATGTGGCTTACCCCCAGGGCCACTCCCTATCCCCTGAAATAAAATAAAGTAAAATTAGTATCGGCCCCGCAAAGTAAAATAATGTAGAATAGTATATTTATGTAGTTATAGACAAATTAAATCTTACCATCATCCTATGCTCCACCTCGGCGTAAGACGTCCGGCCGGAGTAGTGCACGTCCGTCTTTTTTGCCCGATTTTCCCTCTCCGATTGGCGAGATGCCAATTGTCGCTCCCCGATCTCACTATCAATGAACTTTTGCCATCGTGCCAATGAGATCTGCTCCTTCGACGGTACGGATTCACGCCTTTGGATAATGTACTCTCATGTTTTTCCAAAGTACCGTGTCCGCATATTTTTCTTCCACATCTTGTGTTGCTCCCTCAACTGCTCCAAGACGGAATCGCGTAGCTTTGGATCCAAGTTGAATTGTTCCTGTCCAACAAATACAATGGTAGTTGAGAATAAATATAAATAATAAAATGAAATTGAAATTGAAATTGAAATATTCATATAAATATAAATATATTACCTGTAGTGCCGCCCAAACAGCTAAATTGAGCTCATATGGCACCTCCTTCCAACTCATATACCCTGGGCCGATGACCGTCTTTACCAGCTTGAGGGATCTCGCTAATAGCTCCGACTTGTTCTCGATGGTAATTCCAAATTTTCCATATTTGGGGAGCCTAGTGGCCGAGGAGCCCTCGTCGCCTCCGCTAACACCGAGACCAGATGACATCTTCATAACCAGCATCATCATCCTCGCCTTAATACCTGAAGTAGACATTTGCTGTGAAAAAATGTTATTAGTACAAATAAAAAAAAATTAGAAGAAGACATGCAAATATGTACAATTACTACAAATAAAAATGAGCACTAATTATTAATTTACTTTCATACACCCCCTCCCCCACCACACACACGCACACGTACACGCACACACACCACCCCCTGCCTCCCACCGCACACACAATAATTATTTTCATCAATTAAACTAACAATTAAAGTATATAATTATTAATTTACTAATTTACAATGACGAGCAATCCTACTTTCATAATTAATCATTTATTAATTTACTAATTTACAATAAGGGGTAATCATATATTAATTTACTAAAAAAATTAATAATCAATCAATTCTTTTACAAGGGACACTACGCACATACACACACATAGACACACATGCAGCCCCCCATCCCTACCCCCCATCCCTTCCCCCTCCCCCCACCTTGGCCCACCCCTTCCCCCACCCTGCCCCCACCCCCTCCCCCACCACACACACGCACACGTACATGCACACACACCACCCACTGCCCCCCACCACACACACAATAATTATTAATAATATAGCCATTTTCAGCCATACCAAAAGATCCCTACTTATCTTTATTAATAATATCTAGAATTAACCACTAAAGAATACCTACAAGATACACCTAAAAACCCACATTGCCCAACCCCCATATGGATAATAATCCAATAATTATTATTAATTATATATTGTTTGATATACAAAGTAATTTTCAAAAAAAGTTAAAAAATTCCTCCCTCATATGGACAATAATCCAGTGGTAATGCCACTTTTACTGTTAACCATTCCAACATCGATCCACTATAATCCAACAACAATGTCAATAACAAATGTGTATCCCGTACTCCTTCTAATTCATCTACTCAATTAATTCATTTCATCAATTAAACTAACAATTAAAGTATACAATTATTAATTTACTAATTTACAATGAGGGGCAATCCTACTTTCATATGAAATGGGCACTAATTATTAATTTACTTTAATCTAAAACTATACAATTAAAATTACAATTACAATTAAAGCTATACAATTTATTAATTAAAGCTATACAATTGTTAAGATTCCCCCCCCCCCCCCCACACCCCTCCCCCCGCCACACACACACGCACAAACCTGCACACACACTCACACCCCACCCCACCCCCACCACACCCCCTGCCCCCTCCTCCCACCACACCCCCTGCCCCCCTCACCCCACCCCCACCCCACCTGCACACACACACACACACACGTACACACACAGCCCACCCCACCACCACCACCACCCCCTGCCCCACTCCCCCACCACACACATATATACACACATATACACACACATATACATATACATATACACATATATACACACACATATAGAAATGAAAGAGAAAGAGAGGAAAAAACATACCTTAGAGAGAGAGAGAGAGAGAGAGAGAGAGAGAGACCTCGAAATCTCTTAGAGAGAGAAAAAGAGGGAAAAACCAAAATCAGTGGAAAAAAAGAAAGGGTAGAGCTTTTTCGATGTGTAAATTGTCACGGACGTGTCACGGTCCTTGACCGTGACAATTATTTTAAGTATTGTCACGGGCGTGTCACGATCAATGACCGTGACACAAAACACGTGTTTTGTTGTCACGGTCAATGACCGTGACAAGGGTGGCCGCCTGAAAGGTGATAATTTGGCCATTTTGGTGTAGTGTTTTTAATTTTCTGTCAAGTTATAACTCATTGATATTTCAATATAAATGAAGTTTTCTTTAGAAAGCTCTGATGATGTAATTCCTTCACTTTCAGTATTTTACGATTCATAACCATGTGACTATATTTCCGCTACATATATTTAAAGAGAAAAATTTAAGGCCAGAATATTGAATGCCTTTGTGGCATGTCAAGACACTTGTTACCTACTATTTTTGGGTCGGGGTCGTGACAGAGGTAGTATCAGAGCATAGGTTATGAACCCGTAGACTACTAAACATAGGTTTCGAACGTTATAGATTTCAAGTTCCGTTCTTAGGAGATAGTATTAAAAATCTGACTTATGAGATAACCCTCCCTCTGTTTTATATTATTTATAATTGGTCTTTTAATTTGCAATCTTGAGATAGTGTAGTACATCTTACGTTTGGCCATGACTGTAGAAAATGACCAAGAGAAGATCAACTACGAGAACTAGAGATTCGAGTATTGAAGCACTGGAAGGTGCATACAGGGTGATTGAAAGTATAACAGAGATTGTAGAGCATCAAGTGAATAATGGAGTATCAAGGAATCTTGTAATGAGTAGATGTATTATTGAACAGTTCAAGAAGTTGAATCCGCCATCTTTTAAAGGTACTCCTAACACCACCAAAGCAAAAAGTTGGGTGATACAGATGGAAAAAATACTCGATCTTATTAAGTGTATAGATGAACAAAGAGTTTCATTTGCAACGTTTACGCTAGAAGGTGAAGACGAACATTGGTGGAGAATGACTAAGAGAATACGCGAAAAGAGGAATACTTACATAGGTTGGAATGAGTTTTTAGTTATATTTTATGAGAAATAATTTCCTGAAACGGTGAAAGATGAAAGGGGTGCTAATTTCATGAATCTAGTGCAAGGGAATATGACAGTTAGGCAATACGAGGAAAAGTTTACTAAATTATCCCATTTAGCTCATCATGTGGTGGCAATGGATGTTTTGAAAGACAAGAGGTTTGAGCGTCGATTAAGGTTGAATATTCGTAGTCGAATATTTGAGCCAAGAAGTTTGAGCATGGGTTAAGGTTAAATATTTGTAGTCGAATTTCCATCCTGAAATTAACATCATATATTGACATCGTGACTAGGGCTACAATAGCTGAGAGGGATGGTGAGGAGTACGATCGAATTAAAGAGGGAAAGAGGAAGTTTGGGGAATAAAAAGGAAAGAACCCAAATAATAGATATTTCTTTAGAACACATCCAATGTTAGGGAATCTAGTGATAACAAATAATATAATAACCAGATATGCCAGCAATTTGGAAAGATGCATAGAGGATGACCTTGTTATAAGGATTCAGGAGCTTATTTTAGATGTGGACAGAAAGGGCGTCAGATAAAAGATTGTCCAAACCCAACAAGGGTTCCAATAAAGCCTTCAAGTGAAAAGAAGGATCAAGGCAGACATGGTAGAGTTTTACACTTTGTAATACCCAAGCTTCTAATGCAGTAGTTTCAGGTACACTTTCTATATGTACACAACATTTTTAAGCTTTGATAGATCCTGGTTCCACCCATCCATTTGTATTTAGACGTGTAATAAATCGCTTTCATAAATTGCATGAACCCCTAAATTATAATATACGCATTTTTACTCCTTTCGGTGATTTATTGATGGGTAAATTAGTATACAAGGCTTACCCCATAAATACTGATAGTCATAAAATATTTGTTAATTTTATAGTTTTAGACATTAGAGATTTTAAAGTCATTTTGGGGATGGAGTGATTAGCATCATATCACGCTAAAATATATTTTTTTTGAGAAGATTGTTACTTTCCAAATTCCTCACCAACCAAAATTTAGTTTTGAAGGAACTGGGATCATATCTTAGGTGTGTATTATTTCTGCAATGCAAGCCTATAGTTTTCTTAGTAAGGGATGTCAAGGATTTCTTGCAACTGTTACTAGTTTGCACACGATATATCCTAGATTAAAATATATTCCTATTGCTAAGAAATTTAGGGATGTTTTCCCCGATGATTTACCCGGTCTACCTACCAATAGAGAAATATAATTTACCATTGACCTTATTCTTAGAACTTTATCAATCTCAAACCACCATATCGTATGGAACCTTTAGAATTAAGAGAGTTAAAAGTTCAATTAGAAGACCTTTTAGACAAGGGTTTTATCAGACCAAGTATATCGCCTTGGGGTTCTCCAGTATTATTTGTCAAAAAAAAGGATGGGACAGTGAGGTTATGTATAGATTATCGTGAACCGAACAAGGTAACCGTTAAGAATAAATACCCCATACCTCATATAGATGATTTTTTTGACCAACTACAAGGTGCGCAAGTATTTTCTAAGATTGACCTTAGGTCAGGCTATCAACAATTGAAGATTAAGGAAGATGATATTTCAAAATCAGGTTTTCGTACTAGATATGGTCACTATGAATTTCTTTTAATGCCACTTGGACTAAATAACTCACCAGACGATTTTATGGATATGATGAATAGAGTGCTTAGGAAATATATGGATCAATGTGTGTTTGTCTTTATTGATGACATCCTTATTTATTCCAAGGGTATTGAAGAACTTGATAATCATTTAAAAATAGTATTACAAATCCTAAGGAAAGAGAAATTATATACGAAATTAAAGAAGTGTGAGTTTGGGTTGCCTAGCATTTCTTTTCTAGGACATGTCATTTCCAAGGAGGGACTGTTGATTGTCCCTCAAAAGATCAAGTCTATACTAGATTGGCTTATATTAACTAATGTGACGGAGATTCGTAGTTTCCTTGGATTAGCAGGTTATTATCGAAGATTTGTTGAAGGATTTTCTAGCATTGCCAAACCTCTAGCAAGGTTAACACAAAAGAAGGTAAAATATGAATGGTCTGAGGAAGACGAGAAAAGTTTTATAAGAAATCAAGAATCGATTAGTGACAGCCCTAATTTTGACTATTCCTTTAGGCACGAAAGGATTGGTGATTTATAGTGATGCTTCCAAAAATGGTTTAGGATGTGTGTTAATGCAAAATGAAAAAGTAGTTTCTTATGCCTCAAGACAGTTAAAACCATATAAGCAGAATTATCTAACCCATGACCTAGAATTAGTAACTTTTATTTTTGCTATTAAGATTTGGAGACACTATTTATATGGTGAGACTTGTGAAATTTATACCGACCATAAGAGTTTAACATATATATTTACTCAAAAATAATTGAACATGAGACAAAGGAGGTGGTTAGAATTGATGAAGGATTATGATTTAAATATTCATTATCACCCAGGGAATGTAGTAGTTGGCGCTTTAAGTAGGAAGTCTACACCAAATTTAGCATGCCTTATTACAAACCATGAGGCTCTATTGAAGGATTTAAGAAGTATGGAAATAGATGTTCATATTTATAATAAATATAGAATAATTTCAAACTTACAAGTACAACTCATATTGATGGAAAGGATCAAAATTGCACAAGTAAATGACCCACAAATAAGAAGATTAGAGAAGAGGTTATTGAAGGGAAGAAAATGGAATTTGCGATACGATATGATATATTGAGGTTTGGAAATAGAGTGTGCATTCCATGTGGTGCCCAACTGAAGAGGCAAATTTTGGAGGAAAGTCATTACTCGAGATTCATGTTTCATCTCGAAAGATACTAAGATGTATAGAGATCTTTGAGAAGTGTTTTGGTGGAATAACATGAAAAGGGAGATAGCGAAATTTGTATCTTAGTGTTTGGTCTGTCAACAAGTAAAAATTGAACATTAGAAACCATCAGGATTACTGCAACCCCTACCTATCCCTGAGTGGAAGTGGGAACATATCACTATGGATTTTGTGATAGGTTTACCAAGGAGTTCGAATAGTAATGATTCTATTTGGGTAATTATTGATAGGCTAACTAAATCTACTCGTTTTCTTGCAATTAAGATTACCCATTCCTTAGAAAAGTTAGCCAAGTTGTATGTGCGAGAAGGCTTCATGGAACCCCAATTTCAATTATTTCTGACCATGACCCTAGATTTGTGTCTCGCTTCTAGAAAAGCCTACAAGTATCCATGGGAACAAAATTGAATTTTAGCACCTCTTTTCATCCTTATATAGATGGACAATCAGAGAGAACCATTCAAACCTTAAAGGATATGCTTAGGGCATGTCCACTTGATTTGAAAGGGAATTGGGATGGTCATTTACCGTGAGTGGAATTTGCATATAATAATAGTTATCAAGCAAGTATTCAAATGGCTCCATATGAGGCACTTTATGATAGAAGGTGTCGTTCCCCTACATGTTGGGTTGAAGTTGGGGAAAGAAAATTATTGGGATCATAATTGATTCAGATCATAACAGCGAAGGTGAAATTGATACAAGACCAACTTCGAATCGCTTAAAACCGTTAAAAGAGTTATATCAACCATCGACAGTGACAGTTAGAATTCCAAAGAGTAGATTATGTGTTCTTGTGAGTATCGCCTGCAAAGGGAGTACTACTATTTGGGAAGAAAGGGAATTTGATCCCAAGATACATATGACCTTTTGAAATCCTTGAAATAATAGGAGATGTTGCATATAAAATAACCTTACCACCAGAACTCTCTAGTATACATCGTGTGTTTCATATATCAATGATAAAGAAATGTGTCCCAAATCCAACACATATCTTAAGTCATGAACCTCTTCAAGTTAGAGAAGATTTGTGATACATTGAGCATTTGGTAAAAATTTTGGACCATAAAGATTAAATATTACGAACCAAGGTAATTCCACTAGTCAAAGTATTATGGCGTAATAATTCAGTTGACGAATCAACATGGGAGCGGGAATATGAAATAAAGGAGAGATATCCATACTTATTTGTAAATTAATATGAGTCAGGTTTAGTGGGGACCAAACTTTTCATAAGGAGGGTAGGATGTAATGACCCCACTTTTATATGCTCATATATATAGTTTGTTTTTACACTCATACGTCACTTATTATATTATAAATGTTGCATTATTGGATATGTGGTATTATTGGCTATCAATATAACAAACCCATTTTTTAAATATGAAGAATCAACTGTAAATTGGATCAAATCGAAGTCTTATGACATATCTTAAGGTAAATAATAAGTTTGGGGGTAGAAAACATAACATTACGAAAGTTTAGGGACTAAAATAAAAATATAAAAAGGGTCATTTTGTAAATAAAATATTTTCAGGAACTACTGAGAAAATTTAGAAAATAACTTATTGTGAAATTACAAAAATACCCTTCACGTGTAAAATTACTCGTATACCCTTAACATTTTTTCACCTCATGCTTGACACCTCCACCATACACATGTCGTCTTCGGAGAGAAAGCTAAAACACTTGTCATCATTTGGTGATATTAACACTGCAAGAGCACTCCAGAACGTGACACCTCGACGTTGAATCACAACTCCAAAAATCCTAGTCATTAGACACGTGTCAACACCGTAATATCCTTGAAAACCTATAAATAGGACCTTTGGTATCATTTATAACTCACACCAATTCCTTGAGAATTATAGTAAGAAAGAGTGATAGAAATCTTGGAAAATATCTTAAGAAGGAGTTCTATGATTTTGAAGAAAGAATTCGTTTCATAGTTATGATTTTATTTAAATGTTGTAATGCATTTTTATAGTTTTAATTTCGTGTTTTATAACTTTACTTAGTAGTCATACTGATAAAATACACTAAAGGCTCCACTAATGAAAACTTAAAATTTGCAAACAATCTAAATTGATTTTATTTTCAAAATATGTAAACTTGTTTGAAAATATATATACACTTTTAAAAATGATTATTGTAAGAATTGCTCGTTATTATGGAATCTCATTTAAGTAATTCCAAAGTCAGTCCCGGTGAAATTCTGTCTTGTTGAGATGGTATTTAAGTGGTGCCCCTGTAACCCTTCGTCTTTACTGGGAATAAATCCGAAAATGTTCTGTCTAGATGATATGGTATTTAAGTGGTTCCCCTGTAACCCTCCATCTCTAAAGAAACCGACTGATTAGGAAGAACTATGAATTGAATTATTTAAATATGATGAATGAATATTAAAAATTGAGAAAATGATTTTAGTAACCTTTTACAACAAGCTATTTTAGGATTAAAACACAATATCTAGAATTGGGCTTTATTTAGAATATGTAATTAAACCTTTATTTTATTTATTAGATTAACGTGTGATCCAAGACTCAATATTTTTATTTTCGAGCCTCTATTTTTAGGCGAGTACTTTATGACATTCCTTGTGTATTTTGATTATATGATATTTTGCAAAATACATACATATTTTGTGAAACTGCTTTTATTCTCAAAATACATCTGATACTGATGATTCCATCGTTTGATATATATGTATATCTTTCGATATAAACATCTTATTTGAATTCCAAGGTCACATCTGATTTGAATTCTGAAATTATTGATTCATCCTATGGAAACTCTCTTACTATGTTGGCCTTGAATACCAAGTGGAAATATTTGGGTGGTACCTTCCCAATTGGTTTATCGATGGTGTGCCCTAAACAAGGCGTTGTTCCAAAAATCATGATTCTCTGTCTGTGATGTTGCTGGGTGGAAACATTTGGTAACACTATCTGTCTAGGTATTAAAGCATACATTGCCGCTAAAACTGAAGAATTGACATATTACTCAATTGCTTTATCTGTTTTGTTCTGAACTGGTTATTATAGAAAATATATACTATCAGTTACCTTATATATATATTAATGCAAGTTCCTATCCAAATATATGTATGCATTCTCTTTTGATTTGAATAGGTATCAATTTTTTGAAAAACCCTAGAATGTTTGGAGATTGAATCTCATTAGGCTTTTAGTTGATGTTTTATAAATAACCATTTTTCAAGAAATAATTAAGCTCGTAGATGGAACTTAAAAGGACTATGTTGAAGATTTAGCTTTTAAAGCTCTTTCTGTTACATTAAGTAAAAGTTTGTTTTATTAGATAGAGCATGTTTGGCTCTTTAATTAAAAGGTTTTAAATTTTGTGTCAAGTTGTAACTTGTTGATATTTTAATATACATGAAGTTTCTTTTAGAAAGCTCTAATGATGTAATTCCTTCACTTTCAGTATTTTACGATTTATAACCATGTGATTGTATTTTCGCTACATATATTTTAAGAGAAAAATTTTAAGGCCAGAATATTAAATGCCTTGATGGCATGTCAAGACACTCGTTACCTACTATTTTTGGGTCGGGGTCGTGATAAGTGACCTACAAGAAAAGTATCAAGATCAGTGTAGGTAACACCATTCGTAATAGGTAACTCCATCCATAATTTAGGAGTAGTCATGGTCATCAAAATGCGTATCTAATCCCAAATGAGTAGCTAGAAGATAATCAATCAATTAAATCTCAACACCTTGCACAAAAGACTGAACGACATATATATCCTTGGGAATAACCATGTTCGCATAAAACTCATGAGATAAAGTAGCATTGGTCTAACCATGGGGTTGAACCAATAAAGAATCTCAAATTGCATTAATCAATGATAAGAGGTAATGTTCATTGTCACTCCTCTCCAAATGAATCAAATCAAGCTCTCTTATCCGTAATGATAGGAGGAGAAGTAAATGTCGCAGACAATGCCGAACCATATCTAGTAAATACAATCCTAGAGGCATATGATTGTGCATTTGAAATAGGGATAGAGGCACTCGGGTCCACACGATATCTCCTAATCGATCTAGGGGTCGAAAAAGAGTCTCACGCTTTCAAACTCTCACCAAGTCCACACGAGGGATGAGTGTTCTTCCTAGTGTTATTGTTCTCTCTAACCAATATGAAAAAAACTATGAGATAACACTAAACATACTCTAAAACTAGGACATAAAAGTGACAAATGCACAAAACCCCAAATAAAGTATCGTAAAATACCAAATTCTCAAAACGATCACTCAACAAACATCTACAATGATGGAATCAACCTAACAACACTAGAAGCAATGCAAATGGAAGAAAAACATAAGCATTTGATGACTTACTAAAGTGTATTCGAAAGAAAACCAAATATAAAAAAACTAGAATTTGATATTAACTCGTGACCAATTTATCTTTAAGGATGTGATCAAACTGACATGCAACAACAAAACATTATTTTGGAAGGAATTTTGACTAAAATTTTATCTCTGTGTGTGCTCTGAATCTAAGAATGATTTTAGAATATAATCCGAGCCTTATTTAGAACTGTCTCATTAAGACAAATTTATACCCTCCACAATGTGCTTCAAGGTGACGAATAATTATCTCCCAAGATAAAACGAATTTCTGAATTAATCTTGCACAACAATGATTAATCCCAATGAACACAAATCTGTGTTTTAAACTCAACCAGACAAAATGAACAATGTGTATAAAATGTATGCAGTAGCAGTAATGGAGGAGGAACTGCTCTGAAAAAGTTATTGCATTTTCAGAATTTGTCATTATTAAAAAATAAAGGGGAACTGATGTATATATATCAAAAGAAATTGACTGTTGGAAAAAATTTCACATAGTTAAATTCAATTTAACAATAGTTAGCTATCGGGAATAACTATTAATTAATTAATTAAGCCCAAAAAATTCATTAATTCGGCCAAAAAATGTTAGGGATTTTATAAGCCCAAGCCCCAACCCAATCGAGCCGGACGGGCGGTGCACGCGTGGGCTTTTGGCCCAAGCCCAACACTTGAAAAGTGTAGGCCATCTCCCCTTCAAAGAGTTGGGTTACCCCAAAGGCATCCAAGCCTTAGTCCATAATTGGGGTTTTATTAACTCTTCAATTTTCCACTACTTTTCCAATGTGGGCCAAGAGTTAAAACTCACCAAATTCATTAACTTTCATTGCTTTATGAGTCACTATGGAGATATTTATCATTGATAACTTAATGAAATTGGACATGTGAATATACAACATTAATCTCCTTACGTAGGAGAACATGTTCGTATATGGTCCCATAATTTTAGTAGTGTGGGCCCCACCTAAATTTGATTTCAAAGTTCCCCAACATTTACTGTGCAATACCTATTTTCTAACATAATTATTCTTTAACTATTACATGGGACACTAGTATATATATGTATCAGTTATAAGACGTCTATAGACCTATTGTCACCAAATCTCTTTATGTTTGTCTGTTTTCCCGTATGTAATTTGTGCAAATTTTAAAATCTGAAAAATCAAGGAAATCAAGAATCCCATCTGACACAAGACTCTAGATTCTCCTTTGGGATATGTGACCTAATCTCCTATGCCATAATGATGCAGAATTCTCATTGGGGAATTTTCTTTTCACACCTCTAGTACTTAATTGCAAGGTTTCATGATGTGAAGCAACTATATCAAACAAATAAAGGTTATCCACATAAGATAAAGAACCAGTACCAACCAAATTTAAATGATGAATAAGATTAAATTTATTATATCCAAAAGAACAAGTATAACCCAATTTTTCCAATATAGAAATAGAAATCAAATTTTGTCTAAATGAAAGTATAATAAATGTATCATTCAAATCCAAATAAGTACCAAATTTTAATAATAACCTAAATAATAACCTTCTTGCCATCGCCCACAAAAATGTATCTTTCACCATCATTTGGCTTTTGGCAGCTGAGGCAACCCTTTCTTTACACGCCAAGCATGATAATTGGTGCATTGCTTCTTATGTATCGCAACTCCACAGAAGAAACAATCATCAATAGTTTTTTCTTTATGTTTTTTCTTTGGATATGGAACCACTGCAGCATCTTTATCCTTCTTTCTTTTCTTCCCTTTGTCCTTGGAACTACTAGCCAAATGAGCACTTTTTATCTTATCTTGCTTTAGTAATTCCTCTTCTTTCACACAATGTGAGATGAGCTCATTAAGAGACCAAGTCTCCTTTTGACAATTGTAGCTCACCTTAAATTGACTGAATTGTGTGGGAAGAGATATCAAAACTAAATGCACAAGCAAATCCTCAGAGAGATCAAGCTTAAGTGCTCTTAACTTTGAAGCGAGATGAGACATTTCCATAATGTACTCCCTAATGTTCCCATTACCTTTATATTTCATTGAGATGAGACTTGCCAAAAGTGTACTTGTTTTAGCCTTTTCATTCTTGGCAAATATATTCGTAATTTCTTCTAGGAACTCTTTGGTTGTCTATATCATTTTTGATATTGTGCCCCTGAATGCTTCTGGAATGGCCTTCTTTTTTATCATCAAACACATGCAATTTGACTTCTCCCACCTTTTAAAGTCATTTTTGTCATCAGAGGAACATATACCCGTAAGAGGTGCAGGAGAAGGAACCCTTAACACAAGGTCCAAATCCATGACACCGAGAAATATTTGAAGGTTCTCTTGCCATGACTTAAAGTTCATGCCATTAAGCATAGGAATAGAATTAATACTGACAGTAATGTTAGAAGTAGAATTGATAGCTGAAGTAGAGAACAACAAAGAAATAAAACTAGATCATATAAGTCTTAAATAAAAAAATAAATCCAAATAAGGGCAAACCCCATTTTAAGATATCAGATACTCTATTGATATTTTATCTTTGGAAAAATATTAATTTGTACGTGATATCTTGGTGTAATAATTAAACAGTGATAATAAGAACATATCGAATAATAATTCTTCCTTTGGGCTGATTTGTTATTCATACGTAGAACTAAATAATAATCACGCGCTTATTACTAAAGTGGCACATGCAATTTTGTTAAAAATTAATCTTCCTTTAGGCCAATTAATATTCACATAAATTACATGCACATAATCCTTTTATATTTTGAAATAAAATTATTTTTTTTAACAAAAAGGTCACTTTGGTGACATATTGTTTAAATTAATTTATCTCAAAAAAAAATATATATATATATATATATATATATATATATAAACACCAATATTTGAATTTAAAGTTTTATTATATACAAGTAAGTTGGAAATTAGTGTTATGTAAACACTACATATTAATGTATAACAACAAAATAACCAAAGTGGTTACTCAGCTTAGTGGTTGATAGTCTAAATGAAAGGTCCCAACTTATGGAAGGTCATGGATTCGAAACCCATTAGGCTCCCACACCAGAATTTTTGTCATTTTAATGTCTTAAAAAGAGGAATATAAAGATTGAACTCTTGATCTTTCATTTCCAACAACCATCTATTACTAATGAACCAACTCCAATTTACATTAATATGATATGAATAAATAATAAAAATAACACAAAAAAACGTCATCTTGTTAACCAAAAAGACGTCGTTTTGTGTTGTCTTCTTTGTTGTTCCAGAATAGTCATGAACAACAATTTAAGGTTTTTCTTAATCTTAAAAAAATCATATAAAATCAACCGCTAGTCCAAATTTCATGAATTTTATATCTTTGGAATCGTAGTTCTGCACCAAATTTTTTTAGAAATATTGAACTTTTTGAAAAAAATATTTTTAGCCCAAAATTAATATAAATACCTTCCTAATATACTCGTAATAATTCAACATGAAATAGATCTGATTCTACATGTTGGATTAATTCCTATTTTGTGAAAATCATCATATAAACAGGAAGATTCATATTGAATTATCAATAAATATAAATATTGATTTTGTGGAAGCGTACCTGAATCCATAATGAGAAAAGTAAAATATCTGAGTCTGAGGTCTTATGATCTTCCACATCAACACTATTATTTTCTCTCTAAATTTCTCTCTGACAATGGGAATCATAAGAATTGTCTAGCTTGATCTGGGACCATGACCCCTATTTATAAGACAATCGTGTTTTTTATATTTCGTATATTTTTATTTTAACCCATCATAAAAATAAAATTTACACTTATCTATACACATTAAAATTCACACTTTAATAATACATTATTAAGGCCCCAAAACTTAAATTAATCACTTTAATTGGCCTAACTTTATTTGATAGCCTATAATTCATATTTATTTATGTATATAAGCCCATATATTAAATTTTACTCTGACAAATAGTTCTAGGTAGCTGTTGCAAATGTGTTCAATATCATAATCTATTTAGAAAAATATGCACAACTCAATTGATTATAACTCCATTTCTATGTTTTTTCCTCATCTTCTTACATTGGTATTGTTTTAATATTTTTTTCCTGGTTCACAGATGTTTCATTTGTTGACTACCCCATAAGGAAGTTTCTAAGACTCAAATTCAATATCCTATTTTGAAACAAAGTTTTCTCTATTTTATATACCATTTAGAACTAGAAAGAGAGAGAATGAATTTCTACTAGTTGTTTTATTATATGCTTGTTCTGTTATTTTCCTTCCCTTCTAAAAGTTTAGAGTCTATTAATGTGATATAATGAATTGATAAAAAAGACTTTGTGAGGCTTGTAATGAATTTCCAGAAATGATTTGAGGCTGATGTATTTTGGGATGATTAAGCTCGTCTCTCTCTCTCTCTCTCTCTCTCTCTCACACACACACACACACACACACACACACACACACACACACTGAATTTTGAAATTCTCATTTGGCTCGAGCTTTTAGGGTTTTTGGGAATCCCAGATTAAAATTCACATACGAATATCATAATTGAGATTAAGAGATTAAGTAATATAATGTTATAATTTTACATGTGAAATTACTAACATAGATTCTTTGAAACAATAAAAACTTGTAAGAGACAATCACTAGGGGGAGTTTAACTGTTAGAATTAATATTTAATTATTTAATAATTACAAAATTCGGCCAAATTTTGTAATTATAAATTAAATAAATAAATTATTTCTCCTAATTAGTGTGGTCCAAATAAGGGGACTAATTTGATTAAATTAATGTATTAATCTTAGAAAATTATTATTCCAAAGGTCACATGACTTTTGGTATATTTGTGAGTCCCTTTAGCTACTTTGGTGGATGGTAGATGATCAGCTTTAAAGGGAATTTCGGGTCCTCTTCCACCATATATATAGTAAACCAATCTCCACTTTTTGGTACACAAGAACACATAAAAATATATTTAGGCTAGGAAGGAAAAATCATGATTTTTCAAAATTTTCATATTTTGGATTCTGGTTGTTTTTAATAGAGATTCTGCATCATTGGGAGGAAGATATAAGAGCTTGAAGAAGGAACAACAAGGAGCTTTAGGAAGTTGTTCTCAAGCCACATCAATGACTACAAACAAATCAAAGCTTCATGGAAAAGGGTATTTTTCCATATAATTGTAGTTAAAAATGAAATTGTGATTTCGTGATAATATTAAATGTCCTATAAGAATTAGTTTCATGTTATACATAATTATTATTATTTTTACATGTGGTATTAGAGCCTAGTTTATATATTATCATGCTATCCCTTTTCGGAATTCAATTGATAAACCCGGATTTTCTTCATTCATTCCGCACTGTCTGTTTACTAATTTGTTTATCATGATTAGTAATAATTTTGTGACATTTTTAACACTGATTTGGTTATCATAATTAGTAGTGTTACGTGTTATTTTTTTTTTAACACTGATTGAGATTTATCATGATAATCTGTTTTACATGTTAAATTATTTAAGAAATTATTTTTATGAACATAATTGATTATGTCAAATTATTAAGAATTTGATTAATTTTAATAAATCTGATTAAAATCAGTTTAGTTTGTTTGATTTTAATAAATCTGATTAAATTCAGTTATGTTTGTTTGATTTTAATAAATATGTTTGAAATCAATTCTGTTTGTTTGATTTTAATAAATCTGATTAAGAACAGTTTTATTGTTTAATTTTCAATCTGTTAAGAATTCCTATTTGATTATCCAGGTCTTAAGCATTCTTGTTTAATTTTATAACAAATCTGGTTTAAAATAGTATTAGTTATTTTTATTTGTTTACAATAGTTTTTGAATTGTTAAGCAATCTGTTAAACAAAATTCTATTTGTTTAGCATATCTGTTGAAAATCTGTTTAACAAATCTGTTAAAAACAGTTTAAATGTTTAATAGATTTATTGGAATTTATTTTGTATGCACTGAAACCATTTATATGTCGTTTTGATGTCAGTTTAATGGTTATCTAATCCGTTTCAATCAACCCTACAAATTTCAAGCAATTCGGGAATACAAATTTTCAAAAAGCGCTTGCGATGAATAGTATTTTTACCCCCGAACTTGCTCCGAATGCAATGAAATTTGGAAGTCTGATTGGAAACGGTCAAGAGACCTATTTTCACGACCTTTGGTTGTGATATAAAATATTTTTCAGCGATTCGAGATCGTTTATGCCATCAAAACTCGAAATTTTCCATTTATGGAAATAATCTCGGGGATCATATCTCAGTCCCGAAAATTTATTTTTTAATTCCGTCAAACTTTTTGAGATTCTGGAGTAATTTTCTATAGATTAATGTTGCTAACTCATTTTTTCCATTTTTGGCAAAATTTCATATTTTTATATTATATAAGTGTTGCATATAGAACTGTGTTATAAACCTTGTTCTAATGATCCTGTTTTAGTTGAATATTCGTGCCAAACACAGGCCAACATATTTCATATAATAAAATATTAGACTTGTGTTAATTTAATATTTATATTTTTATGAGTCTCGTGCCAAACACAGGCCAATAATTCATAACGGTGAATATTAAATATATTAGAATTTTTTAATATTGATATTTGTATGAGTCTCATGCCAAACACAAGTCAATGATTCATAACATTGAATGTTAAAAATATTATAATTTTAAATTTAATATTCATATTTTTATAAGTCCCGTGCCAAACACAGGCCACTGATTTATAACATTGCATATTAAATATTATTGTTTTGATATTTTGATTAAAGCGTCTCGTGCCAAACACAGGCCAATGACTCATTACGAAAATATCAAATTTATGTTTATTCTAAAGTTTGTTATTATATAAATTTAATCAACTTTAGAATTATTAATTGAATATTGAATTGTCCAATAATGCGTTTATTAAATCACAATTTTCTGTATTAAAATCCATTAAAGATATTTGCTTTTATGGTTTTGTGATTTAATAAATATTACAGGTTAATTTATGAGACAATTGTTATAATTCCGCCAACAAAATTAGACAATTTTATAAATTCATTTCCATGCAATTTTAGTTACGTGTGTAATTTTTAATTAGAGTGAGCATTTTGCAGCAAATATTAATCTGTTTTCTCAAGTCTCAACCTTTTCGAAATTTGACGGAACTAATCTGTCGAAATGGTGAGAATAAATCGAATTTAGCCTTAGTGTTATGGACATTGATATAGCACTTCTTATTGATGACTCTGCTGCTATTACTGAACAAAGCATTGAGGATGATGTGCTAATTTACAATACACGGTCCAAATCAAATAGGCAATGTCTGATGTTTATTAGAATGTGCATTATACCAAATATGAAGTCCTCCCTACCCGAAACCACCAATGCAAAATAATATCTGACAAATGTTAAGGATAGGTTTCGCACTACTGACAAATCCATGGCTGGGAAACTTATGGCTGACTTGACCACTATGTGGTTCAATGGCACTAAGACCATGAACGCACATATTATTGAAATAACCAACATTGTTGCCAAATTAAGGACATTAGGCTGTTCAATGGACGATTCTTTCTTAGTCCAATTTGTCCTAAATTCCTTGCCTTCTGATTATGGATCTTTCCAGATTCATTACAATACAATAAAAGATAAATGGAATGTTAATGAACTACAAAACATGTTAGTTCAGGAAGAAGGATGTCTTAAGCAGCAAAATGGTAAGGTGCCTAAATTGCAAGTGGAAAATGTGATGGCCAATAAATGAGCTGGTAAGAAAAAGAAAGGAAAGGGCATAAAGCGCGGTCCTAGTCCTTCCAACAATGAACTTGGTCCTTCCAACCAAATGAAGGAAAAAGAAGCAGTCACACGTCACTTCTGTCACAGGAAGGGGCATTTTCATAAAGACTGCATTAAGCTTAAAGCTTGATTTGAAATGAAAGGTACACTTTGAGCTTATGTATGTTTCGAATCAAACTTAATTGATGTTCCTTCTAACAAATGGTGGATTGATTCGGGTTCTATATGTCATGTTTCAAATACTATGCATGGCTTTCTTTCAATCAGGGAAATAAAGAACAATGAAGATTTTCTTTACATGGGAAACAAGGCCAAAGCAAAAGTTGAAGGTATTGGAGTTTTTCATTTAAAATTACAATTTGGCCTTTATTTGGATCTTGAAGACACTCTTTTTGTACCCACTGTTTCAAGAAATTTAATTTCCTTATCTAAACTCTCAATAAGGGGCTTTTGTTTTCACTTTCAAAATAATGGTTTTACATTATATAAGAATAATTTTATTTTTAGCTCGAGTTTTTTGTCGAATGGTTTGTTTCAAATTAATCTTGATCCTCATTTTTTAAAATCTTTATTGTCTCTGCATAGTAATATTGGAACTAAACGCCCCTTATTTAATGAGAATTCTGCTTACTTGTGGTATAAAATATTAGGACACATATCCAGCGAGATACTTGAAAGGCATATTTGGATTGGTCTGATTTTGGTGAATGTGTGGACAGTATTAAGGGTAAACAAACCAAACATACAAAGAAAGGAGACACAATAAGCACCGAGATTCTTGAAATTATACATACGAATATTTGTGGTCCTTTTGATGTTCCTTCTATTGGAGGAGAAAAATACTTTATCACTTTTATAGAGGATTTTTTCTGATATTGCACATTGTATTTATTACATGATAAAGCTCAATCCGTTAACGCGATTGAGGTTTATACTACAGAAGTAGAATGACAATTGGGCAAAAATGTAAAAATCATTCGATCGGATAGAGGTGGTGAGTTTTATGAAAAATGTGATGAAACAGGACAACATCCCGGTCCTTTTGCTAAACTCCTTGAACATTTATGTATTTGTGCCCAATACACCATGCTAGGTTCACCTTGACAAAATGGTGTAGCTGAAAGGCGTAACCGTACTCTTATTGAAATGATTAAGAGTATGATAAGTAGAACTCATTTACCTATATTTTTGTGGATGCATGCTCGTATGACTGCTGCACATATCTTAAACAGGGTTCCTAGTAAGGCAGTTTCAAAGACTCCTTTTAAACTGTGGAAAGGTTGAAAACCCTCTTTAAGTCATTTTCGTGTTTGGGGATGTACAACAAAAGCACACATTTATAATCCACATGAAAAGAAGTTGGACCCTAGAACGTTAACTTGTTATTTTATTGGGTATCCAGCAAAATCCAAAGGGTATAGATTCTACTGTCCTAAAAATATAAAAAGAATTATTGAAACCGAAAATGCTAAATTCATTGAACATGGTGAAGTTAGTGGGAGTAATAAAGTTTGAAATTTTATTATTCAAGAAATCAAGAAAAATCCTCCTCTTCCAAGAATTCTAGATAATCCTAATGAGGTTCCTTCTGTTCCTATTGTTCCTACTGATGTTGTTGAATCGATAATTGCTCCGAACAACAACGAAGAACAAATGGATGAACCACATACTGAACAACCAGTAAATGCGTTGATTATTGAAACACCACAAGACATAGTTTTAAAAAAATATCAGAGAAATCGAAGATCAACTATTTCGAATGACTATGTGGTGTATCTTCAAGAAAATGAATTTAACATTGGGGATTTTGATGATCCGGCCTCATATGAAAAAGATGTTTATAGCATAGATTCTAATAAATGGATTAATGCCATGAATGATGAAATAAAATCTATGGATTTTAATCAAGTCTGGGAGTTAGTTGATTTGTCTACAGGACATAAAGCAGTTGGGTCTAAGTGGATGAAGGACCTCAATTTCTTAAAACCTTTGGCTTTAAAAATACAATTTCCTTATACATGTGGAATAGAGATCGTTCAACACAATAAAAACTACAAATTCTAGTTTCAAATTTTAATTTCTTTCAAATTAAAATAAACTAAACTTAAAGTGACATTAAATTAATCAACAAATTCATTTTCACTTAAACAACTTAATTTAACCCAAGTCCTAGAAATTTGCCTAACAATAAATATTCATTTTGCAATTTAGGCCAAACCAAATTTTATCCAATAAAATTAATGACTTGAATTAAATTAATATTTACCCAAATTAAATTAGCACCAAATTAAATATACCAATTATATATTTTTACCTAAGCATGCATCTAATGTGATATTATAAAAGATAAAATAAGTAAACAAGCACTACGCCGCGATGTACGATGAAAAACCCACAACGGAAAAAAACCTCGAACGGCCCTAGCCTTAAGTCCACTAAGTATGGTTTTATGTTTATAAGATAGATGACTTACACAACTCGACTTGACTCCGTCCAAGCACCTGACGCGTCTTCTTGCAACTACCTCTGCCTAGACGACAATCCCGAAGTCCATCGGAACCTTGGAATCCACCAATGAAACTTTAGGGAACAACCGTCAACCACACAAGATGCTTTTTACCGTATGAGAATGCCGCAGACGAAACAATGAACTTCTTCTTTATGGGATGTAGAAGTAAACCCTAACGAACTCTTCAATACGGTAAAGAACCCGGTGCCAAACACTCCAAGAAAATATATATCAATAGGCACTTGGAACAAATAAAAACAAATGGGTGTGTATGTGTTTTTGGTGAATTTAGTCCATAAAAATCAAACACAAAACATGAAACTTTTTCTTAAAAGTTTTACTCTCAAAAACACTCTTAGAATGTGAAAATGTTAGTTTCAAAAGGTTGGTTCCCGCAATTAGTAATTCTGTCAAAAAGTAGTGGGGAAAAAGTAGTGGGAACATGGTAAAAACTGCCAAAAAACTGTTCCCGCCAAAGTCGTTCGAACGACTTTTTCGTTCGAATGACTTTACTAAAGATGTTCAAGTGCGAAAAAAGAAATCCCGTTAGAAGTCTCGATTGAACGACCTGGGAATCTCGTTCGAACGAGATTCCAGTTCATTTGAACGATGTGTCAGAAAATAGAATATTCTTTGTAAGCACAAAACTTTTTATGAAAAGTTCTAAAAAAAAATTCTGAGTAAACCAAAGTTGTTAAACTATTTGTAAAAAAATTATAAAATACACCCAATAAATTTTCAAGCTCCTATATATATATATATATATATATAATGCATTCATACCTTAGGAGTGTTGGAATCAATGTTGTTGACGTAGAAATGAGACACACTAAACCCGACATATGATGAAGCTTTATAATCTTGGTCGCTACGTCTTCAACCAACACGTCATAGGCTTGGATGGATACACTTGAACACTATCTTATGACTCAAATGTGTTTTTTCGGAATTGAGCTAATACTACATTAAGACTCAATCGGATACTTGTGTCCTTGCAGTGGATATATAAGACCAAACGTGACTCAAATGGCAATATCTAACGACATAAAACAAGACTTATTGCCAAAGGTTTTACTCAAAAAGAAGGCATTGATTATAGTGAAACCTGTTCTCCCGTTTCAAAGAAGGATTCACTTAGAATCATACTAGCACTCATTTCTCATTATGACTTAGAGCTACACCAAATGGATGTTAAAATAACTTTTCTTAATAGAAGTTTAGAGGAAGAAGTCTACATGGCACAACTAAAGGGCTTCCTTCAAAAAGGACAGGAACAAAAAGTCTTTTTGTTAAAGAAATCTATATATGGACTTAAACAAGCTTCTCGTCAATGCTATTTTAAGTTTCATCATACCATTACATCTTTTGGATTTAAGGAAAACACTGTTGATCGGTGTATATACCTAAAGACCAGTGGGCGTAAGTTTGTATTTTTGGTCCTATATGTTGATGATTTTCTTATCACCAGTAGTGATATTGGTTTACTAAAGGACGCTAAGAAGTATCTTTCGCAAAAGTTTGAAATGAAAGATTTGGGCGAGGCATCCTTCGTGATCGGGATAGAGATTTATCGTGATCGATCACATGGATTGATAGGATTATCTCAAAAGACTTGCATTGATAAAGTTTTACAAAGGTTTGGCATGCAAAATTGTAATCCTATTAATGTTCCAATTCTAAAAGGGGATAAATTTAGTTTGAGTCAATGTCCCTAAACTGAATTGGAAAGGTATCATATGAAAGGTGTGCCATACGCTTCTCTTGTAGGGAGTTTATTATATGCACAGGTTTGTACTCGATCGGATATTAATTTTGCCATTGGGATGCTAGGCAGATATCAAAGTAATCCGGGTGACTTCCATTGGAAGGCTGCAAAGAAGGTGCTAAGGTACTTGTAAGGAACCAAAGACTACATGCTCACTGTTGATGTAAAGAAACAGATTCGATCTAATTATTTAATCATAGATAAAAAGAATATATAAATATAAGGCAATGGATTTTTAAAGTGGTTCAGCCTTTAAGGAAATGGCCTACGTCTACTGTTTTGTATTGATTTTTGTTTGCCCAGAATTCTCGATAGTAATTTTACCAAGAAATTTCGAGTCCCCTGCTAATGAGGAGGTTACAATGTATTTATAGCCTTGAGGCGGTACAAATGAGAGAATAATACACCGTTGTCCCATAGGCGTATGCGTCTGTGTGATAATAAAGAGCATTTAATGCGCATTATCTCTTGTGATTATCCTGACATTAATGCTCCGTCCGAGATGTAGCTCGGTCATTAATGCTTTGTACGAGATGCAGTTCGGACCGCCTAAGTAGCCCGGTCTTCATGAGTTGCTCGGAGTACTAAAGTTCTCCGCAGAACACTTGTTGCTCGGAGTGCCATAGTTGGTCGGGGAGGTTGAGTTCCTCGAAGTCAAGGTGTTGCTCGGAAATGCTTGTAGGTTCCATGTAGATTGACATGTGTCTCCATTTAATTGATCCATGTCAGCAGACTAATTTTGGTATCAACAGAAGCCCCCAATGTTTCACAGTTCGAGGTAGAGGAGTGTGGAACATTCTTCTCGAAATATGGAGGGATTAAATAGTCATCCTGAATTTTAGGAGTGCTTCCTTTGTATTTAATTTTCCTTTCGTATTCATAGAATCAGACTTTTTTGAATTTTTCCCACTGCTTCGGACTCCGTGCCTTTTTTGTCCTTTTAGCCGCCGGTAGCGTAAACGTCTCTTTTTGTAATCATTATTTTTACCGTTTCCCAAGGTAAGGTATTTAAGCGTTGCAAAAAATCCTATTGTCTCTTACTTTTTCAAATCTGTATCTTTGATTTCTTCCATTTCTTCTCTATCTTGTGCGTTCCTTCCTTCAATCGTTCACTATCAACTAATTTACCCTCTTTCCTGTAAGCTCTTCTCCCTTCTCTTTTATTTCTTTTTATTCATCATGGTTTACGTTGTTGAGTCTCTTGACAAATTTCGTTCCGAGTTTTCAATTCCTTCTTGGGTCATTTTGGAGGAGCTTTCTGGTCCTCCTGATTATTTTCGTTTGGCTGAGGGACATTGGTTCCCCAGTCTCTTTGTAGCTGAATGTGGCTTTTCTTTTCCCCCAAACCCTTTATGTCTGGAATTCTGTCAATATTTTGATATGGTTCCTGCAAGAATAACCCCCAATACGTGGAGAATAGTTAACGGAGTTCATAAATTAAATCAAATTCATGGATCTCGTATAGGAATTCCAGAAATTATGTTTTGTTATAGATGGGCTGTTGGTGATAATACTTTTTATTTAAAAACTAGGTTTTTAAATAGGGCTTTAGTGGTCAATCTCCCAGATGCCAATAGGGATTATTTCGAGCATGGTGTTGTTATGAAAAATTGGCAACATGCTCCACTAACTGGAAATGATGTGTATCAAGGTCCTAGATGCCCTCCCTATGGCAATGGGATAGGTTGTTTTTACTTTTACTTTATTTTTGAAATTATGCTTTCTTTATGTTTGATAAAATGTGTCACTATTATTTTAATTTTTATTTATTTGCAGTTGACAGCAAAAGAAGGTCTCCAAAAGAGACAGAAGTTAATTTTAAATATCTTAAACTTATCTGGGGTTTGCATCAGACTGTTTCCAATGAGCATATTAGATCATCTTCATATTTGCTGTAGTATAAGAGTTACACCTCGTCTTTTACTGCTCGTCCAGTGATAAGTGACGTAGAACCAGTACCTGCTTCTGCAAGTTCTTCACCTGAGTCACATATCCCTCTGAGTGAAAGAATAAAGAGAAGAAGAGCTCTTGCTATCTTCGAGGAATCTTCCTCTGTTGCTGGAGAGGCAAAGAGAAGCAAACATGATGTCCCAGAAGAAGGGACAAGAAAAATTGATGCACCTCCTCCGGCTGCTCCTGTGAAGGTTGCCGAGAAACCCCCATCGGCTCCAAGCAAGGTCGCTGCTCCGAGCGAGGTGATAGTCATATCCCCGACTAAGACTAAATCCTTGGTCGAGACTGTTGATGCTCCTCTGAGGAGGCTGAAGAAAATCTCCTCGGGCAATTTGGCTGAATCCATCTCTCAGCCCCCGACTACTGGAAGTGGTGTTCCCACTTTTGTTACCCCGAGCTCTGTCATGAGCTCGGTGAAGTCTTGGATCATTCTCGAGATCCAAGGTATTGAAGAAAATCTTTCTCGGGACATGGTTACCACATTGGCTACTCGTCATATTGCTTCTGTAAGTATTATTGTCCTAAACTTTCATTTTTCCACTGTTATATTTTTGCACTGACTTTGCTATTATTTTTTGTTCCCAGTTGGTAACCTGTTTTAATACAATTTTGAAGAAGGATGAAGCTATTAAAGCTTCAAGCTCCTCGTCAAGTGTAGAGGAAGATTTGGTGGGTCTGACGCAGTCTCTGAAGGATTCTCGTCAGAAGTATGATGATGATAAAGTTACTTGGGAGAAGAAGCTTAATTCCATCGAACAAGAGAAATATCAGGTTTTTGAGGTCTCCAAGGGGTTGGCGAAGAAAATAAAAGACTTGGAGGAGAAGAATAAAGAGCTCGAGGGGAAGCTTCAAAATATTGGGGAGCTTGAAGATAAGCTCAAAACTGCTGAGGAAGAGTTGGGCAAATTTTGTGAAGTAAATCGTCAGAAGGAGGAAGTGGAGAATAAATTGAAGGCTATTGAGGAACTTCTATCCGAGAAGCTTTCCTCGGAGAAGATGAAAAGAAAATTAGCTGTGAAAAAGTCCTTCAGCGCTGGCTGGGACAAAGGATGGAATGAGGGTCTGGCTGCCATGATGTCGCAGGTGGAATATGGTAGCCTTAAGTACTTTAGGGATGGCTGGGTCGCTGCTCTGCAAGAGATGAAGGCTGATGAAAATTCTGATCTGTTTCAGAAACACATCCCTGGCCCCCCTCCAACTCCTGAAGAAGAAGAAGAGGACGAAGCTGCCTCTGAGGAATCCTCCATGGTGATGGGAGATCAAATTTCTCATCCCACAGTTGTCCAGTCTTCCTGCGAGCAACTTCAACCACCCATTATTTCAAACGAGCAGCTTCCAGCACCCTCCGAGCAACCATCTGTGTCATCCGAGCAACCTACTTCCTCGTCCCAGCCTCCTGAGAAAGTTTTGGGAGACAAGGAAAAGGTGTAGAGTTGTTCGGATTTTTGTCTTTGTTTATTTTTGTCAATTGTAATTCTGAACTATGTACCTCTCTTTTATGATATAATAAAATTTGAAGTTTTGCCTATTCATACTGTTGTCTCTCTTCCTCTTGCTCCTTATTGATTCTTGCTATCTCTTCTTTTTACTAGTTTATGGCCAGGATGGAACTCTTGTCAGCTCACGATACTGAGTTGATGAAGAAATGTAATGAATATTTCAAAGCTGGCCATACCAACTTGGATGAAGCACAAATTTTTGTTATCCTGGGATCACATGCCTCCGAACAAGCAGTGGAGGCTTACCAATATTTGAAGTTTTTGCTCGACCGAGCAGTAGGCAATAATGTGGCATATTATGAGATGATCGAGGATCTTCAAGGAATTATCGCAGACCTTCAATAGCAGTATAATGAGTCCTTTGCCCTTTTGCATCAGGGGTACGAGAAGAAGTATCAGCAACTAAATGCTGATAAGGGATATGATAAGCTCATTGCTGCTTATAATGTGAGGGAGAGAACTTTGAAGACCGAGGTCGAGGAGCACAGGCAGATAGCCAAGTTATTGGAACAGGAAAACAATAACTTACGAGGAGAGGTATCCCAGCTGAGGTCTGCAGCCTCTACTTCAAATGCTTTAGTCCCTGTAAACGACGAGGGATTCTCTTTCTTGGAGGTAAAAAATGCTAACTTTAGAGATGAATTAGAGACCTTGAAGAGGATTGGGCCTTCTACCATTGCTCGGGGACGAGCAAGAGCTCCTCGGGTACGAGCAAGAGATTCTCGAATTACTGTCGAGGAATAAAGAACTCAATCGGCTCTGGAGAACCAAGCCTTCCAACTGATGGCAAAGAACCAGGCATTGGCTGAGATGTCCAAGAAGATCATGAATCTCGACGAGCAGCTCTCTGCACAAAAGTCTGCTTTGGAGAATAAAGAAATTTTTGCAAAAAATCTTCAAGAGCAGTTGGAAAGGTTGACTTATCCATTCCACAAGCAGCCCAGAGAATTCTGGATGGCTGGCTATAATGAGGCTCTCTATCATTTGGATGATCGGATCCAAAATACGAATAATGAGGGTTACAAACAAGGGTGGTTGAATGCCTTGGGTGTACTGCAACTGGAACAGGGTCATTACTTGTGGGATTACTATAATCCTGGGTTGCTCGACTTGCCAGTGCCACCATTCAAACTTGATATGAGCTGGATTCCTGCTCGGGCCATTCCACAATGCTTAATTTCAAAGTATCTCGGTGACTACAACCTTCACTCCAACTTCTAGATATCTCATCCCGAGCACCTACTTGATCGTCCTTCAGTAATGAACGTCAGGATGCTGAAAGATATAAATTTCATCAATTCCTCCTATGCCTTAGATGATCCTACAGCAGGTGAAGAACCTGTTTCAAAAGCAGAGGGGAAGAAACCGATAGAGTAGGATTCTTGTTGTAACAATTATTCGTATGTATTTCATTCTCAATGTATCTTGTTTTGGATTAATTGAAAAACTTCAGTTTTCTTTGCAATCTTGATTTTCGTTTGTCTTGAAAATATTCTGTAAACATTTATTTTATTTGTTAGTGAATGTGCATGTATATCTGTTAAAAAGATAACAACATTGGTGATATTTTTGTTTCTCGACCAACTATGTATATCTGTTAAAAAGATAACAATATTGGTGACATTTTTATTTCTCGACCATCTATGTATATCTGTTAAAAAGATAACAATATTGGTGACATTTTTGTTTCTCGACCAACTATGGTGGTAGTCTAAAATACCATAAGTATCAAGAAATTTATCACTTTTTAATTTTAAGCCCTGAAATGACTTTCATTTATTTACACAACTGTTTCCGACCAACCGAAATTGGTGGTATTTGTACCCGACCAACTTTAGTCGGTAGACTTTTATTCCCGACAAACTTATAGTTGGTGGGTTTTCTTCCCAACCAACCTTAGTTGGTATTTCTGGGAAATTTTTCTTCCTAACCAACCGTAATTGGCATTTCTAGTAAATTTTTCTTCCTAACCAACCATAGTTGGCATTTCTAGGAAATTTTTCATCCTAACCAACCGTAGTTGGCATTCCTAGGAAATTTTTCTTCCCAACCAACCTTAGTTGATATTTCTAAGAAATTTTTCTTCCTAACCAACCATAGTTGGCATTTCTAGGAAATTTTTCTTCCCAACCAACCTTAGTTGATATTTCTGGAAAATTTTTCTTCCTTACCAACCGTAGTTGGCATTTCTAGGAAATTTTTCTTCCCAACCAACCTTAATTGATATTTCTGGGAAATTTTTCTTCCTAACCAACCGTAGTTGGCATTTCTAGGAAATTTTTCTTCCCAACCAACCTAAGTTGATATTTCTGGGAAATTTTTCTTCCTAACCAACCGTAGTTGGCATTTCTAGGAAATTTTTCTTCCCAACCAACCTTAGTTGATATTTCTGGGAAATTTTTCTTCCTAACCAACCGTAGTTGGTATTTCTAGGAAATTTTTCTTCCCAACCAACCTAAGTTGATATTTCTGGGAAATTTTTCTTCCTAACCAACCGTACTTGGCATTTCTAGGAAATTTTTCTTCCCAACCAACCTTAGTTGATATTTATGGGAAATTTTTCTTCCTAACCAACCGTAGTTGGCATTTCTAGGAAATTTTTCTTCCCAACCAATCTTAGTTGATATTTCTGGGAAATTTTTCTTCCTAACCAACCGTAGTTGGTATTTCTAGGAAATTTTTCTTCCCAACCAACCTTAGTTGATATTTTTGGGAAATTTTTTTTCCCGACCAACTTACAGTTGGTGTTTTTGGGCTGATGCGTAGTGTGTAGCACTAGTACTCCGAAAAAATTTCAACAAAAGGGGAGAATTGTGTGAGATATCCACAACTTTATTCATATTGATGAAACTGCATTACATGAGAGTTTACATTACTGATAATATTTGCGCAGGTGTTCTGCATTCCATGCATTCTTAAACTCCTCCCCCTCTAGAGTTTCTATTCTGTAGGTTCCTGGTCGAACAACTTCTGTAACTCGGTAAGTTCCATGCCAGTTCGCTTCTAGCTTGTTGTGCTTTTGAATCACTTTCTTTAGCACATAGTCTCCTACTTTCAGGTCGCAGTTCTTCACTCTCTTGTTGTAGAACAAAGTTGTTCGTTGCTGGTAAACAGCATTCCTGATGGCTGCTTCTTCTCTAAGTTCCTTGAGCATGTCTAAGTCTAACCTTCTCATTAAATCGCTGATAGGGGAATTGAAATTCAGTACTCTGTGTGTTAGAAGACCCAACTCGGCAGGTATAACAGCCTCACTTCCAAATGCCAGCATATATGGAGATTCTCTTGTTGCTGCTCGGGGAGTCGTGCGATAAGCCCATAGTACAGAATGCAGCTCATTGATACAATTTTCCTTGGCATCATTTAATCTTTTCTTCAAGCCATTTAGCAGTTTTCTGTTTGTCACTTCAGTTTGTCCATTGCTTTGAGGATGGCCTGGTGTAGAGTGGGTTTTTAATATGTTCGACTGTTGACAATAGGCAGCAAACTCCTCGTTGTCGAATTGTGTTCCATGGTCGGTGATGAATGCATGTGGGAGACCATATCTACAGATGATATTCTTCCAAATAAATTGGTACACCTTTTCGTACGTCATGTAGACAAGGGGCTCGGCTTCTACCCACTTAGTAAAATAATCTACTGCGATGACGAGATATTTAAATCTTCCCCTAGTCGTTGGAAGTGGCCCGACCAAGTCAATTCCACACATGGAAAATGGCCAAGAGGAAGTAATGGGTGTCAATAATGCTTGTGGAGTTCTTCGGATGGAGGAGAAGCGCTGACACTTGTCACATTTCTTTGCATAGGCTATACAATCAGCCCTCATCGTTGGCCAGTAGTATCCTTGCGTCATTATTCTTTACAGAAGTGTCCAGCCTGCTACATGGGCTCCACAAGACCCTTCATGGACTTCTTCAATCAAATCCTTCACCTCGGCGGGATGTACACATCTCTGCAAGCCAGCTATAATTCCTCGTCTATATAGAATACCATTAGTCAATACATAATGAGCAGCTTTAAACTTTAGTTTCTTGGCCGCGAGTTTGTCAATCGGTAATTCTCCCTCCTCAATATATGCCCTGATGGGATCCATCCAAGATGGCCCTAAATTTACGATAATAAAATTCATCGTCAGCTCTTCATCTATGCTCCGACCAGCTAGAATTTCAATTGGGATTATTCTTCGTAGCTCGGTACGAGTAGCCGATGCTAATCGAGCTAAAGCATCTGCTCTTGCATTCTCCATTCTTGGTATTCTAACCAGTTGAACAGTAACAAATTTTGATACCAACTCCATCGCCTTTGCATGGTACTTAATCATCAACTCTCCTTTCGTTGCATATACACCGAGCATTTGATTTATAATCAACTGTGAGTCACTGCACACGATTACCTGCTCTGCCTTCATGGTTTTTGCCAGACTAAGACCTACAATCATCGCTTCATATTCACCCTCATTATTAGAAGCTTGAAATTGGAAGCGCAGGGCATATTCTATGTTGATCTCGTCTGGACTTTTCAATACAATCCTGGCTCCACTACCCGAGGTGCATGATGAGCCATCCATATATAGGTTCCATACAGGTATTTCGTCCTCAAACTTCTTATTGGAAAAAATTCCTCGATGGAATAATTGTTGCTCCTTTATCTCCATTTTTACCACACCTCGTTGCTCGTCGACCTTCTCCTTTTGCTCTTCGACCAATTTAAGTTGATCGGGGTTTAAATTTGATGATCCTGTAACATCCACAGGTTGGTCGATGCTCAGCTTTTGCTCCTTGGGGGTATCAGGATAAGTGAACTCTGCTATAAAATCTGCTACTACTTGCCCTTTCAATGACGATCTAGGCTCATAAATTATATCATATTCACCGAGTTCTATTGCCCAGTACATCAATCTCCCTGATTTTTCTGGTTTGTGAAGAGCTTGCCTCAACGGCATATCGGTATATATAACTATGGTATGAGCCTGGAAGTATGGCTTCATTCTTCTACTCGCTTCGATCAGTGCCAGTGCCAACTTTTCCAGCTTTGGATATCTGATCTCTGCTCCTCGAAAGGCTTTGCTAGTGTAATAGATCGGTTTTTGCACTCCATCCTCCATTCTTATCAATGCCGAGCTAACTGCATTCTCCGAAACTGCCAGGTACAAGTACAACCTTTCTCCCATCACTGGTTTGGACAACAGTGGAGGTGCTCCCAGAAATTTCTTCAATTCTTGAAAAGCTTTCTCGCATTCTTCATTCCATTCAAAAGTCTTTCGAAGCGTTTTGAAGAATGGGAGGCATCTATCATTTGCTCGCGATACAAATCTGTTAAGTGCTGATACTCGCCCTGTAAGACTTTGCACTTCTTTCTTCGTTGGTGATCGCAGTCCTAACAGAGCTTTGATCTTTTCAGGGTTTGCTTCAATACCTCGTTGATTGACAATGTATCCGAGAAACATGCCTTCTCGTACTCCAAATATGCACTTGGTCGGGTTCAGCTTCATTTGGTATTTATCTAATTGATCAAATGTCTGGCCTAAGTCAACTAGATGGTCAGTAGCTTTCTTGCTCTTTGTCAGCATATCATCAACATAGACCTCCATATTGCAATTGATTTGTTCTGCAAACACCTTGTTCATCAGCCGCTGATATGTCGTACCTGCATTTTTTAAACCAAAAGGCATAACATTATAACAATAAGTACCCCTAGGGGTAATGAAAGAAGTACTCTCCCTGTCTTCAGGTTTCATTTTAATCTGGTTGTAACCAGAATAAGCATCCATGAAGCTCAGCAGCTCGTGTCCCGAGGTAGCATCCACTAGTTGATCAATTCGAGGCAAGGGAAAATGATCCTTTGGACATGCTTTGTTGAGGTCGGTGAAGTCTACACACATCCTCCATTTGTTGTTCTTCTTTTTTACCATCACCACATTTGCTAACCAGTCTGGATACTTAACATCTTCAATAAAGCAAGCTTTCTGGAGCTTCTCGACTTCCTCCTGTATAGCTTAGTTCTTCTCGGGGCTGAACACACTTCTTCTTTGCTTCACTGGCTTGATTTCCTTATTCACATTGAGCTCGTGACATAAGAAATTTGGGTCTATTCCGGGCATATCTTCATGACTCCAAGCAAAAGTTTGTTTTCTGCTTTTTAAGAAAACTATCAACTCCTGTTTTAATGAAGCATCTAACGACGAACTTATCTGAGTTGTTCGTTCAGGGTGCTCGTCGTCCAGAATGATGTTTTCAGTGGCTTCTACCACCTGACCTTTCACGAGTTGCGACTCATCTCTAGGGTCCAATGTTTCAATTTCTGCACCCTCATCCACCTGATAGGTAATAGATTTTTTCCTAGATTCCTCTAGTTCTTCCTGCTCGGCAGATGAATAATAGCATTCTCGAGCTACTTTTTGATCACCCTTCACAACTCCTACTCCAAAATTGGTTGGCAATTTTAAGCATTCATGTATCGTAGATGGTACTTCTTCGAACTTCTTCAATCCTACCCATCCCATGATGATGTTGTAGGATGATTGAACATTCTTATCCATCACGAAGAAGCGTAATCTTTCTGTTCGACAAGCAGGCCATGTACCAATGAACATATCCAACTTGATCGTCCCAAGTGGAAAAACTTTCTCGCCAGCAAAACCGAGGAGGGGCCTATGATAAGGTTCCAACTGAGACAACTTTAGATTTAAACTATCGAAGCATGAGTAGAACATAATATCCGTCGAGCTACCATTATCCACCAGTACTCTTGAGATTATTACTTCCTTCATCCTCATTTTGATCACCAGTGGATCATCATGAGGATATAGCACACCTGCGAGGTCGTTCTTGGAGAAACCGATGACCAATTTTTCTTTGTTCACCTTCCTCGGGCGATTATCCTCAGCTAGATTTATTCTCTGAATGTATGAACAAGCTTGAGCGTCATTGAGGTAAGCTTTCCTTTCCACAGTAAGGTCCCCACCTCCTGCATCTCCACCTGTAATAACGTTACAATCAAATGATCCAAAACGAATTGAAAATACCTCACGTTCTGGCTGTCTCGGTCTCTTGGGGAGATCGGGGGCATCATCTGGATCATCTTCATGATCTCTTTTCTTGTTTTCTTCTGCTCGATGAGGAGATCTAGACCTCTGTCTTGCTCGGTCGTTGTCTTTTCTTTCATTTCTTCGATCAACATACTTGGTCAGCTTTCCTCGTCTGATGAGTTCTTCGATTTCATTCTGGAGAGCTATGCAATTTTTGGTCGTGTGACCATGGTCTTTATGAAACTCGCAATATTTGGCCTTATTCCTCTTGTCAGGATCTGACTTTAATTTCCCAGGGCAGTTTAGTTCCTCGCTGTTCTTGATCTCTTCCAGGGCGTGGTTTATGTCTACTTTCAAAGGAGTATAATTTTCAAATTTCTTCAATACCTCCCATGATGGCTTCCCTTTTGACTGCTTGTCACCACCATTGTTCTTATGTTCTTTCTTTTTAGCCTTATCAACCTCCACCTTGGTCTCTTTGGTGTCCATGTTCTTCGCAGCCATAGCTTCCTCGGCATTCATGACCTTGGCCGCTTTTGCCATTAGTTCTGACATGGTTCTGGGCGGATCTTTGGCCAAAGTATAGTACAATTTATTGGGCAACAGTCCACTCATCAAAGCAGTAATTGCTGTCTTTTCCTCGTAATCAATAACTTCGAGCTTTTCGTTATTGAAGCGAGTTATGTAATCCCTGGTGCTTTCACCAGTTTTTTGTCTAACACTTAACAAATGTGCCACTCGTTTAACTGGTTTTGCTCCAAAACAGAAATTCCCAATGAAGAGCTCGGCCAGTTGAACAAAAGTTAAAATCTTTCCCCGAGAAAGATTATTGTACCATATTTGTGCAAATCCGGTATGAGTTCCTGAAAATGCCCTGCATCTCATCTCGTCCGGAACGACATAGATGTCGGTATCGCCCTGGTATTGTTCTATATGAAGGACATGGTCAGTTTTTCCATCATATTTAGGGGTCACAACAGGTGCTTTGAACTTCGATGGTGTGGGAAAACCCACAATTGCCTGTACAAAAGGCGTCCCTTGGACAAAAGTTCTTTGGAGAGGATTCTTGGCCTTAGCCATTTCCCCTAGTCTATCCTCCAACCTTTGAATAGAGCCTTTCCACGCATCATTTCCATCCTCGGGCCTATTGGTCCGAGCAACCGATCTTGTTGAATTTGCCTCCTGGGATCTCTCACGACGAGCAGCTGGTTGTGATTGGGCTGAACCCTCTCTTAGATCAGATGGTCGTCGGAGGTTTCTCGACACAGACTTAGGAGGACTTTTATTCCTCTTAGGGCCCAATCGATCAAAAGGAGAGACCCTGTTCAATCTTTCAAGAGCACTGATCCTTTCTGGAGAGAGAGTGATATTTTATTGCGTATCGGTAGCTCGTACCGAGGAAGTCCTTCCAGGCTGATAAGAAAAATCATCAGATCTCTCAGTGCGATATGAATCGCTCTGCCTAAGACGAGAAGAAACTAAACGGGTATTTCTTTGAACACTTCGCTGTCCTAAATGGGTCGGCGCTCCACCATGGATGGTTTGTATGAGCTGTCGCATAGTCTCTTGCATGGCCGTCTGGCCTTGAGCCAAATTGGCCATAATTCCGGCCAGATCTTGGACATTTGGAGGAGCGGATGGATTTGGGGGGTTTCCAGCATTTCGATGACTGGATTCAGGATTATCATCCATTGAAGATGAGTTATTTTGATGAAAAACGAAAATTACGGTCGTTTCCCACAGACGGCGCCAATCTGTTGATGTAAAAAACTAGATTCGATCTAATTATTTAATCACAGATAAAAAGAACATATAAATATAAGACAATGAATTTTTAAAGTGGTTCAGCCTTGAAGGAAATGGCCTACGTCCATTGTTTTGTATTGATTTTTGTTTTCCCAGAATTCTCGATAGTAATTTTATCAAGAAATTCCGAGTCCCCTGCTAATGAGGAGGTTACAATGTATTTATAGCCTTGAGGCGGTACAAATGTGAGAATAATACACCGTTGTCCCATAGGCGTATGCGTCTGTGTGATAATAAAGAGCATTTAATGCGCAGTATCTCTTGTGATTATCCTGACATTAATGCTCCATCCGAGATGCAGCTCGGTCATTAATGCTTTGTACGAGATGCAGCTCGGACCACCTGAGCTGCTCGGACCGCCTAAGTAGCTCGGAGTACTAAAGTTCTTCGCAGAGCACTTGTTGCTCGGAGTGCCATAGTTGGTCGGGGAGGTTGAGTTCCTCGAAGTCAAGGTGTTGCTCGAAAATGCTTGTAGGTGCCATGTAGATTGACACGTGTCTCCATTTAATTGATCCACGTCAGCAGACTAATTTTGGTATCAACACTCACTTATAGGAGATCCGATCACCTTGAGGTGATTGGTTATTCAGACTCGAATTTTGGAGGATGCCTTGATAGTAGGAAAAATATTTCGGGCTATATTTACCTTCTGGCAGGAGGGGCCATTTCATGGAAAAGTGCTAAATAGAGTGTCAACGCTTCTTCAACTATAGAGGCTGAGTTTGTGGCTTTTTTTAGAGCTACAAATCATGAATTATGGCTGCGAAATTTTATTTCAGGACTTAGTATTACGGGTTCAGTATCTAAGCCACTGAAGATTTATTGTGATAATGTCGCAGAAGTCTTATTTTCAAAGAATGATATATATTCGAAAGCAGCTAAGCATATTGAGATGAAGTATCTATCCGTCAAAGAAGAAGTTCAGAAATAAACTGTGTCAATTGAACACATCAGTACTGATGATAATATAGCGGATCCTTTAACTAAAGGACTATCTCCGAAGATATTTTTGCAACATACTAAAGAGATGGGTCTCGAGTAGTTAGTTTTGTAATTGTTATTTGCTTAGTTATTTGACATAACTTTTCATATCAATAAAGTATTTCTGAATTCTAAATTTCTGTCTTAATTGTATATATGCATGTGAATGACTGAATATGACAGAAATAGTCTTTTATAAAGACATTATGAGACCATTATGATAGCGCACATATTTATCCTTATTAAGTATGACATTGGTGGCGTGGTATATGGAAGGAACCATGCTCTTGAATTAGTGTGGAACCACCATGACTCACACTAATGAAGTATTTAGTTAAGGTGCTTGATGATGTTCTAAGATACTTGCGCAACTTTTGTTAATCAATTCGTTATGTATAATCTTATTAGGACCAAGTGGGAGAGTGTTAGAATTAATATTTAATTATTTAATAATTACAAAATTCGGCCAAATTTTGTAATTATAAATTAAATAAATAAATTATTTCTCCTAATTAGGGTGGTCCAAATAAGGGGACGAATTTTATTAAATTAATGTATTAATCTTAGAAAATTATTATTTCAAAGGTCACATGACTTTTGGTATATTTGTGAGTCCCTTTAGCTACTTTGGTGGATGGTAGATGATCACTTTTAAATAGAATTTCGGGTCCCCTTCCACCCTATATATAGTGAACCAATCTCCACTATTTGCTACTCAAGAACACACAAAAATATATTTTGGCTAGGAAGGGAAAATCCTGAGTTTCCAAATTTTTCATATTTTGGATTTCTGGATATTTTTTAAGAGAGATTCTGCATCATTGGGTGGAAGAGATAGGAGCTTGAAGAAGGAACAACAAGAAACTTTAGGAAGTTATTCTCAAGCCACATCAAGAACTACAAACAAATCAAAGCTTCATGAAAAAATGTATTTTTTCATATAATTGTAATTAAAAATGAAATTGTGATTGCATGATAATATTAAAGGTCATATAAGAATTAGTTTCATGTTATACATAATTCTTATTATTTTTACATTAACATCACTCAACATAGCATGGTGGATATATTAACCCTTTATTTGAATTAAACAGTTAATATTAGCCACTTTTGGAAAATAAATTTGAAGTAATTTTCCTTTTACATCAGTACAAGTGATACTTCTTCTAAAATATTTATTTATTGAAATTTACATAACGTGATCATGTAATATGAATTTACAACTTCTTAGTGTAATTTACATCGCTCACCATTTCAGACCTAATTGAGACCTAATACTTTTGTGTCAGTGGCATGAGGCTTTTGGCTCC
The DNA here is from genome assembly GCA_949130495.1 of Sambucus nigra. Classification (NCBI taxonomy): domain Eukaryota; kingdom Viridiplantae; phylum Streptophyta; class Magnoliopsida; order Dipsacales; family Adoxaceae; genus Sambucus; species Sambucus nigra. The sequence continues at coordinate 291,146,122 of OX422223.1, forward strand.
ATAAAATATAGATAAGACCAAAATCAACAGGTGATTCATAATATTAACCAACAAATGGAAGACTACGTTGACTTCTTCAACTCTAAACAGCAGGGACTCAGATTTGTGGAATTATGTGGTCGGATTACATAGATTCTTATTGCTCGAAGATAGAGAAAAATGGTAGAACACTTATTCCCATTTTTAGCATCTCCAATGCATTTCTCATATTTAGAGGTTAGTATGGTAAAGATGCAGCACCCACTGTTTTAAGCTATGTAGCTCCTAGAATGTGCGTGCATACACATATTTATAATTGGGGAAAGTACTCTTAAGTTCCTTACAAATAAATTTTAAACACTAAAGAAATTTTGATAAATTTTAAACACTTAGGTCCGCTAATTCTCTTCTTGTACAAGTTCACGCTAGTGACATAATAAGTGGATCTAATTGAAAATTGTCCTTAAATATTTAAAAATTATTATCAAAGGACCTAAATGTAAATTGCCCTTTATAATTTTACACACGCACGGTGATTAATGCTAAGGTATCTCACCAATGGTCATAATGCAACTTTGGTACAACCATAATTGTTTTTCGGATATTGGTACTATTTGTTTTAAAATGTCACTTGTGTGGTTAAGATATTGTAAAGAGGTGCCAAAATGTAAAACAAATCAATATAATTGTACCAAAGTCTAATTTGGTAATAAGTGAGCTACATTAGTTTAAGAAAACCTTCAAAATAAAAATTGATAACTGAATTAGAGAGTTAATTGAAGATTTTTTTTCAATCCATGTGTTAAAACAATTCCGATCACATTTGGTGTCCTGTGTGAATATATTTGGGTAGTTGTATCATTATTTGTATTTTTGGTCTTAAACTCTCTAGTCTTTAAGGTTTTATAAGCATATATGATAAGTATTACATTATTAAATGTTATATTAGCAGCTTTATGTTGTTTGCTTGCAGATATCTTGTTACCAAACATAGAAATATATGGGACGTTAATGGAAAAATACCCTTTGTTTGCAAAATGATACACGTAATATCTGGTAGATTATACAAACTACAGTTATATGGCAATTTAATACAATGCAGGGTGTAATGTATTATGTGCTACTTTTCCCTAATATAAATTTTTTGCCATTCTGGATATCTTGAGTTATATTGTCTAGCTGCTTTTATTTTGTGGGTTTATTATTTTTGTTATATAAATTCGCTTGTATCTTTGCATTGTGGTCAAATAGTGATATGTACGCCTCTACTTATCATCTTATGATAACATTTGCTTCTCATCTTATGAATGTATTTTATTTTTTTTTGCACATTTAGGCAATTGTTGAAATTAATTAGGATAAATTGTAAAGTGCTATGTGTGTTTCTCAGTATGGGATTTTTTAGTTAAAGGGTTTGTAAATCTACTTGTATCTTGAATTAGGATCAACCAGTGATAAATATTCTGCCATCTTATGAATATTTTTTTTGTTTGTTTGTTGTCTCATCTTGAGTTATAATTAACTAATTACAAAAAAATAGATTTTTGATTATATTTCTCATCTTATGGACATGTTTGCTTTATTTGTTGTCTCATATCTTGTTTTATTATCAACCCATTTCAAAAATTGATCTTAAGGCCTGAATTTTCCTTTATTTGGATGCATATTTCTTCATTTGTTGAAAATTAATCAAGCTATATTTGTAAAGTAGTTGTACTTTTCTGGCTATGTGATTTTGTTAACAAGGTTTGTTTCTAATTCTACTCGTCTCCCTAGTGACAAAAGTTCTATGTTTATCACTTTTTCTCATAAATATTCCTGCTTTCTTTGTTGTCTCACATTTTGATTTCTAATCAGTCCATATCCACATATTGCCATTCAGGCATAAAATTTCCTTTATTCGGTCGGACGTTTACTCATTTTTCGAAGACACATCATGCTAGATTGTAAAAGTATTTTTTCCTATGTATGTGCTTTTTGTTAATAAGGCTTGTTTTTAAATAAAATTGTATCTTGAATTTTTGATTAATCAGTCACATAATAACCTTTTATGGATTTAGTTCTCATCCTTTGATTGTTTTTTCATTGTGGTCTTGTATCTTGAGTTATAATCATCCCATTTAATAATATTGGGCGGATCCAGCCCTGGCCGAAGCGGGGCGATCGCTCCAGTTCAACCTTAAAAAAAATTAGGGGTTTTTTTGGTAAAAAAATTAAATTTGGAGGTTACTTCTAATTGTATTCAAAGATGAGGGGAAAATGTGTAATAAATAAAAAAAACTCAAACATCCATCTCTCAAATCTCATAACCTATTCTCTTCTATTCTCTCCCTTTGTTTATAAACAGTTTACTATCAATATGAATTTGTTTATATTTTGTGTTTGTTTATATATTTATTTATATGAATTTGTTCATAGAGATAGAGTGTATGCTTATATGTGTTTGTTTAGCAAAATAAAATATGTTTTTTTTATTTATATGTGTTTAAATTTATAATGAATATTAAAATTAAAATTCCTAAAATCTATTAGTGTGAAATTTAGTTTATAATGTAAAATTACTCTGAAATGAAATTAAATTTAGCATGAATCTATTAGTCTGAAATTAAATTAAATTTGTTTAAAATATAGGAACCCAATGGAGAATTTTTTTTAATGAAAACGAGGAGACAACACACCAACCGTATCCGAAAAGAAAAAATTTAGGAATCCAAATTTAGTTAATTAACCCCTCAACATTTTTAGGGTTAAAAATTGCAAAATATAAGTAAAAACAACCCCCCCAAAAAACGCCTCGGGGCCTCCCGCCCCTGAACCCCCGGGCTTTGTCAAACAAATCCACCCCACTTTACTTCGAATTCTGGATCCGCCACTGTGTGTAGGCCTAAATTTTCCCTTATTTCGATTTGCAAATATGAGATTTCTTTTTAATATATGTGTTTGAATGTTTTCCCCTAAATCTTGTTTAGCATGCGAGAAAGAAGAAAAATGTTTTTTGGTCTTTTATTTCACTCTGACGTGGAGTTTTATTTTTCTGTTATTTTCTTCTCTGAAATGTTATTCCTTGGACAAATTTTTTTCTTGTTAACTCAATTTCTGATCCGATCACTGATGGTGTTTATATGTGTAATCTATTTTGTCTTGAAATATTACATTGAAATTGTTACTTGGTTTCGCTATCCTATTTTAGTGTTTTTTTTGTGCTCTCTTGCATGTATAGTGATTATAGTATGTTGTTAATTATTGAGCACACTGTTTTTCCTTTTTATCATGTGATGAAAATTGATGATTTGATGGCATTGAAGGCTATAACCCAATGCTTAAAGGAAAAGAAAGCGTTGCCATAGAAGAAAATGAAAAAGTCGCATAAGATAAATGCAGTTTTGATATTGATTATAGTAATGGTGATTTAGTAACTATTTGCAGCCCACCAAAAAAAAAAAAAAAAAAAACTGAGGTTTTTTCCCCTAACGGTTGATCAAATCATGACGAGTTTGGTGTTTTACGTGGAAAAAATGAAAACGTAGCTAATAGTTCATTGTGTGTGGAAAAACCTTAGGATGCAGATTACTCTTACATTCCCCCACTCAGTTATGAGTTAGACGTTCTGATTTTGGCTAGGTTTCCTAGGTCCGAGTATTGAAAACTAAGCTTTCTGAACAGAATGTGCCTAGAACTTATGATGAATAGTGAGGTATTCAAGATTAGGAGAGAGCATTAGGTTAAAGAGCCTGCAGTTTTCATGTTGACTGGTGGGGGGTGTACTTGGTGGGTGTTTTATCTAGAATCCAGCTCTCGTATGAAACTTCCAATTTTGTCCAGGGATATATTCTTTAATTAGAGGGACAAAGATTCACTTTCTGTAGGGACTCGTATGATTGTTTCGGGGAGAGAGATCGATGGTCTCGTTACATGGAGGTATGAGTCGGAAATGAATAAATGGAAATGAGGGTCCTTCTATGATCAATCCAAGGTGCTTATTTGCAACCGTGACTTGCGGTCCATCTATGAATAAATCGGTACAAGAAAAATGACATTTAACAACTAATTATTTTTGCAAAAGGGTACCGATTGCGAGGAAATTTTAAATTCATCGCAAAATATTTGGCTCAATTTTGGTGTGAAATCTTCTCACATTTTATTTGACTTATTACGATGAATTGGATGTTTCCTCATAAAAAAAGGCCCAAAACATATTTTTTCTAAGCAAAAGCCCAAAATAGTTTTATAGAATTAATTAATTACATTTAACTTTTGGCAATAACCCTAGCCTAACATGATCTCACCCTCTTTCCCTATTTTCCCAAAGAAAATTCCCTTTCCCCTCTATCAATCTCTCAGTGGTTTCTTGCACTCCCTTCATCAATGCGTTCTCTTGGTCATTTTGTGTTCTTCATGTACATATTATTTTATATTTCAACTATATACATGTTAGCTCAAGAATGAGGCTTATAATAAGGGAGAGGGGTTGTTTTTAAGGGTGTTTTCCCCTCTCTAGAGATTCAAAGATTTCACTTAACACAAAATACAATAATCCTTTTCATCCAAAATTTCTTATGTATGTATATATGGGAAAACGCTTTCCTAAATTATTGTTGTTTATGTATTTTAAGTGTAGAAATTCTTGCGCCCTTTGCCCTTTACACTTCTTCTTAATCTTCGTATCATGTTGATGTTGTTGTTGATTTACCCAAAAAAAACTAAATATATGTTATCGGCTATGCAATCTGCTAAAAATTATACAAATTTTGACGATAAATTTTTATGGTGATTTATACTTGTTGGATAGCCCATCAGTTATATGCTAGTGAAAATTAGGTCTACATAAATGATTATTTTTGTCGTTTCTTTAATTTTTCCCTGAATTTGGGTTGATTGAATGAAATTGTCTTATTAATCAACTATTAGTTTAACATATAATGTTATTACTTCTTTTTACCAAATTTAAGAACTAGGAAGAATTAGCTTTTTGTTTTAATTGTAGAGAAATTGTGATGTTTGTTGGTATTTATAATCAATTTATAAAAACACATGTGATTCATACGAATTTCCTTTTGGCTGAAGAATTGTCTTTTGTATTTTGATTTCTTTACTTCAATGTTTTAATTATAATTACTAGCTGGCGTTAATCGCACACGCGATACGTGCGCAATTAAAGAACTTGACAATACAACTCTTTACAGATAATTGTTATTATTATTGAAAAAGTGTATAACTCATAAAAGGGAAAAAGGTAATCATTCATAAATATATAAGAGTTTGAAGAACACAACATAATATTATTGCTAGTAACGGGACTTTTCATTATTTTCCTATTATAAAACTTTAATATTATGGATAAGTGGTGTCCAATTTTTACTAGCATATGTACTCTGTGTTGGGTGGGTACTCAAATTATCCCAAGCATGGGATAATTGGTTTTTACAGATTTGTGAAAACAAAACCCAATATTTATCCTTATGTCAGATTCATATTCATGTAGATATACCACATAATCATTTAGAATAGTAGATTTCATTTAGGATCTTCCTACTACTATTCTTTATGATTTTATCTACATTTGTCTCACGCTGACAAATACCATAATTTAGTGGTTAATCATTTATTTGTTATTTATTGCTTAAACAATCCAACAACTAAAAGAACAAGTATTGAAGAAAGTTATCGGTAATGGGATAGGTACCCTACCTTCCTTTAAAACCATATTTCATGATTTTCAACTCCTACTAGTTTCACCATTCATAATGAATTTGACATTCGATTTTCTTTAATGCAATAAGTACATGTCAAGGACGATTATATGATCTATGTAGGTCCACTTTAAAGGAGTTTTCTCATAATCTTCCACTTGGGCCACATAGGTCATCCGTATGTTAAATATTGTAATACCTTAAGGGCACAACTCGACTATCAATATTTATAAGAGATACTACAATAATCTTGTCCATAAAAATTATCATAAGGAGTCTAGATTTAATTTGGGACAAGATGAAATATTTTTATCAATAATACTATGATTATGAGGCGGAATTAAAACAATATTTAAAAGAAATATATCCAAACGCTATCTTATACAAAAACATCAAAGGAATACTACTTTGAGAAGGACTGGAAAATGATAAAAAAACATATCCCTCATAATCAAGTCTAGGAAAATATTTTTCAAAAAAATTGGAAGCGTTGAGGGTTTATGAAAAACAAATGACTTGATTCCCCAAGAATGAAAGAGAAGAAATAATATATGCATTTCTAGCTTGTTTTGTAAACAATCCTTGCATCAAATGTAAATACTTTCTGTAGCCTAGGAAGTTTAACTTGCAAACTCTACTAAGATAAAAACTCGTTTCAAATAGTAAATGATACATATTATCTCTATCATTATTAGTTTGAGTGTGCAACATGTAAACCAATTTAATTTGTTTAATTTTGTCAAACTTTATATGGAGTGTTCCACACAATATTGATTATTAATAGTGGGCTAAAAAAACTCTAACATAATAATCGAGAGAAACAAAATCAGGTCATAATTTGTTAAAGATATGAGATAAATTGCTCACTACATTAATGCTTTTATTTGACAACACATACGTTAATATCTCGCTAATACCTAATGTGCATTTTATTTTTCTCATTAGTAACCATTGATTATCAATTATATGATGCTTGTAGATACTGGAGTATTAAATACACATGATATATACATTAATAATGTATATGATATGTAGAGTTCATTCAATCAGTCAGAATCAATTCCTTGTAAGGAATAATCTTGTGTGATGGTTAAACTCAATATACTCCACATTTATATGCATTGGAGGTTACTATTGCTATCATCTTTACATTTAATATTCATTTTCATTATAGTTGGGTCAGTGTGGTGACTACAAAATATTTCATAATATGAACATTACATTAAGTTAAGACTTACATACACAAGTTAAAAAAAAATTCACTTATGTTCATTAAATATCGCATAAGCAATGAACTAAATTATTCGTGTTTGGGTTTCATACACTTAATTGGTGATACCATGATGAAAGAAATAATGATATCTGCATTTGATGACCATTATTGCCTTCCCAATATATATATATATATATATATATATATATATATATATATATATATACAACTTAGTTTTTGCTCAATAATTGTAATTGGACCTGTAGGCTACCGAATCACAATAATTGAATAAACAATAATATGTATGCAGCATCATAAATCTTAGCATTCAATTTCATACATGGACCCGTAGGCAATCTAAAATATGCATGATATCAACGCATTAGTCTAATATTTATCTATTATGGAATGAAGTACTTTAACGAATACCAATCCTTACATTATATAAATATTAGAGATAATCATACATGTCTAAAATACCCGTAATACATTAATAAATTATATAATTGTCTATTTCACTATTTGAAATTCACAAAAAAAAAACTATACTTAATGTGAAAATCAAATAGACAAGGAGTTCACATGAGATATTACACGAATAATAGTAAATGAAAAACATGAATCATTTACTTTCTTTTTATCACTTATGTATGAGTAACAAATCAGAAATATTGACCCAAATCATTCATGGTCATACTAATGCATAATACGGTTATAATCACAACTACCACACTAGTGGCATCTGTAAATATGACTATATAACTCTTGATATCAATTATTTAATATTCACAAAAATTTCAATGTTTATTTGATTCAAATTTCAGCATGTGTTGCGCTTCAATTTAATCTTATAACAAACATTAGGATAATCTGAAATGACTACAAGTATAATATCTTCATATGTAATCTCGGTCTGTATTTGAACTTTGATTAAACTGAATGAATACCTACTTATGAGTATCAAAATTGCAAGCCATGCTTTCAAATATACATGCATGCAATAAAATCATAAATCTAGTATCCGCACATATGAATTGTGGCATAGGGTTGTCATTTAATTCAACTTAATGGGAGTACTAGCATTAGAATAAACAATGATTATGATATTCAACTACATGGATCGTTGACCTGTGTTTGGCACGAGACTCATTAAAATACGAATATCATAATATTCAACAATATGAATCATTGGCCTGTGCTTGGCACGAGACTTATTAAAATATGAATATTAATAATAACATAATATTCAATAATACGAATCGTTAGTATGTGTTTGGCACGAGACTCATAAAAAATATAAATATCAATAAAAAATATAATATTCAATAATATGAATCGTTGGCATGTGTTTTGCACGAGACTCATAAAAAATATTAATATTAATAAAAACATAATATTCAATAATATGAATCGTTGACCTGTGTTTGGCACGAGACTCATCAAATATATGAATATTTATAAAAAAATATAATATTTAATAATATGAATCGTTGGCATGTGTTTTGCACAAGACTCATAAAAAATATGAATATTAATAAAAACATAATATTCAATAATATGAATCGTTGACCTGTGTTTTGCACGAGACTCATCAAAATATGAATATTAACAATAACACAAGTCTAATATCCTACCATATGAAATATATTGACTTGTGTTTAGCATTTAAATGCACAGAAAACCAGAATATTAATCTCAAAAGTATATTCATGCATTCAATATTCATGAAATGATCATAACATGTGTTTGGTTTCTAATCCAACACACACTACACCAAATCTGCTGAATTGTCACGGTCATTGGCCTTGACAAGTTCAAATTGTCAAGGTCAATGACCGTGACAATTCTGGGCGAGACAACTTTTTTTGTCACGGTCATGTCGTGGTCATGGACTGTGACAAGTTCATTAGAATTGTCACGGTCATGTCACGGTCCTTGATCGTGACAAGTTTTGTCACGATTAAGGACCGTGACAAATCCATGACATTTAATAAAAAAATATCACGGTCAATGACCGTGACAATTCTGCTCATAATTGAAAAAAAATCTGCTGGGCAATATGGCCACTGCCACTGCCCAACAATATATTTGTACCTGTTATAGCAACGTTGTACCCGTTCAAACATTATATATCCAAATAAAATAGAGATAGTGTAAATATACATTCAAAATAGAGACAATATGCATCACGATATACTCCAAATATAATTCAAATGTACCAACTTAAAAATAATTCAAATGTAAAAATAATTAAATTCAATTCAAATAATGTCACTACATGTCTTGGGTAAGGTTAAATCCGAGGAGGTGAGTAGGCCACACGATATAAGAATTGACACTCCCACTGATATATATCTTGTCGCATTGTTCGCGCAACCACAACGGGGAGTTCTCCTTCCCGGGTATCACATGCGTGACGAGCACTTTGGACTCGATGTCTTGAAGCTCACGTCCATGAACTAGTCCACCCTGGACGATATCCGGGTCCCTCAAACCTTCCCTATCCGCTGGCCATCAAATATGTCTAGTATAAACATGCTCGGCCAACCAAGTGTCGACATCGGTCAGTCGAAGGGAGACAAATAGGGAAGTGGATCATCAAAGTCCGCACGTGTAGGTGATGAAGCAACGAGGTCCACATCCTCGTCATCCTGCACCTCGTCCTCCCGCACCTCCTCCCCCCACCTTCTCCTTCCATTTCCCTTGCGTTTTTTGCCGCCCAACGAACGCTTCATGAATGAGAACATATCTTGGACCGTCGCCTCCAAACGGGACAGCTTCGCATCATGCGAGTCCACCGTTCGAGCCAACCCGGTGTCGCTCATCTCCAATCCGATAATCCTAGATTTGGTCGCCCGCGAGCTCACCCCCCCTTGCGATCAGAGCCAAACACTTGGTCGAGTGCGTCTGTGGACAAAGATTCCTTGTCAGCATCAGACTGCAACTCATATACTTTCTTAAGCTTTGCCTGAAACGACAAAAAGCACATTATTAGCAGTGTTCTAAAAAACGCGCCTAGGCGGCGCCAAGGCGCGCCTAGGCGCGAGGCTTTTTAGATACGCCAAGTTTTGGCCCTAGGCGTGGATCAAGGCGTGGTCAACGATGGTCAACGTTTTTTGGGGCAAGGCGTGAAAAAACGTGCTTTTTTTGGGGGTAAGGCGTGAAAAACGCGAGTTTTTTAGAAGTAAGGCGTGAAAAGATGAAATTTTTTTGTTTTTGTTTTTGTATTTAAAAAAAAAGTATTTTAATTTACAAATATTTAGACATATTTTTAAGGTATGTACCAATTTAGAATTTTAAATAGCCTTGTCATAGTCAAAAACTATTAAAATATATTAAAAAATGCCTAAACGCCTTTTCACGCCTTTTTACGCCAAGGCCCGCCTAGGCTTCTAAGGCTTAAGGCTTGGTCTCCACGCCTTGGTCACGCCCCGCGTTTTTTAGAACCTTGATTATTAGTAAAATAAGTAAATTAAAAAATTATAACATAATTAACAAAAAGTAAAATGTCGGATTACTTACAATCGTGGCCGCGACGCTCGTGGACACCTCCTTGTCCATCCCTTTCTTCGTCCGAAGAGCCACATAAGTATCGAGCCCATGTGGCCTACCCCCAGGGCCACTCCCTGTCCCCTGAAATAATATTAAAGTAAAATTAGTATGGGCCCCGCAAAGTAAAATAATGCAGAATAATATATTTCTGTAGTTATAGAAAAATTAAATCTTACGATCGTCCTATGCTCCACCTCGGCATAAGACGTCCGGTTGGAGTAGTGCACGTCCGTCTTTTTTACCCGATTTTCCCTCCCTGATTGGCGAGATGCTAATTGTCGCTCTCCGATCTCATTGTCAACGAACTTTTGCCATTGTGCCAATGAGATTGGCTCCTTCGGCGAGACGGATTCACGCCTTTGGATAATGGACTCTCGTGTCTTTCCAAAGTACCGGGTCCGCATATTTTTCTTCCACGTCTTGTGTTGCTCCCTCAACTGCTCCAAGACGAAATCGCGTAGCTTTGGATCCAAGCTGAATTGTTCCTATCCAACAAATACAATGTTAGTTGCAAATAAATATAAATATAAATATAAAATGAAATTGAAATCGAAATTGAAATATTCATATGAATATAAATATAAATACATTACATGTAGTGTCACCCAAACATCTAACTTGAGCTCATATGGAACCTCCTTCCAACTAATGTACCCCGGAGCAATGATCGCCTTTACCAGCTCGAGGGATCTCGCTAATAGCCCCGACTTGTTCTCGATGGCCATCCCCAATTTGCCATATTTGGGGAGCCTAGGGGCCGAGGAGCCCTCGTCGCCTCCGCTACCACCGAGCCCAGACGACATCATCATAACAAGCATCATCATCCTCGCCTTAATACCTGAAAGAAATATTTGTTGTAAAAAATGTTATTAGTACATATCAAAATTAATTAAAAAAAGATATGCAAATATGTACAATTACTACAAATAAAAATGAATTTTACAGTCAAACACCTCAATTCTGAATTCCAAAATAACAACATCTAGCTCATAATATGTACAATTACTAAAAATCTGAAACATCTCCACCCACACCCCTACTGCCCACACACACGCACACTACACAAGAGTGAAAATGATAAAGTGCAAATCAATTAAAAGCATTAAAAATGGATGTTTCGGTACAAATTGGAATATTTATTCATGGATTAGTATAAACAAAACTTAGATTTATAGTATGTCTCACCCATCCACTATTTGTATTTCGGATATCCCATCACAGCTACCACAACTAATCACCTATTAAAGGTACGAAGCGTATATTCATGGATTAGTATAAATAAAACTTAGATTTATAGTATGTTTCATTTAATTATGTCTTATTTATATTCAAATTCAATTTATAATAGAAATTTCTATTTCCTCCATCTCCTCTAAAGGGTGAATGGTCCTATCCCATTCAAGACCGCATTTTTCTGTAATAAACTTAACAACTCATGCACATTGTTACGATTTAAAAAAAAATCGGCAGCATATCCCTGTAGTTCTCCAAGTACACGACGTAGATTGTCAAGTGTGAGTCTTATTTCAATTGATCAATTGAAATAACAGTCACACTTGTCAATCTAGTATGTACCCTGAGAACATTAGGATACGACTGCAGAACTTCTTCCAAAAGTAACAACTTTAAGCCACTAAGAATATTATACAGAAATTATGGAGTCCCAAAGTGTCCAAACGGGACAATTCGAGAGATCTCATTACAGGGGTAATGACTCTCAAACGGGTCTAAGGTCTATTGAATGCGTACGTATAAGAACTAGAACGCTAGTATCTATGCGTACTATATGTAATTTCAAGTATGTTTCATTTAACTATCATACTATATATATATTGTTCGATATACAAAGTAATTTTAAAAAAAAGTTAAAAAATCCCACCCCCATATGGACAATAATCGAGTGGTCATGCCACTTTTAAAACTAACCAACCCAACATCGATCAGCTATAATCCAACAACAATATCAACAACAAATGTGTATCCCATACTCCTTCTAATTCATCTACTCAATTAATTATTTTCATCATTTAAACTAACAATTAAAGTATACAATTATTAATTTACTAATTTACAATGAGGGGCAATCCTACTTTCATAATTAATCATATATTAATTTACTAATTTACAATGAGGGGTAATCATATATTAATTTACTAAAAAAATTAATAACCAATCAATTCGTTTACAAGGAACATTACGCAAAAATACGCACATACAGGCACACTACACGCACATATACACACCCGCGCACATACACACACACACCTGCGCACATTCACACACACACACGCAGCCCCCTACCCACCACCCATCCCTGCCACCCCCCTGCCCCACCCCCTTCCCCCACCACACACACATACACACACACACACCACTACACACACGCACACACATCACTCACACTCACATAAACAGCACCCCTATCCCTGCCCCCTCCCACCCACCCTGCCCCACCCCCTTCCCCCACCTTCCCCCACCCCCTTCCCCACCCCCACCCACCACACACGCACACATACACATACACATACACACACACACACATATACACACACACACACACATATATATATATATATATATATATATAAATGGAAGAGAGAGAGAGAAAAGGAGGGAAGAATCGGCGAGGCGAAAAAATAAAGGGAAAGGGTTTTTTACTGGGACATTTGTCACGAACGTGTCACGGTCCTTGACCGTGACAATATTATAAGGATTGTCACGGTCATTGACCGTGACAAGTGTAGTTGTCACGGTTGTGTCACGGTCAATGACCGTGACAATACTTTGTCACGAACTTGTCACGGTCAATGACCGTGATAAAAAACGCGTGTTTTTTGTCACGGTCATTGACCGTGAAAAGGTTAGCCGCTGGAAGGGTGCCAATTTACCTATTTTGGTGTAGTGACAAACATAAATTCATGAATAAATAAAATAATTCCCATAGTGAAAACACAACCATAATATTTAACAAAATTGTAACTTTTGCCAAAAAAAAAAATTTAGTTAACACTATAGGGATGTAGATAGTTACTCCAAAATCTCAAAATAAATTTTGGAATTCCAAAATCAATTTTCTGGAATGAGATATTGTCGTAAAAATTATTTGTGTAAAATTAATGCCCCCAAATATACTATACTCAAAACTCAATGTATAATTAAGGGTCCAAAACTAGATCCATACACAATAATCTAATACTTACAATTATAGGTTAACACGCTTTAATGTCTTTTCCATTTAACATCATATAAATATTAGTCTTGAAACATCAATTCGGACATTTGAGCTACCAAATATAGATTATGCACAATAATCTAATTTACCGAATTGTTATTGTCAAACACATAACCATACATCTACTATTCAAAATTTTATATTGAACCTCTTGGTCAATACAAATAATACATAACATGAATATTAGAAAAACCATGAACAAAGAAAATAGCCCCGGCGGTGATGGAAAAATACATAATATTAGGAAAAATCGTAATTTTTGCCAAAAATAGAAAATTTGAGTTAGCACCATGGGATGTAAAGAATTACTCCAGGATCACTCTCCAATTTGCGGAATCACAAAATCAATTTTTAACCGAGAGTTATTAGCATCGACATTATTACCAAAAATGGCAAAAATGCATTTTTAGGGGTCTAAACGATGTCAAAACTCAAAACTAGGGTAGGACCCATTGTTTACAATGGTTTTGTTTATTTTGACGTTTCCAGTCGACCATTGGAGTTCCAGAAAATTTCAATCAAGTTTTGACCTTTCACAATCTGACTATTGAGTATAGGCGATAGAAGAAAATTGTCACAAAAATAAATTCCCAAGCACACACAAAAATTGATTTAATGTAGACTCCATTATAGTCAAACACTAATAAAGAAAAATCATGAGATCTTAGACTTTAGCTCTGGCACCACATGTAAAATAATTTTTAAGAACACCATAATATTAATCAAGAAAACATTAATTTGATTAAATTTTCACATACAAATGTTCTTAATAAAAGGATCTTGGTTCTTCATGATTATCAAATATAAGCATAATGCGAAACATAAATGGTGTTAAAATAATATACCTCCATAATTATCACAATTAAAAATATTGATGGAGCAGTCAACCCTAACGATGTCTGATCGGGCTGAATTTTGGTTTGGAACAAAACTTCATCTTGTATGTAGAAAAAACATATTCCAATTTTAATGCATTCCAACGGTTAGGTCTCCCAGTATGGCCAAAATACTATTTCGAGATTTCTCTCCATTTCCTATAAATTAATTATGTTGTCATTTTAGAGTGTCTGAATGATGGAAATGAGTCACTTATTTATAGGCAGGAACATGACCTAAATCTCCAACAGTCACTTCATATCAACCATCCATCAAGGTAGATGCCCAAGAGTCCTTTTGACTCTTGGTATTTAGAGTACCCTTTCATTAACCAAAGTGACTCTTGCAATTAATATAATTATGGAACAGATAATGGAGAATTATATAAAATAATTCTAACATATCAAACTCTTAATATACCAATGTATTACTCTTCTCTTGTGTCGCTGCTAAGAAATATGATGAAGATAAGAGAATTTTTCTTGAGTTTTCTAAAAGTTAGTTGTTTTGTGAGTTGGGTTCTTTAATATTTCTGAGATGGATAGGAAGAGGGTTAATTGGTATGCAGCGTTATTCCAGGTTGTGATATATATATATATATATATATATATATATATATATATATATATATATATATATATATATATATATAGTCAAACCATGCTGGATATTTTTTTTCAATTACGACATACTTGAGATTACTTAGGTTAAAAACCAAATAATAAATTAGCAATGTTGCTCCTCTCTCTTTCTTACTCATCAATTACATATATATTGGATACTTTTTTTTTAATTATGGCATAATTGATATTAGTTAGGTTGAAACCAACTGATAAATTAGCAATGTTGCCCCTGCCTCTACCTCACACACACACACACACACACGTATATATATATAAATTCTTCTGTAAGGACTCCTTATGGGGCAGACCCCGATACATACCACTTTTTTAAAATAATAATAAAATGATTTTTTATGAAACTTGATGGGTAAGATGTCACGGTTACAAGATCATCTCTAATTTTTTTCATCAAAAAATTCAATAAAAAATCGTTGAGATGAGTTGATATGTAAAAAAAATTGTATAAATATTCATTTTCAACCGTTGAAATGTTGGTTCGGCGCCAACAAGATTATTGATTGATTTTTTTTATAAAACTTCATGGATATGATCTTATCACTGTTGAGATCATATCCATGAAGTTTCATAAAAAAATTCAATCAAAAAGTGGGTGAGATGATCGCCAACATTTCAACTGTCGTAAATGCATATTTATACCATTTTTTTACATATCACCTCATCTCAACGTTTTTTTTATTGAATTTCTTGATGAAAAAATTGGAGATAATCTTCTCACTGTGATCAAGTCCATGAAGTTTCATCAAAAAATTTATTATTTTACTATTTAAAAAAATGATATGTACCGGAGTTTGCACCATAAGGAGTCCTTACAGGAAGGGGCCTCAATATATATATATATATATATATACTTTTTCAGATTACTCTTATATTTTTTTTGTTTACTTATGCAGTATAACTATACCATTTAAAGTGTAGGATTGTTTTAAACTTATATATTATTTGACATTAATACAATAGCTTTAATTTGAACTTCTGTTTGTTGAGGTATTATACTGAGGTAGTGAATTCGATTGTTGGTATCTTCAATGACACCAATAAGACTACCTTTGTAAAACTTGGGTTCTACATCAACCTAACAACATCATCATCGAATTTGTACTTTTTTATAAATCTCTATTGTTTTCATCATTTTTAGGGCATATCTTATGAACAATACATAGCTTAAACTCATCCTAAATTTGAGAAAACATATCCCATGCCTATATACGGTCAAAATTCTAAAAAACAACCATGATTGTGTGACACAATCTAGGCAATTTACGCTAGGTATTATTGATTGTTAATGCCTAAATTTTGTTTTGTTTTCCTTTGGTTAGAAATTAAATCGATTTGGGTGAAGCTTTGATTAAATATTGTTTGGCACAATTACCTCTGTAGTTGATTTCAAATAAAATGCGTGCGTTGTTTGTACATTATTTGACTATTATCATGGTTTCATATTTCTTGCATCTATCTTTCTAATATGTATTTTTGTTAGGTGAATCGAAGGTTTTAATATGAGGAGGGAGAATATGTTTCTCATTACACACTTACACTCTGTACATTTTTCAATTGTTTCTTTTGTGTATGTATTTATTACTTATATCAAGGTGTTGAATGGAGTGCTCCAATGAAGTAGCTTATCATTTGAAGACATTTCTTCTTGGGGTTATTTTATTTTGAAATCATATTATCGTATTGACATCTTCACTGAATTTATAGATAATTATGAAGAGTTGTTAACTGATTCATTTGAAGACATTTCTTCTTGGGGTTAATCATTTTTCATTCAAAGTCTGAATCGTAGTATGAAGAGCTGTTTTGAGGTCCATGCTTTATTGATTCTATTTAAAATCTATGAATATCCTGTTATGATAACTATGTCCTTAATGTCATGATACATATATATTTAGTGAATGCAAATTTGTGTTTGATATAAGCAGGAAGTTGAATATGAGTAATAGTTGGATGTTCTTGCCCGATAGGTTATCAAAAGTGTGTAAGGAAGGTGTTAATTCATTTATTGAGGTTAAAAAATGGCTTATATAGAACTAAATGGTATTGTGAATGTTTTAAAGTTGTACAATTTAGCATTTTTCTTATAATTTTCACCAAATGATGGGGGGATTTAAAATTATTGAGCATGAGAGGTATAAATGTCAAGCCATAGATTTGTAAATTAGAAGAAAAGGAAATGTGAAACGGAATAAAATAGGATACCCGCTTAAAAATATATATGACCTTTAACATAGCTAGTTATTATTAGCTATCAATGATTGAGTTATATAACCCCTTTAAAATTGACATATATGTATATGCCAGGTTTGCTAACAAAGTTTGACGTAGACATGTCAAACCAGGTTGTTTTGAGATATGTATTCAATAGAATATCCTTTCGATATAAGGATCATCGCTACCGTATTGAGAATAATTTTAAGAAGTTCTGTTTGGAAGAGGTGAGAGATCACCCACATCAAAATGTTTCGTCAAATAAAGATTGGGATTTTCTATGGACACGTTAGAGTAGACCCAAATTTGTGGTATGTAATAAATATATTATTTTCTAGTTTTGTTTCCATTTTTTATTCCATAAAAAAGTGTCTTAAAAAGATATATGTTGTACTATTGCAGACTCGTTCAGGTAGATGTGTTAAAAGTCACAAAAAGTTCAATTTAATCACTATGATGGGTCAAAATAATTTGTGCAACACACATATGAGGAGGTAATGTGGTACTTCATTGCTCATGCCATGTGTAAAACGCGATTTGTAGGAATAAAATTAATCCATTTAAAGAAAATAATCCTTTATGCACTCGAAAATAGTTATTACAAAATTAAAAAGGAATTAATGCATTTAAGGAAGTCAGAGAGGGATAATCATTCTTCTTTGTACAATGATGTGAAAAAATTTTGAGATGGAAAACTTAAAACAATCACAATCATTCTTCTTATTGTACCTACACTTGAAAAACATGTGTTTCTTGAATTGTCAAAACTTTTGATGACCATCTCACCCATGGGAGAATCTACACTAAGACGAATTTGTTTGTAATAATAAATATTTTGGGGCATTATCTGCGAAATTTTAAACTTTGAGGTTAGTATAGTATTTTATATAAACTTCATATTAAAGTTTGACTCAACCACCTTTTTTCTCACTTCTTTAATGGACATTTAACTTTGTCGCCTAATTTCGTATACCTTCCTTTACTGCTTTAATGTCTTTCACTCCGGTGGCTTTTTCAATATCTCTTATTGGCATTTACCTTTCCCTCTCTACTCCTATTTCATCACTTTCTTGGTATCTCATCTCATTTTCTCTCCTCTGTATCACTTGTATATAATTGCATAATATTTAAACTACATTTATTCTATTCGTAAATGTAAATTTAATTAATGTGTTTATTGTTGGGTGACAAATGTTAAAAATAGCATGTTGATTCTATTTTTTTCTAATATTTCATTTTCCATTCCTTTTCTAGTTAATGTATTTAATATTTTTTATTTCATAACTTGTAAATACATTCGAATATGAGTCAATAAAAAAAATTACCCTGTCATTTTTTATTTTCGCCCCTCCTGGACATAGATCCGAGGTCTGACACTGATCTCACCGACTTCTGAAATGAATTTTTTTTATTAAACAATTTGTAGATGATCCCCACACCAATATATCCACTGAGTTTGGTTACAAAAATATCTTTTACTATTTAAAAAAAGCAATTTTTATGGGCATTTTTCATAGTTTGGTCCTTAGTAGATTTAGCCAAATTGTTTTTATACTTCAGTTCTGTCATTTTTTTTCCTTTGTAAGGCCTTGGACCATCTTTGATGAATGGAAAATATTTTTTTACTTTGAACTTTCTTTTATGTTAGCATGTTAGGTTTTTATATAACTAGATAATCTTTTTATCCATGTAATGGTGATTATGTGACTACATGTTAGTATGTTAGGTTTTGATATAATTGTTCGATAGAATTTCTTGCTTGTTATTTATTGCAAGATTATGGTAATCTAAAAGAGACACCAATGGAGCATATTGAGCTCTTTCATGACATGAATCACAACAGTGGCAGAGGATGGATCAACACAGATGCTGATACGGCTTATGTAAGTATATTTATTTATTATTTCATATATTTATGACTTTAGTTTCCATAACCTACCGAACAGTACTAGCACTATCTTATTGTTTTTTCTTTTTTATTACATTGGATACTATTATTTATTGGATATCTATTGTTAATGTGTAGTGATAAACACCAAAAAGTGTACATTTTATACTCCGAATAGATGTATTTTAATTGCTAATTCTCAAAAAATTGGGTCATATGTGCTTAATTGTATACTGTGTAGGCTCGATTGTAGTTGCGGTGTCAAAAGCGTTATTTCAAGAAAAATTGCATCAGGAATGGAGTTAAATACCCTGTCCTGCTTAGTTTGTGCTTTTTAGATTTTTCTTAGATTTTTAGTTTGAGTCGTTTTATTTTAGATTTATTTAGAATCTTTAGGATTTGTTTTCTATTTATTTTTATTTTGTATAATTTTATTTTTATTTTATTAGGATTAGTTTTTTTTTTATGAATTCATTTATTTTTAGTTTTTTTAGATTTTACATTTTTTTTAGGATTTTAGTTTTTAGTGTCATTTCTTTCATTTTTTTTAATTTGTGTCTTTTATTTATAGATTAGGATTTTATATTTTTTAATAGATTTTAATTTTTTTATTTTAAATTTTTTAAGTTAGTTTTAGTTTATTTTTTTAGGCGTCACAATTAAACACATACACACACACACACAAAACCCTCTTGCACTCACCTACACCTAAATTAACCCTCCCCCCCATTCACACCTTAATACCATACACCACACACATCCAAACAATCCCCACACCCTCACCCAACTTACCATACACTAACCCACACTCTAACCCCTCCACTTCATCTTCAACCTCAAACCCACGTTCTCTCACATCCATAGCCATAAACCCATTTCAATTAAACCCATTTTCATTACCAACATCAACCCAAAACACCATCTTCTCTCTCCTTCATTAAAAAAAACATCTCATTCAATCAACCATCTACAGACCCATACCTGTTTTACCCGATTTGTCAACCCGAGACCTTCCAAACCTAGACTCAAATCCCCCTAACCCAAGACTCCTGCTGCTATAACCCAACTCCAACCTTCATCTACCTTCCACCAACCGCCGGCGAGCCCAATTCCGGCCAACCCCGCTGCCATCTCGCCCCCAAGGCTATTTCGGCCAAACTCCAGATCGCGACCTCTACCTGGTTCCAACCGAACAGCAAACCGACCCACAAATCAAATCCTCTAACCCGCTACCAATCCCAACCATCAAACCCAAGACCCATTTCCTTCCCAGCAAAGCCCCGTACAATTTTACCTACTGGACAAAACCAAAACTCCAAACCCAACCTGTCAAATAAAGTAGTCAGACCCCAAAATAAATCCATGAACCCAATCTGTCTAAGAAACTCCAGCGTCTACCCAATGTCACACGTTAAGTTTTTACCCTTTTCCCTAAATTACCCTCCATAGACCCAGTTCAATCTTATAAAAGAGGACCTCATTTCAAAAAAAAAAGAGGGGGGGGGAGAAAAATACAGACAAAGTAGACATAGTAGGAAGTAGTTTAGTTGTTGAGCTCCATGTTTTTAGCTCATTTTTTAATGTAATTTTTTAGGAGTAGTGTTGTAATTTTTTTATTTCTTCTTTGATCATTTTGAAGAATATGTTTTTAGCTCAAACTTTGACAATTGACTTTTCACGAAGTACAGTTGCCGAATTTTCTAGTTGAGGAGCATTTTGAAGACTTGTAAATTTATTTATTTGTATATATTCTTTATTTTTCATAGATTATTTGTATTAGGATATTGAGGCCTTGTACATTTTTTCATGGTGCTTTAGACACCAATTATTTGTAATAATTAAAAAAACAAGTAAAAAGGGAAAAGGGACAAGGTAGAGAGAGGGCGCCCTTAGAGTGGAATTTTGAAGCCTCTCTACTTTGGATCCGTAGGACTCCCGAGGATGACTGAAGTTTGGCGAACTTCCCCCTGGTCGACTCAGCTTAGTCATCATCCCATGGTGTAAAAATCATGGGAGGTACATTTCTTTATCACTCGCGAAACTCCTGTTAGTGAGTCCATTCTTGTGTGCTTAATTGCTCATATGTGATTTTTATTATCGCATTGGATTTATTTTGGATGGTTTGATGAATTAATGAACTTAAGACTTAGACCCAGTCATTGAAACGAGAAGGTATTTCTTCACCCGAATCATTCACTTAACTCCACTTGCTTGTTAATTAAAATCAATCAACTAGCAAGTCGAGTAGGAGCACAATTTTCCACAGGCGACGTATAAGATTCCGTGCTTTTTCTCGCCCGCGGAGTAATTAAAATTTGACCAGCCATTCACCTAATTGAAGATAAAAATTGGTTGCGAGCTAGTTAGGATTTTTCTTCGCTTGTACGTGTCTAATTCTAATCCTTTGGTAGTCGGTTTTTGTGTGCTCCGTTAGTGTGTGTTTCATACCGAGCCCACTTTTATCCCTTTTTCAAAAAATTCAAAAATATTTTTCATATTTTTTCTCCACAAAAAATTCAAAAATATTTTCTTTCCTTTTGAAAAAATTTAAAATAATAAAAAAAAATATATTTTTCTCGTCATGGCTGAAGAACGTCCCTTAAGGGACCACTTTAGCCATTTCTTATTCTCTCAAAACATGTTTGAGGTTGAGCCCGAGTCGAACCTCTATACCTTACTTTGTGGCTTTAACTCTCAACCACACACCGTTGATACTCATGCGTCATCCACGCACGCATCTCACATTTCATCTCCTCCGATGACGAGTATCGACGTGTCGCATACTTTATCGTGCACCCATTGTTCATACGCCAATCACTTGTCCCATGAGTGCCCGTACCTTCCTTAACCATCCAAACCCACCATGGAACAAGTGTATCCATACGACACTGTTTCAAAACCCACTTCGGCTTATTATCCTGTCATATCTAATATCGAGTGGTGTGAGCAACCAAGATATTTGTGGAGGATTGATCACCCTCCCACGTAATACAAATCCCAACCCCTTGTTGCGAATCCTCACACGTTCCAACAGTCTTCATGTTATTTAAGTGAACCTCCTCCTGATCAAGTCCCTCACTACACACCACCTGATTATCACCCATTTGTCCATCACGAAGGCGCTCCTTTTGTGTATGACGAACTGGATCCCGCTCCCCACACTTCCTACGAGTATTCTCCATTTAGTCATGATACTAGTGTGTTGTGTCCACCTCACCCATCCACCATTGTCCCACCACCAACCATCACTTCCCCACCACCACCCACATCCTCTCTCGAGGCACTCTTGCAGCAATTTATCATCGAGCAAGAGCAAGTCACTCAAATTCAAAATCAAGCTCTCCAAAGGCTTGAGCAATGCTTAACTGAATTTGAGTGTGCGATCGAGTCTAATATTCCCTTATCTTCACCCATTGTTGATCCAGTGTGGGATGATGATGTATCATCTTATACAATCGATGTTGAGTGTGACCAACCCTATCACCCCGAGAATCTCGAAGTGGAGACCATTCCATGGTCTGAGCCCTAAGTTGACAATTTTGTTGACATACCCATTAGTGAGACTGATCCATACCCAAAAGATTCAAAAGAACCTAACGCCAAGGTTCACCTTTCCCTTACACATCCAAAAGAACCTAACGTTGAGGTTCGCCCTTCCCTGTCATATCCAAAAGAACCCACTTTCGAGGTTCACATTCCCATTGAATCCAAAAACACGCCTGAGTTTATACCTGTTACACCCATTGAGTGTGTCCTCGAGACGCCCATTCCTTATAGGTCCACTCCGGCTACGAGTACTCCCCAATGCACCGAGATTGAATTGGAGATGGTTCCCACCTCCCTTTCTATGGATCCTCTATAGAGATGTTTGGCTCACTTTGAGTCTGATATTGATGTTGATTCGTATATCTCAAATATTAATGCCTCATTAGACCCTTTTACCATTACGGATGGTGACACATTACTAGAGAAGTTTATCACTCTATCTTTAGACACCACGCTCCCTTGTGAGTATTACTTCACTCCTCCCCATGAGTGTGTGTCCCCTAGACTTGAGTTGGATAATCTTCCTCCACCAATTATCCCAACCGACCCACATATTTTCCCTTCCACCTCACTTTCTGGTTTGGATCTTGATTTTACACATTTCATGTTTCCATACACATTTTTAGATCCTCACCTGAAACCATCCTCCACCTTCCACAAGAGTATTTGTGGTGATACTCTCCACTTCCGTGACATCGAGCTTGTTTCTCCATGCACACCACTTCCTTGTGGTGTTGATTTTTCTTCTCGTCAGCTCCCTTGTGCGTTACGGCATGACCATTATCATCTCCCATTTATAGAATGGTCATGTGATTTTTGTGAGGCCCACGCCATTCCACTTTCCCCACCATTTCGCCTCCCCATCCAACTTGAGCATCATGCTTATAGGGCCCTCGTTGGCCTCACCTTTCACCACAATAAGGCCCGTCATTGATGCTTAATCACCCATGACTTTCTTATCCTTACCCTATTACCCACCCGCCTATGGTCCACCGATGCTTTGCATCGTGTGATGCACTTTGCCATGCAGGTGCATTGACCATTTTATCCCTTATCCAACAAGATTGACGCTTCAGTATTGTTTGGGGGTGATTATCATCACCCAATTTTTCTGCCGCCCTGTGCTTTCATAGTTCTTATCTTTAGGGTGATATTCCTTCAGTCTGGATGAAGACATTAAACTTAGCGCTATCGGGAGGCAGCCCGCGTTTCTTGTGTGAGTCTCATCCTGTTTGGGGGTGGTGTTTCACACCACCCAATGCATTATCATGTTTATTGACTTGTACGCATTTTTTTATCATTTATTCAGGTTTATTCTTAGCTTCATCGGTCCACTTCATGTGACACCTCGCTTAAAATAATAATGGGTGGCCAGCCCTATACTAATTTAAATCAGGAATCTCAAGTGGATCATTCTCAGTATCTACTGTCGATACTAAATAAACATAGCTAACTACCCAATACTATAATAAGAGGATGCCAAAAATTTAAAACATACAATGAACATCATACCAGCCGCATAGCAGAACATGATAAAATGTACACACGTACTACGATAAAAGAAAGTACTCATATAAAACGTAAGAAGTACAACAAATGCAATATACCCGAATATGCTGTCGGGTCACAGACAATACAACAAATCAAATGAGAGAAATATAACAGCGCTATATATAACCCTTGGGTATAAACCTATATACAAAATGAATCCTTAACTAGATTAGAAAAGATGGGAAGCGGCTAACAAAATCTCGAAACAGTTCGCAACTGCTACAGCTCCATGAACACTGGATAGAAAAGCATCACTGACATCCTTGTGGCAGGACACCTAATATATTACAATATATATAAAGCAAGAGAGAGATTTAAACGGTTCAGAGCCCGAGGTGTGAAAACATTTTTATCAAGTGAATTAAAATGCATAATAGTTATAAATGCACAATTCCATGATTAAAGTGGAGTTGCACTCTCTTGGAACTCCAACTCACCCCTCAACTAAAGCGCGCACCTAAACGTATACACATAAACCTCAAATAAGTTACCCAACACGATCTAGGGACAATTCAGTCTTAATCTACGCATAGTCTACACCTACGTAACCCACTATTTCGAGGAGTATAACCTAAACTCTTCTCCTTCTATCTTATCCTAAGTTTACGCCCGAACTTAGGTGTTAACGTATATATAGATATACACATATATCTTACTAGAATTCCTCAATTTCTACTTATTAACTTTAACAAGTAATTAGCATTAGAATAATCACCATCATCTTTATATACCTATAAAGTAATGCTCTCACCATAACGCATAACCCTAATACCAAGAACTAAACTTCTCCTCACTCCCAAAATTGTGCTACGTCTCATGCATGGGGGGTCTCGCAAAGCGAAATCCAAACAAGGAACCCCCCGATACACTACTACTTGACAATATTGATCGTCGAGATCCATTATGCCCTCAGCGCACCACACATATACTTTTCTCTAATTATGAACTACTATCCCTAGGTTAAAAAATAAGGTATCGAACAAAACCCTTAGGGTCTATATAACATCATTCTAGTTAATAAGAACGTACACTTGACATGCCGAACGTGTACTTAAAATACCCATATCATATTTACTTATAAGACATATAACATTATCCTAGTGCTAAAATACGATCATTAAACTCTCATAAACACGTACACGTAACACACATAATGCGAATTTAAACCATCCAAAATATATTCACTTATAGGATAAAAATATACTTCACAATGCTATCATCTTCTAGGAATTACTCACTATATCCCGGGTTACCAGCCATCGGACTATTATCACACCGCCCTGGTAATCAAACAAAACACAATGCGTGGAAGCGATCATAGTTTCGAACCTGAAAGTGAGAACGAATCATACCCAAGACTTCTCACCCAGAATACAAATCACACAATAAATAATGGACGACTATGACCTTGGGACTATACGCTCCCTACTACTCAAGCCAGGGGCCTCACCCACATCACGCAACTTCCCATGAGAACACTGGAGGGTATTCTCACACAATAAGTATATATATGCAATCACATCGTATATACAAACCATCACACAAGGTATATACATTCACGCCACACACACACACACACACACACACATATATATATATATATATATATATATATATATATATATATATATATATATATATATATATCGTCCATATGTATGAAAGTAATGAATTCGTCTATAGGTGTATATAATTCTCATTATACTAACCGACGCTATAACGCATACTTTCCCAATTCATTTTATAATAAGATCCCTCACTTGAAATATATTCATCCATTTCAACTATGATATGAATAGTATCCCAATTTGATCAACATTATCGATACTATCTTATGACCGAATGTATATAACAATCCTCATTCATATACCATCTATATCCGGATGCACACCGTTATACAATAATTATCCCGGCTATAAGTACACACATAAATATTAGTCGGTAATCTATTAAATCCTTCCAAACTAAGATTTCGGTTCAGTTACTCATATGAGCCCATAACAATATTGCGTTTACGATTTAAATCCCTAAGCTTATCATCACTAAGGATACATAACCTCAGACTCATTGGTCCACCAATCATATCTAAATAAAATCATATCGCTTGAAGGATTCGACATAAAAGTCGGCATACCAATTCCACGTCATACTTTCACAACTCCCTTGAAGAGTCCTCAACCTTACATCACATAATAACTGACATCTAATCTCCAAATAGGTCTACCATCCCCAATGAGATTCACCACTAAATCGATGCAACAACTCTATATATATGTATATATTCCCAAAATAGCTCGATACGTCCCCACAATCACATCGTGTGAGAAACTCCCAATAAATCTCCAAAATGTATCTCTCACATCATATTAGAAGGTTCCTAATTGATAAACCTAATCGAAACGGAGTAAAACTCACTTTAAAAAAACTTCGCAAAACAACCCTGTTTCCGAATCGATTCGGCCCTTATGCGATCGATTCACCCTTACGCGAATCGATTCGGTCCAAAGGACTTGTAAGTCTTCCTTAGGCCGAATTGATTCGGTTCTGGATTCGAATAGATTCAGTCACCCAGACTTGTAAGTTTTCAACATTTCCGAATCGATTCAGAAAGGGGGCCGAATCGATTCGGTCTGTTCAGCAAGCTACGAAATGGGTTATTTCTCCAAAACCCAAATTTCCCAAACCCCAAATTTTATCATCTTCCAACCATCAATATTCAACCCAAACATGTTTCTAACATAAAAATAAATATATAGATCAACCCATCTATACACACGCATAAATTATAAGATTTAATCCAAAATCTAGGTTTTCAACATTTTAACCCAAAGTCCACATTTTTATCCACAAATCATGAAATAAATTACACACATAAATTATTTAGCAAGTTTAATAACTTTCCTCGAAGTTGTAGAGGTTGAATCTTCCTCGAAATCGCGTATTGTCTGGAATCCCCAAGCCTCTCTCCTCTTTCTCTTCTTCATTTCTTCTCTCTCTCTCTCTCTCTCTCTCTCTCTCTCTCTCTCTCTCTCTCTCTCTCTCTCTCTTTAGGTCTTTCTTAATCTCTCAAATGAGATTGTCTTCTCACGACCCCTACTTAAGCCTTATTTCCAAAATACCCAACTTTAAATGATAATACACACTTTAAATGACTCGTTTACTCCAATTCAAGTCAAACTAACTTAAAATATTTCGGAACCAAAATAAAACCCAAGTACAATCATTTTGACTATCTCGACCCATCCCGGATCAATCGCGCACTCAGAATCGTCGTCCAAAATACTTTATAACATCCTCAAATTTTGACCTCAATTACCAAATTTAAAACTCTCCAATTTAAATAAATTATTATTAATCCCAAAATAATTAAATTCTCATTCCTCAAAATCACGGGGTATTACATACTTCCCCCCTTACAGAAAATTTCATCCTCGAAATTAAGTTAAGCCTATTACTCCAAACCTCAACTGGTTCCTAAGTCACCTAGCTCAAGATCACTATCCTTATCTCTCCCACTTCTCACGGCGACTTATTTTATTCTAAAATCGAATTAGTAAACCAGGGCGCCCATACACCCTGTACCCGAGCTCCACTTGTATAAACATTACCGACTCCACTAGCCTCCAGTCGTAATATAACTCTCAACGAATAAATCCATAATAACACACTACGTATATAACAAAATTTGAAAGGTCCGAAGATTTAGGTCTTCTCAATTCCTGACTTTCGCTAATTTCGTGCGAGGGAGGTCTCGCAAGCGAAATCTAGACAAGGAACCCTCCCAATACACTACTATGTAGCTCTGCCGGGGATTGAGATCCGTTAAATCAGGACAAAGATTTTGAAGAAAATATTCTGAATCATATTGATATTACCCGAAGGCCTAAAAAATAATATAATACAAAATAGATTTATGTCTTTCGACACACAAATCAAACCCCCTTATGCTCAAGACACAAGGTGTCAACAAATATAATACTCTTACCAACCTCTAGTTCTCAAAAATAACACAACCATGAGCTAAAATTCCTAGCTCAACAATGATCTCGTTAAACCCTGAATCTCTTCAATAATAAAAATCCTTTACATCGCATCAAGCATCACCATATGATAGGGCCTTCCACAACTGGAACCTTACAAATACATACATCTAGCATAACTATAAAACGGTAGATTTACTGTTACTACTTCACAAACTTTAACAATTTTTATATCTGAAAAAAAATCACAACTCTTTACTAGCACATCTCAAAATAATCTATTCTCCCCAAAAGATATCATCCAAGTGCCACACTTGCTCACTCCTCCCTTCAAGGAAATTCCACATACATTATGGTTATAACTACTAACCACTCACTAAAACCTTACATGCGACGTTTCCAACGCCACTCAAAGCATAGCCTAAACATATAGGACGAAATTTACATATTACCACCATATTCCAATAATACCACCATATTCCAACTGCGTCACTTCATCAATAGGTCCCTGTTTGAAGTTCTATTTCCCAGACTAGCCTATGAACTATTGTAGGGGTTACACATTCAAAACTTCCTCAAAAAGTTTCCCTCTACCTCTTTCAGGACAATCACTCTTCCTATGGCCTGATTCTCCATAAAAGAAACATCTCCCAGATAATCCTTCCTGACCATCTTGAGAAAGAAAACGTTGTTGCGCCCTTTGATAATCCTGCCTATAAACTTGTTGCGGTGATGACCTTGCCCCACTGGCATCATCTCCTCCAGTCCTACTTTATGACCCTAAGTCTCCAAAGTTCTTACTCCATTTTTAAATGAAGACGATACTCCAAACAACATAATGATGCCGCGTACCTCACATCGGTAATAGTAAAAGATGTCGAGTTCCCTAACAAATGTTGACGAATTCGCCAAATCTAAAATTCCCAAGAACTTTACTATTCGCTTCTCCTCCGTATTTACCTCGTTGGGCATCGATTCGCCAATTAAGTAAATTCTTCTTCGTACTCAGCCACCGTTCGATCACCTTGCTTCACATCCAATAATCTCCCCCCTCATTCCCGTCTGAATCGCGAAAGGAAAATACTTTTGATCAAAGTGTACCCAAAAATATTCTATGGGCATTGAATCTCTCTGTTCCGATGTGGTGACTGATTTCCACCATTGGGGAGATGCACCTGTTAGTTTAAAGGTGGCGAGTACTTATTGCTGCACCTCACTGCATTCAACCATTCAAAGGTGCCTTTGTATATCCTTCTTCCACTGACTAGCAACCACTGCATCAGCTCCCCTCAAAAATTCGAAGGACGTCCGTCCCTAAAGGCTTCTTATACTCTTTTCCACGTAGATGGCCCTAGGTGAGATTGAGCTGTCGGGGATGCAGGTTGATATGCCATCGCAACAATGGCAGCATTTTATTTCTTGTGCCACCATATTGTCAACTTTGGTTGCTGTCACAGTCCTTTAAGGAATGTGGGGTTCCATATTCTCAGCCCCTCTGTGTTGCCCTGCCTGGACGACCTCCTCTCGGCGGCATCTGAAACAAGAGCAACTGTATCAGAACACCGTCCAAGAAATTTCGCATCACAGAAGGAAATGTAGGCGTAATGAATACAATTGTCCTAAAAATAGGGATCTACACCAAGAACGCTTACGAAAGAATGCAAAAAACCCGCACAAATCCTAAGACACTAGAACCTGATGCTCTGATACCACCTGTAACACCCCACTTAAAATAATAACGGGTGGCCAACCCTATACTAATTTAAATCAAGAATCTCAAGTGGAACATTCTCAGCATCTACTGTCGATACTAAATAAACATAGCTAACTACTCAATACTATAATAAGCGGATGCCAAAAATTTAAAACATACAATGAACATCATACCAACTGCATAGTAACTACAAAACATGTTCAAATGTACACACGTTGTAAGGACATTATTTTATAAGTTTGTTATCAATTAATTATGTCTTATACCGTTACAACCGTCGAAGTAAGGTTATGTTTTAAATACCTCAACTTTGCACTTAGAGCTTTGAGATATTTTTTTCAAAATATTTTCCAAGAGTTGGAGCGGACTTTTTCGTCAAAATTTGAGAATGAGTAATTTTTCTAAGTCCTGTAGTGTACCTCTATTTTGATGCCCAGGTCGTTCAAGAAAGATCTCTTCTCGTTCGAGCGGCATGGAGATGTCGTGTGATGTCGTTCAAACGACACGTGTACATCATTCGAGCGAGTCATATTTTCGTTCGAGTGACTGAGGCGGTACGACTTTCTATAAATAATCATTAAATGGTTTCATTTTCATTAAGAAGTCCCAGTGTTTTAAAAGACAAAAAACTGCGAAACTGTAGAATCCTTTTGACTTCTTTTTTTAAGGTTTAATCCCTTTTTGTTTTCAATTCACAAAAATCCCATATGCTTTGGTGGTCAAGAACACACTTTGCTTTTGATCATTCTTTGTGGGGAGAACTCTACAACCAGAGCGTTGCGTGCTATTATAGAGGGAGTCCTTGTGAAGATTTTAGACTGCATGTGCTTGTGATATAGCTGCGTGTGAACCACTGCTGATTTCTTGCCGTTACTTTGAAGGTTTGACGAATAAATCGTGCGTTACTCTTGTGGACGAAAGCAAGATGGTATGTAAGTCAACAGTCTTGTAAACTTGTCAAAGTTCTAGAAATAAAAGGTTTTGCCCTGCGGGATTTTTCCTGAAATTTGTGTCGCATGCTTTATTTATTTATGGATTGACACACGCACACACGTAGTTGCATGTTTAGGGGCTGAATTTATTTGGTTGAAAACTAGACTCAAATTAAATAAGTGTGCCAAAGTATAAGTTTGCGAATTTAATCAATTATCACACTGTCATATTTTTACAAATTGGTATCAAAGCAGGTTACGCTAATTTATTGCGTATTCCGATTTTTTGCAAAATTGTGTGATATTGATTTAAAAAAAAAAACTATTTTTTAAAAAATCACAATTTTTTCGATGGAACACTTATGTAATCAGATGCCCCCTCGATTGCACAAGTCATAATTTCGATAATTTAAAGAGTTTGAATTGGAAACTTTGCAAGAGGATTAAAGTTTTGGAAAAAGAAAATTCTTCTTTAAAAAGTAAGATTGAATATTTGCAAACGTTTCAAACTCAAAAAGATATTTGTCTTGAGCACTTTGGTAATTTGTGTAATGATTTTGATTTGTTAAAAGTTGCTGAAAAGGAGAGTGATGATAGGTCCTATTTTTAGAAAAAGAACTAGAGGACCTTAAAAATTTGATGGTTTGTGTTTGTGTCGTTGAGGATAAAAAATTAATCGATGATTTTACTTCACATGAAGAGACTCTTAGGGATAAGTTTGTTTTTATTGAGGGGGAGCGAGATAACCTTTTAGGTTTGATTGATAATTTGAAGAAGGAGTCCCTCAGATTGGAAGAGTCTAATTCTTTGCTTGAGTCAAAAATTTTGAAGTTAAAAAATGATTTGATAGACTCAAGTAGGTTTGATAGTGATGGTAATGGCTCGTTTTGTTCTCATGCTTCGAGTGTAAAAGCCAAAACCATAGTTTGTTTTAGAGGGTCAACCATTCCTAAGGACGTCATACAAGGTCAACCCATAGGTGTCGTTCCACCCGTTTACACATATTCATATTGTGGTAGGAAAGGTCACCTTAGGCATTTTTGTTTTGATCTTGGAAAAAGTCCTAGGAAGTTTATGTCTAGTGTTCCCTTGGTTGCTAAATCCCCCACACGACGTTTCACATCTATTTGGGTTAGGAAATCACTTTTAGAGGCACTCGATTTTAGACAAGTTGATTTTCGTTTTCTTGCACATGATTCATCTCTTGCTATATCATATAGATGATTGTGTTTGCATGTTTGTCATACGCTAGTTATGCTTTTTGATATATTTTTGCTAGTGTGTTGACATGTACTTTTTGTATTAAATTTTTATTTTTGATCAAATTTGAAAATCCAAAAAATATTTTTGTATTTTTTTGCACCTTTTATGGATAAACACTTAGGATGATCGAGTCACAATTTCATTCCATTTATCCATGTGACTATTTGATAGTGTTTTGAGACAATACATCATGTCATCTTTGTGCTTTATAATGTTTGGAGTCATTTAGATGTAATTAAATGATACTTCCTACATGTTTAACTCATGATTTCCTTTATTGCACACATGCACGAATTTGTTTCATTATTGTGCTTATCATATCACATGTTGGTTGGGTGTTTTCATCTCAATCCCGTCCTTAAAATGAACCAAGTGCAATAATATGAGAGTAATAAAAGTAGTGCATGTAAGATCCATTTGCCGGTGAGGAATTTGTTTAGTTTGAAAAAATGATGAGTGAACACGGGAAAAGGGCTACAAGTGAATAATAATCACGTTGCGAAAGCCACCGTTTGAGTAGAGCCTGCACAAAAAATAAAGGCAATAAAAAATGAAATATGCTAAAATTTTGGGCTAATAGGTTTTCTCTAAGTTGAGAATTTAGAACCTCATTAGAAACATAAATAAGTTGCATTATTATATATGAGGGAGTTTTGGATGGATATATCAATGGGCTTGCACGTCCTTTGAAAAGTTCTCGAAACGGCACTAAATAGTTTGGACATTATTGGTGTGGAAATCATTTAGACTTTGATTTGTTGATTTGATTAAGACAAAGTCATCTAAATTCAACAATTT
This sequence comes from Sambucus nigra, assembly GCA_949130495.1. NCBI lineage: Eukaryota > Viridiplantae > Streptophyta > Magnoliopsida > Dipsacales > Adoxaceae > Sambucus > Sambucus nigra. The sequence goes on from OX422223.1 coordinate 291,179,188, forward strand.
TACACCTAAGGATATTTTTTATGTTCATTCATTAGGGGTACACGCATTCATCGTGCACATATGATTGATTGAGTTGATTTACCTATCGAATGTGTTCACACCCATACATTCCATTTCCATGACTTGGTTGTTTTAGTATAAATTCATGGTGTGATTTTTGTATCATTATTTTTTCTTTGAAAAAATTGAAAAATAAAAAATAGTTTGTGGAATTTTTTTTAGTTACACCTTTGCATGTGCGTAGATTGATTCATATTTGCTATGAATTTTTATCGTGACACTCCATGTTCAGTTTATTTGTTCTTATCTGTCTATTTGGGGACATAATAAAAAAGGAGAGAACGAATTATGATTTTATGGGGGAGCTTGCATTATAGGGGAGATTTGATTATATTGATTTATTTATTCTTATATCATTTCAAACTCGATGCGTCACGAAGGTATCTGCTTTATCTCATGTGTGTAGGTACAAAATTGATGATTATTGGATTGCATACCCTGATGAGAAAAGCTGAAGACTTTAAGATTTTTGAAGAAAATTTGAAGACTTGGAAATTTTAGTATTTTCTATTTTTTGGGTTCATGGGGGATATTAGATTTGTATAGGCACTTTGATTTGATAATTTTGAGTCTTTATTTTGTACCGCCATAGGCATAAGGAGAGATTTGTAAGGACATTATTTTATAAGTCTGTTATCAATGAATTATGTCGTATACCGTTACAACCGTCGAAGAATTTCAAGAGAAATCTACATCAAGATGGATCCGAATATATCAAGGTTCTTCATAAAAAAGACTCTGCAAAGTTTACTTTGGTAAGGTTATGTTTTAAATACCGCAACTTTGTACTTAGAGCTTTGTGATATTTATTCAAAATATTTTCTTAGTGTTGGAGCGGACTTATTCGTCAATATTTGAGGATGATTAATTTTTCTAAATCCTATAGTGTACCTCGATTTTAATGCCCAGGTCGTTCAAGTGAGATCTCTTCTCGTTCGAGCGACATGGAGATGTCGCGCGATGTCGTTCAAACGACACGTGTACGTCGTTCGAGCGAGATCACATTTTCGTTCGAGCGACTGAGGCGGTGCAATTTTCTATAAATACTCATTAAATGGTTCTGTTTTCATTAAGAAGTCCCAACGTTTTGAAAGACAGAAAACTGCGAAACTGTAGAATCCTTTTCACTTCTTCTTTTAGGGTTTAATCCCTTTTTGTTTTCAATTCACAAAAATTCCATATGCTTTGGTGAATTGTTTTGGTGGTCAAGAACACACTTTTATCTTGATCATTCTTTGTGGGGAGAACTCTACAACCCGAGAACTGCGCGCTATTGTGGAGGGAGTCCTTGTGAAGATTTTAGACTGCGTGTCTGGACTGCACGTCCTTATGGTATAGTTGCATGTGAACCACTGCTGATTTCTAGCCGTTACTTTGAAGGTTTGACGAAGACACCGTGCGTTACTCTTGTGGGCGAAAGCAATATGGTATGTAAGTCAACGGTCTTCTAAACTTGTCAAAGTTCTAGAAATAAAAGGTTTTGCCCTGCGGGGATTTTTCCTGAAATTTTTGCCGCATGCTTTATTTATTTATGGATTGACACACACACACACACACACACACACACACACACACACACACACACACGTAGTTGCATGTTTAGGGACTGAATTGATTTGGTTTAAAAATAGACTCTAATTAAATAAGTGTGCCAAAGTAAAATTTTGCGAATTTAATCAAATATCACACAGTCATATTTTTACGCACGTACTACGATAAAAGAAAGTACTCATATAAAATGAAGAAGTATGACAAAAGAAATATACTCGAATATGCTATCAGGTCACAGACAATACAACAATTCAGAGGAGAGAAATATAATAGTGCTATATATAACCCTTGGGTATTAATCCGATATACAAAATGAATCCTTAACAAGATTACAAAAGATGGGAAGTGGCTAACAAAATCCCACAATAGTCTGCACCTGCTACAGCTCCGAGAACACTGGATAGAAAAGCATCACTGGCATCCTTGCGGCAGGACACCTAATATATTACAATATATATATAGCAAGAGTGAGATTTGAATGGGTCAGAGCACGAGGTGTGAATTATTTTTTTTAGCAAGAGCATTAAAATGCATAATAATTATAAACGCACAATTTCATGATTAAAGTGGAGTTGCACTCTCTTGGAACTCCAACTCACCCCTCAACTAAAGCGCACACCTAAACGTATACACATGAACCTCAAATAAGTTACCCGACACGATCTGGGGACAATTCAATCTTAATCTACGCATAGTCTACACCCGCGTAACCCACTATTTCGGGTATAACCTAAACTCTTCTCCTTCTATCTTATCCTAAGTTTACGCCCGAACTTAGGTGTTAACGTATATATAGATATACACATATATCTTACTAGAATTCCTCAATTTTTACTTATTAACTTTAACAAGTTATTAGCATTAGAATAATCACCATCATCTTTATATACCTATAAAGTAATGCTCTCAACATAACGCATAACCCTAGTACCAAGAACTAAACTTCTCCCCACTCCCAACATTGCGCTACGTCTCATTCATGGGGCATCTCGCAAAGCGAAATCCAAATAAGGAACCCCCCCGATACACGACTACTTGACAATGTTGATCGTCGAGATCCATTATGCCCTCAGCACACCACATATATACTTTTCGCTAATTATGAACTACTATCGCTAGGTTAATAAATAAGGTATCGCACAAAACCCTTAGGGTCTATATAACATTATTGTAGTTAATAAGCACGTACACTTAACATGCCGAACGTGTACTTAAAATACCTATATCACATTTACTTATAGGACATATAACATTATCCTAGTGGTAAAATACGACCATTCTACTCTCACAAACACGTACGCATAATACAGATAATGCGCATTTAAATCATCCAAAACATATTCACTTATAGGATAAAAATATACTTTACAATGCTATCATCTTCTAGGAATTGCTCACTTTATCCCGGGTTACCAGCCACTGGACTATTATCACACCTCCCTGGTAATCAAACATAACACAACGTGTGGGAAGCAATCATAGTTTCGAACCTGAAAGTGAGAACGAATCATACCCAAGACTTCTCACCCAGAATAAAAATCACACAATAAATAATGAACGACTATGACCTGGGGACTAAACGCTCCCTGCTCCTCAAGCCAGGGGCCTCACCCACATCGTGCAACTTTCCATGATAGCACTGGAGGGTATGCTCACACAATAAGTATATATATCATTCACACTAGATATATATGCAATCACGTCGTATATATAAACCATAGACACACACACACACACACACACACACACACACACACACACACACACACACACACACACACATATATATATATATATATATACTATCTCCCGTCCGTATCTATGAAAGTAATGAATTCAGCTATAGGTGTATATAATTATCATTATACTAACCAACGCTATAACGCATACTTTCCCAATTTATTTTATAATACGATCCCTCACTTGAAACATATTCATCCATTTCACCTATGATATGAATAGGCTCCCAATTTGAACAACATTACAGATACTATCTCATAACCGAATGTATATAACAATCCTCATTCATATACCATCTATATCCGGATGCACACGTTATACAATAATTATCCCGGCTACAAGTACACACATAACTATTAGTCGGTAATCTATTATATTCTTCCAAACTAAGATTTCTGTTCAGTTACCCATATGAACCCTTAATAATATCGTGTTTATGATTTAAATCCCTAAGTTTATCGTCACTAAGGATACACAACCTCTCTATCATTGGTCCACCAATCATATCTAAATAAAATCATATCGCTAGAAGGATTCGACACAAAAGTCGGCATACCAATTCCATGTCATACTTTCACAACTCCCTCGAAGAGTCCTCAACCTTACATCCCATAATAACTCACGTATAATCTCCAAATAGTTCTAGCATCCCAAATGAGATTTCGCACTAAATCGATGCAACAACACCATACATATGTATATACATTCCCAAAATAGCTCGATACGTCCCCACGATCACATCGTGTGAAAAACTCCCAATAAATCTCCAAAACATATCTCTTGCATCATATTAGAAGGTTCATAATCGATAAACCTAATCGAAACGACGTAAAAATCACTCTAGAAAAACTTCGCAAAATAGCCTTGTTTCCGAATCGATTCGGCCATGAAAGCGAATTGATTCGCCCTTTATGCGAAAAGGACCTGTAAGTTTGCCTTAGGCCGAATTGATTCGATTCTGGATCCGAATAGATTTGTTCACCTAGACCTATAAGTCTGCAACATTTTCGGATCGATTCGGAAAGGGGACCGAATCGATTCGGCCTGTTCAGCAAGCTACAAAATGGGTTATTTCTCGAAAACCTAAATTTTCAAAACCCCAAATTTTATCATCTTCCAACCATCAATCTTCAACCCAAACATGTTTCTAACATAAAAATCAATATATAGATCAACCCAATTATATATACAACCTAAAATCCATATACACAGACCTCCATTACAAGATTTAACCCAAAATCTAGGTTTTCAATATTTTAACCCAAAATCCACATTTTTATCCACAAATCATGAAATAAATTACACACATAAATTATTTAGCAAGTTTAATCACTTGCCTTGAAGTTGTAAATGTTGAATCTTCCTCGAAATCGTGTATTGGCCGGAATCCCCAAGCCTCTCTCCTCTTTGTCTTCTTTCTTTCTTCTTTTTCACTCTCTCTCTCTAGGGGTTTCTTAATCTCTCAAATGAGATTGGCTTCTCACGAGCCCTACTTAAGCCTTATTTCTAAAATACCCAACTTTAAATGATAATACACACTTTAAATGACTCGTTTACTCCAATTCGAGTCAAACTAACTTAAAATATTCCAGAACCTAAATAAAAGCCAAGTGTAGTCATTTTGACTATCTCAACCCATCCCGGATCAACCACGCACTCAGAATCATCATCCGAAATCCTTTATAACATCTTTAAATTTTGACCTTAATTTCCAAATTTAAAATTCTCCAATTTAAATAAATTATTATTTCCCCCAAAATAATTAAATTCTCAGTCCTCAAAATCACGGGGTATTACACTTCATTAGCGGTTGATTCTTGTAATCTCTTTCCTACCTTATGCTCTTAATTTTAAAAATCATTTTACTTAACATCGAGGACGATGTTCCTTTTTGTTTGAGGGAGGAGAATTTTATCAAAATCGTACCTCTATTGATTTTTTTTTATTTTTAAACGTAATTTTTAAATTTTTTGCGTAGTTTCTTTCATCGCACTCATTGATGTGAATTTTCTATCATCCATCATTTAAAATCTAGGAATCGAGCTAGAGGATTTATCTTTTTTTCTATAGCTTATGTAATACATAACAAGGCATTTTTCACTATGAATTTCTAGACTCAATAAAATTTGTGCACTTATCACGTCACTACGGTTTATAGTTGAAGAGTATTATAATTCTAAAGAAAATCTTAAGGATAACTGGTGGATACTTTAGCTTGTGAGATTTGTGCCTTTCATCATTTTCAGAGTGTTTTACGCAATCTCCGAGTCACAAGTTGATTCAACTTCCTTTAGGTCCGCACTTAAATCGTTGTATGATCTCATTATCCTTCATAAAAAAAAATTGGCTTGATCACTGAGAATGACATCACCTTCGAGTTGTAAGAAACGCGTGTCTTAAAATTTGTCCCGATCATTAGATTTTCATCCATACACCTACCAATTACCATTCACTTCATCCATTATCTTCCTATATTCTTTTATATTCCCACATCATCCATATACCCCACTCCATTCACATATCATCTTTCATTTTTGAAAAAATGAGTGCTGTTCAAAATGTAAAATGTCTTCCATGTTGAGAGTATAAAAAAAACAGAGAAAAACAAAAAACAAAAATAGAAAACAAAAAAAAAAAGAAATTCGAAAAAAAAGAAAAGAAAAAAAAAGAGAAAAAATAGAGAAAAGAAAAGAAAAAGAGAGTTTGTAGTTAGTTTTTATGTAATAAAGACATTTGTGCCTAAAATGCTATACACTCTTATCGCATATCCATTCATTTTTCATCCATCGTATCCTACCTACCTCATCCCATCTTTCTCATCTCATTTCTCCCCCCACCCATTTGCATCCATATCTCCCCTAGGTGTTTGGGCAAATAAAAGCCAACGTGGTGAATAACTCGACGTTCTCATTATAGTGATTAGCATTCTTTCATGAGATCATTTTTCTTTTTACATGTTCGTTATTTCTTTTATGTGTGTGAGACGTTTGAACTTGCTTTCATTTACTCACCTCCTCACACACAAGAGCGATACACTAACCCTAATCTCGTGTGTTCGTTTGAGAGAGCTATATCTAGTGAGATTTTGAAGTTGAAGTGTTGATTTCGAAAAGGCAATCTAGGAATTACTCTTATGATATTCGACCCGTTTTGACTGAATCACACTACACACATTGAGTTCTAGGAAGGATGTGCCTTGTGTATTCACATAGCTAAATATTTTTACAATTCTAGCTTGTATTTCCCAAAATATTTCTCATGTGATGGATTGTGCGATTATTTTACCTCTAATAAGAGATTGACTTCCGTTTTTAAATAAAGAATTTTGTGGGTATATTCCCTGCAAACCCTTACGAGACACAACTCGTCCTGTAGGGCTACCTATAGGTTTAAAGGCTTGTTGCACATGCTAAGTGCAATCGCAAGTGCCCACGAAAGTGATACACTTTTAGTTTCTTATCTTTATCTCTATCTTATTGCTCGAGGACTAGCAACGCTCTATTTGGGGGTGGTGTGATAAGCACCCAAAAGTGTACATTTTATACCCCGAATTGATGTATTTTAGTTGCCTATTTCTCAGCAAATTAGGTCTTATGTGCTTAACTATATACTGTGTAGACTCAATTGCAATTGTGGTATCAAAAGCATTATTTCAAGGCAAATTGCATCAAGAATGGAGATAATTACCATGTTCCGTAATCCTAACCTAACCCAGACCTAGCCCAAACCTACCCCAAACCCCATGTGTGTTTAGTTTGTGCTTTTTAGATTTTTCTTAGATTTTGAGTTTGAGTCATTTTATTTTTAGGATTTATTTTAGATTTATTTAGAATTTTAAGGATTTATTTTCTATTTATTTTTATTTAGTATAATTTTATTTTTATTTTTATTAGTTTTTATTTTTATTTTATTAGAATTATTTTTTTAGGAATTCATTTATTTTTAATTTTTTTTATATTTTACATTTTTTAAGTATTTTAGTTTTTAGTGTCATTTCTTTCATTAAGTTTTTTATTTGTGTCTTTTATTTATAGATTAGGATTTTATATTTTTTAATAGATTTTAATTTTTTTAATTTTATTAGTTTTTCAGATAGTTTTAGTTTATTTTTTTAGGTGTCACAATTAAACACACACACACAAACCCCTTTTACACTCACCTACACCTAAATTAACTCCCCCATTCACACCTTAATACCATACACCACACGTACCCAAACAACTCCCGCACCCTCACCCAACTTACCATACACTAACCCACACTCCAACCCCTCCACTTCATCTTCAACTTCAAACCCATGCTCTCTCACCTCCATAGCCACAAACCCATTTCAATTAAACCCATTCCCATTACTAACATCAACGCAAAACACCATCTTCTCTCTCCTCCATTAAACAAAAACCATCTCATTCAATCAACCATCTACAAACCCATACCTGTTTTACTCGGTTTGTCAACCCGAGACCTTACAAACCAGGACTCAAATCCCCCTAACCTGAGACTCCTGCTGCTATAACCCAAATACAACCTTCATCTACCCTCCACCAACCGCCGGCGGGCCCAATTCCGGCCATCCCCGCTGCCATCTCTCTCCCAAAGCTATTCCGTCCAATCCCGAGATCAAGCTTTACCCGGATACCCACTGACCCGCTGCGCCCTGTTCGGCCACCAATCAGCAACCCGGATCGCGACCTCTACCTGGTTCCAACCGAACAGCAAACCGAACCACAACCCAAATCCTCTAACCTGTTACCAATCCCAACCATCAAACCCAAGACCCATTTCCTTCCCAACAAAGCTCGTACGATTTTACCTATTGGACAAAACCCAAACTCCAAACTCAACCTGTCAAATAAAGTAGTCAGATCCCAAAATAAATCCATCAACCCAATCTGTCAAAGAAACTAAGGCGTCTACCCAATGTCACACGTTAAGTTTTTACCCTTTTCCCCAAATTACCCTCCCTAGACCCACTTGCATCTTATAAAAGAGGACCTCGTTTCAGAAAAAAAGAAGGGGGGGGGGGGGGGGGGGAAATACAGACAGAGTAGACACAGTAGGAAGTAGTTTAGTTTTGAGCTCCATTTTTTAGCTTATTTTTTTATGTAATTTTGTAGGAGTAGTGTTGTATTTTTTTTTATTTCTTCTTTGATTATTTTTTTAGTGACTTGAGTAAGGTAGAATATTTTGTGAGTTGAGTGACATTTTTTTTGGAGTGTTATAAAACTCAAATTTGTGGGTTACTATTCATGTAAACTTTGGGAAGTTAATATCAAACTCAAGGAGACTTGGTTTATTTATTTTTTCTCACTCTATTTTATTTATCATGCCTCTTTTTGTGTCATTATTACATTTAATATGTAGTAACACCAAAATGAGAGGCTAAATACCCCATTCAAGGGGTGAGATGAAACCCTTAACTTAATTATTTTTATTTTTGGTTTGTTTATATATTATGCCCCTTTGAATATTAATATTAAAATTTTATAATTTATATTTACGCCTCGAGAGAGTGCGAATTATTTTCGAGAGAAAATCGTAAATTTAAATTACAATATTTATTCATTAATTAAACTAGAGACAGGAAATTTTGAATGATATTGTAATTTGAATTTCTCAACTTTAAAACTTATTTTTTTATGAGTTATTAGAGAATGTTTAAAACTAATTTTTGTGAGTTTGTGAAATTTAAATATTAATCTTCTAAAAAAAACTATATGTATATTTGGATTTGCAACGAGAGTTGATTTGTGAATTTATCTATGTTTTGGGGTATTTCAAATAGACAAACTAATTAATGAAAATAAATAGGTTAAGTAGTGAAGTTTAATCCCTTGAATTATCTCATAATTATTTTCTCCTCATATTTAGCTCACTTTATCATTTTCTTTATTTATTAATGTAGTTTTAATTTTTAGTTCATAATTAGTAGTATAAATATCTCTTCATAATAATTTTAAAAATCATACTTGTTTTCACTTTGCTCTTGTCCACATTAAGGAGCGCGGATTGACCCTTTACTTGCCACTATACAATTTTAGTGTGTTTGTAGGTACCAAAAGGGATTTTTGATTGACCGTCTTTACCCCACAATGACATATACAGAAACGACTAGATATCAAATGGCGTAGTATATTTATGACTTTAGTTTCCATAACCTACCGAACAGTACTAGCACTATCTTATTTTTTTAGCCTAAGAAATTTAAAAATATAGATATTTTAAAATCTAAAAAGTTCATTTTTTACTTTACCTTAGCCTTATTGTTATATTATGGTTTCATAATATAACGATGAGAATATTTTAACGTTTCTTCTAATTATTATATGATTATTATTCTTTAATAGTATACTCGAAGAGATAAAGCTACAATGGATTTGCTTATAGACATACCTAAAATGACAAATATATTGACTGTTGGTTAAATATGACTTTAAGAGATGAGGATGTGTGTCAAAGATGTTTGAACAATAGTAAGTTTGACTGCAAATTTTTTCTATAATTTTTCTATAATATATACAATACACACGGGTTTGTATAAATTAATTTATTCTCACAGTTTAGAGTTTGTAGGAGACCTATAATAGATGTGTATTAGAGATTTTTCTTTCTATGATTTTGGAGTTTATTGGTGACTATGTTAAATATATGCTGAAGAAATATTCACACAAATATTATTACCTTTAAAAGGAATATATGATGCATTATCCAATTAGGTTTATAGTTTCTATTTTTGTAGTGTTGGATTAACGTGATAGAAGTTTACAAAGCTTATACTCTTATGAGTTTTTTTTTATCTTTATTAAAGTTTGTTAAATATTTCAACTTTTAGCTATTATTGAGAACTATCATAATTTTTTCCACTAGGTTTTATGTTCCACCTTTAATCATTTGAAACAAATTAAATTTATTCATGCATCAATGGTTAAAAATAAGTGGGTTATGAAATTAGTTAAAATTTTAAGTATTCAAAAGTACGAATTGGGTTTTGGATTCCTGTACTAAATCATGGATGTAACTTTCTTGCTTTTCAAACGCAGGTGTATATCGTTTTACCAAATGTAAATTTATTAGTTTTGTTAGGATTTATACACCGATTTGAACCACCCAAGCATCGCATGCTATGAGTAATATTATTAACTCTAACTAACATATTTTAATGTTACGAAAAGAGATATAACTGGGAATATTTATCATTAAATCTGAGCATATTTTTTCCTAAATTGAGATGGTATCTAAAAAATCATATGAAACTTGAGTTTTTTTTTCCATTTCAAATTTCAGAATACTATTACTTTATTGTTTCATTATAATATTTTTTTCCTTTTGTAGAATACAAAGGCCGATTTGCACCGTTGCAATACATAAATGACAGAGGCGAAAATCTATGAGCAAGTCCTTAGAAAGAGGTTAGGTTATGTTATAGGATTTGGCTTTGGACCTCGGCGCGATATGCTTGGATCACACTACATGGAAAATACTAATGCGGAGCATGAGGCTCTAAAATCTAAAGCATCACATTTGGATGTCATTATGGAGAGTCAAGGTGCAATGATTCAAATGTTTATGTCTTTCTAGGCATGGGCGGAGGCCCATATTAGCCCAATGGATGAATTTTCTTAGATTATGATTTTTTTTCTTTATATGACCTCTTCTAGTTTTAGTTACTTTATTGTGTTATTATTTCAAGTGAACAAAGATTTTAGTTTAATTAGGGTTGAATATGATCTCTTTGACTTTTTTAATATGTTCTCATTTTGTAGCGTGATTTGGCATATGGAGATAATTTGATTGTTATTGTTATTTTATGAGAAATCCACTTACTACTTTCATGTATTAAATTAATTTTAACGTATTCATAATCTTTACCATTGAAGTAATAATAGTGATATAGGATTTCAATTTACGGCGACATGATTTGAAAATAGTTTACGAATAAAGTTATCTCTATAGAAGATAAAATGTACATTGAACGACGAATAATTTCGTCCCAATAAGTGATAATTTAACTGGTTATTTTTTTAAATGAAGTGATATATGCAATTTGCGTTGAAAAAATATATGAATGTATTTATGATTTTATTTCTACATTGTATATGCATATTTTTTTACAAGGTTGAATTTGCGGTTAGTCCCCACCGTCTCTAGTATACACCATGATAACTAATATGTTGTCCACCACGGTTGATTTTCAAATGGTAGATGACACGGATACTGATAAGATTCAGAGAAATTCCAAGATTTTTGGCGCGGATCCTTCTTTGCCCGATCAACACGTCATGATGTTGAGATTTGAAAAAAACGTGGACGCAGGGAGATGTATGAGTGTGATGGTGGAACGTCCCAGAGACACCAAGAGCAATGGTCATATTGTGATGAATAATGGGATAGACATTTTTGTTGTTGTGAGTCCACAATTTCCATCCTGGAGGAACTATTGGGTGTGAAATCCATGGATCTATACATATTGGTTAAATAAGAATAGCACAGTATGGCTCGGAATGAGCAATGAATTTTGTGATCACTTTAGGTATGAATGATATTATATTATATGATTCCTTTAGGTATGTTTGATATATTTATAGACAATTAAATTTTTATTGTAGGGCTATTCTTACCTATTAAAGGAGATACATAGCAAAAGTCATTATCATGGAAATCAAGCTGATGCCATCTTCCTAGACAAATCAGATTCAGAGCTTATTTTCTGGAACTTTAAGGTTATACTGACTGATCGGACCGTGGATGACGAGATAGCTGAAGATTTACGAGTTTTAGGGAAATTTGTTGAAGAGGTAATTAAGTGTGAACCCTCTGGTGAGGATATTGATAAAAATTTCACAGACGAGACATTAAAGATCCCAAATCCACTGAACAACATGAAGTAAGATTTATTTTCTCCATTTATGTTCTTTAAAAAATATTCAACATAATTTACTAAGTTGTGTTTAATCCTCGATCTTTCTTTAACTTTTTTATTCGGAGAATTAATTTGTGCATTTCTTCTAATTTTGTAGTATTAGTGTCTATGATTTCATCAAACAACAACCAAACTCCGTATTTGATTTGAGATAGGCATGATGTACAATGCTTGTGTCACTTAGCACTCCAATAATCGATGAGTTACTAAATAAGCGTAGTAATCTAGAAAAATTATAACTGAAATGTTAGGGAAGGGAGAAGAATGGAAAAAGATGAACACAAAGAAAAAAGTATTTGTATTACTTGATAAGAGATTTCAATGTTTGGCCTAGATGGTTTGGTCAAATGACCTCCCCACCTATTTATAGTCACCCCACCTCCTTATGGGAACATTCTAGAATATTACCACATCTTTATAGGATGATTCTATAATGTTACACACTTACTTATGTTTTTAGAATGTTCCATACATTATAAATATGCTCTAGATAAGTCTTTCAAATCATACACTACTCCATAACATACTAAACAACACTAGATAATACTAGATAACTATAAAATGTTCCATACAATTATGGTGTAGGGATGGAGCCTTTAAGACAGAAAAATGTAGAAAATGCATGGTATGTGACATCCCCCCCCCCCCCCCCCCCCCAACACCAAATTCATGCAATGCTCTCATTGCACCTAATTCATGCGTCCTCGCCTTCAATGTCTTTCGCGTTTCCTTTTTGACTTATTATTTGATGCATGCTTTAAAACCTACATGGCTGACATAATCTTTGTCCCACTTGTACTTCTGGACGACATTGGAACCATGAATGGAGTCTTATTCCCCATGAGGCATATTGATGAACCACTCAGTAACACTAAGGCATTTTTTTTTCTTAGGAACTCCATACTTAGGATGACCTTAAAATTGTCCATGAGAACCACTGTGTAATTAACCATTCCATGCCAACTCGCAAGACTTGTGTGCACACCATGTGCTTTTCCAAGTGTAGGCTTGGTCGTAGCATTCATCGATTTCATCATTCCTCCTTCCTTGGCTGCCTTGAGGCCTAACCTTTTAGCATCTGTATGGAGACAAAGTTATGTGTTGCGCTTTTGTCGACTAAATATCGTGTTTGCAACTCGTTAATGACAGCATCCACATACATAAGTCCATTTTCTTGACACTTGGGTATCTCAGTCTTTACCTTAGCATTCATGGCATTGAGAACCCAGAGTGAACCCATAACTTGTGCTTCCTCATGGTCGTGTTGCTCTTTCAACTCTTGGCCAGCCTCATACCTAGACATAATGGTGTTAAGGGCCTTTTTTCATTGAACAATACGTAGTTCAATGTTCCCCATCATAAATCATGCAAGACTCAGGTTTGGGTTCCCTTTTATCTTGATTGTTGTAATATTGTCCATCCTTTCCCATGGGTGGACCTCGTGCTCCCGTGTGTCATTAGGATGTATCTCCCTCACATTTGCAATTATCATCCATCCAGTCCTTTGGTGGTGAAGCATCTCGCTTAGGCTTTTGCTTTTCTATGCCATGATCGATAAATGATTCGGCCTCGACTACAATGGTGGTGAGTTCACTTACTCCATGCCTCTTTAACTCTATCCTAGCCCAATATTATAAGCCATCAACAAACTAGAAGTTGGAATCCTTCTCGGATAAGTCGGGGATCTCTAAGGTGAGGGTGACGAACTCATTAATGCAACCCCTTATTATCCCATTTTATTTTAGCTGACATAACCGACCACACGCCTCATCCTCGACATTTTTAGGGTAAATGCCAACAACTATGGTTCTAACATGTATCATCATTATTCTTAGAATGTTATGGGTGATAGAAAGACAAATTGAAAAAAAGAAATCATTCAGGATATTTTATTTCAGTTGTCAAAACAACATGCAGTATTTGGCTCATTTTATATCGTGTTAATGGTTGTTTCTCACCTTATTTACTTATATTCTAGAAGTGAAATTTTTACGTGTAGTGAAGCGTAAAAACTCAACTAGCAAACCATAGTAATCTGCATGTTCTATCATGTTCAGATGATAATACAATTTTTAAACCAAAGAGCTATACAGCCAGATATAGATCACCCTTTTTACAAGAATTTCTCAATTTTATCACGTTTTGAAATATTCAAAAGTTCTGGAGGTGATGTGGAATTATATTAGCAACTAAGGACTATTTTTTTAACAATGATTGGGTTTTACTTCTAAAGTTTTCTTAGTTTCTTATCACGCAATGAAGTTAATATATAATATTAAGAATTGCATACATTGTACAAATACTTCTGCATAGTGGTTGATGTGTGAGAATAAAAATGAATTATAAGGACCCTTACCCTAGTTTTGGGATGTTAGTTTTGTTTAGTTACTTTGTGATTAAGTAGGCCTCTTTGGCCTCTAATATTGTATCTCATTTATTTCTTTTCAAAATCATACGTGTATTTTGTATTTCTTAAGTTCTATCAGATAAATTCCATATTGTTAACATGGTTAACACATGTGATTCCATTATGCATTTCATGTAGATAACTAAATAATTATGTGTTAACTATTACATTAGACACTAGCATCACTTGTGTAAATTGATCAAGTTTTACTTGTACGAGATTGATCAATAGTGAAGCAATGTATCGAAGTAGTATCCTTCGATTGAGTTTTAGTCCAATGTATATTTATATTGTGATAATTACGAATGTTTTGAAGATGTTTTCATTAGAAAAGCAAGCGCATAGTTGTCCGTCAGAGAAGATACAAGGGCAAGTGTGCCACAACTATTTTTATGTCTTGCGAAGGAGAATTGGTTTTAACTATTGGCATATTGCATAAAATTTTTGTAATGTTTAGAAAAATTTCTTTGACTTTACATAGAATTAGAGAACCACTAGAAAGACATGTTTCATTCAAATTCTAGGAATTCTATTCTTTCCTCGAAGGGTTTTGTGTCTCTAGATCGTGAAACCAAATTGCATATTTAAAAGGCTAAAGTTAAAAATACAACCTCGCCCCCCAAACTTCCAAATTATTGCAAGACAACCCATTCACATCAGTAGGGTTATTGGGACATTTATGGGATTATCTACAAAAAAGGGAGGTTCATCCTTTTTGCAATTTAGCGTACGTAAATAAATAGTCCTAGGTAGTTGCTGCAAATCATAATCTATTTAGATGAATATGTATATCTCAATTGATTATTACTCTCTTTCTATGTTTTTCCTCATCTTCTTACATTAGCCATGTTTTAATAGTTTTTTGGTGGACAAATGTTTCATTTGTGTAATACCCCGTGTAATTAAACGGTTAGGTTAATCAAGTCTAATTATAAATTAATACGGGTTATTAAAACAAAATAAAATCATTCTCAGCATGAAGAGATCAAATGAAACAATAGACAAGTAACTTTGAAATGATATGGAAATCCTCAAATAAAAATCAAAATATCCAAGATCCAAAAACTACAAGCAATGCTATCTTAAGAGTAAAACATAAATACAATCCCCAAAGAGTCTCTGAATAATACAAACCAACTAGTTCTCAACATAAAACTAGACATCACAAATTTAAACTAGAGTGGAAGGATGAATGATAACATGAGAAAATAGAGATATGTAATGTCGTTGGAGCCGTACCCTGAGAGATGAATAACACGTGATGAAGGATCGCAAGTGTTAGGTCCAGCCCTAGCATCTGGTTTCGACATAAGAGGGGGTTAAAACCCTAGAAAGTAACTTAGCTATGCAACTCAAAGTAGTTATATGCATATATGATAAAGTCACAATTTAATAATTTAATGAACGGACCAACCCATAAATGTAGTCTCATAATATATTAGAATTATCTCATTTCATATCATTAACTAATCATTCTCGATAACTGATCAATAAGTAACCGACATGATCAATAATTCATTAACATGTAACCAATATGCGCCCCTTCCTATCGGCCATCTCAAATACATGCGGTACGCCAAGTTTAAGTAATCACATGTACTAATCTCAATCCCGTGTATTAATCTCAATCACTTTCATTAATAAATTATGCCTAATAATTAATTATCACGTCACCAACATGTTCAATAATTCATTAACACATAATCGACATGCGCCCCTTCCTCTCAGCCATCTCAAATACATGCAGTACGACAAACTTAAATAATCACATATCACGTCTTGACGCCACCTGTTGTTCGCATGTCTGAGAATACACATAATATAATAATATATCATGCCCTGATGCCACCTATTTTTTGATATGATCAGGACTCACATATCATAATAAATTATACACATCATGATAAGGCATGGACCGTGTGCTCGTGGAAGGGCATTGTCATTGTTTTCGGTTCACCACCTCAATACAAAAAAACCTAAACTCTAACTACACTTAAATAGAGTATCACGGTAAGTTCGGGTACCAAAAATCTAGAGGGAATGTTGGATAGATTGTAATCGATTTATTACTTCATGAATAAAAGTGTAAAAGGTGATGGTTTTAAAATGGGAAAAAGGGGGAAATATAAGAAGTTAAAACTAAACAAGAATTAATAAAACGAGAGTTAGGGTCATATCCCCGCCACGGGCTAAACAATGCATGATTAGAATTTTGGTTCAAAAGCATTCAACCGAGCACATTCAATTAACCATAAACATTGCCCATGAAGGAAATTAATCCAAAAATATGAAATCCCCTCTAGTGTCGCCTCATTGATAAGATACAAGTGTTTCATAGCACTAGCCTCTATCCTAGGCATAACCACATTATACATCTCCAGATTCGAAATAATGAAAAGGATAATCCCCCCCCCCTATGATATATATAACCCCTTATCTCACAAATCATTCTATCCCAAAGATCACATAATAAGAGTAGGTGTCCAAAACTAACAAATAAGCCTTAAATAAAATCTACCAATATAAACCTCCATATCATTATAAACCTAAAAATATGGGTAAATACATCTAATGGACTAACTATAGATAAAGATCCATAACAATGTCTAGGAAGAAAATCAATAATCCCCACAAAACTACGTGATACAAATGAATGGGTGGTGTTGATGTCACAAAAAAAAAATATATTTAATGTTTCAAAACATAAATCGTGGCGTACACCGCCTTGACTTACCACTACACTACACCAAAAATAGGAATCTGGCACGGTTTAAAACCGTACCAGATCAAATCTGGCACGGTTTTTAACTGTGCCAGAATCAGGTGTTCCAAAATGGCATTTTTTTCTGGCACGGCTCAAAAGTGTGCCAGATTTGGCCAAACAGGAACACTTCTGGAACACTTTTAAACCGTGCCAGAATTTGATATTTCTGGCACACTTTTGGCACAGTTTTTAACTGTACCAGATTCAGCACAGTTTAAAAAAATTTGGCACACTTTTTAACCGTACCAGAATTTAATATTTCTGGCACACTTTTGGCACAGTTTTTAACTGTGCCAGATTCAGCACATTTTAAAAAAAATTGGCACGGTTTTGAACTGTGCCAAAATTTTTTATAAAAAGAAAAAAAATTAATTATTTGAAAGCACAAAATTCACAAATTAATAATATTGCACGTTGTTAATGAACTAATGTACATACAAACTTCAAAATATTACAAGTCTTTAACAGTTTAGAGGCTAAAAAAAAATTGGGCATAGTTTCCTCTATCTTTTGGACATTCCAAAACCTGCTAATACAAAATCTGCTCAACATAAAGCCCGCACGGCCATAAAATATAACAATTAACTTACAAAAGCCCACACGGCCATAAAAGTCAACAATAGAACAAAAAAAAATGCACGACCATGACATAAAAAAATGGAATCATGAATAAACCCATTGTTGTAAACCATTGAGTTCTCTGTGTGTTCCACGTGAATAAATGCCAACGATAAACTGTTATCCTGCAAAAAAATAGGATACAAAAAGATACGATATTAGTAACCCAATAATTTACAAAAAAAAATTTACTCAAAATAAAAAAATTACATATAGGAGTGGAAATTATCGTCATATTCTCAAACCGGGAGACCCAAGACTACGCGGTCAGTTCCTACAAGTTACATTGGTCCCGTACGAGGTGTTCGTGCCTCCAACGGGGTCGTTTGGGGGCTGGTTTGGATTTTCACCCATTTAACGGCTTGTTTTTAAGTCTAAGTATGATTTTTGCAAATAAACGTCATATTCTCAAATCGGGAGACCCGGTAATACGCGGTTAGTTCCTACAAGTAACATTTGTCCCGTGCGAGGTGTTTGTGCCTCTTACGGGTCCGTTTGGGGCTGGTTTAGGTTTTCACCCTTAACGGCCTCTTTTTAAGTCTAAGTGTTATTTTTGCAAATTATCATCATATTCTCCAACCTGGAGACCCGAGACTACGCGGTCAGTTCCTACAAGTTACATTGGTCCCGAGCGAGGTGTTCGTACCTCTTACGGGGCCGTTTGGGAGCTAGTTTGGGTTTTCACCCTTTAACGACTTGTTTTTAAGTCTAAGTGTAATTTTTGTAAATTATCATCATATTCTCAAATCGGGAGACCCGGGACTATGCGGTCAGTTCCTACAAGTTACATTGGTCCCGTACGAGGTGTTTGTGCCTCTTACGGGTCCGTTTGTGGGCTGGTTTGGGTTTTCACCCTTTAACGGCCTATTTTTAAGTCTAAGTGCGATTTTTGCAAATTATCGTCATATTCTCAAACCGAGAGACTCGGGACTATGCGGCCAGTTCCTACAAGTTACATTGGTCCCGTGCGAGGTGTTCATATCGCTTACGGGGTCGTTTGGGGGGATGGTTTGGGTTTTCACCCTTTAACGGCCTCTTTTTAATTCTAAGTGTTGATTTTTGTTAATTATCATGATATTCTCAAACCGAAAGACCCGAGTCTTCGCGGTCAGTTCCTACAAGTTACATTGGTCTCATGCGAGGTGTTTGTGCCTCTTACGGGGTCGTTTGGGGGTTGGTTTGGGCTTTCACCCTTTCACGGCCTATTTTTAAGTCTTAGTATTTATTTTTTCAAATTATAGTCATATTCTCAAATTAGGAGACCCAAGAGTACGCGGTCAGTTCTTACAAGTTACATTGGTCCCGTGCGAGGAGCTCGTGCCTCTTACGGGGACGTTTGGGGGCCTGGTTTGGGTTTTCACCCTTTAACGGCTTGTTTTTAAGTAAGTGTTTATTTTTGCAAATTATCGTCATATTCTTAAAGTGGGAGACTCGGGACTACGCGTTCAGTTCCTACAAGTTACATTGGTCCAGTGCGAGGTGTTCGTTCCTCTTACGGGGTCGTTTGGGCGCTGGTTTGGATTTTCACCCTTTAACGGTCTGTTTTTAAGTCTAAGTGTTGATTTTTGCAAATTATCATCATATTCTCAAACCGGGAGACCCGGGACTACGCGGTCAGTTCCTACAAGTTATATTGGTCCCGTTTTAGGTGTTCGTGCCTCTTACGAGTCCATTTGGGGGCTGGTTTGGGTTTTCACCCTTCAACGGCCTTTTTTAAGTCTAAGTGTTTATTTTTGCAAATTATCGTCATATTATCAAATCGGGAGATCCGGGACTACGCGGTCAGTTACTACAAGTTACATTGGTCCGGTGAGAGGTGTTCGTGCCTCTTACAGGGTCGGTTGGGGGCTGATTTGGGTTTTCACCCTTTAACGGCCTATTTTTAAGTAGTAGTGTTGATTTTTGCAAATTATAGTCATATTCTCAAACTGGGAGACCCGGGACTACGGGGTCAGTTCCTACAAGTTACATTGGTCCCGTGCGAGGTGTTCGTGCCTCTTACGGGTCCGTTTGGGGGTTGGTTTGGGTTTTCACCCTTTAACGGCCTGTTTTTAAGTCTAGGTATTATTTTTGCAAATTATCGTCATATTCTCAAACCAGGAGACCCGGGACTACGCAATCAGTTCGTACAACTTACATTGGTCTCGTGCGAGGTGTTCGTGCCTCTTACGGGGTTGTTTGGAGGTTGTTTTGGATTTTCATCCTCTAACGGTATGTTTTTAATCAATTTAGAACGTTTATTAATTTTTGAAAATTTTGACATAGTTTCATTTCTTTATTCGTTAAAATCCAACATGTTTTAACATTTAAAATAAACTCAACAGCAGCAGCAAATTCTGAAACCAAACCACCAGCAAATTCCAAAACCAAACCACCAACAAATCCCTTCCACCAATTTAACTAAATAAGCCCATAAAGTAAGCCATTTTACATTTGGCTACTTGTTGCCGCTATTTCAGGCCATTTTTTTTATTCAATGCTGCAATATTTAAAGAGAATTTGAGACTTTGAAACTAACCAGATTTCATTTGTATTTTGATAGCCACCCTATGAACTCTTCGCGCCATAACTTCTCGAAAGTATCCCATTTGGTCCAACAATGTCTGCAAATTCTGAAAATATCAACTAACTTCTTCGAATTCTCATCAAATGAATCAATCCTCTTGTTCTTTGCGTAGTATTGGGTGGAGATATTGAACAATTTTGAGGGGCATCTTGAAGTACAAATCAACTGCTGATAATGAAAATATAATAAAGATAAAGAGATACTCTTAACGAACCAATCACATAAATTTAAGCTAACTAGGAAAGACAAAACACAAGTGAAATAAACAAGTGAGTGACAGTATGTATAAGAAAAATAAGCAATAAGTTATCATAAAAGAGATCTTCGCCACCTAACATTCTCAACCTAAATTAGCAAATTAACATAGTCCTTATTTTGAGTTAATCAACTACTATATAAAATATATATTCAGTAATCAAACCAAATAGTGCTTAAAGATTAAGCAATTGGGTACAAAGGTAATTAAGGCTTTAAAATCTAATAGCTCACTAATGAACAACAATAACCAAACAGTAAGAACTTGTATAACCAATAGAGTACCTTAGTTCCTCAGTATGTTGCAGCTCAACTATCTCAAGCTGAGATTGCTTAATAATATTTTCCAGAGCACCAACCTTCATAAAGAAAATTGACACCTCAGCCAATAAGACATAAGAATTCAAGACACAAGCCAACAATTGTTTTTACCAAAGTACACATTTCATCATCCTCATACTTAAGAGCTAGAATGTTTTCATCTCCAAGTTCACACGAACAAAGGTGTATTCTCAAAACACCCTATGCCAGTGCCACGTTTATAACTATTCTTGGTGTACCAATGTGATGTGTACAAAATAAGCGGCAACGACGCAAGGGGTGCTAATAAAAACTAATTTGGTGCCTATAATGTGCCAATAAAAAACCAAGTCTCGCTTCTATTCCGCTTCTAATCTGTACACCCATGTTATGCCTTTTAACAATTTCTCATAATAATGTACTCAACTCTCAATAGGTAGCTATCGAGTACAAAGATTGAAAATTTCCACAGCCCGGTTAAACTCAATTCAAATTTAAAACTTCTCATGTGTTCCTAAATATTAGGTATAGTTGTTATCTCCATTGTGTATATATGTATACCCAGCTCGACTGGAATCAATTGAATATTATCAATACAAAAACAAGTCTGTTTCTTTAACAACAAAACTATTATGGTATCAGAGGCATAAATTATTTTTTGGACATGCTCGCACTAATATTCTGTTTCCTCTAAACCTGCTCGTACCAATGGTCTCCTCATCAAACAAAAATGGTGATAACTCCTACTCATCTCCTACGTTGAATCTAAGTCACGCACATCACTATATTTCGATCAAACTGACAATCAAAAATTATTTTTAATTGGACAACTCAAATTGAGACTTTCTCAGTGGCCAAAATCACCTACCTTTTATTGATTATAGTCGATGCCCATCCGAAGCAGCAGCAGTAAAACTCTTTCTCGAAACATCAAAACATCACTGTATTTCCAAAACCCTTGGCTCTACCACCGTCGGTGCTACCAGAGTAACCACACGAACGCCGCCGCTCTTCTTCTCCTGGTCGTGGTCGTAATCCCCTTAGCCAGATTAGGATTAGGATAAGGTATTTATGTGTGTGAGAGAGAGAGAGCGTGAGAGAGAGAGCGGGAGGCGATATTCAAAGAGGAGAGAGAGCGGGAGAATAAAAATCATTGAGGGGTTTAATTTTTTTAGGATATTTATATTTTAGTGAAGTGTTCTCAATTTTGGCACACTTTTAGACAGTGCCAATATTTGGCACGGCTTAAAAGTGTGCCAGATTATTATTAAACCGTGCTAAAATTTGGCACAGTTTTAAGCTGTGCCATATTTTTAATATCAAAGTGTGACAAATTGGTATTTTTGGTGTAGTACTAGCCCTCTAATTGGGACTGCACAATCTGATAAACTTTACCGTACTAAAGCTTGGGTTCCTGCTATAAACTAGAGATGTGAGTAACGCTGCTATCGGATGTGGCTTTAGTGCTGAATACTGTTATTATTGGGGTCTGAGGACATGTTGAAATTTCCCCTAGAGCTTCCCATAATAGACATGCCCCTAGCCTGCATGACCCTAATATTACTGACCCTAAATTTCAACACTAAGGAGAACCTAAAATATATTTCCTCTTCCTCCACATATAAAACATACTACCTTAAATGGGTCTATACAGATCCCCTACTATCTCTATCATTGGTTCATCTCCTACACAGATCCAAAATTCCTTCTCTTAATATTTGTCCCTCCCATAACAATAAATGGTTCATGCAAAGGTACTACCGGTGGTATCATATGCTCCAGTTCCATAAAGTGTGCTTGGACTACCTAGCTGATCATCTCTGATAAACTGTTTGTTCCCAAAGTAATACTGTTAGGATTGGAACACTCGATATAACGGGTGTTTATGGTGAGTGCATACAAAATCGAATTACTGTAATACACCGTGATTTTAATGACTTTTAAAATGAGTTATATTTTAAATTAATGGATTAATTGGATTTTATTATAAATTAATTCATTTGGGTTTTGTCGAAATTGTTGATAGTAAAATGAACGATTCTGAAAATTTCTTAAATATATTTAGGTAATATATGAATGTGATGTCATTGATATGACTGTGTTATATTAATTCAGTTATTTGAATTTTTAGTCGGACGCGGTATGGGACGTGTCAGGACTAATTTATTAAATTAAAAAGAAAACTTATTTTTGCATCAACCTTATAGTCGTTTCGACTGCGTCGTTGCATCCGGAAGGGTTAAAATAGTCAGAAAATTCTATTTGGATGTTCGTTTTGGGTCTCGGGTCATTTGGAAACGAAAAGACCACCCAAAAGGGTATTTTGGTTATTTTTACAAGGGAGATGAATAGTGATTTCGGGTTTTGTCTTATTATAAATATTTGGAGATTAGTGTACGTAGGTTCATTTCATCTCTTCTACACAATATTGAGAGGTCATCTTCTTGAGAGAGTGAAAGGTTGCTTGGAATAAGAAAGGCTTGCTTGGAAAGGAGGAGAACCAAAGGTCAAAGGTCACCACCACCATCACCACCGGGAGAAAGGGAGAACCACGTGTGTTATTCAACTCCAAAGGATCAAATCTTCATTAGAGGCAAGTGTTTGGTAATTGCAATCTAAGTTTGTATATTGTCCATGTTAGGATAGTTATAAAAAGATGATATTTTTACATGTTTGGAAGATAATGAAGAGTTGTTAATGGATTTCTGAAAAATGGAAGTTTATAGGAATCAAACTCATGTTGTAGATAGATAGTAATCCACGAAATAATCATAAATCTGTTGAAGAGATGAAGAGAATCAATGGTGTGTTCTTGAAGATATTATGTATAAACATATGTTTTTAATTCAAACTCTTGATGATTCTAGGATGTTTAGAGCATTAGAAATCATTCTCATATGTTGCTATATCATGTAGTAAGGTTTATAAGGAATTAGGGTAGTTAATATGGAGTTTTGGATGATTAAAAGTGATGAAACCCGTAGTAGAAGAAATGCAAAAAATTGGGCTGTTATCTGGGCGACCCCCTGCCTTCGATCGATCGACCTCCCCAGAATTTTTGAAGTTATTTCTTTTTAATGCTTGTTCTTATCCCAAACCTTTTGTAAGTCTTTGGTGATTATTAATTGGATATTATGGGACTTAGGGAAGATCAGTAAGCCCTAGATGAGAATCGAATTAATGTGCATGGGATTTAATTGATTAGAAGTATGATAATTATAGAAATTTCGGTTGCTAGATTCATGCGTTGGATTCTAATTTGTATGCATGAGGATTAAGGATAGGTCCAGTAGGGGAGATTTAATATAACACCTGGGTAGCCTTAGGGTTACAATTTGAACATCAAGGACTGAGTTTAATCTCATTATTGATTGCGCAAGGACTAAGTGTAGTACAAGTGCATAGTGGTATGGCTCCTGGATAGAGATGGGAGTTCGGACCACATTTGGTTAAAAGAGGGAATGATGTTATCCCGGTTGTGTATTTGAAGTTGACGGACCTCCACGATCGACAAAGTTAAGTAGTAGTGTAATTGGAGGGGTTCCTTGTTTGGATTTCGCTTTGCGAGACGCTCCGCGCATGAACCTTAACGACGTCGGGAGTGGAGAGATGTTATAGGATGCGAGGATGTTGATTTTGTTGATAAGTCATACAGTGTGAATGAAACACTATAGACTATGAGCCATGTGATGATGGTATTCAATCCTAGTTGATAGAAGATGTCTTTATAAGAGATTAGAAACTATCGGTTATAACCCTAATTAAAGGAGGGTTTAATTCATGGTAATTCAGGAGATAAGATGATATGGACCAGTAGGATATTAGTGATTTCTTACCGAATAAAATGTTGAGGAAAAACCTATTTAAACCTTGGGTAATGAGTGAGACTCTAGAATGATTAAATTAAGAAGTAAAGTCATAATATTTTAATACGTAGGATTTGAGAGACACAATGCTACGTATGGGAATTATCTTATGGTAGCGTGATTACCTTGTTGATATTATATATAGGTAGATGATAATGGTTGTTTGATTGATTGATGATTTATGTGTATGACATACCTAGCTTACTTTCTATCGACGGGAGGTTTGCGCGTAAGGGCAGTCATATCCGGATGAATCCATGGGATCTTTGATTTTTCACTTGAGAACATAGGTCTATGAAAGACTTATCGGGGAGTTGATAAGTCCGCTGACTGTGGGTACGTAGGTAAGTGCGTGACCCATGGATACGAGAACTATGTTCGCCTCCAATTTTTGTGTTGTGGTTTGTGGTTCAAGGAATCCTTACCGAACCTTTAGTCCCCTATTCGGCGACCAGTGATATTGGGACATGATAGCAGAGTAATGCATGCACCGCAGCTGTGACTCGGGGTGTCGTATTATGTATGTATATATATAATGGATTAAATGTATGTATATAAAGTGGTTAAATAATCTACTGTGTGATGATTGTAGATAATGGTGAATTGAGAATAAGAGTTGAAATAAGTTAATGAATATTTATTGAAAAGCTTAATTCATATTAATGAGAAACGAATCATGTTAACGAGAAAAGTATATGAATGATTATACAACGTATGGTATGGGATATACGGGGTTATGATATGGGATGTAAATCATATGATGGAAATTTGTGAAGAGGAACCATTAACTAGGAGGTTAATAGGACGTTAAGTGTGCACTCTAGCTGAGAGGTAAGAATATCAAGTGAGAGTCTGGATACTAACATGTACATAATAAGTGCTTTATTGCACTTGTTAAATACTTGCTGATTTCAAAATCATTTTCACATCGGGCTCTGACCCGTTTCCTTGCATATTTTCTTTTCTATTGTACATTCTATATCAGGTGTCCTGCAGTAAGGACGCCAACCTTAGAGAATTATGACGAGCTATGGAGCTATGGAGTATTGGTTAGATGCCTATCTTCATTTGATTCATAGTGATCTTTTAACTAGGGAGTGTCTCCCAAAAGGAATTCAGTTGTCTCTTTTCTATCGGAGTGAAATAGTTTTGTACTCGTGTCATTTTAATACATTTATTACTATTGGGATTACTGTATTGGTTAATTGTTTGGGCATGTTTATTCCAATTGCATTTAAATTATTTTGTGTTATTTGTTCAGTTATTAGTGTTGTAGAATAATATGTGTAGTGTTATTAGTAAACTAAAAATGGTTTTTGTTGGAATTAAAATTTGGAAAGTTTTAACACCAGCTTAATTGGGTATTGGGTGAGTTGTAAATGTTTTCGATAGTGATGCTAAGAATGAGCCAACTGTATATTCTGTTTTAATTTGGTATGGGACTGGCCACCCGGTATTTAATTAGGCGGGGTGTTAAAGGTGGTATCAGAGCATCAGGTTCTAGTGTCCTTTAAGGTCTGTACGGCTTACTGTGTTTTCATCTTAGCGTTCTTCGATGTAGAGCCCTATGTTTCGGATTGTTGATTTCTTTGGTAAGATTCCGTATATATTAGTGAATCTTATTTGCATTTGGACGTGTTCGTATAAGAAGTATGGTTGATGAGGGTCATTGGACGGATAACTGAGATCGTACTTAGGAAGGTATGAAGTATGTTCGAGTATGATGACCGTAGTCGAGGTCACCCCTATAATGGAAAATTAAGGAGAGTCATCAGTAGAAGTGCTAGAAATGTGGGAATTGGGAGTGTTACCCAACGAAGGAAATATATTCAAAGGCTTGGGCATATAGTAGAGTGCGGTTAACTAGAACTGGAAATTTGGGGTAAAATTTTTCTTGACTCATCGGAGCAAAGTTATAATAATGGGATTCAACAACCACCACCCGCGAATGAGGGTATGCTTTCTATCTAAGGAATTATAAGGCGTATACTGATTTTTGTAGTGATTAATATTGTGTGGGAAAAAGGGTTACTAAACTTAGCCTATGGTTCTTTATTTACGTAGACTCACCAAGGGGTTGTGGGACACCTATATTTTTCATGTCATCATGTGGGTCTGATTTTATCACAGAATTACTTACTTTAGGCATGTCCGATCATGATGTGACTAGCGGTGTGCATTGAGTTGTGGTATATGAGAGCGTATAGCCAGCACCTTGTCTTTAATAAGAGAGTAGGTGAGTAGAATTTTATTTGAAATCGATAAAACCTGTAGAGAGGTTATAAACTATTGACTAAGGACCTGAGGAGTTTCGATGACCGACTACTTTAGGTAGTAGTGTATCGGGGAGGGGGGGGGTTCCTTGTTTGGATTTCGCTTGCGAGACACCCCACGCATGAAACTAACAAACGTTGGGAGTCGAAATAAGTTAGGTCTTTAGGATATGAGTTTATAACCTTTGTGATAAATTTTATAATGAAAGATATACGATAGGGTGTATGGGCGCCCTGGATGGTTGGATTGTAGTAGTTTTCATAATTGTGAAATGGTAAGTAGTTGTGACTTCACGATTTATATACTTAATGATTGAGGATCATTTTTTTTCAAACTTTGTCACGAGGATGGTATAAGGAAGATTGGGTACAGTTCAAATTCGATTCAATTAAAACTATATGGCGAGGCTTGGCATATGTCATCGATGGGGGATTTTCGTTAATGTACTGTATGGGCAGTACGACATAGATTACTTGCGATGTGAGATTTATACTCAGAGTTGACCTTACCAGTATGATTAGTCTTTCTAAATTTTGGGACAAAATTCTGTTATAAGGTGGAAAGTAAGTAATACCCCGTGATTTTAATGACTTTTAAAATGGGTTATATTTTAAATTAATGGATTAATTGGATTTTATTATAAATTAATTCATTTGGGTTTTGTCGAAATTGTGGATAGTAAAATGAATGATTCTGAATATTGCTTAAAGATATTTAATTAATCTATGAATGTGATGTCATTGATATGACTGTGTGATATTGATTCAGTTATTTGAATTTTTAGTCAGATGCGGTATGGGACTTGTCGGGACTAATTTATTCCATTAAAAAGAAAACTTATTTTTGCATCAACCTTATAGTCGTTTAGACTGTGTCGTTGCATCGGGAAGGGTTGAAATAGTTCGAAAATTCTATTTAGATGTTGGTTTTGGGTCTCGGGTCATTTGGAAATGAAAAGACCACCCAAAAGGGTATTTTGATTATTTTTACAAGGGAGATGAATAGTGATTTTGGGTTTTGTCTTATTATAAATATTTGGAGATTAATGTACGTAGGTTCATTTCATCGCTTCTACACAATATTGAGAGGTCATCTTCTTGAGAGAGTGAAAGGTTGCTTGGAATAAGAAAAGCTTGCTTGGAAAGGAGGAGAACCAAAGGTCAAAGGTCACCACCACCATCACCACCGGGAGAAAGGGAGAACCACGGGTGTTATTCAACTCCAAAGGATCAGATCTTCATTAGAGGCAAGTGTTTGGTAATTGCAATCTAAGTTTGTATATTGTTCATGTTAGGATAGTTATAAAAAGATGATATTTTTACATGTTTGGAAGATAATGAAGAGTTGTTAATGGATTTTTGAAAACTGGAAGTTTATAGGAATCAAACTCATGTTGTAGATAGATAGTAATCATAAATCTATTGAAGAGATGAAGAGAATCAATGGTGTGTTCTTGAAGATATTATGTATATAATTTTCTGGAAAGAGGATAAACATATGTTTTTAATTCAAACTCTTGATGATTCTAGGATGTTTAGAGCATTAGAAATCATTCTCATATGTTGCTATATCATGTAGTAAGGCTTATAAGGAATTTGGGTAGTTAATATGGAGTTTTGGATGATTAAAAGTGATGAAACCCGTAGTAGAAGAAATGCAAAAAATTGGGCTGTTATCTGGGCGATCGATCAATCGACCCCCTGCCTTCGATCGATCAACCTCCCCAGAATTTGTGAAGTTGTTTCTTTTTAATGCTTGTTCTTATCCCAAACCTTTTGTAAGTCTTTGGTGATTATTAATTGGATATTATGGGACTTAGGGAAGATCAGTAAGCCCTAGATGAGAATCGAATTAATGTGATTGGGATTTAATTGATTAGAAGTATGATAATTATAGAAATTTCGGTTGCTAGATTCATGTGTTGGATTCTAATTTGTATGCATGAGGATTAAGGATAGGTCCAGTAGGGGAGATTTAATATAACACCTGGGTAGCCTTAGGGTTACAATTTGAACATCAAGGACTGAGTTTAATCTCATTATTGATTGCGCAAGGACTAAGTGTAGTACAAGCGCATAGTGGTATGGCTCCTGGATAGAGATGGGAGTTCTGACCACATTTGGTTGAAAGAGGGGATGACGTTATCCCGATTGTGTATTTGAAGTTGACGGACCTCCACGATCGACAAAGTTAAGTGGTAGTGTAATTGGAGGGGTTCCTTGTTTGGATTTCGCTTTGCTAGACGCTTCGCGCATGAACCTTAACGACGTCGGGAGTGGAGATATGTTATAGGATGCGAGGATGTTGATTTTGTTGATAAGTCATATAGTGTGAATGAAACACTATAGACTATGAGCCATGTGATGATGGTATTCAATCCTAGTTGATAGAAGATGTGTTTATAAGAGATTAGAAACTATCGGTTATAACCCTAATTAAAGGAGGGTTTAATTCATGGTAATTCGGGAGATAAGTTGATATGGACCAGTAGGATATTAGTGATTTCTTACCGAATGAAATGTTGAGGAAAAACCTATTTAAACCTTGGGTAATGAGTGAGACTCTGGAATGATTAAATTAAGAAGTAAAGTCATAATGTTTTAATGCGTAGGATTTGAGAGATATAATGCTACGTATGAGAATTATCTTATGGTAGAGTGATTAACTTGTTGATATTATATATAGGTAGATGATAATGCCTATTTGATTGATTGATGATTTATGTGTATGACATACCTAGCTTACTTGCTATCGACGGGAGGTTTGCGCGTGAGGGCAGTCATATCCTGATGAATCCATGGGATCTTTGATTTCTCGCTCGAGAACATTGGTCTATGAAAGACTTATCGGGGCATTGATAAGTCCGCTAACTGTGGGTACGTAGGTACGTGCGTGACCCATGGATACGAGAACTATGTTCGCCTCCAATTTGTGTGTTGTTGTTTGTGGTTCAAGGAATCCTTACCGAACCTTTAGTCCCCTATTCGGCGACCAGTGATATTGGGACATGATAGCAGAGTAATGCATGCACCGCAGCTGTGACTCGGGGTGTCGTATTATGTATGTATATATATAATGGATTAAATGTATGTATATAAAGTGGTTAAATAATCTACCGTGTGATGATTGTAGATAATGGTGAATTGAGAATAAGAATTGAAATAAGTTAATGAATATTTATTGAAAAGCTTAATTCATATTAATGAGAAACGAATCATGTTAAGGAGAAAAGTATATGAATGATTATACGACGTATGGTATGGGATATACGGGGTTATGATATGGGATGTAAATCATATGATGGAAATTTATGAAGAGGAACCATTAACTAGGAGGTTAATAAGACGTTAAGTGTGCACTCTAGCTGAGAGGTGAGAATATCAAGTGAGAGTCTGGATACTAACATGTACATAATAAATGCTTTATTGCACTTGTTAAATACTTATTGTTTTCAAAATCATTTTCACATCGAGTTCTGACCCGTTTCCTTGCATATTTTCTTTTCTATTATACATTCTATATCAGGTGTCCAGCAGTAAGGATGCTAACCTTAGAGAATTATGACGAGCTATGGAGCTATGGAGTATTGCTTAGACGCCTATCTTCATTTGATTCATAGTGATCTTTTAGCTAGGGCATGTCGCCCAAAAGGAATTCAGTTGTCTCTTTTCTATCGGAGTTAAATAGTTTTGTACTCGTGTCATTTTAATACATTTATTCATGTTGGGATTACTGTATTGGTTAATTATTTGGCAATGTTTATTCCAATTTCATTTAAATTATTTTGTGTTATCTGTTCAGTTATTAGTGTTGTAGAATAATATGTGTAGTGTTATTAGTAAACTAAAAATGGTTTTTGTTGGAATTAAAATTTGGAAAGTTTTAACACCAGCTTAATTGGGTATTAGGTGAGTTGTAAATGTTTTCGACAGTGATGCTAAGAATGAGCCAACTGTATATTCTGTTTTAATTTGGTATGGGACTGGACACCCGGTATTTAATTAGGCGGGGTGTTACAATTACCCCCCTGACTTTTGACTAAACAAAAATTTCATCCTAAGTAGCATCTAAAATTTTAGATGGACATCCTATTCATAATAAAATGTAAATGAGAGTTCAAAGAAAGGCATCTATCAAAGAATTCTATGCAGAAATATAACAAAACCTATAACCCTCGAGGCCTAAGACCAAGCTCTGATACCAACTATAATACCCAATGTAATTAAACACTTAGGTTGATCAAGTAAAAATATAAAATCATACGGTTTGATAAAACAAAATTATACCATTCTTAGCATGAAGAGATCAAATATAACAATAGACAAGTATTTTGGAAACGATATGGAATTCCTAAAATAAACTCATAATGTCCAAGATCCAAAAACTATAAGCAATGTTATCTCAACAGTAATACATAAATACAATCCCCCAAGAGTCTTTGAATAATACAAGCCAACTAGTACTCAATATAAAACTAGACATCACAAATTTAAATTAGACTAAAAGGATGAATGATAACATGAGAAGACAGAGATATGTAATGTCTCTGGAACCGATACCCTGGGAGAAGAATAACACGTGATGATGGATCGTAAGAAAAATTAAGTGTGAGGTCCATCCCTAGCACCTAGTTTCCACAAAGAGGGAGTTAAAACCCTAGTGAGAGTGCGCTTACATTCAATGTCTAAAATTATTTAATTAAACTTCAGCTTTATCACCAAATTTAATTAAATCCTAAACATGCATCCAATGTGATTGAAATCAATAAAACATAAATATCATGCATTCCGAATGATCACATACACAGATTCGAGAAAGATCACCAAAAGGGGAAAAACCATTTATTACACTATATATTGAAAACCTCGACTTACAAAGACACAGAGAAATACATCGTGCTTGACAGAGGAATACCCGTAGGCATCGGTTCGTTGTCTTAAAAAATATATCCCACAAGAGCTCCAATGTCAGTAATGGAGATGGCCTTCCTTCTCCACAAGTTGTACTCCAAGAATGGTGATATGAGTAAAAGGGTGTATTACCCCGTGATTTTGAGGACTAATAGTTGGGAGAAATAATGTTTATTTAAATTGGAGAATTTTAAATTCGGAATTTGAGGTTAAAATTTGAGGATGTTAGAAAGTATTTCGAAGGACGATTCTGAGTGCGCGGTTGATCCCAGATGGGTCGAGATAGTTGAAATGACTATACTTGGGTCTTATTTGGGCTCCGGATTATTTTAGTTCATTTGACTCAAATTGTAGTAACCGAGTCATTTAAAATGTGTATTATCATCTAAAATTGGGTAATTGGGTTATGAGGCTTAAGTAGGGCTCGTGAGAAGCCAATCTCATTAGAGAGAAAGAGAAATCCTTAGAGAGAGAGAGAGAGAGAGATAAGAAATGAAGAAGAGAAAGAGAAGAAAAGATTAGGGATTCCGTAGATTATGCGATTTTGAGGAAGATTTAACCTCTACAACTTCGAGGCAAGTGATTAAACTTGATAAATAATTCTTGTGTATCATTTATTTCATGATTTGTGGATAAATTTAAGGATTTTGGGTTACAAATGTTAAAACCTAGATTTTTGGGTTAAATCTTACCTTTGATGTATATATACGGATTTGAGGTTGTAAATTAGTTGAGTTTATATATTTGATGAGTTTTAATGTTGGGAACATGATTGGGTTTAAGATTTGGGGTTTGAAGTTGGTATTTTGAGCTTTTTCGAATGTTGGAGTTCTTCCAAAATCAGGAATGGCCAAGATACCTGCTATGGCTGGTCGATCGCAGTCAGGGGGTCGGTTAATCGCGCCTCGAGGAAAAATCCTACTGCCTTCTTTTCTAGGAAAAATTGGAAACCGCGGTAGACCGGGGGGTCAGGGGCCGATCGATCGGTCCTCTGTTTTTGGTCCAAGTTTGGGATTTTGTTTTCACCCCCTGTCCTTTGGGTTTGAAACTTATTAACCTTAATACATGTTATGAGAAGTATGTTTTTGGAAATTTTAGGGAGTTTTACCTAAGATGAAATGTTGGGGTCGTATTGGGTTATTGCGAGAGAGTACGAGTTTGAGTTATCGTACCGATTTAGTGGGGAATCCTCCTATCATCGAGGTTTATATTTGGGGGATAATGATTGTTGATCGGTGTGTATTCAGATATAGAGGGTATCCTTAATGTTTGTTGAATTAGGAGACTATTCATACTAATAGAAGTGATGGATGAGTAAGTTTCAAGTGAGGGGTTGTAGTATGAAAAGTCAGGAAGGTATGCGAGTTAGCAATGGTTATTATAATGAGATTTATATACTTATAAATAAATTAGTATCCTCGGCAACGATGCCATTTGATAACTTGGTTTTTGTATAGATGTCGTTGTTTGAAAGCCAAGTTAGTCAAAACCTCAAATACCTACAAAATATTATCAAACTCAAGTGTAGAGGTAAGTAAGGGTATCAATCCACATCTAGGGGGTAAGCTAGAGAAAAACTCAATTGTAATTCACTTTTTATTTTCTTTTTGTGCTTTTTCACCTTTTCTATTTTTTTTAGCTTTTTCAATATTAAAACAACAGGGTGAGGTTTTAAACTAAACTAAATAAAAGGGGGTAGCCAAACTAAAAGTAAAATGTGAAAAATATAAACAAGTGTGTGATAAAAGTGAGTGGGGTGCAACTAAATGAGAGAAAATATTCAAGGGACGGAAAATCCACCCTCAATTCACACAAATTTATCTAACTTGCACAATTTTAATTTCATCAATTTCCAAAATATTCATTTAATTCAAAAGCTAACTCTCATTACACTAATGAATTAATTGAATATTCTTTTAGAAAAGAAAGTTTAATTCCCACAAGCAGTACTCTAAATGAATTAAAATCAATTAAATGAACCACCCGCTAGGATCGATTCAGCAAACTAATTTTAATTAGACAAAGTAAAAATAAAAGTAGATGAAAATTATACTAACACTTAAATCAAGTGATAAGCCTATCTCTAGTTTGAATCAAATGATTAAATGATAATAAAATTTTCAATCATTTCTCAAGGATGATTTTCCATTTCTCAATGTGAAAATAATTAGGAATTAAATTTACTAATGGAAGGAAACTAACAAAATTATAATTGACAATTAAACCAAATTGGATTCATGAGGGTTTCAAATCATCCCTTGAATGGAATGATTAACCCTCCATAATCATCATCCAATAAAAATTAGAATCAAATAAGAGCACAAAATGAAAATTAGAGAGGAATAATCAAACAAAAATTTGCCTTCTATTGCATTAATTCTTCAATTCTTCATTCATCTCAATTAATTACAACACTCAATTTATTGAATTTTTTCTCTAATCTAAAAAAACTAAGCTACTAAAAAAAATAAAAATGTCGTTTCTCTATCTAATTCTCTCTCTAGAAATTCCTATCCTAAAAGCTCTCTTTCAAATGGGGTCTTCATCTTCATTTATAGTAGATGCATGGCTCACATGGGGGTAAAAATGGGAGGACAAGGGTGTACGAGATATGAAAGGTATTTGGATGAGGGTATCTAAGGAATTATGCGCACATGTGCATGGGTAAGAGGTGAGGTCATGTGGGAAGTGTGGTGTGGGAATAAAATCTGATTTGGGGATGGGAGGTTTTTGGGTAAGAGGTGTTAGTTGGGGGGTTAATTTGGGAAAAGGGGATAAAGGAATTTTAATTGACATGTGGATTAATTGTTTGACTTGGTCTTTTGGTTTTTGGTATTGGCAGGTGACAAAAATCGTGGCTTAGGAGAAAAATTAAAATGGGTTTGGGTTGGGGTGAAGTTGGGATGGATCGGGTTTGGACTGGTCAGCCCCGGGTAGGTTTCGGCCATGGCCATGGCAGGTGGTTCGGTACGCCGGTGAGGGAGGGCTGACCAGCTGCGGTCGTGGGGTGCTGGAGACTCGTAAATGGGTCACAGGGGCTCCCTCGATTTGGTTTGGGTATGGTTTCGGGTTGTGGGGTCACTGGGCGCCGGCGGGTTCGGTCCCGGAGGTGTTGGCGTAGAATGGAAGAAGGGGTTTAGTTTGGGGTGTTGTGTGTGAGTTTGGAGAAACGTGGAGGTGGTGGTTTGATTGGAAGAGAGTGGAGAGGGAGGTGTTGGTTATGGAGGTTGGTAGGGTTGATATGGGTTTGTGGAGAGAGAAAGAGGTAGGAGGTAGAAGATAGAGTAGGGGATTATTGTGTGTGTGAGGGTGTATGGGTTATGGTGTGGGTACAGGATATGTTTGGGTGTAGGAAAGTGAGATTTTAGTGTGTAGTTTAGTGTATGATAGGTGGGTGTGAGTGGGTTTATGTTTATGTGTGTGTTTAATTTGGACCTAAATAAAAATAACACTAAAAAAAACTAAAACTAATATAAGTAAAAATCTAAAAAATAAAAATCCTATTTCTAATAATAAAATAAAGACTCAAATTAAAAATAAAACTAAAAAAAAGAAATAAAATTAAAAATAAAAATAAAATTCTATTAAACTAAAAAAATAAAATCCTAAAAAAATAAAAAATCTAATAAAACTAAAAAATAAATGAAATCCTAAAAATAACTAATTCTAATAGAATAAAGCTGATAACTAATAAAAATAAAAATAAAAATATACTAATAAAATAGTAAATAAATCTTAAAAATTCTAAATAAATCTAAAATAAATCCTAAAAATAAAAATGACTCAAACTAAAAATCTAAAAAAAAGGCACAAACTAAACACACACGAGCTTCGGGATAGGTTTAGGATAGGTTTGGGTGGGCTAGGATACGGGACAAGGGTATTTAGCTCCATAAAATGCGTATTTGCCTCGATATATAGCTTTTGACACCGCAAATGGACGTTTGACCTACAAGAGAAACATTTAAGCACATAAGACCCATATTACCGAGAATTAGCAACTAAAGTATGTCTATTCGGGGTATAAAATGTACAGTTTTGGGTGCTTATCAGGCACCTTAATACATGTTACGAGAAGTATGTTTTTGGAGACTTTAGGGAGTTTTACCAAAGATGAAATGTTGGGGTCGTATTTGGTTATTGCGAGAGAGTACGAGTTTGAGTTATCGTGCCGACTTAGTGGGGAATCCTCCTATCATCGAGATTTATATTTTGGGGATAATGATTTTTGATCGGTGTGTATTCGGATATAGAGGGTATCCTTAATGTTTGTTGAATTGGGAGACTATTCATACTAATAGAAGTGATGGATGAGTATGTTTCAAGTGAGGGGTCGTAGTATGAAAAGTTGGGAAAGTATGAGAGTTAGCAATGGTTATTATAATGAGATTTATATACTTATAAATAAATTCAAATCTTTCATACATACGGGCTTATAAGAGTATGTATATTTATATGGCGTGATGTAAATACCTTGTGTGATGGTTTGCATTTATATGATGTGACTGTAAATATATCTAGTGTGTACGATATATATATACTTATTGTGTGAGCATACCCATCATGGGAAGTTGCGCGATGTGGGTGACGCCTCTGGCTTGAGGAGCTGGGTGCGTATAGTCCCCAGGTTATAGTCGTCATTTATTTATTATGTTATTTTATTCTGGGTGAGAAGTCTTGGGTATGATTCGTTCTCACTTTCAGGTTCTGAACTATGACCGCTTCCTATACATTGTGCTTTGTTTTATTACCATGGCGGTGTGATAATAATTCGATACATGGTAACTCGGGGTAAAGTGAGTAATTCCTGGAAGATGATAGCATTGTGATGTATTTTATATCCATTAGGGATGTTATATTGGATATTTATTTGTACATTAAATGTGTTATGTGTACTTACTTGTTGGGCTTGAATGTTTTGTGCTTTGTATCTAGAGTAATGTTATAGACCCTAAAGGTTCAGAGCATTATCTTATTTATGCGATTAGAGATGATTGCTCCTTATAAGTATTCGTAGTTACGTGTGAGGTACCGAGGGCATAATGGCCCCCGATGACCAACATTGTCAAGGAGTAGTGTATCGGGAGGTTCCTTATTTGGATTTCGCTTTGCGAGATGTCCCACGCACGAAATGCAGTGCCATGTTGGGAGTGGAAAAAGTTTAGTCCTTAGTACTCAGATTTATATGTTATAGTGAAATGAGGTTTTAGGAGAATAAACTGGAGAAATATTTTAAATGAGTAGTTGATGTTAGATGCGTCGTGCTTTGAGGGACTAATGAATCTCGGTAATCAACATTGTCAAGGAGTAGAATATCAGGGGGGTGCTTGTTTGGATTTCGCTTTGCGAGATGTCCCACGCACGAAACGCAGTGCAATGTTGAGAGCTGGGTGCAGTTTAGTCCTTAGCATTTAGATGCTATTAACTAGTGCAAGTAAAATACTGGAATCCGATGAATTCTAGGAAGAGTTATGTATATGTATAATTATATGTTAAATAGATTTAGGTGTATTTTTGGGTTATGGTAGAATCAGAAGTTACGGTTATGTTTTAGATGTTGGGTTACATGAGCGTAGATTTGGCATAGGTTAGATTGAATTGTCCCTAGAAAGAGTTGGGCAGTTGTTTGAGGATCATTGTGCATACGTTTAGGTGCGCGCTCTAGTTGAGGGGTGAGTTGGATTTTGTGGAGAGGGCGACTCCACTTTAATCATGTTATAGTGCATTTTTAATTATTATGCATTTTAATGCACTTGCTAAAATGTTTTCACACCTCGGGATCTGACCCGTTTATATTTTCCTCTTGCTATATATATTGTATTATTTTAGGTGTTCCTCCGCAAGGATGCCAATGATGTTTTCTATCTAGTGTATTCGTGGAGCTATGGCAGTAGCGGACTGTCGCGGGATTTTAATATAGCCGTTTCCTATCTTTTGTATATCTAGATTAGGATTCATCTTGTATATCGGGTTACACCCAAGAGTTGTAGTTGTATCATTTTGTTTATATTTCTTTTCACATGATTGTTGTATTGTCTGTGACCCGACATCATATTCGGGTATTTCCTTTTGTGTATTTCTGGTATATTATAGAACTGTTCTCTTTTATCTTAGCATGTGTTTGTTCACTATTATGTTCAGTAGTTATTATGTTATTGGTTGGTTATTAAATTGTATTTTTTATAAAAATTTTGGCACCCACTTTTTATAGTATTGGGTAGTTAGCTTTGTTTATTTTAGTATCATCAGTAGATGCTGAGAATGATCCACTTGAGATTCCTAATTAATTATAGTATAGGGTTGGCCACCCGTATTTTTTTTAAGCGGGGTATCACAGCTGGTATCAGAGCATCAGGTTTTAGTGTTTTTAGGATCTGTGTGGGTTTGTTGCATTCTTCTGTAAGCGTTCTTGATGTAGAGCCCTATTATTTGGTCTATTGTGTTCATTACGTCTATATTTTCTTCTGCGAAATGTAATCACTTGAAAAACGTTCTGATACAATTATTCTTATTTCAGATTCCACCGAAGAGAGGCCGTCCAGGCAGGGCAAATAGAGGGGATGAGAATATGGAACCCCAAATGCCTCAAGGGTCTGTGACCATAGTCGAAGTTGCCAATATTATGGCACAAGTAGTAACAGTTGTTATTTCTACGATGGCACATCAACCTGCAGCTCAAGCAGCCCAAGCCCACCCTAGGCCATCTACGTGGGAAAGAGTACGAGAAGCTTTTAGGAAGGGACATCCTCTAGAATTCTCGAGGGAGCTGATGCGATGGTTATAAGTCGTTGGAAGAAGAGTATGCAAAGGCACCTTCGGATTATTGAATGTAGTGAGGTGCAGAAGCAATTTATCGCTACCTTTTAATTAACAGGAGGAACTCTCCAATGGTGGGAATCAATCACCACATCAGAGTACAGATATGGGATGACCATAGAAGATTTTTGGGAACTCTTTCATCAAAAGTATTTTCCTTCTGTGATCCAGATGGAAATGAGGAGGAGATTGTTGGATGTGTTTCAAGGTGATCAAATGGTGGCCAAGTATGAAGAAGAATTTACTCGATTAGTAAATTTAGTGCCCGATGAGGTAAATACGGAGGAGAAGCGAATAAAAAGTTCGTGGGAGGTTTAGAATGGCGAATTCGAAAGCGTTTGTTAGGGAACCCAGAGTTATTGACTTTTATCGAGGTAGTGAATGCGGCGTTGTTATAGTGTCAGGAATATCGTCTTCGTTCGCAAGGGGGTAAGAATTTTAGAGACTCGGGTTCATCAAGTAAGTTCGGAGAAGAGAATGCTAGTGAAACAAGATGGTATAAGTAGGATTATCGAGGGCTACAACAACATTTTGTTCCTCAGGATGGACAGGGAGGATTTGCTAGTAGATGTTTCTTTTGTAAAGAAATAGGCCATAGAAAGAGAGATTGTCCCGGAAGAGGTAGAGGGCCACTTTTTTAGGAGGTTTTGGATGTGCAACCCCTACAGCAGGTCCAAGGCTAGTTTTGGCCGGAGGACTTTGAGCAGGAACCCATCGGTCGGATTAGAGAGGTAATCTGTAAATTATATTTTTTCCTTCGTGGTTAGGATTATGATTTGAAGGGCATTGGGAGTATCACATGTAATATTTTAAGGAGAGGTTAGTTGTTCTAACCTTATTATGTATGGAATGACCCGAAAGGGAGGAATGAGCAAGTGAGGATCTTAAACAATATCTTTTGGGAGAATATATTGTCTTGTGATGTGCTAGTAGAGAGTTATGACTTTATTTTGAACGTAGGAATCGTTTAAATGCGTTGGGTAGTAACGGTAAAGTTATCATTTTATAGTCGTGCTAGACTTATGTATTAGTAATGTTCGAGTTATGGGAGGGTCTAGTGTATGGCAATGTTTTGTTATGATGTAAGGGATTCTTGTTACTGAAGAGATTTAGGGTTTAGTGGGCTATTGTTGAGCTAGATATTTTAGCTCATGTTTATGCTGGTTTTGTGGACTAATGGTTGGTAAGAGTATTGTATTTATTGGCGCCTTGTGTCTTGGGCATAAGGTATTTTATTTGGATGTCGAAAGACATAAACTGTTTTTAAAATAAAATTATTTTATAAGCCTTTGGGCAACATCAAAATGATTTCAGAAATATTTTTTTAACAATGTTAGTTTCGATCTACCTGATCTCAATCCCCGACAGAGCTACACAGTAGTGTATTGGGAGGGTTCCTTATTTGGATTTCGCTTGCAAGACCTCCCCCGCATGAAAGTAGCGAATGT
Organism: Sambucus nigra; assembly: GCA_949130495.1. Classification (NCBI taxonomy): domain Eukaryota; kingdom Viridiplantae; phylum Streptophyta; class Magnoliopsida; order Dipsacales; family Adoxaceae; genus Sambucus; species Sambucus nigra. Next base: position 291,219,683 of record OX422223.1, read on the forward strand.
CAGGAATTGAGAAGAGTTAAATCTTTGGAAATTTCAAAATTTTTATATACTTAGTAAGTTATAATGGATTAATCTATTTTGAGTTATTTTATGATTTGAGGCTAAGTGGAGCGGGGTTATGTTTATACGAATTAAGCTCGGGTATAGGGTGTATGAGCGCCCTGGTTAGAAGATTTGGTTTTAAATTTAAAATGATTCATTGTGAGAAGTGTGAGGAAGAGATCTAGTGATTGTGAGGATAGGTGCTATGGGACTTAGTTGAGATTTGGAGTACTAGGCTTCGCTTAATTTCGAGGATGAAATTCTTATAAGGGGAAAAGTCTGTGATACCCCGTGATTTTCAGGACTAATAATTAAATTAATCTGGGAGAAATAATGTTTATTTAAATTGGAGAATTTTAAATTCGACATTTGAGGTCAAAATTTGAGGATGTTAGAAAGTATTTTGAAGGACAACTCTGAGTGTGCGGTTGATTCCGGATGGGTCGAGATAGTTGAAATGATTGTACTTGGATCTTATTTGGGATTCGGAACATTTTAGCTCATTTGACTCGAATTGGAGTAACCGAGTCATTTAAATTGTGTATTATCATTTAAAATTGGGTAAGTGGGTTATCAGGCTTAAGTAGGGCTCGTGAGAAGCCAATCTCATTAGAGAGAAAAAGAAAGCCCTAGAGAGAGAGATAGATAGATAGATAGAGAGAGAGAGAGAGAGAGAGAGAGAGAAGAGGAAAGTAAGAACATGAAGAGAACAAAAGCTTGGAGATTCCGGCTATTATGCTATTTTGAAGAAGATTCAACCTCTACAACTTCGAGGCAAGTGATTACACTTGCTAAATAATTCTTGTGTATCATTTAATTCATGATTTGTGGAAAATTTATGGATTTTGGGTTATAAATGTTAAAACCTAGATTTTTGGATTAAATCTTACATTTGATGTATATATATGGGTTTGAGGTTGTAAATTAGTTGAGTTTATATATTTGATGAGTTTTAATGTTGGGAACATGATTGGGTGAAGATTTGGGGTTCGAAGTTGGTATTTTGAGGTTTTTGGAATGTTGGAGTTCTTCCGAAATGAGGAATGGCCGAGATACCTGCTATGGATGGTCGATCACGGCCAGGGGGTCGGTTAATCGTGCCTCGGGGAAAAAGCCTACTGCCTTCTTTTCTAGGCAAAATTGGAAACTGCGGTCGATCGAGGGCTAGGGGTCAATCGATCGGTCCTCTATTTTTGGTCCAAGTTTGGGATTTTGTTTTCACCCCTTGTCCTTTGGGTTTGAAACTTAGGAACCTTAATACATGTTATGAGAAGTATGTTTTTGGAGATTTTAGGGAGTTTTACCTAAGATGAAATGTTGGGGTCGTATTGGGTTATTGCGAGAGAGTACGAGTTTGAGTTATCGTATCGATTTAGTGGGGAATCCTCCTATCATCGATATTTATATTTAGGGGATAATGATTGTTGATCGGTGTGTATTCGGATATAGAGGGTATCCTTAATGTTTGTTGAATTGGGAGACTATTCATACTAATAGAAGTGATGGATGAGTAAGTTTCAAGTGAGGGGTCGTAGTATGAAAAGTTGGGAAGGTATGCGAGTTAGCAATGGTTATTATAATGAGATTTATATACTTATAAATAAATTCGCTTCTTTCATACATACGGGCATATAAGAGTATGTATATTTATATGGCGTGATGTAAATACCTTGTGTGATGGTTTGCATTTATATGATGTGACTGTATATATATCTAGTGTGTATGATATATATATATATATATATATATATATATATATGTATACTTATTGTGTGAGCATACCCTTGAGTGCTATCATGGGAATTTGCGCGATGTGGGTGAGGCCCCTGACTTGAGGAGCAGGGTGCGTATAGTCCCCAGGTCATAGTCGCCCTTTATTTATTGTGTGATTTTATTCTAGGTGAGAAGTCTTGTCTATGATTCGTTCTCACTTTCAGGTTCGGAATTATGACCGCTTCCTATACGTTGTGATTTGTTTTATTACCATGGCGGTGTGATAATAATCCGATATATTGTAACCCAGGATAAAGTGAGTAATTCCTGGAAAATAATAGAATTGTGATGTATTTTATATCCATAAGGGATGGTATATTGGATATTTATTTGTACACTAAGTGTGTTATGTGTACTTACGTGTTGGGGTTGAATGCTTGTGCTTTGTATCTAGAGTAATGTTATAGACCCTAAAGGTTCAGAGCATTATCTTAATTATGCGATTAGAGATGATTTCTCCTTATAAGTATTCGTATTTACGTCTGGGGTACCGAGGGCATAATGGATCCCGATGACCAACATTGTCGAGGAGTAGTGTGTCGGGGGGCTTCCTTATTTATATTTCTCTTTGCGAGACGTCCCATGCACGAAACGTAGTGCAATGTTGGGAGTGGGAAAAGTTTAGTCCTTAGTACTCAGATTTATATGTTATAGTGAAATGAGATTTTATGAGAATAAACTGGAGAAATATTTTAAATGAGTAGTTGATGTTATATGCGTCGTGCTTTGAGGGCCTAATGAATCTCGGTTGAGTAGTGTATCGAAGGGGGGTTCCTTGTTTGGATTTTGCTTTGTGAGACGTCTCACTCACGAATCGCAGTGCAATGTTGAGAGTTGGGTGAAGTTTAGTCCTTAGCAGTTGGATGCTATTAAGTTGTGTAAGTTAAATACTGGAATCCGATGAATTTTAGGAAAAGTTATGTATATGTATAATTATATGTTAAATAGATTTAGGTGTATTTTTGGGTTATGGTAGAATCGAAAGTTATGGTTATGTTTTAGATGTTGGGTTACATGAGTGTGGATTTTACATAAGTTAGATTGAATTGTCCCTAGAAAGAGTTGCACAGTTATTTGAGGATCATTGTGCATACGTTTAGGTGCGCTCTTTAGTTGAGGGGTGAGTTGGATTTTCTAGAGAGGGCGACTCCACTTTAATCATGTTATAGTGCTTTTTTAATTATTATGCATTTTAATGCACTTGTTAAAATGTTTTCATACCTCGGGCTCTGACCCGTTTATTTTTTCCTCTTGCTATATATTTTGTATTATTTTATGTGTTCCTCCGCAAGGACGCCAATGATGTTTTCTATCCAGTGTATTCGTGGAGCTGTGGCAGTAGCGGACTGTCGCGGGATTTTAATATAGTCGTTCCCTATCTTTTGTTTATCTAGATTAGGATTCAGTTTATATATCGGGTTTACACCCAAGAGTTGTAGTTGTAGCATTTTGTTTATATTTATTTTCACAGGATTGTTGTATTGTCTGTGACCCGACAACATATTCGCGTATTTCCTTTTGTGTATTTCTGGTATATTATAGAACTGTTCTCTTTTATCTTAGCATGTGTGTGTTCACTATCATGTTCAGTAGTTATTATGTTGTTGGCTGGTTATTGAATTGTATGTTTTAATAAATTTTGGCACCTACTTTTTATAGTATTGGGTAGTTAGCTTTGTTTATTTTAGTATCGTCAGTAGATGCTAAGAATGATCCCCTTGAGATTCCTGATTAATTATAGTATATGGCAGGCCACCCGTTATTATTTTAAGCGGGGTGTCACAAAGGGTTTAACAATGATTCACATAAATGATTTGGGATATTTGGGTGAATCAAAATAGGTTTCAACCAAAAATATTGAAGTCTTAAGTCGCAGCAGTTCTGCAAAAAATGGCGTTGTAAAAGACTTGCAAATACCTAATTTTCGCGTAGGTATTTATAGCAGCAAACAATTGAAAGGCGGCATAATGTCATTCGAACGACATTTGCATATTTTTTGAACGACATTAAATGTCAAGCATTAAAAACCAAAACTGTACGTGGTCGTTTGATGCATTTAAGAAACGAGGTATCGCGCGACCTAAGAAATAACAAGTACTGTTTTTTGACCAGGTTGTTAGAACGACATACCGATTTCGTTTGAATGACACCGTCATGTCGTTTGAACGACATAAATAAAAAATTTATATTTAAAACAGTCCGCCTTGATTTTACAAAAATAGGAACACTTATAAAAACCATTTTAAAAATTCTCTCAAACATAACGTGAACATTATTAACTCCAATTTAACATTATACCTTTAATAGCGTGGAGTTACTGGAGACTGGTTGAATATGTATGACGCACGTTGAATGGTGATGGGTGCGTGTTCATGATGATGGGTGCTGCTAGAGATTCGAATGATGGACATCAAGTATGAACGTGTGAATACTTGCCAACTAAAGTAGTATATAATGGTATACAACAAATTAACTGTGATCTAGGACAACACAAAATTTCCTAGATTCTAGATAAACATTTATAAAATCATGTCCTTGAAAATCTCTCCCTATGTCTATGCCGGAGCATATATAAAAAATCCGAATTATGCATGCTAAAAAAATCCTAAGACATACAATCTAATATCCCCACAAACCCATAAATGGAAATATCAAACTACATGTCTTTAAAATCTCTAACTTCTTTGAAGATTCAATTCTCCAATGTTTCTTTGTCATCATCAGGGTGTGCAAAAAATCCTCAATTTGTACCTACACACATGAGATCAGAAGCAAATACCCGTGAAGCGCAAAAGTTTGAAAAAAAATGACACGAATAAAATCAATATCAATGAAGCATAAGCAAATCATTAAATCAAACAAATCTAAGCATAAAATCAATATCAATAAAGCATAAGCAAATAATTAAATCAAACAAATGTACTCCCTGATAATTCGTTCTCCCCCTTTTTATGATGTCCCCAAATAGACAAATAAGAAGAAACATAGCAATATATACGGAAAGTGTCACAAGGTACTAAACTTCTCTTTTTAAATTTTTAAAAAAATTTCTTACAAAAAATATACAACAAATAATCACACCATGAAAGTATACTAAGATAACCAAGTAGATGAAAGAGTAAATAAAAGGATGTGAACAAATTCAATCGAAAAATCAATGCAAACAGTCATAACATATGTGCATGATGAATTTTGGACATTCCTAGTGAATGAACTCAAAATCATCCTTAGGTGTAAAAATGTTGAATTTAAATGACACCGAATCAATTTAAACAACAAATCAAAGTCGGAAATGATTTCCACACCAATAGCGTCTAAAACTATGTGATGCTTTTTCAAGACTTTGTCAGGACGTGCAAACATTTGATTTCCAACCAAACTCCCTCATAAATAATACTGATCATATTTTTATATTCTAGTCTTTTCTTTTGAATGATCATATAAACTAAACTAGTTTGGCCTTAGATACTTTTTTCAATGCCATACATTTTTTGGCTATTTTTAAACACTTTGGGCCTTGGCTACTTTTTACAATGCCACACTTTTTTAGGCCCGTCTTAAATGTTGGCTTTCTTGCAAAGGATAATTGTTCCTTTCATAGCCGTTTCCCATGTATATTAATCATTTTTCACATTAAATAAATTCCTCACGGGCAACGTTTCTTACATGCACTACTTTCATTGTCAAGTTTTATCGCATTTGGTTCATTTTAAAAACAAGATTGAGATGAAAACACTTCGACCAACATGTGATAGACAAGTACAATAATCACATAAATTCATGCATGTGTGCAATAAAGGAGATAAGGATCCAAACATGTAGAAAGGTACCACTAATCACATCGAAATGACTCCAAACATTATAAAGCACATGGAAGAAAAGATGTAGCATCTCAAATCACTATCAAAAGGTCACGTGGAATATGGAAATGATATTGTGACTTTGGTCATCCTAAATGTTCATCCATAAAAGGAATAAAAGAAATACAAAAATCTTTTTGAGTTTTTCAAAAAAGGTATAAAACAAAAATCTTTTTGTATTTTTCAAAAAAAATTTATCAAAAATAAAATATTTTTGGCCTTTTCAATTTCTACTAAAAAAATAGAAAATATTTTTGTATTTTTCTACAAAAAATATGAAGGAAAAAATATAATACACAGAAGAATGGTACAAATGATACAGTCTAGCAATATGAACCATATGATATGAGCATGAAAAATGTATCCTATACCAGACATGGTAACCAACCCTCAATCAACTGTGCAGATTCTTAAAGACTTCCTAAGACTCTCGAATCTAAGGGCATCTAAAGACTTCGTGAAAATATTGATTAATTGAAGGTCGATGGACATAAAACTCAAGGGAACGATTTTCTCTTCAACTAACTCGAGGATAAAGTGCTCGCGTATCCTAATGTGCTTTATGCGCGAATGCTGGACTAGATTGCGGGATATGTGTATCGCGCTCATGTTATCACAAGAAATAGTCATGGTGTTATGTGAAATCCCATATCCTCCAGCATTTGCTTTATCCACACAAGTTGCGTGCAACAACTCCTGACGACTATGTACTCAGCCTTCATAATGGACAAAGAGATGTAGTTTTCCTTCTTGCTCAACCAAGAGACAAGATAGCAGAACCAAAATAGAAACACCCACCAGAAGTGATCCTCCATCCATCTACATCCCTAGACCAATCTATATCCGAATAGGCGGATAAATGATCATCGGTATCAAAAGAATACCAAATGTCATATGAGAGAGTCCCACTCATGTAATTGATAATAAGTTTAAGAGCGAGTAAGTGAGCCTCTTTTGGGGATGCCTGATATCGCGCACAGATTATAACACTAAATGCGATGTCGAGACGACTGATAGTCAAGTACAGAAGACTACCTATCATACTCCGATACAAGGTTTGCTCTACGTCCTTACCTGAAGTGTCCTTGCTAAGCTTAGTTTGGGTACTCATCGGGGTATGTGAATGCTTAGCTGAGTCTAAATTAAATTTCTTCACAAGGTCTCTTACATACTTGGGTAGGGAGATGAACATCACATCCTCTAGATGACGAACCTAGGGACCGAGGAATAATGTAAGCTTATTAACCATGATCATCTCAAACCCACTCTTCATCTCCACCTTAAAGTTGTGAGCATAGCCGGATCATGTGGAGCCAAAGACTATGTCATCCAAATAGACCTGGGCAAACAACGTCTTATCTACTCCCCCTCTCTTGAAGCCATGATCTAAGAGATAGGAAGTAAGCATCCCGTACTAAGCACGATGTGTTTGTTTCAAACCATACATGGCTTTTCTCAGATAATAGATGTGTTCAGGGTGCTTAGGGTATTCAAATCCTTTTCATTATTTCACGTAAACCTCCTCTTGTAGATTGCCATTCAGAAAGGCACTCTTGACATCCATCTGATATAACTTGAAGCGCATATGACATGTAATGGTGAGTAGTAAATGGATAGACTTGAGCCTTGCAACAGGAGCAAATGTCTCCTCAAAGTATACACCCTCAATCTATGTGTAGCCTTAAGCGACCAACCTAGTCTTATTACGTATAATGGTATTATTCTCATCCGTCTTATTCTTATAGATACAATTGGTACAAGTCATATACTTCTCACTAGGTCGAGGACAAGTTCCCAGACATAATTCTTTCTAAACTGAAGCAACCCATCCTGCATAGTGGATATTAACTGTTTATCTTTGAGTGCTTATTTGAAGTTCTTAGGCTTAACTTTAGACGTGTAGCATAGAAATCTAACCACGTTCTCTAGTTGAGAACAACTCTTGAACCCCTAAAATGGGATCTCCTAGAATGGCAGAAGGATCATGACTCTTACGAACTCAAGCATGTATGTCCCTTACATCAGGAGTAGGGTCCACCCTGGGTGTGAGGGATAATGGGATCATCACATGGAAGTGCATCATCCTCACACAAAAGGCTACGGTCAACAAATGTCGACGGTTCGCCATCTTGCATGGTGACATTTATTGACTCCATAACCTTAGAGCTGCTAAGGTTAAACACCTGGTATGCTCTACTTGTGGATGAATATCCTAATAAAATTCCCTCGTCACTCTGGGAGTCAAACTTTTTTAATTTCTCTTTATCCGTAAGGATGTGGCACTTAGTTCCAAAGACACATAAATATGAAAGGTTGGGATTCTTACCAGTCCATAACTCATATGGAATCTTAAGTTTGTGTGAACAAAGATAAATCCTATTCACCGTGTGACACGCGGTAGACACTGCCTCTGCCCAAAACCTCCTAGGCACTCTACGACCAACAAACATGGATTTCGCCATCTCTTGAATCATCGTATTATTCCTCTCAACAATCCAATTTTGCTGAGGAATTTCCGTAGCCAAAAACTCATGTTTGATTACAAGGCTATCAGAGTAAATATCCACTTTTGCTTCCTTAAATCTTGTGCCATTGTCACTACGCATTCTATTGATAGTGACACCGTGTTTATTTTTCAGGACACAACACTTAGTCTTAAGAAACTATACAACATCGAATTTCTCTCTCTGAAAACCAACTATGGAATAATGAGAGAAATCATCTACCATCACAAGGATATACCTCTTACCACCCAAACTCTCAGTGCGAGTAGGTCCCATAAGATCCATGCGAATCAACTCAAGCACGCATATAGTGGTAATGGAATTCAACTTTCGATGGGGACTACGAACTTGTTTTTCGAGCTGACAGGGACCACAAACCATGGAAGTTGGCTTCCCAAGAGATGGCAAGCCACGTACTAGGTCCTTTTTAGATAAACTCTCCACATCTCTAAAATTAAGTTGACCTAGATATTGATGTCATATATCCAAAGAAGAGATCATGGCGTTGTTGCAGACAAATGAGGATTTGGGCACAATCCCATAAAAATTATTTTCTATCCTCACCCCTTGCAATAGAAATTTATCAGCTTGATCATAAACGTTACATTCCTTCTGGTCAAACTTTACCGTAAAGTCAGTGTCTCACAACTGGATAATGTTGAGAAGATTTTCTTTTAAACCTTTGACGTATAAATCATTATTTAACTTAGGAAACTCGGGTACTCTACTGTACCACGTCCTACTAGTCTAGATTTGCTCCTATTTCCAAAAATGACTTTACCTTCCTTGCAATCCTCAAGGTAGGTGAAGAATGAGACGTCACCTCTCATGTGCTTATAGCACCTACTATCAAACTGTGAGAAGTGGCGACTAGAAACTCAAACAGATCTCTAAGACTAGTAAAATGACTAGTGTGGTGTGACGGATCATGTGTACGTCGAGTCTGACCCAAACTATAGTAAAACTCCCTAAGGTGGCCTTTTCTCTTGTAGTAAGTACAAAAGTACACAGTCTTAGGCTGACCTTGGTTTGCTTTTCTTAGCCGAACTCTTCTTTGGGTTTTGGTTGACGGCCATATGGACTCGTTATAAACTCAAGAATTGATTTCGGTGTAGTAAGAGATGTTGAAGAACCATCAAAACCTATTCCATGCCTTTCACCAAACCCTAAAGAGGGTTCGAGGAACATCTTTCCCATCTTTCTAGATCCATCCTCAATCTTTACCTTGACCTCCTGGGCTCTCTTAAGATCATGAGTGAGTTGGGCTATAAGGACTTCAAGTTTCTTTTGAGCCTCCATGGATGCAAGGAGCTCACTCGTAAGACTAGCCACTTGTTTGGTCAAGTCTCCTTTCACTTTTTTCAAAACTACTCCCTCTCTCTCTCTCTCTCTCTCTCTCTCTATCTCTCTCTCTCTCTCTCTCTAAAAGTCATGCTAGTCGTGGACTCTCTTTCTCTCGTCTCTTTTAAATCTTTCTCTAATGCGATGATCCTAAGAGCTATTTGTTTTACTTTTTAGTTTTAAAGGACTCAGCATATAAATCGGCATACGCACGATGTAGTTCACACTCGCTCTCACTTGCAGCATCTTCACCCTCACTCACATCGTTTTAATTGTCTAGGTGTCCTTATGAGATAGCATCCTCACCGTTGTGAGATTCACTAGACTTACTCACGTGACTAGCCATGAATGCGTTGAAGTTGCATTCATGCAGTGATTTGCCTCCTGAATCCACTTACTCGACCTCACTGTCATCACTAAGGGTGGCGTTTAAAGCAGTTTTTCCTTTGCCTTGATGCTAGTAGTGGCAAAATGGGATCCAAAGAATAAAACAATCCATATTAGCCTAACTATTTAAATATGAGGCCGATTTTTAAAAACTATTAATCAAATATGGGGCCCATATTTAAAAGTTAGAGTCAAATATAGGGCCCATATTTGAAAGCTATGAATCAAATATAGGTATTTGAAAGCTACGAATCAAATTAGTAGTGGAAAAATGGGTTCCAAAGAATAAAATAACTCATATTAGCCACTACTAACTCAAATAAAAAACCTATTTTTAGAAGTTATGAGTAAACTATGTTTTTTTTATATATAGTTAGAATTGTAATACTTACTTAGGAAAAAAAATGGGTTGGCCCAACTCATATTTGGTTCGCCCATATTTGTCCCAACCCATATTTAGCCCAACTCATATTTGGCCCGCCCACAATAGGCCCAACCCATAATTTTTCCACTACTACTTGACGCTTTAATCTAGGTGCACACTCAAAGGCTTTATGACCTCTCCCATCGCACTCGTAACACCTCTCGTCCTCTCTCTTAAGGGTGTCCTTTTTGTCTTTATCAAATTTATTTCCAAATTTCTTTTTCTCAAATCTCTTTTTGTCTTTGAAATTGCCATTATTTTTTAGTTTGAGAAACTTCTTGAAATTTTTAGCAAACAATGCTAAATCATCTAAATCAAAATCATATTCAGAATCTGACATTTCTTATTCTCTTCATTTAGATAACTCTTCTCTCTTTCTAGACGACTCCTCATCTTGCCTAAACTGGACTTTAAGTGCAAGCCATTTCTCTTTAGGTTTAACTAATTTAGGAAACAAATCAATTTCATAGGTCTAGAGGTCTCCTACTAGTTCTTCTAACCTAAGAGAATCTTATATTACTAAAGAGTTAAGCATAAGACTTTAAGGATAAAACGGGCAGACAATGATCTTAGAATTCTTTTAACTACTCTAGTGTTAAGAATTTTTCTCCAAGATTAAAGCATGAAGTAATAATATCTGACAGGCGTGCATAAAACTCATCAAAATATTCAGATTCAAGCATGGTTATGGCTTCAAATTGAGTAGTTAATTTTGCAATTTTGACACTTTAACCTCATTAGTTCCTTCATGAGTAAGTTATAAAACATCCCATGCCTCTTTAGACGGGGTGCATGTCATAATTCGATGGAACTCTCGGAAGTGACGGCTCTAGTCATATCACTTAAACCACGTGAATTAAAATTACTCCAATTAAACTCTTCTTCAGTCCACAAAGTCACATGTTTGGGTAATATATCATTACCAACAACCTGAGTGGGTGCAGTCCACCCTCATTCACAAGTGATCCAGACTCTTTCATTAATGGCTTTTAATGCCAACTTCATACGGGCTTTCCAATTTGCATAGTTTGTCTCATCAAAAACTGGTATTAGATTATATAAGTTTTTCATTGAACTTTAGCTTTTTCAAAAACTAAGTTTTTAGAAAATTGATATCCAGAAAATTTTTGCGGAAAAAATTACATAGTAGAATTGTATGATTGGCTCTGATACCAATTTAAAAGTGCACTTACATTCAATGTCCAAACTTATTTAATTAAACTTCAGTTTTATCACTAGATTTAATAAAATCCTAAACATGCGCCTAATGTGATTGAAATCAATAACCTAATTATCATGCATTCCAAATAATCACATATACAGATTCAGGAAAAATCCCCCAAAGGGGAAAAACCATTTATCTCTCTATATATTGTAAACCTCGACTTATAAATACACAGAGAAATACAACGTGTTTGACAGATGAATACCCATAGGCATCGATTTGTTGTCTTCAGCAAGAGATCCCGCAAGAGCTCCAATGTCGCAATGGAGGTGGCCTTCCTTCTCCACAAGATGTACTCCAAGAATGCTGCTATGAGTAAAAGGGTTTAACAATGATTCACATAAATAATTTGGGATAATTGGGTGAATCAAAATAGGTTTTAACCTAAAAGATTAAAGTCTTAAATCACAGTTCTGCAAAAAAAGGAGTCCTAAAAGACTTGTAAAAACCTTATTTTCGAGTAGGTATTTATAGCAGCAAAAAATTGAAAGGCGGGGCAATGTGATTCGAATGAGAATTTCATGTCATTTTAACGACATTAAATGTCGTTAGATACCTCAAGAAATGACCTTAAGAACGAAGCATTAAAAACCAAAACAATATGTGGTCCTTTGATTCATTTAAGAAACGAGGTATCGCGTGACCTAAGAAACAACAAGTACTGTCGTTTGATCAGGTTATTAGAACGACATACTAATGTCATTTGAATGTCACTTTCATGTCATTTGAACGACGTATATAAAAAAATTATTTTTAAAACAGCCAACCTTGATTTTATAAAAATAGGAACAATTATGAGAACCATTTTAAAAAATCTCCCAAATATAAAGGTGAACATTATTAACTCCAATTAAACATTACACCTTTAACGATGTGGAGTTAATGGAGACCGGTTGAAGATGCACGACTCACATTGAATGGTGATGGGTGCATGTTGATGATGATGGGTGCTACTAGAGATTCAGATTGTGGACGTCAAGTATGAACGTGTGAAGACATGCCAACTAAAGTAGTATGTAACGATATACGAGATAAACTTAGGATAACAATATATTAGAATTATCTAATTTCATATCATTACTTAATCATTCTCATTAACTAATGAATAAGTAATCGACATGCTCAATAATTCGTTAACACGTAACCGACATGCGCCCCTTTCTCTCGGCCATCTCAAATACATGCAGTACACCAAGTTTAAGTAATCACGTGTATTAATCTCAATCACTTTCATTAATCAATTATGCTCATTAATTAATTACCACGTGACTGACATGCTTAATAATTCATTAACACGTGACCAACATGCGACCCTTCCTCTCTGCCATCTCGAATACATGCGGTATGCCAAATTTAAATAATCACATTTCACGCCCTGACGCCACCTGTTGTTCGCATGATCAGGAATACATATATAATAATATTTTATAAACATCACTTCTTATGCCTTGACGCCACCTATTTTTTGCATGATCGAGATTCACATGTCATAATAAACAATACACTTCACGTTTTATGCCATGATGCCACCTAGTATATGCATGGTTGGGAATTTACATATCATAATGTCGGGGTGTCCCTCCATGGTAACCACCCATTCATTTCCATCTAGCAAGTTAAATTATTATTGACATTTTAACACGTAATTATTCACTCCGAGAAATCTAGTCAAACGTCAAGTATCCCAGTTATCCCAACTCGTCTATACTATTTAGGATTCATTATTTATATTTTAAATGATTTTATTGAGAGCTAAAGGGACAAACATCGTGCAAGTGATTCTTCGTAACGCAATGCGTAAAGTTTGTGAATTAAGTTGTCACGACAACCCAACTCTAAATTTCATGGGTGGGATGTTTCACAGAAGTGAAAATCAAAAAAGGAACCCTCCCGATACACTTACGTTTAGATAGAGTAGTTGCTAAGACAATTTATTTAAGGTTTATTATGCGAGAGTATGGAAAGAATTTAAACGTCTGCGCATTAAATCTCCGAATTAATCCACACTACTATTCAACAACCAAACCAATCACAATAATTTCTTGTACTCCTTCTAATGTGTACATAACATAAGACATATGAACAATAGCATGATTTAAACCATGGGTTCATATTGAGTTCTTACATAAAAGAAACAAGAAATTATTTTACGCGGGTATGTTACATCATTTATAATACTTTCATATTGGTTATTATAACATGAATAAGAATCTCATCAATTTGAAACATACATATCAAAATTTGCATCTTCTATTCTCGTATCCCAGATTATCAATTTCTACAAACGGGGTTAAAGTCCAAAATTATCATTTTCATGCGTTGAGGTCAATAATTGATTTTCGCAAACTAATAGGCTCAACATGTATTTTTAAGTACATAAACTATTTAAATCCACCTAATATAACATAAATTATGATTGCACAATTTCCTAAGGGTCGCTAATAAATTTTAACACTTAAAATTTAGTTAAGAGCGTCCTAAAAAAGTAAATTACTATGTTGGTGAAGAAGTCCCATTGAAATCCCCTTCTAAAAATGTCCGCACAATCCTTTTTTAGATATGTATATGGAGTTTGTGGTTTGAATATATAATATAGGTAAATATTTAGGTGAAGTTGGAAAGTGGGTTTTCTAAATTTTGAGACGGTGGGGAATAATGTTTGTTGGTTGTTATAAACATCCACTCATTATTGAAACGATTAGGAGATATATAGTCTTGTTCCCCCTTGATTTCAATGCCCAATCACTTCCAAAGCCCTCACAATTGTCACAAATCCTGATCCGCCCTTGATTTATGCAAATTCACAAGCTAAAATATACGACCCCTACACATATTTTACTCTATAAATGATGTGAGTCCCCATCAACACTATTGACCAATCAGAATCCAAGACTTTAAATAGTTTGATGTCTCAAAGACATCAAACTTTTTTACCAAATTTTAGAGACTGACCCCTTCGTTTTCACGCCGACTTTTACGGAAAAAAGTTTGATGTATCTGAGACATCAAACTTTTTGATGTCTTGGATTGTGGTTGGTCAATACCGCTGGTGTAGATCCACATCACTTATGAAAATGAGTCTGCACCAACCGTATTAACCAACCACAATTCAAGACATCAAAAAATTTATTGTCTCGAAGACATCAATTTTTTTTTCTGACTTTTACACTACCAACCTGCTATCTCTTGATGTTGACACAGGTCACATAGACAAACTCCTTCCTTATTTCAACCATCCAAACCACACAATGGTATCCTAAATCTTAATGATGCCCAACTAATTCCTCTCTCTTTCTTGATAGTTGAGCCACCCCCATTTCTTTAGATACCCACTGCTTCTATATTCCTTATTTTGTAGCCTCCCCTCCCCATAACCTTAGTAAGCTATCAATTCATCTTATGCACGACGGCCACTTTACCACTTTATATCCCAAGTCGGCTTACGAGACCAATTAAATCCCTTTTTCAAAATAAAACCATCTCCTAAGAAATAACGTTAATAATTAACCATTTATCGTTAAAATCTTTGTATTTAATTTTAATAGTTTCACTTAATTGATAGTTAAACCATATTCATCCGAAATTTATATAGTCATCACAAATAATTATTAGACATTCAAAATTATATTATCATACTTTTAAAAAATTTACCACATTACTTACCTTCAATATAATGACTCAAAATCATGATAGTTCCTCGAAATTGGATTCAATTGTGTTAATTAGTTAATTTATTATAAAAATAATATATTCTGTGGAGGATCTAGGAATTTTTATTAAGGGGGTCGAAAGTTTTGAGTAGTGCGGGGGTTCGGGAATGGAAGCCCCTGAGGTGATTTTTTTTTTTTTTGGGGGGGGGAGGGGGTTATACAAATTACATCTTTATAATTCCCAAACAACTACTCTCACACATTATTAACAATACGTAATTAATTTCAAGATATAAACAACGCTTAATAAATATTCACAATACCCAAATTTTAATAGTGATAACAATTGCTTAATATGACGTATGAAAATGAGTTAACTCACCTGACGCCATTAAGTTTCAACCCAAGTACACTTGATGGAACAAAAACAAATTGATGACGACCTCATTAAATCTCTACAAAACCTTGCTATGAAGAAGTTCTCCCCCAAAAGAACCCGACAACTATTTTTAAGCACCACCCCTCAACCTCCTTCCTCAACCAAACCACCATCCACCTCCACCAAACATCACATAGAGAAAAAAAATCATAAATACACCAAAAAATTGTCAAAATCATTAACGCAATCAAAATTTCCCCTTCTATGCTGTTGGAGGCAGAGGTGTAACAAATTAAAATATGCACTAGTTGAAGAGGAAAAAAAGCTCTTGGCAGAAATAAACTAATTAGAAGGAAACCACTATGGTCGGATTAAAACCCTAGATATTATGAGATTAATGGATTGAAATATGGAAGAAGAAAATCAAGAGAGAGAGAGATATGAAATCCCCAAATAAAAATGAACAAATTACAGAGAGAGATAGGCAAAGAACTAAGAGACTAAGAGTATACCTCTTTAGGGATGGATATGCAAATTGAGGCATGAAAGAGTTAATTAGATCAGTAAAATAAATTTTTAAAAAAAAGAGTTAATTAGATTATTCAAATAAGCAACAAATCTTATCAAGCTCCGTTACCTTCTTGACGCTTCTGATGACAAGCCTGATATGCCGTCGACGACTGGACTAAGAACCCTAATTTTTTTTTCAAATCTAAACCGGGGCGGTCATCCCAGTTCGTCCTAATGTGCATCCGCCCCTGAATATACTCAAAATAATAGGGTATTACAATTTGATGCCTACCCCATAAGGAAGTTTCTAAGACTCAAATTTAATATCTTGTTTTGAAAACAAATTTTGCTCTAGTTTAAATACTTATTAGAACTAGAAAGACATAGTGAATTTCTACTGCTTATTTGCTCATTTACTTTATTTGGTTGCATATTTACTCATTGGTAAGAGTAGTAAAACCCTTTTAGGCCTAAAATTTTCTTTATTTAGTTGCACATTTATTCATTGATTGTATATTAATCAGGAATTTTGTCAGTTTTTTTTTTATTTTATGGGTTTATTATTTTGTTATATAAATCTTCTTGTATCTTGAATTGTGATCAAATAGTGATCAAATATCTATTTATGGCTCTACTTCTCATATTATGAATGTATTTCCTTTTCTTGATGCATCATATCTTGAGTTATAATCCATACATTTCAAAAAAATCTCTATTGGCCTAAAATTTCCTTTCGGTTGCACACTTAGTCATTTGTTGAAATTAATCAGGCTAAATTGTAAAGTTCTATTTTTGTTTATCTGTATGTGTTTTTTTTGTTAACAAGGTTTGTAAATCTACTTGTATCTTGAATTATGATCAACGAGTGATAAATATTCTGCTATCTTATGAATATTTTTGTTATTTGTTTGTTGTTTTATCTTGAATTATAATTAACCCATTACAAAAAAATAGATTTTTGCTTCTATTTCTCATCTTATGAATATTTTTGCTTTATTTGTTATCTCATATCTTGTTTTATAACCAACACACTTCAAAAATTGATCTTAAGGCCCAAAGTTTCCTTTATTTGGATGCACATTTTCTCAATTGTTGAAAATTAATCAAGCTATATTTGTAAAGTAGTTGTACTTTTCTGGGTGTGTGATTTTTGTTAATAAGGTTTGTTTCTAATTATACTCATCTTCCTACTGACAAAATTTCTATCTTTTTCACTTTTTCTCATATTAGAAATATTTTGGCTTTCTTTGTTTTCATGAGTTTTGATTTCTAATCAGTCCATATCCAAATTCTATTTTTTTGTAGCACACTATGGGGTGTCCGTGCAAGCTTACGCGCACCTCGATTAATCCCCATTCGTGGTTCGTGGCTTCCACTGGCCAAGCACGATTTTGACAGTACCGGGAATCGAACTGGGGACCAAACACAATCCACCCCCAAGAATGTCCCAGCGGTAGCCTTATACCACTGGACCACGAGGCTTGGTTTCCTTTATTAGACTGGGCCAAGAATTATTTTATGCCTGCGATTCAGCATAAAATTTCCTTTACTTGACTGGACATTTACTCATTTTTCCAAGATACATCATGCTCGATTGTAAAAGTATTTTTTTTCTTAGGTATGTGGCTTATGTTAATAAGTTTTGTTTGTATATCCACTTATATCTTGAATGTGATTAATCAGTGACATAATAACCTTTTTTGGATCCATTTCTCATCCTTTGATTGCTTTTTCTTTGTGGTATTATATTTGAGTTATAATCATCCCATTTTAAAATATTGTTATGTAGGCCTAAATTTTCCCTTATTTGGATTTGAAAATACGAGACTTCTTTTTAATATGTGTGTGTGTGTGTGTGTGTGTTTTCCCCTAAATCTTGGTTTTCACCCGAGAAAGAAGTCAATAGTTTTTTGGTCTTTTATTTCAATCTTTGTAGTGGAGTTCAATATGTGGAGTATCATTTTTCTCTATATTCTTCTCTAAAGCGTTATGCCTTAGATGAATTTTTGTCTTGAACTCAATTTTCGATCTCATCATTGATAGTGTTTTTATGTGTATTCTGTTTTGTCTTGAAATCTTACGTTCAAATTGTTGCTTGGTTTCACTATCCTATGTTATTGTTTTGTTTGGTAGTTTCTTGGAGGGCTGCACATGGTTCGGTTCGATTCCACTATGGAACCAGAACCAGAACCGAAATTGGTCGATTCCGTGGCTTTGGAACCAGAATTGAACTTGGTCGATTTCGTGGTTTTGAAACTAGAACTAGAATCGAAATCAGTCAGTTCCGAACCGAACCAAACAGAACCATCGGTTGTCAGTTTGGTTCAGGTCGGTTCACGGTTCTGGTTCTTAGTTCTTATTCGCGGTTCTGGTTTGCGAATATGGGTCACGGTTCTGGTTTGTGGTTTTGGTTCGTGGTTCTAGTTCGCGTGTTTGTTCTTGCATTGGATAATGGTTGTGGTTAATGGTTCGGTTTCGCGGGTCGGTTATTGGGTTGGTTCTTGGGGTCGGTTCTTTGGTTCGGTTCTTCGATTCAGTTTTTCGATTTGGTTCCATGGATTGGGTCCTCGGTTCGGTTCGATTTGGTTCAGGTATAAAATCGAGAACCGAACCGAACACTTTGGTTCTCAATTTTTTGGAACCAGAACCAACCCATGAAGAAAAAAAACTGAACTAACCCAACCCACGAAGGTCAGTTTGGTTCGGTTCTTCGAGTTGCTGATTTTTTTGCACACCCCTAGTTTCTTGCATCTATAATGATTATATAATGTTTAATTGTTGATTACATATTTTTTCCTTTTTATCATGTGATGAAAATAGAGGATTTAATAGCATTGAAGTTTGTAACCCAATGCTTAACAGAAAAAAAAAGTGTTGCGAAAGAGGAAAATGAAATCGACACAGAAGATGAAGGAGGTTTTTATTTAGATCTAAGTTATGGTGATTTAGTTACTTTTAGTACATCAAATCCTATGATGTAGCCTGTTATATTGGTGTTTGTCATTAGCTCTTTGCTCATTGAACGGTTTTTTCTTTGCTTCGATGGCCTATGTATTTGTATGATGTAACCCCCCCCTCATTGTGTGCATATTGCTCTTACATTCCCTCACTCAGTTGTAAGTCAGAGGCTCTGATTTGGCTTGCTTTCCTAGGTCAAGTATTGAAAGTCAAGCTTTATGAGCATGAGTTTTCTAGAACAATTAAGTCATTTGGCCCAGTGGTATAAGGCTACCACTGGGGCAGTCTTGGGGTGGATTGGATTTGGTCCCCAGTTCGATCCCCGGCACTGTCAAATTAATGCTTGGCCAGCGGAAGCCACGAGTGGCTAACGTGGATTAGTCGAGGTGCGTGTAAGCTACCCGGACACCATGTGGTATGATACTAAAAGAAATTAATGTTATGAGAGAACATGAGGTTAAAGACCCTGTGATTTTCTTGTTGATTATCGGGGAGAGTCGAGGATGGAGTCAGGATTACTTCAAGGGGTGGGCTAATAAATTAAATTTCATATAAAATAAAATTAAATATAAAAAAGAAAAAAGTCACGACAAAGTTTAGTTCAATAATAGAAATCATTCACAATTAAATAAAGAAATTTTATCAAAATTGTTCTCCTTAATCTTTGAATATTCACATTTATTGATAACAAAAAAATCTATTAAAATTTTGCCCGACTAGTTTTTAACGATTACAATTCATCAATCAAGGAAGAGAGTAAAATTGAAGAAATTGTATTATTCATGTCATGTTGTGGCATTTTTATATATGTTGTGTTCGTGTCAGCTAAAATAAACATGAATTTTATCGTGGCATGTTTGTGTCTAAAAAACTTTCTAGTGTCACGTTGACCCGAAACACGGTTGAAAGACATGAATTTCACCAATAATTAGAATGTACAAGATAAAACTACACACTTATCACCCTCCAAAATTCAACAAATAACTGAAATAAAAAATGCTTATTAACTTTATCCTTAATAGATTTATAAATAATTAAATCCAACAAACAAAATGAAATAAATGTGAATCAACCTAAAAAGTTAAAACCCAAAAATTCTTATATTTCAAAATATATTTATCTTCCTAAATCAAATGATCAATCAATTAAATAAATGCATATCAATCAATTAAATTTATAATTATGATACTTTAGAAAAAGGTCCACTAATCGAATCTTGAAAGAAAAAAAATAAGAAAGAAAGGCAAAAAAAGGAAATAACCGCAACAAATAAAAAAAAAGGATATTGAAATTTCATACGTGAGCAATGGAGGAGAGATTAACTGTAGGAACTGGTGGCTGCCAAGCTCAAGTAGCTAGCTAATATAGCAGGTGGTATTGTTTGTGAATTGTTCGGTGAGAAATAAAGGTTTGGAGTATTGGATCCTTGATTTGATATGCAACCTTTTTTTGTTGAAAAATTCAAAAAGACTACGTAACATAATTGTTTATCGTACACATTTTTATGGAACAACTGTACACGTTTTAAGTGCATGTGTTTTCTTTATTTTGATCCTTATAAAATTTCTTGATGGCAAAATGTATTGGGGTTGGGCTACCTTTATAGAATTTGTCTGGGTTTTAAAAGGCTAGTATAATTTTTTTTGGGGCGGGGATATAGCCTTGGTCAGCCCAAGCCCAGATCCTCCCTTGGGGGATAGTATTTGGTGGGTGTTTGATCAAGAATTCTACTCTCGTAGAATTTTTTTGATTTTTCTCCTGGATATATGCTTTAATTCAGGGGATAAATAGTCACTTTGTGTAGGTACTCATATGCTAGTTTCGAGGATAGAGATCAATGGGCTCATTATATGGAGGTATGAGTTGGCAATGAATAAATGGTACAAGGGTCCTTCTATGATCAATCCAAGCTGTCCTACAAATAAATCACTAGAAGAAAAATGATATTTAGTGAGTAATTATTTTTTAGACGCATTCTTTTTCTCGCTATAAATGAGTTTTTGTGAGGCCTTATTAACTTCATCCCAAAATTATAACACAAAGTCTAGTCATTTACGATTAATTAAGTTAATTTCAAAAAGAGAACTAATTGTGAGGAAATTTTAAATTCATCGCAAAATATTAGGCAGAAAATTTTGGCGCGAGATCTTCCCACATTTTATTTGACTTCTTACGATAGATTGGAACTTTCCTCTTAAAAAAATGCCCAAAACATATTTTTTGCACGCAAAAGCCTGATATAGTTTTAAAGAATTAATTAATTACATTTAACTTTTGGCAATAATCCTAGCCTAACATGATCGGACCCTCTTCTC
This sequence comes from Sambucus nigra, assembly GCA_949130495.1. Taxonomy (NCBI): domain Eukaryota; kingdom Viridiplantae; phylum Streptophyta; class Magnoliopsida; order Dipsacales; family Adoxaceae; genus Sambucus; species Sambucus nigra. Next base: position 291,241,051 of record OX422223.1, read on the forward strand.
ATATTTTCCCACAAAAAATTCTCTTTACCCTCTCTCAGTCTCTTAGTGGTTTCTTGTACTCCCTTTATCGATGTGTTCTCTTGGTCGTTTTGTCTTCTTCAAGAACATATTATTTATATTTCAACTATTTACATGTTAGCTCAAGAATGAGGCTTATAATAAGAGAGAGGGGTTGTTTTAAGCATGGTCTCCCCTCTCTAGAGATGCAAAGATTTCACTCAACATAAAATACAACATCCTTTTTCATTCGAAATTGATTTTGTGTATGTATATATGGGAAATCACTTTCCTAAATTATTTTTTTTGCCAAAAAACTGAAATTTATTCAAAACAAGCGTATTTTACAAGTGATGTTCCTAGTTGTAGACCGAACAAACAAGACTCGACTCTGATAAGAATTTTAAAAAGAAACTAAAAACTGAGGTACATTAAAAAAAACACTAAAACAAAATGGACTGAAGACTGACATAGTAGCGAGGGCATCGACACAAGTGTTGGCTTAATGAAAACAGAGGTTAAACGTGATATGGTGAAACTTGGGGAGGCTTTCACATACGGCTTGAATTAAATCCACATGAGCTTGATGCTGGGATGATTTCCTGGTAATCTTATGGAATGCAATTTGGTAGTCTTTTTCCATTCAATACATTTTATTCCCATATGAAAAGCTAGATCTAAGCCCATTTTTAAGGCCAAAAGCTCATCTGTTAAAGATGACACATAACCAATATTATGAGTTAAGACACAAAGGAAATGGTCAGCCCTGGGAGTTTTGAATAAGTCCACCTATAGATGCTAGGCCATTAACGTGCGATTTGGCTCCATCAGTATTGCATATACAGAAAGTCAGAGTCGGCGGTGTCCAAGCAATGAGGAACTGTCTGGTAATGACCTCAGGATGGGACCGTTGGATATTGTAGGCATGGAAAAATTGAGCAAGTTGATCAGACACCTGAATAAGAGATTTTACAATTGGCTTGTGATGAAAAAAAGCATCATTGCGTGCAAGCCATAAAGCACGGAGGGCAAAAAATCGTCTGACAACTTTATGAGTTATCAAAAATATCCCATGGTGCACAACTAAACTCCGAAGAATGGGTATGGGAGAATAATCTATCTCATCTTGGAGCGTATGCACTTGAAAAAACGTCGATCATTCTGAGAAAATGTGAATGTTGGAGTTCGTGAGTCCGCCCAACGGGTAATCAGCCAAGGGGAGCTTGTGATAGTAAAGGAGTCGGTCAACAGTGGGAAGACCCTAATGCACCAAAAAACCTAGGAAGATTTGCCGTTTAGGTGTATAAGTCCTTACGTCCTTTTCCCTTTTCCCTTCTCCTTCTTCTTCTTCTTCTTCTTCTTCTTCTTCTTCTTCTTCTTCTTCTTCTTCTTCTTCTTCTTCTTCTTCTTCTTCTTCTTATCGTGTTGATATTGTTGTTGATGTACCCCCCCAAAACTAAATACATGTTATCGTCTATGAAATCTGCTAAAATTTATACAAAATTTGACAACAAATTATTTATGGTGATTTATACGTGTTGGATATCCCATCAGATATATGCTAGTGAAAATTAGGTATACATATATATTTATTTTTGTCGTTTATTTAATTTCCCCCTGAAATTAGGTTGATAGAATGAAATTTTCTTATTAATCAACTATTAGGTTAACATATATTATTATTACTACTTTTTACTAAATTCAAGAACTAGGCAAAATTAGCTTTTTGTTTAAATGTAGAGAAATTGTGATGTTTGTTGATATATATAATCGATTCATAAAAATAGGTGTGATTCATATAAATTTCCTTTGGGTTGAAGAATTATATTTTGTATGTTTTTTTTAATGTTTTAATCATAATTACTAGCTGGCGTTTATCGCACACGCGATGCGTGTGCAATTAAAGAACTTGACTTATAGGACAGTACAATTCTTTGTAGATAATTATTACTATTATTGAAAAAAGTGTATTACTAATTAAAGGGTATTACGTATAACTAATAAAATGGTATTAACTAATTATTTCTTTAAAACCTATGTCGCAAAAGCTTGAAATTGGTTTTGATTAATTAATTAATTACATTTAACTTTTGATAATAACCTTGGCCTAACATGATCTCACCCCCTCCCCCTATTTTCCCACAAAAATTCTCTCTCCATCTTGTAATACGCTGTTATTTTATGTCAAATTTAGTAGAAAATAATAAACGAGAATTAATAATTACTTGGGATATTAGGTTTTACATTGTGCATGATTATGTGATTGGTTTGAACTACATGCTTTGCATATTTTGATTATAATTAAGCATGCATGTTATATGAATTATTTGTACCGCATGTTATTATAATTAATAAATTCAATTAATGAGATGGACTATAGGTGGTTAACGCGTAAAATAATTAACTGTGTCATTTTATTTTACGCCAAGAGGATTGACCATGCGATTTCAGGTTATACCTATTTTGAGTGGACTCCTGGGTAATATGGAGGCCCGTTTATGTGTTTTAAATATCTTAAGTTGGGATTGGGGGTAGGTATACCCTTTGGGGGGATTTTGGGCTATTCTGGTTAGCATTTTGGGCTCTTTTACAAGCCCGAAATTAGGCCTCATTAAGAGGTGCGGGAATTAGAGTTTTTAAAGGGACTAAGACTCTTTCGTTAATGTTACATTATTAACTAAACCAAACCCTATAATCAGTAAGCAAATGGGATATTTAGAGAAAGTCTAGAGAGGAGAAATCATAGGGATTCAAGAGGGGATTCTTCAATCTATAAACCAAAGGTAGGAATTTTCTTGCAACATCATTAAATAATATGTACGTAATTCATAATCATGTATTTCCCATGTCAATTCATGTTTTAAGACTTGGTTTTGGAGATTCAATTCGTATTATATAAATTAGATTATTGTTGGAACTAATTAGGATTAGTTATCAATTAAAATTATGTTGAAAGTTGATATTTTGGTGATAAAACCTGACATCGATATAGTATAATAATTAGAAATCATGTAGGAATCCATGCTCTAGGATATATTCCCATTTTAATCGAATTCATGTATTAACTGGAAGTTATTTTTAAATTGAAAGAGAAATTATAAACCATTGATGTTTTAGGCAAAGAGGTTACATTCATTGATTAACCCTTGAAAATGATGAATTACTTCATTTATGATGACTAGGAATCAATGGAAACTTGTTCTTATATTTAGATTTAAGTCTAGTATTGTTGAATTGAGATTTCGGAGCTTTAGAACTCGTAAATGGAAGTTGGGGGAGTAAAGAATTTGTTTTTAGGCAAATCAGGGCCAACTGCCTATGCAAATTGATTTGGTCCTACAGGCAAATCGATTCGTCCCCCGAGTCGAGCTGGCTCGAGTGGGGAAAATGCATCGTGGAGTTATTCTAAGTTGATTTGAGTATATGACAGGTTATCCATTTGAGGAATGATTGATATAATGCATAAATGGGTATTTGTAGAATGAACCTAAAGACATAAATTATTATAATTATAGTAGAAAGTTAATAATTATGAATAGTTACTTATAACATAATCCGGTGTTGTGGGAAATGGGTTAGATTTGGTGGATGTGTAAAAGGTAAAATATCCTATGGGGTAGTTACATATATTATGTGCCGTATATATGTGTATTCTATATTTATGTGAAAATAACTTTACTCGAGGTGAGTCTATCGATTGGGGGTTTGCGCTCGACATCAGGGTCGTGTACCACCCGTCGATTGAGATATGTTGGAAGTAGTATAGATACTTATTTTAGATCATTAATTTCGAAGTGTCACCCCTTTGTGATGGGAGAAGGTTGGTTCACTGAAACCATTAGCCAGGTTGAGTATGGACCCTTTAGTGGTGCTTCTGTGTTATGATCGCCCCTTTATTTATTTGTGTTTTTTCTCAAGCCCGTTAGGTGATGGACTTTTACGGACTTACCGATAGAGGCATGAGATAGACACTAAAGATAGTGATCTTCGTGTGATGTAATGACTATTACATAAGAACTAATATAGTCTAAATATAGACAATCGATAATAGACCCAATGTTATGTAAAATACATCATGTGCTTTATTTGTATATTTTGGGGGTGATGTTGTGGGTGGTAGTATTGGGTTTGTATCCATACAGGCGTAGATAGTTAAATCCCTCTTATAGGATGTTAGTTGTAAATTATTATTTATGATAGTGAAGAGATTAGTTATCATAGTATGAATTGGGTCAGATAATGCGCATAGTGCTGCACTTAAATTAGGGGTGAGATACTTATTGCATGTGAGAGCCAATGGGTGGCATGTATTGTAAATCAACTGCATGATTATTTATTGATATTGAAGTTAATTCTTGCAACTTTAAGGATCTGACCCAATATTATAAAAATAAAAATCCAAGTTTAATCAAGCAGGATTAATAGGGACAAGGGAAGATCAAACTTGTAGCTTCACTTTGCATAGAATATTTCAGTCTTTTGATTCTAGCATAGGTTACTATATACTTCAGTTTCAGATCATTCTATTTCAAACTTTTGTAGTCATAAACCTAGATTTATTATTCAGTTAGTTTTTATTCATAGTCCTAATGTGTAGATATTTCATATTCCAGTTGGGTTAAGACTTATTTAATTATGTGATTATATCATTTCAGTTCTGTTTCACTCACATGGATGGTTTAATAATAGTTTTTACTTTATGGTTTGATGTTGAGAATGATATAGATTGTTCGATAAGCCCCATCTTTGGCGTATTAGCCTAGACGACTATTATGTGGAAAATAAGGGTTGTCACAGTTGGTATAAGAGCATCTAAGTTCTAGTGTCCGCATTGTGCACGTTATGTTCTACATTGCATTCTTTGATATGTATAGACCTATGTTTAGGAATTGTTGTAATCTTTTATGATTTGTCACTAATACGAATCTTGTTTTCTTTCAGATAGAAAAACACTTGGCGCAATAGACCATGACTCACTACCAATAAGGTTGTAGAGGGTAGGGTTCAGCAAAAGCCATAGGAGGGACCATAGCTACCACCAGTGCCACCCATAGCTATGGCATCAGACAATGCCACTATAGTTGCTCAGGCAGTCTCTGCAGCGATGGATTTCATGTTAAAACACTTTCATCCACCGTCGTCGTTGCCTCCACCACCACAGCAAGTGGTGTTACATGTTCAAACAAAGGTTTCCCTTTTTGAGAGAGAGAGGGAGACCTTTGCCAAGGGCTACCCACCAGAGTTTGCTGGGAGTACTGACATTACTATAGCATGCGAATGGAAGAAGAATATTTAGAGGAATTTGAGATTGGTGTAGTGCATAAAAGTGAACAAACAGATGTTAAATTCATTTATATTGGTAAGATCAGTCCTACAGTGGTGAGAGGTAGTCACTACACTAGAGGAGAAATGTAGGATGACTATTGTTGAGTTCAGGGTAAAGTATGAGGGAAAGAATTTTCCACCCACTGTGAGGAGAGAGGCAAAGGGAAATTTTATGGATCACAAATAGAAGAACCATACCGTAGCAAAATATAAGGAGGATTTTACCGTATTATCGTAATTTTTATTGGATAAGATAGATACCGGGGAAAGTAAATGGAGAAGTTTGCAATGGGGTCAGCCTGGCACATCAAGAAGTCCTTATTGGGGATCTCGACTTTTACCACTTATACGCATATAGTGAATGCCGCCTTATAATATTGTCAAGATCACAAATCATTTTTAAAGAGTAAGGGCAATTAGAGGCCTAATGTAGATTCAGCAAGACATCGGGGAAAGGAAAATGGGAGTAATACTCAAGGGGTCTAGAAATTTAAGGGGTATCAAATAGGAGATCATTTTAAGAGGCATAGTTGTTTTGATGATTTGAATAAGAAGAGCCATCATCGCTAAAGTTAGCACTTCCAGTACGGCCATCGGGGCCAGGGATAACAGACGAGAGGCTAACAGGGCCACAGGGATAGCAATAGGATAGGCACCATTTTCAGGTCCAATGTTTCACCTATGGAATAAGAGGCATATGGAGAGGATGTTCTCTCAAAGAAATCTTAGGGCAGAGGAGCAAGTGCATTAGCATGGGTATCATGCACCCCAGGGTCAACATCATAAGTTTTCAGCCCTGCTAGTTGTAGTAGTGCCAACATTGCTAACACCACCTGCCGGGCCTCAGAGGTGACAATAACAGCTTCAATATATTTGTGTGTATCACGTTGCACTTAGACAGGCACAAGCTCTAGCGTAATTAGTAGAGGTAATGTTTCCTATATTTTGGTAAGTAGGGTGCATTCTATTCGATACAGGTGCATTGCATACCTTCGTTAGTAGTAGCTTTGCTCGATCATCGAGGATGGTAGACTTGTAACAAATATAATACTTCACATAGACTCACCAGTGGGTAGAGGGGAGCCCATACGTTCCGTTTGTAGAGGTATAAAGGTAAACATTGGGAGACTTAGGTTAGCAACTCATTCTAACCTACTTATTTTAGACATATCAGAGTATGACATTTTTATGGGGATGGATTCATTATCCACTTATAGATCTTGTGTGGATTGTTTTGGGAGGTTCATCATCTTTTCCATTCTTGGCCAAGAGATGTACTTGGTTGCATATACATGCCCAGATTGAGGGTTGAGCACACATTTATATTATATTGAGGATGAGACTTCTTAGGCAATCGTCATTTCATTAGACTCTATTATGATTATTAGGTAATTCTCATATGTGTTTTAGGAGATTTTAGGGTTAACACTAAGTAGAGAGATCAAGTTTATGATTGACTTGGCTTAGGGTACGAGACCTATTACCCGTACACTATATCGTATGGCTCCTTTGAAAGTGAGAGAGCTTAGGGAACAGATTCAGTAGCTGCTGGGTTAGGGATTTATTCGTAGGAGTAATTCACCTTAGGGTGATCCAATTATGTTCGTGAATAAAAAGGACCATTCATTGAGGTTGTGTATAAATTATTGGGATTTGAACAAGGCCACCATATATAATAAGAATTTATTACCCTGTATCAACAACCTGTTCAACCAATTGAAGGGTGCCTCGTACAATTTGAAGGGTTGTTCTAAAGAAATCATTTTTGATGAGATATAGGTCTTATGAGTTCCTGGTTATGCCTTTTGGTCTAACCAACATGCCAACAGTGTTTAAGGAAATGATGAATAGGGTGTTCAGGGACTTCTTAGATCAGTTTGTCGTATTGTTCATACATGACATATTGATTTATTCTCAGTCAATAGACGAGCATACTCAACACTTGTAGATAGTTTTACAAACACTATGAGACCATCAGCTTGATGCTAAGTTTGAGAAGTGAGAATTTTGGTTGAGCGAGGTTCAGTTCTTAGACTATGTTGTGTCCGAGATGGGGCTATCAATGGATCCAGGGAAGGTTTCAGTAGTGATGAATTGGGGATAACCCGTAACACCTAAAAAGTTGCGTATTTTTCTAGTTTTGGTCGGCTACTACCATAGATTCATTCAGGGGGTCTCTAAGATAATTGGGCCTTTGATGAATTTTACACGGATGGGAGTACCATTTATTTGGGATGATTTGTGCTACTAAGTTGGTCAAGTTGACTTCAACTCTGGTGCTTGATTTACCTCGTAAGGGATAGACTATAAGGTTTTATTGATGCTTCCTTACGGGGTCTTGGGGGTGTACCGATGAAAGAGGAGAGACTAAAATCTTATGCTTCCCACAAGATTAAGCCTCATAAAGGAAATTACCCCACTCGTGATTTAGATTTGGAAACTATAGTGTTTGCACTACGTATTTGGAGACATTAACTTTTAGAAGAGAGATTTCATTTGTTTACGGACCATAAGATTTTTTAGTACTTGTTCATGTGGATGGAGTTGAATATGAAGAAGCTTAGATGGCTTGAGTTCATAAAGGATTATCAGTTTGATATTCAGTGTCACTCAGGTAAGGCGAATATAGTGGCAAACATCTTGAGTTATAAATTGACATTTGAGCTAGCAGCGGTATGGAAAGCAAAGTGGAGTTCGATTCGCATAGACTATGAGTTATCACACGTATTTAAGGTAGTCCTTACCATCACACTTGAGATTATCATTTTGTTCATTAAGGCACATGCAGTGTATTCTTTTTGTCAGGAAAAAATCAAACAGCTATTGGCATAGGGAGTGGAGTATTACTCGATTGGTTCCTAGGGAGGCTTACGGTTCTATAGTAAATTAGTAGTTCCCAAAGACAAGGAGTTATGATGGGTAGTTATGACTGATGTGCATGGATCAAACTTTTTTATACATCCCGTTGGGGATAAGAAGTACTAAAATATAAAGCACTAATATTGGTGACTAGGCATGAAGAAGGAAATTACTATTTTGGTGTCCAAGGGTGCCACGTGCCAAATGGTAAATGTAGACCATTAGAAACCAGCAGGTGTTATACAGTCTCTCAAGATTCTGATGTGGAAATGGAAGAGAATTTCCATGGATTTGATCACAGGGTTACCTATCTCATAGTAGGGACACAATCCTATCTAGGTAATTGTAGACCATTTGACAAAGGTGCCTCACTTTTTGCCAGTTTGGACTGGTTATACTTTGGAGTAGTACGTCAAGCTCTTCCTTAAAGATATTGTGAATTTGCATGGTCTTCCACTTAATGTTTTGTTGGATAGGAATAATATGTCTTTATCCCACTTTTGGAGGATCTTCCAGCAGGCATTAAGGGTAGAGTTGAGGTTGAGTACCTCGTATCAACCACAGATGGATGGTCAGACAGAGCAGGTAAATCAGATGTAGGAGGACATATTACGGATGTGTATCTTCAACTTTAAAGGTAGTTTGGAGCATTACTTACCCCTGGTGGAGTTTGTTTATAATAACAGTTACCAATTCACTATTGACGTGGTCGCATTTGAGGCATTGTAGAGAGACCTTATCATTTGCATTCTTGTTGGTTAGAGGTGGTGGATAACAATCTTCTCAGAACAGAGTTCATCCAAGATACGTCATAGAAGCTGGAGATAATCAGGGGTAGGATTCAGATTTCCAATGATTAGCAGAAGAGTTATGCATATACGGAGATGAGTCACTTAGATTTTTAGGTGGGGAATCAGGTATTACTTAGGGTGTCTCCCATGAAGGGAGTGATGCGATTTAGGAATAAAAGGAAGTTGGCTCCCTTGTATGTGGGACCAGTCTCATTATTTAGAGGATCGGACCACTAGCGTATCATTTAGCCTTGTTAGATAACTTGCAGAGGATCCATAATATTTTCCATGTTTTGACATTTTATAGATTCCTTAGAGACGAGTTAGGTTATCATCATATAGATATTGACGAGATATAACTTCAGATCGATGTGAGTTACGAGGAGAAGCATGTCATAAAATTGGATCGTACGGAGCATAAACTTTGTTCCAATGTAGTTTCTTTAGTGCGTGTCCAATGGGGGCACAATAATGAGGATGAGTCCGCGTGTGAGAGGGAGGAGGACATGCAAGAGAAATATCGAGAACTATTTTATGTAGGTACATGCTAAATTTTGAGGACGTAATTCCTTTATTGGGGGTAAGAATGTAATACACCATACGTTTATGTCATTTATTTTAGTAGAAAATAATAAACGAGAAGTGATAATTACTTGGAATATTATGTAATTTACATTGTGGATGATTATGTAATTTTTTTGTATTACGTGCTTTGCATATTTAGGTGATAATTAATTGTGCATATTATATGAACTGTTTGTACCACATGTTATTATAATTAATAAGTGAAATTAATGAGATGGACTATAGGCAGCTTACATGTAAAACAATTAAGTGTGATTTTATTTTACGCTGAGAGGTTTAATTATGCGATTTGAGGTACCTATTTTGAGTCGAATCTAGGGTGATATGGAGGCCCGTTTATGTGTTTTAATCATCTTAAGTTGGTCCCTAGGGGTTAGTATACCATTAAGGTGGATTTTGGACTATTCCGGGTAGCATTTTGGGCTCTTTTAAGGGGTCCAAGTTAGGTTTAATTAAGAGGTGTAGGAATAAGAGACTTACAAGGGTTTAAGACTCTTTCATTAATGTTATATTACCAACTAAACTAAACCCTAGCAGCCATAAGCACGTGGGATATTTAGAGAAGGCCTGGAGAGAAGAAATCGAAGGGATTCAAGAGGGGATTCTTCAATTTTTAAACTAAAAGCAAGGATTTTCTTGTAACATTATTAAATACTATGTAATTAATTTAGAATCATGTTTTTTTCATGTCGATTTTAGGTTTTAGACTTATGTTTAGGGATTCAATTTGTATTATCCTAATTATGTTATTATTGGGACTAATTAGGATTAGTTATCAATTATTGTTATGTTATTCTCATTAGGACTTATATATATATATATATATATATATATATGTATGTATATGTGTGTGTGTATGTGTGCCACTTGAAATTCATAGCATATTTAATTCCTATTTTCATATTACTTTTGCATTTTTTGTGTTTAGTTATGCTGTATAACTACACCATTCAAGTGTAGTTTTTTTTAAATATATATATTATTTGCCATGAATACAATAGATTTTATTGGAACTTATGTTTGTTGAGGTATTGTACTGAGGCAGTGAATTTGATTGTTGGTATCTTCATTGACATCAATAAGACTAGCTTTGTAAAACTCGAATACAATAGTCAATTTAGCCTAGGTGTTATTGATTGTTGATGCCTAAATTTTGTTATGTTTTCATTTGGTTAGCAATCATAATTACCTCTACACTTGATTTCAAATAAAATGCCAACAGTTTATGTACATTATTTGATTATTATCATAGTTTCATATATCTTTCATGTATCTTACTAACATGATTTTTACTTAAGTGAATCGAAGGTTTTAATAGGAGGAGGGAAAATACGTTTCTCATTATTCATTAACACACTCGCTATGTTTTTTAATTGTTTTTTCTATATATGTATTTATTACATATATCTAGCTGTTAAATGGAGTGCTCGAGTGGAATTTCTTTTCATTTGAAGACATTTCTTCTGGGGGTTAATTTTATTTTGAAATAAGATTTTCCTCTTGACATCTTCACTAGATTTGTAGATAATTACAAAGAGTTGTTAAATGGTACAATTGAACACATTTCTTCTTGGGGTAACCATTTTCATTAGAAGTCAGAATCATAGTATGAAGAGTTGTTTTGAGGTCCATGCTTTATTTAAAATGTATGAATAGCTTGCTATGATAACCACGACATTAATGGAATGATACTTATTTGTTTAGTGAATGCAAATTTATATTTGATATAAACAGGAAGTTGAATATGAGTCCTTGCCCGATAGGTTATCAAAAGAGTATTAGGACAATGTTAAGTCATTTATTGAGGTTAAAAAATGTCTTAGATAGAAATAAATGGTCTTGTGAATGCTTTAAAATTGTACAATTTTAGAATTTTACTTATAATTTTCCATAAATGATGGGGGGATTTAGAATTGCTAAGCATAAGAAGTATAAAGGTTAAGCCATAGATTTGTAAGTTAGAAGAAAATAAAATTCAAAATGGATTAAAACAGGATACCCCCTTTAAAATATATGTGAACTTTAACATAGCTGATTATTATTAGCTCTCAATGATTGAAGTATATACCCCCTTTATTTAATATATATGTATATACCAACTTTGCAGACAAAGTTTGACATAGACAAGTCAAATCGGGTTGTCTCGAGATACGTTTTCAATAGAATATCGTCTTGATATAAGGATCACGCTACTGTATGGAGAACCATTTCAAGAAGTTCAGTTTAGAAGAGATGCGGGATCATTAACATCGAAAGGTTTCATCAAAAGAAGCTTGGTATTTTCTATGGACACTTTGGAGGAGTCCAAAAATTGGTGGTATGTAACAAATACATTTTATCCAGTTGCTTCCATTTTTTATTCCGTAAAAAGTGTCTAAAAAGATACATGTTGTTATATTATAGACTTGTTCAGGCAAATGTGTTGAAAGTCACAAAAAATTTCATTTTAATCAGTGTGATGGTTCAAAATCATTTGTGTAACATGCATACGAGGAGGTAATGGGGTACTTCATTACTCAAACAATGTGTAAAATGCGATTTGTAGGAATAGATTTAATCCATTTAAAGAAAATAATCTTTTATGCATTTAAAAATAGTTATTATAAAATTAAAAAGGAACTAATCCATTTAAAGAAGTCAAAGAGAGAAAATCGTTCTTCTTTGAACAATGATGTGAGAAAATATTGAGATAGGAAACTCAAAACAATCACACTCATTCTTCTTTTTGTACTTAGACTTAAACAACATATGTTTCATGAATAATCAAGAATTTTAATGACCATCTCACCCATGGGCAGGTCTACACTAAGACGAGTCTGTTTTGTAATAATAAATATTTTGAGGTTACTATATTATTTGATATAAACTCCAGGTTAAAGTTTGACTTCATCGCCTTTTTCCCCTCTTCTTTAATTGGCATTTAACTTTGCCGCCTAATTTCCTACACTTTCCTTTAATGCTTTAATTTCTTTCCCTTTGGTGCCTTTTCAATATATTTCGTTGGCATTTACATTTACTCCCATTCCATCTCTTTCTTGGCATCTCATCTCATTGTAGCTCCTATCTATCAAAGGTATATAATCGCATAATATTTAAACTACTTTTATTCTATTTATAAATGTCAATATAGTTAATGCGTTTGTTGTTGCTTCACAAATCAAACAAATTAGCATGTTGTAACTATTTGTTTTTTAATATTTCAGTTTCCATTCCTTTTCAAGTTAACATTTGTTTTGTCTCATAACATGCTAATAAAGTCGAATATTAGTCATTAAAAAAATCGCCCTGACACTTTCAATTTTTTTCCCTCCTGGACATAGATCCTGGGTTAACCACTGATCTCACCAACTTCTGAACTGATTCTTTTATCAAAAAATTTGTACATGATCCCCACACAAATATATCCACCGAGTTTGTATACAAAATTATCTTTCACTATTTAAAAAGTAATTTTTATGACTTTTTTATAGTTCGGTCCTTACTAGATTGAGCAAATTTATTTTTAAACTTCAGTTATGTTATATATTGTTTTCTTTTGTTAGGCCTTGGACCATCTTTGATGAATGGAAAATATTTTTTTACTTTGAACTTTCTTGCATGTTAGAATATTACGTTTTTATATAACTATTGGATAATATTTTTTTATCCATGTAATGGTGATTGTGTAACTACATGTTACCATGTTAGTGTTTTTATATAACTATCGGATAGACTTTTGTAATACCCCATACTTTTATGTCATTTATTTTAGTAGAGAGTAATAAATGAGAATTAGTAATTTCTTGAGATAATGGATAATTTACATTATGTGTGATTGTGTAATTTGTTTGTACCATATTCTTTTCAGATTTAGATAATAATTAAGTGTGCATGTTAGTGAATTGTTTATACCTCATGTTATTATAATTAATAAGTGTAATTAATGAGATGGACTATAAGCGATTAACGCGTAAAATAATTATGACTGTCATTTCATTTTACGCCGAGAGATTTTACTGTGCATTTTGAGGTGTACCTATTTGGAGTGTACTCAAGGGTGATATGGAGACCCGTTTATGTGTTTTAAGCATCTTAAGTTGGGACCGAGGGTAGGTATACCCTTAGAGAGAATTTTGGGCTATTCGGGGTAGAATTATGGGCTCTTTTAAGGGCCTAAAATTAGGCCTCATTAAGAGGTGCGAGAATTAGAGTTTTTAAAAGGGCTAAGACTCTTTTATTAATGTTATGTTACCAACTAAACGAAACCCTAGAAGCCATAAGAACATGGAACAATTAGAGAAAGCCTGTAGAGGAGAAATTAAGGGGATTCTTTAATATTCAAACATAAGAATTTTCTTACAACATCATTAAATAATATGTACTTAATTTAGAATCATGTCCTTCCCATGACGATTTCAGGTTATGAATTATGTTTGGAGATTTAATTCATATTATTTGAATTATGCTATTGTTGGATCTAATTAGGATTAGTTATCAATTAATCATATGTTGAAAGTTAAAATTTTGGTGAAAAAACCTGAAATTGATGGGAACCATGTTAGAATCCATATTCTAGGATCCATTCACGTATCTGAATCGAATCCGTGTATTAAATTAAAGGTTTATTCTGAAATCGGAAGAGAATTGTAAACCACTGATGTTATAGGCAAAGATATGACCTTTATCGTTAACCCTTGAAATTGATGAATTAATCTATTTATGATCATTAGGAATCAATGGAAAGTTGTTCCCATATTTAGATTTAATTATAGTATTGTTGATTTGAGGTTTAGGAGCTTTAGAACTCATTAATGGAAGTTGGGTAAGAAGGCCATTCATTTTAGGAAAATCTAGGACTACTGCCCGACGGAAATCGAATTTAGCCCCTGAGTAGAACCGAACCAAGTTTGGGAAATGGATCATGGATTTATTTCGAGTTAATTAAAGTAATTGAAAGGTTATCCATCTGTGGATTAATAACATGCATAAGTGTGTATTTTTAACATGAACCTAAAGACATTTATTATTATAATTATAGTGGGAAGTCAAAAACTAAGAACAGTTACGCATAATATAATTCGACATTGTTGGAATTTGACTAGATTGGATGGACCCGTAAGATGTGAAATATCCTACGAGGTCTTTACATATATTGTGTGCTGTACATATGTGTATTTTGTAATTATTTGAACATACCTTTACTCATGGTTAACCTATCAGTTGGGGTTTCGCATTCGACATCAGGACTGTGTACCACATGACGACTGAGATGTCTTGAATGTAGTGGAGGTCATTATTTTAGATCCTACATTCAGGGGGGTCACCATTTCATGATTAGAGAAGGTTGGTTGATTGGATATATTAGTTGTATTGGATACGGGCCTCTTTGTGGTGCTACTGCATTATGATCGCCCCTCTATTTATTTATATGTTATTGCTTAAGCTCGTTAGGTAATGGACTCCTACGTACTACTCGATAGAGGCATGAGATGGGCACCGAAGGTAGTGGCATCCGTGTGAAGTAATAACTATTGAGAAAGAACTAATATAGTCTAAATATATACAACTCATAATAAACTCGGAGTTGCATAAATACATCATACGCATTATTTGTATATTTTGGGGGGTGATATCGTGGCGGCTATTATTGGAGTGTTATTCGTTAACATGTAGGTAGTTACATCCTTGTTATGTGATAGTTAGTCGTAGTTCATTCTTTATGATATTATAGAGACTGGTTATCAATAATATGACTTAGGTCAGATAATGCATGTAGTATTGCACTTAGATAAGGTGTGAGATACTTATTGCATGTGAGAGTCGATGGGTGGCATGTATTGCAAATCAACTTCATGATTATTTATTGATATTGAAGTTAATTCTTTCAACTTTAGGGATCTAACCCAAAATTATAAAAAATATTTCCCAAGTTTACTTAGGCAAGATCAGAAGGGCTAAGGATTAATCAGCGTTGCAGCTCCACCTTGCGTAGCATATTCCAGTCTTTTGATTCTAGCATAGGTTGTTATTTATATTAGTTTTAGTTGATTCTGCTTCAAAGTTTTACGATATGGTTTGATGTTGAGAATGATATAAATTGTTTGATAAGCCCTAACTTCAGCACATTAGCCTGGCCGACGGTTACATGGAAATGAGTTTTGTCATAACTTTTTTGCTTATACTTTATTGCAGGATCATGGCAAGCTAAAAAAGACACCAAAGGGGCGTATTGACCTATTTCATGACCCGCATTACAACAGTGACAGAGGGTGGATTAACACAAAGGCTTAGATTGCTTATGTAAGTATATTTATATATTACTTCAGATATTTATGACTTTAGTTTTCATAACCTACCGAATAGTACTAGCACTATCTTATTTTATTCATTTTTTATAACACTGGGTATTATTATTTATTGGATATGTATTTGATGTTTAGCCGAAGCCTTGAAAAAATCTAGAAATATTAAAATTGAACAAGTTTAATTTTTTTTACTTTACTTTAGCTTTATTGTTATATTATCGTTTTATAATCCAAAGATGAGAATATTTTGATCTTTGTTCTAATTATTATATGATTATTATTCTTCAAGAGGATACTCGAAGAGATAAATCTACAATGGATTCGCTTATAAACATACCTAAAATGACAAATATGTTGACTTTTGGTTAATTAAGACTTTAAGAGACGAGGACATGGCTAAAAAAATGTTTGAACAATATTAAGTTTAATTGCAAATTCCTTAAATAATTTTGCCATAATATAGCTAATACACACAGGTTTGTATAGGTTAATTCATCCTCCCAGTTTAGAGTTTGTAGGTGACTTAAAAAACTTCCAGGTTTACTTATGAAGGATTAGCATGGTTAAGGAATGATCAGACCTGCAGCTCTAGTTTGTGTAGCAAATTCAAGTCTTTTGATGCTAGCATAAGGTACTATTTATTTCAGTTTCAATTTATTCCATTTTACATTTTTGTATGGGCATAAGCCTGTATTTATTATTAAGTATGTTTTATTGAAAGTCCTGATGTGTAGATATTTCATACGTCAATTGGGTTAAGACTTATTTATGTGATTATGTCATTTTAGCCCTATTTTACATTCGTGGATGGTTTAATTATAGTTTTTACTTTATGATTTTATGTTGAGAACGATATAAATTATTTGATAAGTCCCATCTTAGGCGTAATAGCCTAGTCGAGTGTAACATGGAAAATGGGGGTTGTCACAGTTGGTATCAGATCATCCTGGTTCTAATGTCCTTGGGATATGTGTTGCGCTCATTACGTTCCAAGTTGCATTCTATGATATGTAGATCCCTATGCTTAGGAATCATTGTACTCTTTGTAATTTTATTACTAATACGAACCTTGTTTTCTTTTTGATGAACAACACTCAGCGCAGTAGACTACGACTCATGACCAATGAGGCTACAGAGGATAGGGCTCAGTAGGAGCTGTAGCAACAACTACATTCACCGCCATCACTACCCATATCTATAACACCAGATATAACCGCTATAATTACTCAGGAAGTCTCTATAGCGATGTCTTCCATGTTGCATCACTTCTAGCCATAGAATCCGTCGCCACCACCATATCTAGTGGTGTTACTAATTCAGCCACAAGTTTTCATTTATGAGAGGGCGATGGAGGCCTTTGCCTAGGTCCACCCATCAGAGTTTGCTAGGAGTACCAATATTACTGTAGTGTGCCAATGGAAGAAGGATATCCAGAGGCATTTGAGAATGATGGAGTGCATAGAATTGGACAATCAAATGTTATCTCCGTTCCGATTGGTAGGAGTTATCCTAGAGTGGTGGGAGTCAGTCACCATACTGGAAGAAAGGGACATGATGACTATTGTTGAGTTCTAGGTAAATTACGATGGCAAGTATGTCCTGCCAGATAGATATTTATGGATATTTAGAAGAACAATTATAAAGAAAATCCGTATCTCCTATTAAACTCAAATCTGCATATTTTGTTGGTTTAATTGATCATAAACACATATTGATTGTGCTGAATCATGAGGATGATTTTAATCAGCTGTGGCTCAGAGATACATAAATGGTCGAGGGGTCCACCAATGATAACATTCAAATGGCGATACAATTTCAGCATTGTCCGCGAGAGCTATTTTTCTCCTGTTTCGATCAATTTCCCTCATCTTCCACTTCATTGCTTTGGAAGAAACGCCCTATTTTCTATTGCCCAAGTGGTGGGTAATCCCATCAAGATGGATCAAGCTACAATGGACTTAACTAGATCAAGTGTCTCTCGATTCTGTGTTAAGATAGATTTGATGCAGAAGCCTCATGCCAGAGTGTGGATAGACAATGGGGATCAAGGATTCTGGCAACCTATTTAATACGAGTTTATCCCTCTATATTGCTCCAAATGTTACAGGAAAGGCCACAATGTGTCCTCTTGCTTATTGAATGATGTGGTAGGAGCAGGAATACCAGAAAAATAAGTTATGGGTGATGCGTTAGAAGGTATAGGATTCTCCGACTTAAGAGATATGGTTGTCGCCTCACGTGGGAAAGCAAAAAGTGTAGCTTCCAAAATTCTTGAAGCTAACCAGCCAACTGACAAACAACCGAAAGGGCTTCCCAAAATAGGGGATTGTGTCAATGCTAACAACACCCCACAATCTACTAAGGTGGGGTGGAGGAACAAGGGAATAGTAATATCAGAAGTTGATTCTATAAAAGAGAAGAATCACAAAGATAAAATCATGGGAAAGGAAGATAAGAAAAAAAAATATTCTAATGGAGGATGTCTCTCAAATAGAGAGTGATGACGATGACCTTTTTTTAGATGAAATGATGGCCCACATGGACAGGATGGCCCAATCCTTCTCAATTGGGGAACCTAGTGGCCTTGCTCAAGAGGCTTCCATCTCTTCACGGGGAATTTACTGCTAGACTGGCATGATATGGTTATGGATCCTGACCCACTAGTGATGGTAGATTTATTAGATGACGGGGAATTTTTTTTAGGGAGGCTACCCTACACATGTCATCGTCCCACAAAATCCCTCGGGCAAACCATTGTCTCCTCAATCCTCCCCTGAAAGTTCATGCTCTCCCATTAGAATACCAAAATCTCATGCTTTAGAGTGGGAGGAGCCAAGAGGTGATGAGGCATTAG
The DNA here is from genome assembly GCA_949130495.1 of Sambucus nigra. Taxonomy (NCBI): domain Eukaryota; kingdom Viridiplantae; phylum Streptophyta; class Magnoliopsida; order Dipsacales; family Adoxaceae; genus Sambucus; species Sambucus nigra. Next base: position 291,259,746 of record OX422223.1, read on the forward strand.
TACAAAAATTAAGAGACTATGTTTTCACACTGAAGAAAAAAAGTAGAGAAAAGTAAGGGGATCATTGGATCGAAAAAAGGAAGAAAGGTGAAGAACAAGTCCATCAGTCTCAAGATTGCAGATCCAAGGTACATAAGAATAAAGCATCTTCCAGGTACAAATCTTCTTTCTAAACTCCTACACCTATATTTAGAAAAATGATTAATTTGGTTATTTGGAATGCTAGGGGTGGTAAACAGATCCACCTCCAACAGAATTATAAAAACTCAAAAACATATTCAAACTACCTATATTAGTCATTTTAGAACCAGTGCTATCTGAAAATAAACTTGAGAAATGTAGGTTCGAATGGGGCTTTGACTACAGGATATCCAACTCCAATGAAAAAAATTGGGATTTTTGGAGGTTTGGTGTCAATATAGATATCAGAAAAAACATGGATCGAAACCTAACATTACATATATCCCACAACTGTTTTCATACTCTAATAATATTTTCATTAATCTACGCCAAATGAAATCGACTAGAATGAGAGGAACTTTAGAATGAAATATTTCTCATTAATAACGAATTCAAGGATTTACCTGTAATCGTTGCGGGCGATTTTAATACCGTTTCAAGTGATGAGGATAAAATAGGTGAAAATCCAATCATTGATGCATCCATTGAGGAATTTAATCAAGCTATTGATTCCTGTGGCCTCATTGACCTAGGGTACGATGGTTCTAGATTCACGTGGTGTGATAATAGAAAAGATGAGGATCTCGTGATGGCTAGACTCGACAGATGTTTGTGCAATGACCGCTAGAGTTCTTGTTTTCCAAGGTCCTCTGTAAAACATCTTAGTAAAACATGCTCAAACCACATTCCGCTACTGTTAACCATAAAAAACAACTATGGTCTAGTCCTTAAACCCTTTAAGTTCCAACAATACTGGGCCAATCACCCCGATTTCCTCAAAATAATTACCCAGCCCTAGCAATAAGAAAGCAACTGGTCTCCCATGGTGAGGGTTTTTGTTAAACTCCAAAAGCTTAAAAACACTTTAAAACAATGGAGCCAGATTACCTTCCCTAATATATTTCAAACAGTGATTGATAAAAAATATTAAGCTAAACAAAAGGAAATAGAGTTTTAAAGGGATCCTAACCCAACTAATCGGGAGATTTTTAAAAAAGCCCTACCAGAGCTCATTCTTATCTTAAGGGTCGAGGAGGAATATTGGCAACAAAAATCTTCCAATAGATGGATCAAATTAGGGGACAAAAATAAAAAAAATCTTCCATAACACAGTTAAAATAAAGAACAAAAATATACACATTAGTAGACTGAAAATGAAATAAAGGTGGTTAGACAATGATGAGGATATTCAACAGTGCATAGTAAAGCATTTCAATAAAATTTTAACTTCAAACGTACACAAACCTAATGATACAATGTTAGAACTTGTGGGGAAAAAATATATGCCTACGAAATAGCATGACGTGTGGGGAGCACCCCGGTGAAGATGGCGACGTGCCAGCAATATAGAGACGACTAAAGTCCTTAATAAATGAGAAGACCGAGGAGAAGTATCTGATTGGAATGAAACTCCAAGAAGATCGGGCTCATCCATATTTGTTACTCATCCATATTTGTAACCCTAATGTAACCCCTAACTCTATATAAAGGGGACCCCCCCCCCCCCCCCCCCCCCATTGTGAAAGGGGTCTTAGAACTTAAAGAATCACTCTCATGTAAAACTCTTTGATCATTCTAAGGAAACACACTAGCAGCCCCGTGGATGTAGGCCATTCATGGTCGAACCACGTAAATCTTTATCTCTCTCGTATTTACTTTTATACTTGAATTGTGATTAATTGGCACCCCCCGACGAGTGAAATTTTTTGCACCTACAATTGGCGCCGTCTGTGGGAACCGGCACAAAAGGCCTTCCCCTTCTTGCTAGAAGAGATCTAGATTTATCTTCAAGAACAATGGTGCCCACACTACGCACATAATCAAAAGATAAGTTTTCCTTTTTGATCTGTGCACGAGCAGTTATGTGTTTCATATATAATTATTTGTTTTGAACAAATATCGTTTCATTGATACATGATTTTGCATACAGTTATAATTACAAATCCTATATTTAATTGTTATCTGCAAATCTTCACAACAGCTTTGATTCGAGGCAATTTTCATTGTTTGTTCCAGAAGGAATTCGTTATCAGAGGTGTCTATGATGACCCCAAACATCTGGACTCTATTGAGAGAATCCTGGTCAAACACGTTTGTTTATTGGGCTAGTGGGTTACATCATATCTTGATTCCCATACCAAAAAAAAAAAAAAATCGGGCTGGTAACCGTAAAAAATTTCTCTCTCATGAGAAATCTGGAAACACATGGAAGGAAATGGTCTCCACAGATATGTTTACACAAAGAGTTTTCACAAAGAGATACAGTTTAGGACACACGAGAAGTCATGGATTTTAATCTCCATCCACCCGATTTGTGCCTAGAGGATGTAATCACGAAAAACATGTGGTTATCTCATCCGATTTATCTACCTTGGGCACCGGATTTTCTGATAAGTGGCTCGCGGCAAGGTGTGAAGGCTGGCGACCACTACATAGCAATTCTCACACTGTCAGCAAGAGTATAAACCGCATGATAAGTTTCACAACCTAACGCCCAGATTTTTATTCTAATCCTCCTCGATTCGTCTTTGACCTGCAGCTAGAGCCGCTTCTTATTGGTCGGCCTTCGTATGACTCTAATGAAGGACCTCGATGAAACAACATTCACAAAGATCATCCTAAAAAAGTTGACTGGACATCAAGGTCGCCGGACCGTTACCTCTGATCAGAAGCTGTGAAACCATCACGAATATAAAGCCCAAATAGTTCGCGACCTATAGGCGACCAACATGGGTGGAGTCCAAGAAGTTTCGCGACCTATTGGAGACCAATATAGGTGGAGGCCGACCAGGCCTTCGCCGGAACACCATAGTCTAGTCGGCGACAAATATTTTTAAGGATGACAACAGAAAACCACTTTGGTTTTTTGAAAATCTTGACTTTTTCGAAGATAAATGCTCACTGTTGTAATCAGGCGATCTCACCTTGTCACCTTCTGTGGTCGAGCAACAGCGAGCTCACCTCCTATGGTCCATCTCACCTCCTGTGGCTGAGCATCGAGCGATCTACCATTCCTGTGGATGAGCTCACCTCCACATGCTCGAGAGACCCCCGTGGTCAGCGACCGACCAGTGACGGAACCCCTAACGACCTATTGTCGTGATTTTTGATCATTAAGCATCCTCGGCTCCGCCCCAGCTGGTTAGCGAGCAGAGGCGAGCAACAACGGGTGCAATCTCAGCACAACACATTCAGCGTGTGTTGGTAAACATGAACACAGTAACTCTTGGATTGGGTTCCTAGATCTATTTGAAAGCCCAACTTACACTTTAGAAGATTTTAGTATACCTCCCTATACTTTCATGCTTCACAACTTTGTGTGAGAATAAATTTTTGAAACCAAACTTGTATTCACTATTGAGCTTCAAATAATTTGCAAAAATTCCAAATTAATCATTGTCTTACACTTGGAATATATTTGACTAATCTTTGCATTGCCCAGTTCTCTCTAAAAGCAAAATTATTTTAAGCGACCGTGTAATTTTTTACAACGATTTTAGTTGGCACTTTTTTATGTGACCTTATTACAAATTATTTTGCTCACATAAATAAGTGGGGGCACTTTTATAGCACTCACGTCATTTATTCTAACATTTTAATTTTCAATATTGTCATTCAGCTACAACAATTGGTTATTTAGCTCAGCCCCGACGGATGCTCGGGCGCAATTATCTCAGTAGAATTTTTATTGATAAAAATCATTGGATCATTTGTTACATTCATACGCTACTATGAATTTTTTACCCAGCATATAGCCGAGCGGATGCATATCTTATATACTTTGTTGAACATATCATTTTTGTGATAACTTCTATCTGATTTAGCCTCAACAGATGGTCGGGGAATTTACTAACTTCCACAGGTACAAGATTCAGTCCTGACGGATACTCGACAACAATCTTAAGTCCTTGGAAATCTCATCGGTGTTTCGATAGATGCTCGAGCATGAATTTCTCTCTATATCTACTTGGTATCCTACAACTTTTCCCCGACGGACTATCCAGGCACCGTTCATTTTATTAATGCTCTGACAGATAGTCGAGCACACTATAGCACCTAAGACCCAAAGAAATGCTTGGGCAAAATTATTATTACTACGACTGAAGCCCGGGTTCTATGATTCTTAATCTGAAGGACGGTCAGGCACATTCGAGATTCATGTGGGCAGATAATCGGCAAAATATTTCTATATATTTAGTCCCAAAGATATTTACCACACATGTCACACTTTATCCCCAATGGATAGCTGGTCAGGATAATTCTTGTATTTAGCACAACCCCACTTGATGGATACACACATTTATTTGTACATTGTTCATTTCCATCTCATAATACTTTATTTGCTCACAAATTATGCTCACGATTTTTATCATCATAAATTTGTTAGCAGGGGGCTATCCATACTCTATACTTCACATGAGAAAAACAATTACTTCACATGAGAAAAACAATTAATTGCCACTACACAAATTTTCTATGAAAACAATTTTTTGAGACCAACATAATTCCAAATTAACTCCTGTGCCATACATCCGAACATATTTGATAAATTTTGCATCTTTCATTCAACTCTATTACAATTATTTTGTCCACAAAAATATTTGGGCGCACTTAAAGAGCACTCATGTCATTTATCCGGTCATTTAATTTTCAATATTGCCATCTATCTATTATTGGTTATACCAATGAATGGTCGGTGTAATATCTTTACTCATACTTAGCGTGGCCCCGACGGATGCTTGGGCACGACCATCCTCGTGAGATTTTATCATAACAATAATGGGATCATTCATGTCATTCATTTAATACTATGAATATTTTACTCGGCACATGCTCGAACAGATGCACATCATATTGCATGATAAATTCTATTTGAATTAGCCTCGACAAATGGTCGAGCAACTTATTAACTTCTACAGGTATAATATTCAGTCCCGACGAATACTAGGCCATAATCTTAGGCCCTTGGAAGTCTTATTAATGCATCGATAGATGCTCGAGCACAGATCGCTCTCTATATCTACTCGGACATATATAACCTTGCCCTGGCAGACAACCCAGGCACCACTTATTTAGTTAATACTCTAATGAATGGTCGAGTACATTACGCCACCTTGGACCCAACAAATTCTTGGGCAATATTATTTGTGATAACCGACGGATGCTCGGACGTTGATATTTCTTCAATTTCAGTATTGATTATCTGGCTCTATGATTCTTGACCTGAAGGTCGATCAGGCATATTTAAGGTCCATCTCAGCAAATGCTCGGCAAAATATTTTTATATATTTAGTCCCGAAGATATTTGCCACACATGTCGCATTTTATCCCCAACAAATGGTTGGTGAAGATAACTCTTATATTTAGTCCCAGCAGATGGTTGGCACAATCGATTAATGATCGACATTACATTTATTGGAAAGTTAGTTTTCACTAACACTACAGGATCATTTGTAATACTTGCTCGGTCCTTTTTGCCTCGACGGATACTTGAACATGGATCACCCCCAATATTTACCAGATCCTCTATAGTTTTTGCCTCGACAAGAACTCGGGCATCATTTATCTTATAAACGCTTCGACAGATGCTCGAGCATGGATCGTTCACGACATCTACTAGGTCCTTTGCAACTTTGCCTTGATGATCCCTCAGCTTCGATGGATAGTTGACATTGTGTGATCACGTCTCAAGCTCCAATAAATAGTTGGGCAATACCATTCTTATTTAATTCAACCTCGTCGAATGAAAAGTTGGGCGATCTGTACCACAAAGATCCAATAACACATAAAGAAGCATGAAGAGCAACGATCAACTATATTTATAAACAAAGACGAATCCAACCTGTAAGGAGTCACATAACCAGTAAAATCACAGTCAACGAGCAAGACATGTTGATAACAACACTAGACCACCCTGAATGTATCGAGCAACATCGTTAGACAACCCTCGGTGATCGACTATCCCCAAGCAACGAATTAACGCGTCATCAACACTAAGATATCCACTCCAGAGGAACAATGTTTATTGAACGCCATATCAGATCAACGCATTTTTGCACAAGGATGTTTTGAACTCCTATCAATCTCTTTAGGTGCACGAGCTATATGGAGTCTTCCATAGCCTCCTGGAACCACCATGCATGGTCAGCGAGCAAGTGTGCCCCAAGGAACGATACAATACATGAAGCTATACGAGAAAGATAATCCTTAAATATATCCAGCTCGACGAACGATCAACGCGATACTCTTCAAAGCAACGAAGCCTTGAGGAGCGATCGGGCACACTTACCATCCCGATTATACAGATCAGATGACCCAATGGACGGTCGGGCAGCCTTCTCTTCACAGCCCGATTGGGGGCTCCATAGCAGTGATGACACGTGAATAGATTCACTACAACATTTAAAGCAAAATAAAAGAGGTCAACTCAGGACAGATGCCAACACGGTTAACACCGAAATTAGTCTTTCAAATGACAATCATGATCAAGCTTGATTTAGTTACAACGGCCTTCTTGCTTGTTCCCACTAAATTAAGTACGTCTACAGGCCTTTGTTATCTCCAAACACAAATGGCCTCACGAGTTGCCCATGCAACAATAAAAGCCCTATGGGGATCCCTAGGCAAAAAGCCAACTCAGGTTGGTTGCCAACTATGTTGGTTGGTTAAAATCCTGAACGGGTGGATGACCCTCAAACCAGGTGCATTTTTGCCATCGCCTTTTAGGCCTAAGGAAGTGTGACGGCACAACCTAAAAGGTAAAATAGGAGGATATTTACATGCGAGGCATTAGAAAATGGAAAAATGCAAACATAATTAGTATTACATTAAATTGTGGGAAAAACCTAAGGCAGGGTCTTACCCCTACTAGGTACATTCTCGAGCAATGCTCGACGAATAGGCTTCTGGTCGGCCTCTCCAATTGGGCCATATGAAAAACCTAAGGCAGGGTCTTACCCCTACTAGGTACATGCTCGAGTAAGGCTCGACACATAGGCTTCTGATCGGCCTCTCCAATTGGACCATATGAAAAACCTAAGGCAGGGTCTTACCCCTACTAGGTACATGCTCGAGCAAGGCTCGACACATAGGCTTCTGGTCGGCCTCTCCAATTGGACCATATGAAAACCTAAGGCAGGGTCTTACCCCTACTAGGTACATGCTCGAGCAAGGCTTGATGCATAGGCTTCTGGTCGGCCTCTCCAATTGGACCATATGAAAAACCTAAGGCAGGGTCTTACCCCTACTAGGTACATGCTCGAGCAAGGCTCGACGCATAGGCTTCTGGTAGGCCTCTCCAATTGGACCATATGAAAAACCTAAGGCAGGATCTTACCCCTACTAGGTACATGCTCGAGCAAGGATCGACGCATAGGCCTGTGGTCGGCCTCTCCAATTGGACCATATGAAAAACCTAAGGCAGGGTCTTACCCTTACTAGGTACATGCTCGAGCAAGGCTCGATGCATAGGCATGTGGTCAGCCTCAACAAATGAACCATATGAGACCAAAATACAAGGAGACGCCCTAAACTTGATGCACGCTCGATAAAGCCTCAGCAAAAAAATTCTGAACAGGCCTGTGGGCAGCCTCACAAATTGGGCCATACAATAAAACAGATAATGATCTACGCCCGACCTGATCCCAAGAGGGTACGTAGGCAGCTCGACACTCTCGAGTCCGGTTCCCATATCGATTGAACGCCTCTCAACTCAAGCCAAGCATTCATCTAAAAACATATGAAGGTGAGAAGATCAACCAAAGAAGGCTTAAAAGTTGAACGACAGATCAAAGAATGCTAGTCCAGTTCACACCACCAACTGCATACATTTAAAGAGATTGTGGACCAGCTCCTAGCTCATCTCAGAATCAACTCAGCTAAACTGCGACCTGTGGGGCTATTGTGGGGGCAAAATATATGCCTATGGAATAGCATGACATGTGGGGAGCACCCCGGTGAAGATGGTGACGTGCCAGCAATATAGGGACGACTAAAGTCCTTAATAAACGATAAGACCAAGGAGCAGTATCTGATTGGAATGAAACTCCACGAAGATAGGGTTCATCCATATTTGTTACTCATCCATATTTGTAACCATAATGTAACCCCTAACTCTATATAAAGGGGACACCCCCCATTGTAAAAGGGGGCTTAGAACTTAGAGAATCACTCTCATGTAAAACTCTCTAATCATTCTAAGGAAACACACCAGCAGCCCCGTGGACGTAGGCCATTCAGGGTTGAACCACATAAATCTTTGTCTCTATCGTATTTACTTTTATACTTGTATTGTGATGAATTGGCACCCCCCGACGGGTGAGATTTTTTGCACCTACACGACTCATCGCTGAACTTATATCCGAAGACAAAAATAATAAACTCCAAGCTATACTGAAACTAGAGGAAACTAGGGAAGCCATAAAATCTTTAAGCCATCTATCTGTCCTGGGCCCAGATGGATTTGATGGATTTTTCTACCAGAAATGCTGGCATATTATAAGGAATGATGTATGCATGTGTATCAAAAGTTTATTCTTAGGGGAGATAATGTCCAGAGGTTGGTCAAGTACTTATATAGCCCTCATCCCTAAAATAAAATGGCCAATATCATGCGAAGATTTCATACCTATCAGCTTATTTTATTTCTCTTATAAAATTGTGGCTAAAGTATTATCTAGGAGGTTATCCAACATACTAACCAAAATAATTTTTGACAATCAAAGTGGTTTTGTAAAAATAAGAAGCATACAAGATATAATTGCTCAAGAAATGTTCCATAACCTCCCTAAAATAATTTTTTTTAGGGGGGGGGGGGGGGGGGGCTAACATTATACTGAAGTTGGACATGTCTAAAGCATATGATGGGGTAAAGTGGATGTTCCTCATCAATATCTTAAGGAAGTTTGGCTTTGGGGAAATCTAGATTGACCTCATATGGAGATCCATATGAAATGTTTAGTTCTCTATTTTAATTAATGTACAATTAAAAAGATACTTTAAATATAGTAGAGGACTCTGACAAGGTGATCCTCTATCCCCCAGCTTGTTTGTAATGGAATCAGAAGTATTAAGCAGAGGATTAAACTCCCTGACGGCTAAGGGCCTTTGCCGACCATACTACCACTCACCGAGATGCACACTCAAAACCCACCTCTCGTTTGTTGATGACATAATTATATTTTCAAGGGCTGATACAAAGAGTCTTAGATAAATTATGAAGTTTCTTTATGATTTTAAAATAACTTCCGGTCAGCTTATAAACATTTCTAAAAGCAGTTTCACTAGTGACAAGATCACTTCACACAAAAAGACAATGTCTATAGCACAACTCACAGCGCTGAATCTAAAGTATCTCCCCATAACCTATCTAGGATGCCCCCTATTTGATGGTAGAAGAAAAATAAGATTCTTCTACCCCATAGTGGAAACAATTAAACATAAACTTCAAGGATGACAAACTAAGTATATATCATATGGGTCTAAATGGACTCTTATCAAACATGTACTATGCTCAATACCATGCTACATGCTCTCAGTTCTTTAACCACCCAAGGGCATAATAAAAAAGATTCACTCTATTCTCAATAAAAAAAAATTAGGGAGGATATGAGCAGATCGGTTGGAAACACCAATGACACAGCTGGGAGACCTTGTGTTCCCCAAGAGAATGTGGTGGACTTGGTTTTTCTAGTTTAGAAATCCTGTCAAATGCCTCAAGCCTGAATTCTCTACGGAGACTTAAAACCTCAAATTCCTTATGGATCAAGTTCATGAACTCTAGGTATAGATTATAAAACAACGATTTTGGCCAATCGGAATCCATATCAATGAAAAGAATGAGATCAGTAACTCACATTGCTAATGAGAATATGATCCTAAAGGATGACAAATGGTCTTGGTCGTTATCCAAAAATGGGGAATACTCCCAAGCTTCTGCAGTAGCAATATAGAGCGTCTCCCCCATTAAGTACGATATTTAAACAAATTTGGGACAAAAATATCCCAAAAAAATTATTCATTCTCGTTTGGAGAGTGTTAAAAAGAAATATACCGATAGATGAAAATATCCAAAAGGGCAATATAAAACTGGCCTTGAGATGTGGCCTATGTCATAAGGATATTGAAACAACTAATCATCTATTCCTCCATTGCCCCATATCTTCAAGCTTATGGAAATATTTTTTTCGATTTAATGGGTCTAAACATTAATTTTCACTCTTGTGCTTCTATCATAATGGTTTGGTGGTTACACGGTAGGGGTAAAGACTACATGATCTTTTGTTGTAAAATGGTGCCTTTAGTGGTCATTTGGAGCATCTGGACATTGCACAATAAGGTGATATATGATGGGGGTAAGGCCTCGGCTACAACCCTTATTGAAAATTATTGCCACCAGATTGGTCTCATTAACTCATCCTTATCCTTTATCTCAATGATACATGATTTTGAGTCTCACTAGTGAAAAATTTTCAATATTAAATTATCTCCATTACAGATCCACCCTAGTTTGCGAAGGCTGACTAAACCATAAATATAACTATATCAATCTTCTTGTATTGGGACCTTTGTCTCCAAATTTATGTATATACATATGTTGTTAGGATATCTTCTTTATAATGGGGCTATTTATAAATCCCCAAATTTACTGCTTTATCCTTGAGATTGTAAGTGCCACTAGAGAGGCTTTTTCTCTATGATTTCTAATAATACTTGTGGGGGTCCTATCCCTATTCCAAAAAAATAATGAGAATTATAAGTAGATTTTATAACATAATCATTATTTTACTTAGGTGAGGAAAACACGGAGGAAAAAAAAATGGAGGAGTTTATAATGGGGTCAGCCTAACACACCAAGAACTCAAATTTTACCACTTATACGTATATGGTGAATGCCACCTTAATACATTGCCAAGATCACAAGTCATTTCAAAAGACTAAGGTCAATAAGAGGCCCAACTGAGATTCATCAAGTCGCTAGAGCAAGACAAATAGGAATAGTACTCAGAAGGTTCGGCAGTTCAAGGGGTCCCAGTCAAGAAATCATTTTAAGAGGTATAAGGGTTTCAATGATCAGAACAAGAAGGTCCATCAGGGCCAAGGTCAGAAGGTTCAACAGGGCTAAGGATAATAGACAAGAGGCTAGCAAGGACAATGGAAATATATCCATGGCTAGCAGTACCATTAAGGACATCAACAGGTTTGAATTGCAGGGCCAATATTTCACTCGTGGAGCAATTAGACATATGGAAAGGAAATAATGGTCACATGAGCAAGGATTCAGTGTGGGTATCAGGCACCTTAAGGGTAGCATCAACAGTTCCCATCCCCACCATTTATAGCAGTGCCAAGACTATCGTACCATTCACCCCATCTCAGGGGCAGCAACAATAGTTATAGTTTGGGCGTGTGTATCACATTGGGCGTAGATAGGCACTAGTGCCAGCGCAAGCAGTAGCAGGCATGTTTCCTATTGTTGGGGATGTAGTGTACATTTTATTTTCTACTGGTGAATCACATTCATTCATTCATACTAGCTTTTCTAGATCATCGGAGATATTATACTTAGTGTCAAGCATAGTAATTCATGTAGACTCACCCATGGGTAGAGGGGAAGCCGTATGTTTCATGTGTAGAGGTATAGGGATAGACATTAGGAGATTTAAATTTGCACTAAACCTAATTGTTTTTTACATGTCATAGTATAACGTTATCTCAGGGATGGATTGGTTAGCCACTTATAGAGCTTGTGTGGATTTTTTGGGAGGTCCATCATCTTTTCCATTATGTGGTAAGAGATGAACTTGGTAGCGATTTCACGCCCAGAAGGAGGGTGTAGAACACATGTATACTATATTGAGGAGGATACATCAGAGGTATTCATTATGTTATTAGACTCTATTCTAGTCATTAAGTAATTCTCATATATGTTTTAGGAAATTACAGGATTATCATCAAGTAGAGAGATCGAGTTTGTGATTGATTTAGCTCTGGGTATAGACCTATTACCTGCGCACTATATTGTATTTCTCCTTTGGAGATGAGATATCTTAGGGATCAGATTCAGCACCTACTAGGTCAGAAATTTATTCAGAGGAGTACTTCTCCTTGGGGGGCTCCAGTTCTGTTCATGAAGAAGAATGAAGGATCATTGAGGTTATGTATTGATTATCAGGATTTGACAAGGTCACCCATTTAACAAGTACCCATTTCCCCATCGTAATGACATGTTCAACCAGTTGAGGGGTGCTTCGTACTTTTTTAAGATTGATTTGACATTGGGGTACCATCAGTTGGGGATTCGATATAAAGATGTTTCGAAGACAACATTTTTTACAAGATATGGGTCTTAAGAGTTCATGGTTATGCCTTTCGATCTAAGCAGCATGCCAACAGTGTTTATGGACATGATGAATAGGGTGTTCAGTGACTCCTATGATTAGTTTGTGATAGTATTCTTAAATGACATATTAATTTATTCTCGAACTACAGACATGTAAGCTCAACACTTACGGATGGTCTTACAAGCACTACGAGACCATTAGTTTTATTCTGAGTTCAAGAAGCGTAGATTTTGGTTGAGGGAGGTTCAGTTCTTAGTCCACATCATGTCTAAGATAAGGATATCAGTTAATCTAGGGAAGGTTTTAATAATGATGGATGTAGGGCAACCACAACACCTATCGAGATGCGTATTTTTCTAGGTTTGGCCAGGTACAACTGTCAATTCATTTAGGGATTCTCTAAGATAGTCGAGCCTCTAAAGAATTTGATGTGGAGGGGAATACCATTTGTTTTGTATGAGTCATGGCACCAGGCTTTTGATGAGTTGAAGGTCAATTTGACTTCATCTCCGGTGATCACTTTACCTCGTGGGGTGGATAGACTAAAAGGTTCTTACTTATACATCCTTGTAGGGACTTGGGGGTATACTGATGTAGGAGGAGAGGCCAATATCTTATGCTTCCCGAAAGCTTAAGCCTCATAAAGGGAATTACCCCACCCATGATCTGGAGTTGGCATCCATAGTGTTTGCACTGCATATTTGGAGACATTATCTTTGCGGAGAGAAATTTCATTAATTTACCAACCATAAGAGTTTGTAATAATTATTCACATAGAGTAAGTTGAACATGAAGTATAGTAGATGGATTGAGTTCATGAAGAATTATTAGTTTGGTATTCAGTATCATCTGGGTAAGGTGAATGTAGTAGCAGATGCCTTGAGCCATAAACTGTTGATCGAGCTAGCATAAGTGTGGAAGGAGAAGTGGAGTTCATTTCACACAAACGAGTTGTTATCAAGCACACTTATGCAAGTTCTTACTATCACACCTGAGATTATCATTCATGTAATGAAAGCATATGCGATGGATTCTTTTTATCAGGAGAAAATCAGATAAATATTGGCAGAGGGAGAGGAATATTACTTGATTTGTTCTAAGGGAGGCTTATGACTCCACATTAGGTTAGTAGTTCCCTAGGGTAAGGATTTACGATGGGAATTTATTATTGAGGCGCATGGGTCGCATTATTTGGAACATCCCGATGGGGATAATATGTACCAGGATATGAGGTGTCAATATTGTAGGCAAGCATGAGGAAGGACATCGCCATTTTATATCTAATTCTGCCACGTGCCAAATGGTAAAGGTAGACCATCAGAGATTAGTAGGTGTTCTACAGCCTCTCGAGACTCCAATATTGAAATGGGAGAGAAATTCCATGGATTCGGTCACAGGGTTACCTATATTACAGCCAGGATATGATGCTATATGGGTGATCATGGACCGTTTAACAAAGGTGGCTTACTTTTTTCCAGTTTGTACGAATTATAATTTAGAGGAGTACGCTAGTCTCCTCCTTACAGAGAATTTTAAGTTGGATGGTGTACCACGTAATATTTTGTCGGATAGGGATAAGATGCTTGTGTCCCACTTTTAGAGGAGTTTTCAATAGACACTAGAGGCAGAGTTGAGGTTGAATACCTCATATCACCCACAAGCGAATGGTTAGACAAAACAGGCAAATGCAATATTGGGGGACATGTTATGGATGTATATCTTGGACTTCAAAGGTAGTTATGAGCAATACTTAGCATTGGTAGAGTTCACTTTTAACAACAGTTACCAGTTCAGTATTTGCATGGCACCATTTGAGGCATTGTACATTAGATAATTTTCGTTCACCCTTTTGTTGGTTAGAGGTGGGGAATGACAAGCTTCTTAGACCGAAGTTCATCCAACACACCTCAAATAAGGTGGAGATTATCAGGGGTAGGATTCAAATTGCCCAAGTTCGAACGATGAGTTACGCGGATGCAGAGATAAGGCACTTAGATTTTTAGGTTGGGAATCAGGTACTACTCAGGGGGTCTCCCATAAAGTTAGTGATGTTCTTTAGGAAGAAAGGGAAGTTAGCTCCCCTCTATGTGAAACCATTCTATATTATTGAGAGGGTTGGACTAGTAGCATATCGATTAACTTTGCTAGATCACTTACAGAGGAGCCACTATGTTTTCCATGTTTCAATGTTACGAATTTTCCTTTGAGATGAGATAGCTTATTAGCATGTATATATTGATGAGATAGAGCTTCATCCCGATGTTAGTTATGAGGAGTAGCCCGTTCTTATATTGGATTGTAGGGAGTGTACAATTAACTCCAAGGTTGTTCCTTTAGTTCATGTCTAGTGGGGGCATCGCAATAAGGATGAGTTGACGTGAGAGAAGGAGGATGACATGTGAGAGAAATATCCAGAACTCTTATAGTTAGGCACATCTTGAATTCTGAGGACAAAATTCATATATTAGGGGAGATGAATATAATACCCCATACTTTTATGTCATTTATTGTGCGTGATTATGTAATTTTTTTGTACCGCGTGCTTTGCATATATAGATGATAATTAAGTGTGCATGTTATGTGAATTATTTGTACCGCATGTTTTTATAATTAATGGGATGGACTATAGTCGGTTAATGCATATAATAATAAAGTTTGTCAGTTCATTTTACGCCGAGATGTTTTACTCTACGATTTGAGGTATGCCTGTGTTGAGTGGGCTTCAGGGTGATATGGATACCCATTTATGTGTTTTAAATATCTTAAGTTGGTCTCGGCGATAGGTATACCCTTAGGGAAAATTTTTCTATTCCGGGTAGCATTATGGGATCTTTTAAGGGCCCTAAATTAAGCCTCATTAAGAGGTGAAGGAATTAGAGTTTTAAAGGGGATGACTCTTTCGTTAATGTTATATTACCATCTAGACAGAACCCAAGCAACCACAAGAACCTAGGAGAATTAGAGAAAGCTCGAAGAGGAGAAATCAAGGCGATTCGAGAGGGGATTTTTCAATCTTCAAACCTAAAGGTAAGAATTTCTTACAACACAATTAAATATGTATTTAATTTAGAATCATGTTCTTCCCATGTTGATTTCAAGTCTTGAATTATGTTTGGATATTTAATTCGTATAATATGAATTATGTTATTGTTAGGACTAATTAGTATTAGTCATAAGTTAATCTGACGTTGAAAGTAGATATATTAGTGATAAAACCTGAAATCGATATAGTATAATAATTGGAAACCATGTTAGAATCCATATTCTAGGATCCATTCACATTTTAAAATCGAATCCATGTATTAACTTGAAGGTTTATTCTGAAATTGAAATAGAATTGTAAACCATTTATGTTTTAAGAAAAAAGATGACCTTTATTGATTAACCCTTGACATTAATGAATTAATCAAATTATAATGATTAGGAATCAATGGAAACTTGTTCCCATAGTTAGATTTAATACTAGTATTGTTGATTTGAGGTTTAGGATCTTTAGAACTCATTAATGGAAGTTCGTTAAGAAAACCATTCACTTTAGGAAAATATGGTCCTATTGCACGACATGAATCGATTGGGCCCTGGGGAGAATCGATTCGTCCCTTAAGTCGTACCAGGTCAAGTTTAGGAAATGGATCGTGGAGTTATTCTGAGTTTATTTGAATATTTGAGATGTTATTAATATGAGAAATGATTAATAAAATGCATAAGTAGTGATTTACAACATGAACTTAAAGACATAAATTATTATAATTGCAGTAGAAAGTTGATCATTGATAATACTTACTTATAACATAATCCGACATTATGGGAATCGAACTAGATTGGATGGTCACACGCGAGGTGCGATATCCTGTGGGGTAGTTGCATATATTGTAAACATGCATTTATTCATGATGAATCTATTAGTTGAGGGTTTGCATTCAACATCAGGACCATATACCACGTGACAATTGAGATGTGCTATACATAGTGACACCCTTCATGGTAAATGAGGGTTGGTTAATTGGAGCCATTAGTCAGGTTGGGTATGGGCCCGTTAGTTGTCCTATTACGTTCTGATCATCCCTCTATTTATTTATGTGTTATTTCTTAAGGATGTTAGTTAATGGACTCCTAAGGACTTCCCAATAGAGGCACGGGGTAGACACCAATGGTAGTGACCTTTATCTGAAGTAATAACTATTTAGAAAGAACTAATATAGTATAAATATAGACAATTGATAATAAACTCGATGTTGCATAAATACATCATGTGATAGTTATATCCATGTTATTTGATAGTAGTAGTTAATTTTTCATGATAGTATATATAATGGTTATCAATATATGATTGGGGTCAGCAATGCCCGTAGTATCGCACTTATATGAGGGTAAGATACTTATTACATGTGAGAGTCTATGGATAGAATGTATTGTAAATAAACCGCCTGATTATTTATTGATATTGAAGTTATTTCTTTCAACTTTAGGGCTCTGACCCAATATTGTTAAAAAAAATGTTTTCCGGGTTTACTTAGACACGATCAGTAGGGCAGAGGAATGATCAGACTTATAGCTCCACTTTGCATAGCGATTCCAATCTTTTTATTCTACCATAGGTTGCTATTTATATTTGTTTTAGTTCATTCTATTTCTGAGTTTTGTATGGACATAATACCGAATTTATTATTCAGTCAGTTTTTATTTAGAGTCGTGACGTGTAGGTAAGTCATATGTCAGTTCGATTGAAACCTTTTTAATTAAAATTTTTACTTTATGGTTTGATACATGTATGGTTTAATTAATATTTTTACTTTATGATTTGATGCTGACAATGATATACATTATTTAATAAGCCCCATCTTCAGCGTATTTGCCTAGCCGACTGTTACATGGAAAATGGGGATTATTCTTTATTGCCGAATGATGGTAATATAAAAGAGACACCAAACGGGCATATTGACCTCTTTCATGACACACATTACAACAACGACAGAGGGTGAATCAATACTGAGGCTGAGGCTGCTTATGTAAGTATATTTATTTATAATTTTTTATATATTTATGACTTTAGTTTTCGTAACCTACTGACCATTACTAACATTATCTTATTTTTTTCCTTTTTAATACATTGGGTACTATTATTTATTGGATATATATTGTCAATGTTTAGCCTAAGCATTGAAAAAATCTAGAAATTTTAAAATCTAACAAGTTTAATTTTCTTACTTTACTTTAGCCTTATTGTTATATTATGGTTTCATAATCTAATGATAGAAATATTTAGATGGCTGTATTAATTATTATATGGTTATTATTCTACAAGAGAATACTCGAAGAGACAAAGATACAATGAATTTGCTTATAAACATACCTAAAATGACAAATATATTGACTCTTAGTTAATTAAGACACGAAGCTTTGAGATACTTCTAATGAAGAGCTCAAAGTCTACCTTAGGCGTAAAAGAGGTGAATCCAATTGAGATGAGGAAGCACAGTCTAAATACTGGACCCTATACATTGATGGAACCTCCAATTCCAAGGGGACATGAGTAGGATTCGTCCTCATCACACTAGAAGACACTGTCATTGAATAGGGAATCAGATTGGGATTTGAAGCCTCCAATAATGAAGTTAAATACGAGTCACTGATTGCTGGCTTGCGCAAGGCCCAAAAATGCTGGGGGCAAGGTGCCTCAACGTATTTATGCGATTCTAAACTGTTCTCCAAGCAAGTAAGTGGATATTTTAACGCAAACGATGACATAAATGTGACCTACTTTGCTATAGTAAGGGAACTTATTGAAGGATTCGATAAAGTTGATATTCAATAGTTCCCCCAGGGACAAAATATTCATGATGACGCCTTAGTGGCCTTAAGGTCAGCACTGAATTCTGACCTTAGAAAAAAATATCCAGATAGACTCGACCAAGTATTGACCAGACAACGACAGTCGAACAAGTCCTTTTCACAGAAAAATCCCCTAGTTGGATGGATCTCATCATTGCCTTCTTACAAAGTGACATACTTCCTGATGAGAAGATATTGTATCATCAAGTAAGGGTAAAAGAAGCTCGTTTTACCTCATCTCAGGAGGAAATATCTACAAAAGATCATTCACAGGCCCTTACCTCCAATCATCCACCCACATGACACAGACCAAGTTCTTAGTGAACTTCACGATGGAATTTATAGGAGTCACACAGGAGGAAGGTCAATTGCCTTTTGGATAATTAATGAAGGGTAATGTTGGCCTCACATTCAAAAGGACACAATTTCCACTATCTTCCAAGATATGAACATATTTTTTTTTATCATGCAATAGATGTCAAAATATGGTCATTATTACTAGACACGATATGATGTTGTTGACCCCTTCCCTCATAATTGAGATGTTCGACTGTTGGGGAATTGACTTCATGGGATCCTTTCCTACCTCTTTTGGCTTTATCAACCTCCTTATTGCGGTAAATTATATGTTTAAATGGGTAGAGTCAATAACTGCACACACGAAGGTAAAGTTCATCCATGAACAAATACATTGTCATTTCGATGCTCCTAAATCCGTCATCAGTGACATCTTACACTTTTGGAATAATCCATTCAAGAATTTAATGAGTAAGTATGGAGTTGTCCAAAAGGTTGGGACGACTTACCACCTGCAAACAAATGGACAGGTCGAGATAGAGAATTGAGAGATTAAAAACATTCTTAGAAAGACCGTTGATCCCAATCGTCGAGATTGGTCTCTCCGATTAATTGATGCGTTATGTTTTTTCTTACAGGACCACTTACAAGAAACCCCTCAGGAAGTCCTATTCCTATTTGGGTATGTAAAGCCTATTCAGCTCCCCGTTGAGGTGGAACACAAGGCGTTTTGGACAATTAAGAGGTTAAACTTCAACTTAGATAAAGCCGGTGAAACATGAAAACTCCAATTACATGATTTGGAAGAAATATTCAATGATTCGTATGAGAGAACCCCCATTGTTAATGAGCGAGTGAAACTTTCCAATGATCAGAAAATAAATCGCAAAGAGTTTCATTCGGGAAAAAAAGTGCTCCTTTACAACTCACGTTTACACTTTTTTTCAAAAAGTTATGGTCAAAATGGTTCGAAACATTTGTTGGGAAAGAAGTGTTCCCACACGGTGAAATAGAAGTGGAAGATCCAAAGTATAGGAGAACGTTCAAAGTAAATAGACATCGACTAAAGCCAAATTTAGAGGCATGTATCGAGGAAGTGGAGAAAATTTTATTGTCGAACCCCGTGTATGGGGAAGGGTAGTTTTTAGAGAGAGGTATTTGCACCCATGACATGTATGGGGTGAGTATTAGTTGCATATTTTAGTCGTGTAAGTGCATTGTGCGTTTAGGAATCAGTCATGTGCATTTTAGTGAGAGTGGAGTTTTTAAAAAATTTTGAGACCCGTACAGAGAGTGCCCAATGATTCCATAGTGATTTTAGTGATTTTTGGTAAAAAAATGTTGGATTTAGGTTGAACCTTGTGATATTTTTAGGAAACCAACCATCTGTGCCTGAGGGAGCATAAAAATTTTCAAGGAAAACAAGAAAATGCAAAAAAATAATTATTCAAAAAACCGAACCCCCAATAAGGGGCTTGCTTTAAAAACCGAACCCTCAGAGGAAGAGGTTCAAAAATTTTAGTCCCAAATTTTGAACCATTTTGGTTTTTGATCGAAATAATTCAGTTCCTCATGTGAACTGGTTCACTTTTTCGAAGGAAAAATACAAATTTGGCACTTTGTTTTTCATTTTCCTCCCAACCTTTCACCTTCCCTCTACTAAAAACTCTTCCCCTTCCCTCTAACCACAAAATTTCACCCTAAAAGACTCCCTCGACCTTCAAACCTTTTCATTTTCCAAACCCATTCATTCCCCCAAAAAATAGCATTTCCTTAATCCACCATTAACTACATATAAATACCCACCCCCTCCACCATTCACCCCCTCCTCTAAATTCTCCCCTTTCCTAGAATTATCCTCACTTCTTCCTAAGTTCAATCCTATTATTCAATGGCTCCCAAGAAATACTTGAAGAAATATAAGTACACCAAAGAAATACTTGGTGTAATGCCTATTTTGGTGTTCATCACACTTTATTCATTAAAAGGTGAATTATTTGGGATGATATCCCCGAGAATGTCGTGTCTCTCCTCTCACGCTTCGGGTGAAAAATTGATATGCCGATGACTAGGGCCCTGTATTCGAGCACATAACCAGATTATTTTATGGGTCTCTCATCCACACCTCCTATAGAAATTACGAGGCATACATTGATGGAGTGATGATTCCTTTATAGCTAAAAATTGTCAAACAGAAGATGCCAGCGGTGGGGTTAAATACTTCAAGAACTACACTTACCTTTATCGCCAAAAGGATATCACTCGCATCGATCTTTCTAGCCGTTGGGATAAGGACACACCTTGGACTAGTGAGACTTTCCAGTCTGGTGGACTCCTGTCTCGCACCCATTTGGAGAACTTCATCACTCCTGGAACCACCCGACCGTTAAAGAATGATTCCGCAATCCGCTTGCAATATGGTATATTTCTCTACCTTTTGTTTGACACAACACCCAAAATAAGTCTTTCACACGTATACTTTAATGAAATCACAAGTGCGACTTATTGCCTCACTGGTACAAATTCTCTTCCTTATGGTCGCATCATCATATCTCTAGGCCCCAAAGCGGGGGTTGTTTCATGGAGCATTAAAGCTCAAATTTCCAAGACCATAAATGTCACTTCAGTGAATCAAAGCATGAAAAACTCCCATAACCCATCCCCTAATACCGAGCCAGTTTTCAAAGACCTTGAAATTAGGAGGTAGGTGAAGAATAGGAGGAAACCAAAGAAGTTGAGGAAGGGGATTTTGACCACGAGGAGTAAAAGGATGATGATTTGGCGGACCCAGATTTTGGGGGAGACTTTGACGATCATACATATGAAACAACGGTAATAAGTAGACATTTGAAGGAACTTGAGTCCTATCTTGATGATTTCCTCCCAAAATACCTCCAAGATAGGGATGACTTTTGAGTCGATTACCGTCGTTGTGGCCATCCCTCCCCCTAGGCTACATTAGTGGGTTTTCCTTTTTATCTCGTTCTCCTTCTTAGGGATTAGCGCTCGTGCTCGAGGTGGAGAGAGAGGTATCACGCCCTTTTCTAATATTGTTTCGTCCATCTTTGATATGTGGTGATATAAAGATATATAGTCGCCAGCCTATTTTGCACAAAACAGGCAAAAGAACATGTTTTCGCCTCGAGATAACATCATCAAAGTCAAACTGATGGTTGAGAAACCAATTAGATTAGAGGTTTGGGGGCTAAGTTGTGGAATGGGAAGGTGTTAGGTACCCATCCTGCCCTTTCAGTCTCTCATGGGCTTATGTTACTATTTTCCTTAATTTCTCCGTGAAGTGTGTGTGCATGTATATATAAGTGGAGACCGGAATCGCTCGACTCGTATCATGGAAAAGACGGAGTGAGGTTATCCATAAGAATGTTTCCAAAATACTAATTAAAAATATGATGTGTGCGCTTATTGATATATTGATCATTATGATGAAATGATAATATGTATTAGATAAGACGTAAGTATGATATATATGAAAAAAATATATGGATAAAATAGGAAAAGTGAAAATATGATTCGAGTCTCGGGTTTTAGCTCGAGATGCCTAAGTAGCCTATAAAGTCATCAAATTCCACGTCATTTGCATGCGGAATGAGGGTGGGTTTATCCTGTAAATTCAAATGGGGATTTTATTATATATGTGTGTGTAAGAAAAAGGTGTTTTTAGTTTTGAGAAAATGTGGTGAAAAATTCCGTTGGAATTTATGGGTGTAACCCTCTTTTACTTGTTTTGGGTCATTTTATAGAAAATATATATTATATGCAATATAACTAATAAAGGATTGGAGATTAATATGTGTATAATCTAAAGTAAAAACTAAATTGAGAATTATATAACTAATGTGAAAATGAAGAAATTTAAAAAGAGAGAAGAATGTCTGGACCTTGTTTAGAGACTTGGAGATTGATCTTGACTGATGATGAGTTCCTTTAAAGTTAATTAAGAATGTAGGAGGATTTTTCTAAATTAGGTGTGAAAGTTATGGGAATGAAAGGTGGAGAAAGATTTCAAACAAGGAAACCTCATTGAATTAAGAAGAATATTGCTGAGATCACTGAAGTTGATGTTTATCAGGTTCCCTGGAAGGTGAGCTCAAGCCCTCCTTATATTAGGTTAGGGGACTGCTGATTGGCATCGTCCTTACCCTGCCTATTGGAAGCTAACCCTAAACACACTGTCGATAGACAAGGAAATGGACCAGCCAATTAGCTGTCTCGTGTAATTATTTCAAAAAAAGGTCATAAAATGCAATCCATAAGTCCAAATCGTGTACGGGCATACCTTTGGAAAGGTTATAGAACTTTAAGAATCCTTTGGTCCGCTCCCGGGTTTGGAAGTTGACTTTGGTTCAAACGGGGCTCGAAAGCGCCTGTCGGTTCTTTGGACATGAGATCGTTAGACAGTGATGGTTCGTTCATCCAAACCATAAGTTTGAATTGTGAATTGGGTGGAATTTTAAAAGGGTTATGCGAGGAACTTAGTTGTTCCGAAGAGATTCGCTCGGTTCGAAGAGTTAACAATGGTCAAACGGGGTCGGAAAGCTCTCGGTGACCTTTCAAAGTAAAATGAATCATTCATCCATACCGTAAGGATGATTCATGCATGGGGTAGATCGATGGAAATGTATTCAATTCCTTTCAAATATTCATTCAGTGTGTTTGATATGGAGAGTCAGTTTTGGTTAAACGGAGCCTGGGAGCACCCAGTGGCCTCCGGATCAATTTTTGGGGAGAACGGATCGTTTGTCTGAACCATTATGCCATTTTATGCACGGGGTAGACCTTTGTAAATGGATTTTGGTTCCCTTCAATGTTTTATTGAGCTTTCTCTTTGATGATGAAGTTGACTGGGGTCAAATCAGGGCTCGAGAGCGCTCGGTGGCCTTCAAATCGATTTTTGGTAGTAAAATGGTATGTTCGTTTGAATTTTTATGCCGTTTTACACACGGGGTGCACTGTTAGAAAGGGGTTTCAGTTCCTTTTGAAGTTTTATTACGCTTTTGCTCTGATGATAAAGTTGACAAGAGTCCAACGGGGCCCAGGAGCGCTCGATGGCCTCTAAATCGGTACTCAGAGTACAACCTAAGGTTTATAGTGAATTAGGGAGCTTCTAGGGACCTAAGGAGAGACTTAGGGGGTCCTATAATGTGGTTTCTATAGATCCTATCAATGGGTGAGCTTGGAAAAAGTGATAGTCGTTGAATAAACACCAAATGATGTTTTGGGGAAAAGGTCAATTATGCGGCCCAAAGGAACAAGAATGATCATTTCAGAGGGTCGAGGTCGATTCTGAGGAACTAAGGTAATGATCGAGATGGATGATTCTACAAGTCGAGGCCAATTCTGAGGACCTAAAGTTATGGCTACCAATATTGTGGGCCTAAAGTAGAGGCGACCAGCTCTGCGGGTCAAGGTCAATTCTGAGGACCTAAAGTAGATGAGACCACTTTTGCGAGTCGAGATCAATTTTCAAGTTGAGGTGACCACTTCTGGGGTCGAGGTTGATTCTTCGAAACTAAGATAAAGGAGACCAATTCTGCGAGTAAGGTCAATTCTGCAGACTTAAGGTGAAGGCAACCAATTATGCGGACCTAAGGTTGAGGGGACAAATTTTATGGGTTGAGGCCAATTCTGTGGACCCAAGGTAGAGGTGACCAATTCTTCAAGTCGAGGTCAATTATGTGGACCTAAGGTAGAGGCGACCAATTCTATGGGTCGAGATTAATTCTGCGGACCTAAAGTTGTGACGACCAATTATGTGGGCCGAGGCCAATTCTACGGATCTAAAATTGAGGTTGCTATTCTGGGGAATATTTTGTACTTGCAGTTTTATTGAGGACTATGTTGTTTTTAGATTCTATTGGGAGAAGATATTTTCTTTTGGATTATGTATTTTAAGAGGAGATAGCCTTAGTCTGTAAAATTCTACTCAGGATTTGGGAGGATACTATGTAATCCTTCTGGGGAAGAATTCGACTTTGGATCCCTTTAGGGATTGTGTTTCTCTAAGACGCTGTCAGAGATATATCCAATTGGCTTATAGTTCCACTAGAGAAATTGGATTTAGAAGTTCTGATGGGGAAACAGTTGATGAAGTGAGGTTCTGAGATTCCATTGGGGAATTCTAGTAGATTATAGGGATGAGGGCATGTCATTCTAGGGTTGAAATTTGGGATAGAAATGTAATTCTAATCCGATGGGGGATTTTGGGAGCTTGAAAAATTGCTTTCTTGGTGAAGAAATGTTCCAATATTTATTTGGCATTTTTAGGAATTTTTAAAATTTTTGGGCATGTTCTGGGATTTTTGTAGAAAATTTTTAGGGAGTTGCCGACCGGTATGGTTCAAGGATTGAGATTTTCTAATGGCATAATCTTCTGGGATGGTTTGGGAAGGAGAAGAGGTGGTTGCCGATCAGTGGGTGTCAGCACCTAATGGGGATTATTGCGAGGGTTTGTAGATAGTGGTGGATCGCACGTTAAGGGTGACATCCAAGGTAGTGCAGGCGACATTGGGTAAGATTATTGAATCTCTATTGGGGATGTAAGTAACCACTTACCCTTGGGGGATGACTCTGTGGGGGTTACAATAATGCAGGTTAAGATGTGGAGGTTGATGGTGCGTGAGCTTGGGTACGCTTAATACCTAGGTGAGAGGCTTGTGGGGCATATGAGGTGATATCTAATTCTGGTTCTTTCACTTTAGGATCTTCTTACAGATTCATCGTTGACTGTGGGAGCTTAGAGTTGACCATATTGCATGCTTGACGTAGCGGTGTTGCACCTGAAAAGAGACTCAAAAAGGAAAAAAGGTATGCATCTTTTGTTTGATTCTCTTGATTTAGTGGCTAACTCTACATGCACATTAATTTGTGGATGAGTTTTTATTTTGAGAAAGAGTAGGAAAAATGTGTTTTCAGAATAAAGAGAGTCCTTGGAGGCACAGTGGCAATGAGTTTCCCTTTTAAAGGGATTTATTTTGAGAAAAAAAGTGGGAAAATGAGTTCTTTGTGTTTTTTGAATAGAGTAAGGCCTTAGAGGTTTGGTTTGTATATTGATGAGGAGATAGAAAGTTTGATTGTTAAGTGGAGCTTGTTGCCTTCGTTGGATTGTGTTGAATCTATTATGTTGCGGAGGTTGTACTAATGTTGTTTCTTTGGGCTTTACTTCGAGGCTCCTGTTGGTGACAGGGGACCTAATAATGGATCCTCAACTGGCTGCCATTACAGTGTGGATGTCATAACTTCCCAATCCTACGGCGGTGATACTAAAAGAGACCATAAACGGTCTAGATGATTGGTGGGAAGTTCGGTCTGATTTTTTTAGAGGAATCATAGTTATGTTGTTCATGTGGCTGTCTTAGATATTCCGTTTGATGGTCCCCATGAATATCCCTTGGCAGCTGTGCGGAATTTCTTCACTCGTTATTTCATCATCTTTGGCTCATTCATAGAGAACTGGGTAAACTATTTTGTGGAGCACGGAGCTCATGTCTGCATTGGTCGGTGTCGTGTTAAGGGGAGTTAAAATGCATTCTATAACTGGGTGAATATCGGTATGTTTGGTTAATTGGCCTTCGACAGACCTCAATCTATTTCCTCGAGCGGCTACTGCATCAAGTCGGATGGGAATAAATTATTCCATCCTGTATCATGGATTTCTTTCTTGTAGAGGATTTAATTGAAGGCTTGCGCATGTGGTTGGGATCTCTATGAGAGAATCGTCGGTTTTCGACCCGGCCTTCTCAATCTGTTGTCATGGTTTTTGCATGTTTCTAGAGATTATATGAAATGGTTGTGGAAGAGGGCAGCGGCTATGATTTTAGTAGAGGAGACCGAACAGAGATGGTTCATCATGTTTGATATTATATAAGGGGTGTAATGGTATTCCCTAGGATGTATTGAGCTTATTGCTCCATGGAGTGACTTCGGCATACAATTTAGGTAGGGGATGTTTAGGGGAGCAGATGATGATGGGGTTGGGTCTTACGAAAGCTGCAAATAGGATCTTTTATGAAGCTTTTGTGACTGGGATGTGTTCGGTTGTTTTTGTTTCTTTGGAATAAATTTGGGAAGGTTTGTTGAAGTTTATTTTAGGGACATTTTGGTTGGTATGCGTGTGTGTGGGGGAGGGGGCAGTTGTTTCACTCCCTACGCTGATATTTCATGTAATTATATCGAATTCTCCCATTCGTGGATTTAAAAAAGGATTTTAATTATTTTGTTGTGTGTCTTGATGAGTTTTGCATTTGAATTATCTATACCAATCACCAGGGCATACATAATCCTTTTTTTCATGTAAGTGATAAAAAGAATTTTCATTCTCGTAGGTAAGAAAAGAATAGCATTTTGTGAAAAAGGAGGGGACCGTGCACATGTAGAGCATATGATTTGCCTACTTACCTCTAGGGGTTTTGAAAATTATCTGAGCTTTTATTTTGAAAGCAAAAAGTTTTTTTAGAGGATTAGGCCCCAAGTAGTTCTGAGTTGAGGAAAATGAAGATTTTTTTAGAATAAAAGGGGGATGAGAGGAGTCATATGGTGCTGAGATTTAGGACTAAGTGTAGAATTTCTTAAGACGATCCAAGTTGATTGGATGTTCCATCTCTTCTCTAACAAGGTCAGTGAGCATAGAGGCACCACCAAACATGATTTTCTTCACAATGTAGAGGCCACTCCAGTTTGTCTTGAATTTCCCTCTGGAGTCCCAAACGGATTTTATGATTTTTTGAGGGTTGAGTTCCCTTCTTAGACACCACATTCCTTGAATCTATTATTTAATGATCGCGCTATCCGGTGATGGTACCCTTGTATGTGATATAGAACCTTTATTCTCCTTTCATCTAAGAGTGACAACTCGTCAAAACAGTTGTGATGCCAATCTTCCTCATTGACTTTGATATCAAGCATGATGCTTAATGAAGGTATTTCTAGTTCAACGAGTACGACTACTTACATACCGTATACTAGAGAGTAAGGGGTAGCCCCAGTAGATTCCTAACTGAAGTGCGGTAGCCCTAGATGGCTTAAGGGATCCGATCGAGCCAATCTCCACAACTCTCGGTCATCTTGCTGATGATTTCTTTGAGGTTCTTATTAGCGGCTTTAACTGCACCATTGGTTTATGGTCGGTAGGGATAAGATTTATGTATCTTAATATCATACTCATCGACCAATTATGTGACTTCTGCCTCAAAATTTAAATTGTTATTTGACATTAGCACATGCGGAACCCCGTATTAACAAATGATGTTCTTTTGGATGTAATTGGCTACCTTTTTATTGTTCAGTACTGCGTATGACTTGGCTTTGACCCATTTGGTGAAGTAATAAATGGAAACCAAGATGAACTCATGTCCATTGGAGTCTTTGGGTGTGAATTTCGCTATAATATTTATACCCTATGTGGATAACTGCTAATGAGAAGTCATATTGTATAATTCTCGGGAAGGCAAGTGCTACAGATTAGAAAATTGTTAGCATTTAAGGTATCTTTGGACATAGGCGGTGCAATTCTAAACCATGGTAGTCCAATAGTACCCTTATTAAAGAATCTTCTTGGCGAGCATATGACCATTCATGTGGGGTCTGCATTCCCCTCTCTGGTTCTTTTGCATCATTTCTTTAATGCCAACCTCTGTGATGCAGTGTAAGTGGATTCCATTGAATTTTCTTTTAAACAGTGACTTATCGCAGGCAATGTACTGGGGAGTCACTTTGTGGAGGGTTGCTCAGTCTTTCTTGTTGGCATCAGTACCTATCATGCTTCAGGAGGTGACAAATGTTGTAATACCAGTACTTGGCCATATCAGGATCCGCTTATCTTCTGAGCTCATTGTGGTAGAAGTGGGTTGGTTTAGCCTATTTTTGGACTAAAAAAGGGGTCATCGTTATTCCCTTAGATATGTCGACCATGGATGCCAAGGTAGCCAGGGCATCGACTAAGCTCTTCCTTGTTTAGGACAAGGAGTGGAAGGATATATCTCTAGGTGGGAGTGGAAGGGTAAGAGTTTTTCATCTTTAACATTCCTTCTTCTAAGAACTTTGTCGATGATGAGGGTAGAGTCCTCATAGACATTTAGGCATTGGATACCTTTCTTGAGAGTGACTTTGAGGCCTATGATGCATGCCTTGTATTTGGTCATGCTGTTAGTGTAGAGAAAATCTAACTTGATGGCAATAGGAGTGTGAGAGTCATCAGGGGAAATCAGGAGTATCCCAATGCCATATCCTTTTTTGTTGGCAACACAATCAAAGAACATTTTCCATCGGAGGTCTTCCTAAGAGGTGTAAAAGGTATCTTTATCCAGGAACTTGGATATCCAAACGTCAATTTTTTCATGGGGTAGTCAGCAAGGGATGGATCTTCCTTTCATGGCTTTTTACATGACATGCTTTATATCAAACTCGTCTAACAGCATCAACCATCGAGCCATTTGACTAAACATGGTAGGTTTCTCATGTAAGTATTTAATAGTATCCATCTGGGACACAAGTCTGATGGGAAAAATAAGCATGCAGTGTCATATTTTTTGAGTGACCCAAACAAAGGTGACATATGCTTTCTATAAGGCAGTTTAGCTGACTTCGTACCTGGCCAATTTGTAATTGGCGTAGTAGATAGCCCTTTGTTTGTGAGATTCTTCAAGGTATTGGGATAACAAATACATAACTACAATATATGTTACGATCAAGTATACGAGTAGAGGGAAACCAAGCTACGATGACATGAGTACTGGAGGTAGGGTAAGGTACATCATGATTCGGTCAAAGTCTTTCTGAAAAGCCTCATTCCAGACTTTGGTGGAACCCTTTCGGAGGAGTTTGAATATGGGTTCATAAATAGAAGTCAAACGAACCGACTGATATACTATAATTTTCCCAATAATCCCCATACTTCTTTCTCCGTTTGGGGTGGTGACATTTTGAGTGTGACTTTTAGTTTGGCAGGATTTGCTTCAATACCCTTTTCCCTAATCATGAATCCTAAACGCTTTCATTTGGTGAGGCAAAAAATGCATTGATGTGGGTTAAGTTGCATCTGGTGTCACCATAGTCATTCGAAGAACTTTCAAAAAGTGGGAACATGACCTTCCCAATTCTTAGACTTAATGATCATATCATCCATGTAGACCTTGACCTATTTGTGTATCAGATCATACAAGATGGTTGTGGTAGCCCTTTGGTTGGTAGCCCTTGCATTTTTAAGACCGAATGGCACAACTGTGTAACAAAAGGTTCCCCAAGGGGTGATGAATGCATTTTTTTCTTAATGACCAGGCTGCATCTTAATTTGATCGTATCCGATAAACCCATCAACGAATGACTTGAGAGCATGACTGGATGCGTTATCCATAATCATGTTGATACTGGGTAGTGGGTAATCATCCTTCAGAGATGCCTTACTCATTTCCTGGTAGATCGATGCATTTTTCCTCCTAATTTTGGCACAGGTACAATGTTGGCTAGCCATGTGGGATATTTGATCACCCGAATAAAGCCTACGTTCAACTGTTTGACCACCTCTTCTTTAACCTTGAGCAACCATTCAGTGAATTTGTTTTACAGATTCTATTTGATCGGTTTGCATTATGGCAGAGTTGGAATCTCGTGCCGAGCTATTTTGGGATCAATGATGGGCATGTCATCGTAGGATCATGCAAAGACAACCATAACTACCTTAGGTAGTATTTAATGTTATGCACGCTCATGCTCATCAAGGGTGGACCCTATCCTAATCTTATGCAGTTAGCTAACAACAACTTCATGCTCATTAATTTTAACTTGGTTATGTTGTTTGTTATTAACCTTATTAAGATCAGTTAAGAATTATTCATTTATAAAATCATCATCATCAAGAGTTTGATTAGAGATAAGATAATTAATGTAAGGCACAATAAGATACTCAAAATATTTATTTATTTCATTCTCAGAAAAACAACGTTAAAAACCTCATCAAAGGAGGTCTCGATTACATTATTATGAGAAAATGAGGAACAACGAAAGAGGAAGAGATAGGATAACCATCTGGGTTGGGTTACTTTTCAGCGGGTGGAATTAATATAGCATTCCAATTAAGGAGGGGTTTATCAACGACCTTGATTAGGATGGGAGGATCTAATAATGTATCACTTGAGTGGATCATGCAGAGTGTCAGCCCCAATGTCTACAGATTAAATGAGTCCTCGGAGTCACTTCCCTCGAAAACCTCAGAAACATCTATAGCTTTCTCAATAAGCGATTACACATGATGCTGGGAGTCCTCGGTCCAGGAGTAACTATATTGAAAGAATAATTCCATCCCTAGCTTCATCATCTTATCCACGTGATCATACTATGGTTCGAGAAAACCACA
The DNA here is from genome assembly GCA_949130495.1 of Sambucus nigra. Lineage (NCBI taxonomy): Eukaryota > Viridiplantae > Streptophyta > Magnoliopsida > Dipsacales > Adoxaceae > Sambucus > Sambucus nigra. The sequence goes on from OX422223.1 coordinate 291,290,763, forward strand.
AAAGTTAAATCTTCACCCTCTTTGATGAATCTTCCATTCAGGAAATCCCTCCAAATAGTCTTGGTATTTTCTAATCTTCGTTTCAATCAGGGTTGGCAGAGCATTATGAGTTCCTCTGATGATGGTTGATAACCTAGGCCACATGGAGGAAAGGCCTTCATCAGGACTATGGGTTTCAGTATCCCCTGTTGTCATCATCCCTGCTCTAGTCCGGGCATGAAGTGCATATTCTTAAACATTTGTATCACATTGACATTATCGTGAGGGTTGTGCTCTGGACAAACTCGGTGTTTAAAATCATCCCCTACTGGGAATGGAAGTGGTTTGAATCAAAAGCTGAAAAGAAGCATGTCATTCACCCTATGTTGTATTTTAAGTAACGGGTTACTTGTGCATGCATTATCAGTCTTATCATCATCATTGAAGATGGTAATGACTTTCCCCTTAGCGAAGAACTTTAATTTCTAATGGATGGAGGAAAACACCCGCTTAATGTTGTGAATCCATGGTCGATCGAGCAATATATTGAATCAAGTAGGTGAGTTGATACCATGGAACTCAATAACAGGATTTATAGGGCCAACCCCTACTGTGTGTTATGGATCCCATTAACTCTCCGCGGGTGTTGTCATAGGCACGCACCGTGGCAAAAGTTAGATCAAGGTCATTTACTTTCAAACCCAAGTAGTTGAAGGTTCTTAATGGAAAAACATTGAGGGCTAATCCATTATCGAGGAATGAGAGCGGGACAGTCTTACGCTTTACCTCAATGGAGATATTGAGAGCATAGTTATGATTAGGACCAAACTTTGGGATTTCTTCTTCAGAAAAGGAAAGAATTCTAGTAGAGCTTAAGGACCCGACCAAGTTCACGAATTCTTCTGTAGTGGTGGAAGGAGGGACTGTGGGCCCAGTAATAAATTTTATTATAGTGTTTCGGTGTAATTGGGAAGACATAAATAGTCCCCGCAAGGTGATATTGGATTGAGTTTTCTTAAGATGGTTGAGGATCTTGCTTTCCTTGATGGTTAAAACTGTCATGGGGAGTTTCTTGATAACTCCCTTTCTTTTATTTATCCCTGATGACTGAGGATTCAAACTCTGGTAGTTCCTCCCTGATCTTGTTATATGGTTCACGGAGAAGGGGAAGAACATAAACCCCGTTTATTTATCTATTTTGGGTTATTCGGCCACTTTGTTGATTTTTTAGAAGATCTTCAAAAGATATCACCCCCCCCCACATTGATTACTGGAGTAACATTTTCTTGGCTTGGTTCTTCATTTGAGCTATCAAACTCGTCCCCCTATCTAGTGGAAACGATGTCATCTTGCCATGAGAAGTCAATGCATTCCACAACCTCAACGGCTTCTTCGTATAAATCCTCCTATTCAATGGGGAGTTACAGAAGTGAAGGGACCAACTGCCCTTGTAGCTTTAAGGCATCGAGTAACTCGAATATACTGAAAATCTCATTGGTCTGTCAGAACAAATCTTTCATAATCTGCACTACATCATCCAAACTAACTTCATCGACAGGTACCACCCAATTATCTGACTCTTGAGCCCACTTTCGGGCATCCATGAACACGGTGATAAATTTCTAACAGTCAATGGCCATTTCAGAGGGAAATTTCATCCCAAACTCTAGAAGTTGGTTCAGTACTGCCGACAATTCCATATATTTCCCTCCGAATCGGGTATGAATGAGAATACATGCTTTTTTTAGAAGTGACAGTGCTTTGTCAGCAAAAAAGGTAAGGTGTAGGAGAAAATGTGGGCAAACTTTAAGGGGTTTAGGTGAAAATATGGGTATGATGGGTGCTTTACTGGGTACAATCTGGGTAGATGGATCGAATTTCGGGTCATTCTTTAGGAAAATAGCATTTGTATGGTTTGGAAGTGGATTGTGAGTGGTGTTTAGTTTGGGATTAATCGGAGGGGCGATGACACCCCGGTCAATTAAACCTTGGATTACATTCCATAGATAGAAGCACTGATCAGTGGTATGGTCTAAAGTTTGGTGAAAATCACAACGGGCATCGAGATTGAAATTTTTGGGAAGTGGGTTTGGTAGTGGACGAGGGTCCAAAGGTTTGATGAGATTTTGGCTTAGCAAGGTTTGGTAGACTTTAAAGAGGGGAGCATGAAGCTTGGCGTACTCTTTTTTGTCTATATTAGCATGGCTTTCTGGCGCCCAAGAGGTAGCGGGTTGCGAGATGTTATTGATGGCTGAGACAATATCAGGCTTCTCATATTTTCTTAGAGTGAACTATCAAGATACTTTCTTTGACTCTCTTTTTGTCTTGGCAATACTTTCTTCAATATCCACACATTCTTTTCGAAGGGCTAAAAAATATGGGTAATACAATCCTCCCATCGTTGCTTAGACATAAGGTAAGAAGTTTTTTTCACAATACTAACCTGCTCCTCTTGAGAAGGACGATCGTTCATACTGGCCACTTTCTCCCTCCACCTTGCAATGAAATTTCTAACGATTTCTCTAGGATTATGCCTTAGAAGTTTTAAATCACGGAGTGTAACCTCTAACTCCTCATTATATTTGTACTGCGACATAAATTCATGGGCAACATCCTCTTAACTATAAATTTTGGATTCCTCGAGGGATAGGAACCAACGAAGAGCAATGTCCTTCAAAGTCTATTGAAAAATTTGGGCCATTATCTCCTCAGAGACATCTAGTAGAGTCATGGCTCGGTGGTAGCTTCGGAGATGAATAATTGGGGGCCCACTACCCCCGAACTTCTCAATATTAGGCATCTTGAATTTTTTCGATAGCCTTGATTTAGGGTAGGGAGACATATGGATGTAATCCATGTAGTTTCTAGAGATTCGAACCTAGTCAAACTTCTTGGTTAACAATTTAAGGTCTTCCTTAACCTTGTTTAATTCTTCTTCCTTTGGATCGATAGATACCGGCAAGTTAGCCCCTAGATGGGCAAGATTCGACATAGGGAGTTGAGGTGGTGATGGCCCATTAACAAGATGGGCGCATGATGAGGGTGGACCCACAACGCGAGGGAAGCGAACCTCGAGCTCTTCAGGAATAGGGACCCGATTTCACTGCATCTCATGAACCTTGGTTTGAAGGTTGTTAATCTTGGCTATAACTTGGACTAGGACTGCCATCAAACTAGGCTTGACATTCAGTACTTGGTCTATGTTTTCCACGGAGAGTTAGTGAAGGTGGATTCTGGACATGGAGGAAGTTGCTGGATAACTGAAGGAGCTTCGGGGTGGTTCGACAGAAAACTGAAGCCAATAGGGAGCTAGGCCAAGGGTTGGGTATATGATCGACCTGAGAGGGAAAAAGATTCGAATTTATTTTTTTGAAATAGAAAAGTAAGAGTTATTGCACAATTATTTTTGGAAAGGGGAGGACAAAATGTTTTTGGTATAATTTTTTGATACAATGAAGAAAAATGTTTTTGGTATTTTGATAAAAGGAGGGGAATTTTTTTTGACACTTTTGGTAAGGAAGGAGGAAAATAAGAGTTGAGTTTCAGCACGATTATTATTATTACTATGTTTTCACTTGTATTAGGTTTACCTAAATGCAAATATAAATGTCGAATGGGACCCAAGGCTGGGAAAAATTGGGTTTGAAAAATATGTAAAACATGGTCTAACTTGTTGTCAAGCTCATGGACATGGCCCATTTTGAAAAAAGTTAAGATTGCACAAAATTTTGGGCGGCATTTCGGCAGAGTTTCATGTAGTAACCGAAAAACTAAATATGAGTGCCCTAGGTTTGATGCCTATATGAGGGTATGTAGTTGTTGGGTTAGTGGAAAGGTTTCCCTCTTTGGCATGACTTCCACGATATATGTCTTTCTTTTGAGGGCAATCGACACGTGTGTACAAGACATTTGATCTACCCGAGTGTAAGTGAATTGACTCACTATATACCTTGTGGGGACAGTGAGTGTGAGAGTGAATTCAATATACTCGATGTACGTAAATGAGTGCCCTGCTTTATACCTCCCATTGTGAGTTCTATCAAGCGGTACTATGCGGCGGGGGGAGGGGGGTCGATATATGTCGAAGGTACTACGGCAATGGAAGGTGAGAACCATATTCCTTAGGCTAATCGCGACATGCTGGACCAGTGCCCAACGCAAAGTGACCCCGTAGTACGGGACAAAGTTTTGGCCAATAGCCATGCTCTTGGTTATTTAGTGTGCAAAATGCATGATTCTTGATTAGTACATTATGGGGAGAGTAAGTTATTTGGCATAATGAGCACTATACTAATAACGGAGAATGTACAAGTATCATGAAAAGTAAATTTAGCATGGAGCATGAAGATTACACTAAGCATGGGTAAGTGAGAGTGAATGGTATGTGAATATCTCTAAGTGAGTGTGTGGTAGTAAATTTAAGCATGGATCATCTATGGGTGGTGTGTGATAAATACAAGTGATAATGGGTATGTATAAGTGTGATAAGTGTAGGTGTGTGCTAGTGACACCTAAGCATGGATATTCTAAGTGGTGTGTGCAGCATATGGATATAAGTGGACCTATATACGAGTGTCGATAGTGTGAGGTGTACATGGAGATTATTTACAAGTGTGTGAAGTGAAAAGTGAGTGAAAGATGATATAAACATGAGGTAGATATGCAAAAAGTAAATATAAAGAAAAGGAAACATACAGGTAGGTGCATACGCACACATACGAAAAATGATAATACCCATGCAAACAAAGTCTGGACCTCTTTTGACAAGTAAGTCCCCAGAAGAGTGTCCACTGTGGCCATCCCTCCCCCGAGATACTTTCGGGGGTTTCCCTTTTTGTCTCCTTCACCTTCCCCGGGATTGGCACTCGCGCGCACGGTGGGGGGAGAGAGAGAGGCCTCGCGCCCTTTTCTAGGAACGCTTCGGCCATCATCGATATGGGGTGATATAAAGAGATAGATTCGCCAGCTAGTTCACAAAACAGGAAAAAGAACATGTTTCCACCTCGAGAGAACGTCATCAAAGAGAAAATGATGCTTGCAAAACCTTAGATCAGAGGTTCGAGGGCTAAGTTATGGAATAGGAAGGTGTTAGGCACCCATCATGCCCTTTTCGGTCTCTCATGGGCTTATGTTATTATTTTCCCTAATTTCTTCATGAAGTGTGAGTGCATTTATATATAATTGGAGATCGGAATCTCTCGACTCGCATCATGGAAAGGACGGATTGAGGTCATCCATAGGAATGCTCCCAAAATAATTAATAAAAATATGATGTGTGCGCTTATTGAGATATTGACCGTTAAGATGAAACGATAATATGTATTAGATAATATGCAAGTATGAATCACAAGTATGATATATATCAATAATATATGGATAAAATAGGAAAAATATGAAAATAGGACTCGAGTTTCGTGGTTTAGCTCGAAATGACTACGTAGCCTATAAATGCATTAAAGTCCACGTAGTTCGCATACGTCATAAGGGTGGGTTTTATCCCGTAAATTCAAAATGGGGATATTATTATATGTGTGTGTGAGAAAAAGTTTTTTTTTTAGTTTTGAGAAAATGTTGTGAAAATCCCATTGGAATTTATGGGTGTAACCCTGTTTTCCTTGTTTATGTCTTTTCATAGAAAATATATTATGTGAAATATAACTAATAAATGATTGAAGATTAATATGTGTATGACATAAAGTAAAAGATAAATTTAGAATTTATATAACAAATGTGAAAATGAAGAAATTTAAAGAGAGAGAAGAATGTTTGGACCTTCTTTGGAGACTTGGGCATTGATCTTGGTTGATAATGAGCTTACTTTCAAGTGAATGAAGAATGTAGGAGGATTTTTGCTAAATTGGGAAGTGATGGGAATGAAAGGTGGAGAAAGGTTTCAAACAAGGAAACCTCGCTGAGTTAAGAAGAATGTTACTAAGATCACTGAAGTTGATGTTTCTCAGGTGCCTTGGAAGGTGAGCACATGCTCTCCTTATAGAGGGTTAGGGGACCACCAATTGACATTGTCCTTGCCCTACCTATCGGTAGGTAACCCTAGACATACTGCTGATATGAAGGGAAATGGACCTGCCAATTGGCATTTTCGTGTAGATTTTTCAAAAAAACGGTCGTAAAATGCAATCCATAAGTCCAAATCTTTCATGGGGCATACAATTAGAAAGCTTATTCAGAGAATTTTGAGAATATTTAGGACACTGCCAGGTCTAGGAGTTGACTTTGCGTCAATTGGGGCTCAAAAGCAATCTTCGGTCCTTTGAACAAGAGATCATCACACGGCGCTGGATCGTTCATCCAAACCACAAGTACGAATTGCACATAGGGTTGACCGTTGTAAAGGTTATGTGAGTAAATTTGATGTTCTAAAGACCTTCGCTCGATTCGGAGAGTTGACTTTGGTCAAACGGGGCCCGAAAGCACTCAGTGACTTTTCAGAGTAAAACGGTTTGTTCCTCTATTTCGTAAGATTGATTCGTGAATGGGTTCAACCATTGTAAAGGGTATTCAGTTCCCTTCAAAGATTCATTCAGTGTCATTCGAGTTGAAGAGTTAATTTTGGTCAAACAGAGCCCAAGAGCGCCTGGTGATCTCCGGATCAGTTTTCGGGAGAGAGCGGATCATTCGTCTGAGTCATTATGCCATTTTGTGCATGGGGAGGACTATTGGAAAGGGGTTTCAGTTCCCTTAAAAGATTCATCTAGCTTTGGCTCATAAAATGAAGTTGATTGGTGTCAAATTGGGGCTTGGGTGCACTTTGTGGTCTCCAAATCGATTTTCGGTAGTAGATCGTTCGTTAGTCCAAATCGTGATGTCATTTCATGCACGAAGTGGACCGTTGAAAAGGTGTTTTATTTCCCTTTGAAGATTCATTAAGATTTCCCTTTGACGATTAAATTGACCCGAGTCTAACGGGGCTCGGGAGTGCCCGATGGCCTCTAGATCAGTACTCAGAGTACGACTTAGGGTTTGTAGTGAGATAGGTGCTAGGGTCTTATGGAGAGACTTAGGGGGGCTCCTAAAATATGGTATCTACAATCACGATACCTCTGTGATGATGCGGCTCCAAGACGATATCTATTGCCTTAGCTTAGGCCGAGGGGACGACTTGCCTTCATACTATATGGATCCCTATGCCTGGGATCCCAGTGCCACCCGCCCCTCCCATTGAGTTATTATTGGACATGCACTTGTTTATGTAGTTTCTTTATATGTAATTGTTATATCCTTTAAGAAAATATGTATTATCCTCTCTCGTTATGAATGAAAATTTGCACTTGTGTTATATAATGCCTTTATTGAATTTTAAATATCAATTGTTTTCTATTTTGCACCCTTTATTTTCTTATTTATATTTTCATCCTTTACATTAAGGATGATGCAAGGTCTAAGTTGGGGGGGGGGGGGGGGGTATAAGTGTATCTTTTAAAAACATCACAATTCAAAATGCCCCCAAAAATTGAAAAATGTCGAAGACTCCCAAAAAAATTTGAAAATTTTCACAAATGGACAAAAATCTTTTTTCCGAATTAAGTAAAAAATGGAATTTAAAATCCCTAAAAATATCACAATATTTTTGTTTCAGATTTCAATCTGCAAAAATTCCATGCACTATGACAAAATTGATTAAAATGAAAATTGAACGCGAATTGATGACTTATACAAGTAAATGTGAAATTTTTAACCCAGTGAGATTTTGTGCCATTCCTTATTTCCGAGTAATATAAATCAACCCTAGTTATAAATATTTCAATTTTTCCTCAAGTGGTAAAATCATTATAGATATTAAATTATTGTTAGATCGATAACGAGAAATGAGTGAGAGTTTTATTTTGATAATGTGCCTAAAAATGTCTAAAAAATAAAAATTAATCTCGAGAGACATGGTAATTTTAACTAGTAATACGGACACATAAAGTTAGGCCATCGTTTGTTCACCCAAAAAATATTAGCCATAAAAAAATTTCCAAATTTTTTTCTAATTTTTGAAAGATAACCTTAGCCTAAAGTCATATTACTTTCATTTGTTAACCCGAAAGTTCCACATTGGCCCGAAGTTGCGAAAATCAGAAAATTTAAAATTTAAATCCATACGGTACATGAAAAGCACAAAAAATAAAAAAAATCAAATAAAAAAAGGAAAAAAATGGAAATTAAAATTAAAAAAAAGAGAAAAATGAGCAAAAGCCCAAAAAAGTGCAAACGGACATTCACAAGAAAAAAATTCAACTTCTAAAATTCCAAAATTTCCATTAGTACTCCAAATACCTTAACCCGAAAAGGCCTGACTCGGGTCTAAATAACAAAGTCAATCGCCACGTGGAGAGATAAATGTACAAAAATGTAAAAAATAGATAAAAATGTGCAAATAAAGAATGATGTTTCCCTTTTCCAATGATCGAATCCATTCATGAGATCTTTTCACCATAACATTTTTATCTTTCACGCACACTGGGAGAAAAGGCCACTATCCGAATGATTCATTTTTTAGTGCATCCCATGATAAATTGAATCAAAAAGAATTTTTTGAAAGTAATATAATGATCATTAGGTGAAAGTTAGTTGTTAATTTCTGGCTTCACACACACACACACACACTAATTGAGATTTATCAAATAAAATATTTTTGTTATTATTTTTTATGGAATTTAAATTATATGATTTTTAATTATTTTAATTTTTGTAGTCGTACTATGTGGTACAAAATGATTTTTGTGGGTAAATTCACTGCAAACCCTCACGAGACACCACACGACCTACTAGGGTAACCTAGGGATTTAACGGCTTGTTGCATATGTTAAATGCAATCACGTGCCTGCGAAAAAGGTATTATATCACATAGTTGATAAGTGTTTTTCATAGACCCTCATTTTGATTCTTTTACACTGCTTTGTAGTAGCAACGTTCTAAGTTAGGGAGTTTGATTCGGCATAAGTATTCCATTTTTCTCCCTCTAATTTTGGTATTTTTACGATCCCGAACATCACATTTATCCCGAATTTATCTCATATTTATTTAAACTAAATTTTTGGCAAGATTTTTCGTTCTTTGTGTATTTCTCATGTGTTTTACAGGTTAATCATGCAACTGGATGGATATAATAGCCAAAATAATGAAAATTATGCGAGAAAGGGAAGTCAAGGGCAAAATAGTAAAATTTCAGCCACAATCCAGAGAAGGAGTCAAAGTGAAGGTTAAGCATCTCAATTTTACAAGAACATAGGAAGAAACGATACCTCAATTCGAGTTACGGTGAATAAGTTATGGCAATTTGAAGTTGAAGAAAAATCCAAGGTGTAAAATTGCAAATGAAGGAAACAAGCAAATAAAAGTGCAAAACCCAAACATAAAGTTCGAACATTTTTTGGAGAAAACATGTTCGTTTTGGACCTGAGGGTTTAGTCTCGGGGTTTGATTTGGTTTGAGGGTTGGGTTTCTAGTGGATTTTTTTATCCTTTCCTAAATTTACGCTAGGGCCTGTCTAGCTATTAGTAACCTAAGTTTTGTAGATGACTCAATTATATTTTGTAATGGTGATTCTAGTAGCCTTAAAAATATTTTGAGATTATTAAAGAGGTTTGAAAGTGACAATGGTCAGGTGATTAATTGTGCAAAGAGTAGATTCACTGTCCATTCCTCTATGAGTAAAAAAATATCCAAGTTCATTGAAGAAAAAACTAATTTCAACAAGAAGAATCTACCTCTCAAGTACCTTGGTTTTCCTCTATGTTTTGGGAGGAAAAAACATTCTTAATATGAAGAGCTGATTCAAAAAGTTAGAACTAAGCTTGATTTTTGGAAATCTAAGTTTCTTTCTTTGGAAGGGAGGAGGACTTTAATAATCTTAGTCTTAAATTCAGCCCCTATTCATATTATGGCTACTTTTAGTCCCCATAAAAAGACCAAAGCCCTTATCAATAAACTATTTAGTAAATTCCTATGGGGATCCACTAAAGAATTTGGTCCTAAACTTCATTAGCTCAAATGAGGGAATCTATGATACACTACTCAAGAAGGTGGATTGGGATTTAAATCTTTTGGAGATGTTTGCAAGTCTCTTAAAATTAAACTTTGGTGGAATATTAAATCTTCTCAAAGACTATAGCCTTAATTCTTACTATTTAAATACAAATTCCTATCCGCAAAGGGAGGCATATGTATAAAAATGAGGAATCAAATGATCAAAGAAGATACAGAAAACTGATCACTATGATTGACAACACTAAGTTCTAAACTCTTACTCCCTCAGGTACTTTCTCTTCTAAATTAGCTTGGAATTTCATTAGATCTTTTAATCCTATTTCCAATCTCTACAAAGAAATAAAGAACCCTATCTTTCCTCTCAGAATTTAAATTTTCTTATGGAAATGCTACCATAAAATTAGTCATTCAGAAGAAGCTGTGTAATTAAGAGGTATCCACTTGGCATCTAAATGTCAATCTTGCCACAAGAATTCTTAATCAGGCAATCATCTATTTATTGAGGGACCTTTAGCTACTCCTATTTGGAATCATTTTGTAAATATGTTTGTTCTCAAAATCTCTTTTAGCTCTATGAATCAAATGCTTGTATCATGGTGGCTCAGGAAACATAATTTGGACTACATCTATTTCTTCCTCTCTATTATTCCTAATATTATTACGCGAGGAAATTTGGTTTAGCAGAAACCATTGTTTTTACAAAGGTGTGCCTATGGACGAAAATAAGATCATTTATAATGTTATCAACATGATTAAAATTTGTTCTTCAAAACTCTCCTTTCATTCTCAAATAATTAATCATGGAGATATCATTAATATGTTAAAACTTACAGTCTACTGTGCTTCTAAATCATTCTTGATAGTGAAGTGGTTAAGTCCTATGTCTGGTATCTTTAAGCTTAATACTGATGGATCATCAAAGAAAAATCTAGGGATTACTGGCTCAGGGGGTACAATTAGATATCATAGAGGCCTTCTTATTAAAGCATTTTCATCATCTGAATGAGTCATCTAAAATAATAGAGCAGTCTGTCTGGCCATTTGGAGGGGCATAAATCTATATGTTTCTCTTAATATCAATCATATAATTGTGGAATATGATTCCAAACTTGTGATTGATATCCTCTTGGGAATCATCCAAAAACCTCCTTGGACTCTAATTGATATTATTCAAGAGATGAAAAGCTTTAATATCTCAGTTTCCTATTGCCACTCCTTAGAGAAGACAATTATAATGTTGATAGCCTTTCAAACTAGTGGATCCAATCTCAATGTCTCACTTATTTTGATCAATTAAAAGATATTCCCAGAACAACTAGAGGATTTTACAATTTGGACAAGAAAGTATTTCCTTCCATTATATAAGTTAAATAGTATTTTTTTTCTTTTTAAATTAGTTATTTTTATGCTTGTAATTCAAATTCATTCTCTAGATTTATGAAAGCCACCTTGGTAGGGGTATTCTACCAAAGTTTATATATATAATAAGGTCCTCCCAATTAATTTAAAAAGAAATGATAGAGTAGTTAGGGTAAATATTTATCACTTTGGCCATTTTTTACCACTCAGATAAATCATTACGAGTCTTAATATTCAATATTTACTCATAGTTAAGAAAGGAATTAACCATTATTCATTGGAGAACAAAAATTTCTTACTTTCACATCAAATTAATTAAATTTCTTGGATTTTTCGGAAAATCCTTCTTTGGTGTGAAGTTCAATTCTTATAACTTTATTTCTTCATAATTGGTATAAATTTCTCAATTCCTTCTTGTTACTTAATTATGAATACTTTCATGATGAAGATGATTAGCTTAGAATATAATTCCATGTCCAACTAAATTATTTATGGGTTGGGGAATATGAATGAGACCTAGAGTTTTCAATGATAAATGTAAAATTCAACATAATTAAATAATTAATTCTTTGAGTTTGATACGTTAATTGCGATTATTAGTGCAAGCCTGTTAACCCAATTGGTTAAAAGAAATTGGAGTGTTTGTGATGCATTATATGTGTCGATAAATCTATAATTCTCATTAGTTAATTTGTTGACCAATTATCGTGCGGGTTAACGCCTAAACATATTTGGTTCTTCGAATTGATTTGTGCTTTTCTTTTAGATAATTAACTAATTTTATAGAATTTTATATTTATTGGAGAAACTGTATGGTGTTTGGGGGATTGTATCCCATCCTCATTTTTCTAAAAGTGTTTTAAAATAATAAATTTCAGTATTTATTTTTAGTAGTTTAATTTCTCATTTTCATAGCTTAATTTGCATAGATAACTAGGAATCTCTTTAAGTACAAAATCATCAACTTTTTCTTTCTTTCTCGAGTCAAAGACTATATTTAATATTCCAACCTTATCATCACCATTTAACGACATATTCCCTAAGGATTCAACCCTATCTTGCCAGGTGATTAGGCATAAATGCTTCCTAATTTATCCCTTGATTTAGTTACTTTTAGCACCTCGAACAACGTAATTGAATTGACTTTATCTCATAATCTTGCTACTGACTGATCCTAATGAGTACACCGAGTTTCTGGTATTTTGTAGTGATTTTATAGGTATTTGATGTCAAGAAACGAAAGAAGGAAACCGAAAGAATCATGAAAGAAAGAAGGAAAAGTCTCAAGGGCAAAATCATAATTTCCACCTAGAATTCGAATGAGGTACCTAAAGAGAAGTTGAATACATCTCATTCACAAGCACCTAGGAAGAAACGGCATCTCAATCGGAATCTCGGAACAAAAGTTATGAGCAGTCAAAGAAGAGCTAAAAAGTCAAATAGCCGGACCGGTCCGCCCCTACCCCGGACAGGTCCGCCTTGCCCATCTCCAGAAGACCCCGGATCGCATGCGAACCGAAGAAGGCCAAAATAAAAAGGAACGGTCCGACCCCGGACCGGTCCACCCCAAAATAAAAAGAACCGATCCGCCTTGGGGGCAGACCGATCCGCCTAAGCCCCAGACCGGTCCGGGCTTCGAGATTTGCAAATCTTCTCTCTTCCTAAAAAGACTCCTATTTCAGCTGAACTTCCGATATTGTTGTATGGTATAAAAGACCCGATTTATTATTATTATAGGCACGGAGAATTAGTAGGTTTTTCCTCTCTTTTTCCAAAAACCCTAGTTTAGTTAGTAATTTCAGATTTAATTCAAGGATTGAAGATTTTATTCAGTGATTTTGTGAGTATCAGTTTATTTCATTGTTTCACTTATTGCTTGGATAATTTTAGTGAGTAATTCTTAATTCTAATTTTATTCTACATTAATTCCCAATTTTCTTTAGAGTAATCATGAACACTTGCACAGTAATCATTGTTTTCTTTATTTTCACTATGTTAGGCTAGATTTTCCAAGGTCGGGATGCATGAATCCAGCCTGATGTGTTAGTGCGTTTGTATAAAAGTAATCCGCTGAATTTAGTGATTGACTATGACCGTATTGCTTAGTTACACAACAGTTGTAGATCTTTATATCTCGTTTGCCTCTGGGTACTCGTGATGATTTAGAGTGCAATTCGAGTGTTACTAGCGCGATACTGATTTACTCATCATCGGATTAGGTATGACGCGGGCTTGAACCTCGTATACATAATGCTTGGGAGTACTAAATTCCGGGTCAAATCAATCAGATAAATTTAAGATTATTATTATACCTGCACTACACTAGGGTTGGGAGATTGTATTCCCGTCCTATTTTTTCTTATCATTTAAACAAAAAGTTTCAAACCATCATTCATTCTTAATTTAGACAGATTAGTATAGTTGCATTTATTTATAATTTCGTTATCGCATTTAGCTGTAATCAATCTCAAAAACCAAATCATTTTTTCTTATCTTTTTAGAGTCAAAGTTAGGATCCCCCCGTCTTTTCCCGTCGTCACAACTCTGTTGTCCTTTTCCCCTGTGGATTCGATACCCGACTTACTGGGATTATTACTTGAGCGACAGGCTTACACTTGAGCTAGAGTGAACGCATTTTTGAAACACATTTTCAGTCGCGTCAAGTTTTTGGCTCCGTTGCCGGGGAAATAGGTAGACTTAGGATTAGATCAAGTCAATCCAAAGCTTTGACCAAAAATCTCTAAAAATCCAAAAACATATAAAAAAACTTCAAAAGGCACAAAAAGATTCATCATCACCTCTCATAAGCTTAATGCAAAATTCTGAAACCACTCCCACCCCATAATACTCCAACCAACATTCACGAAAATCCAATTGTTGAGTATAATCCTGATAGTCCCCACACTTCAAACGCCCCACAGTTCTGGGTCCCACCTCCCACACCGTCGCACTCAGTCTCCGATAACACTCCCTTTTCCTTCTTAGGATGCACTTCGAGCACGCCTAGTGAGAGCACCAAGTCAATAAGTGAGGAAGAGATGTCACAACACAGCAGTGCACCCATCGGTGAGGAAGAGCCCCCATACCGTCCGATTAGAGAATTCTTATATCCCGAGCATACTGTCACTCCGGGATGCATTATACTACCGTATAATGTCGGGAAATTCTGTTTCAAAAATAGGTTGATCCAGATGCTACCGCATTACCACGGTATGGATTTTGAAAAGCCATACCTCCATATTAGGGAATTTGAGGACGTGTGTGATACCTTCAATGATCAAACCTGCACACAAGAGGTAATCTGCCTTAAACTCTTCCCTTTATTGCTCAAAGATAAAGCTAAGTCCTGGCTATGGTCTTTACCTCCAAGCTCGATTCCATCCTGGAATGAGCTACAGTCAAAATTTCTCAAGAAATTCTTCCCACCACATCGAACAATCTCTATAAAGGCTCAAATTCAAGCATTCAGACAAGTTAAAATTGAGCCATTCCATCAATGTTATGAACGTTTTAACGAGTTAGTTGCCTCATGCCCCCATCATGGATTTGATTCAGCGTAAGTCATCTCTTTTATCTATAATGGGTTGAATCTTAACTCCAAACAACTTGTTGAAACAATGGGAAGTGGTCCGTTTATCGATTTAGATACCCAGGATGCTAAGCTTCACTTGAGGTATGTCGCCGAGACTACCCAATCCTGGGACATTTCTGATCCCAACACTCAAAATCTAAATAGACAAGCGACCACCACTCCGTCAGTGTCCGGCCTATTCCATGTAGATAAGAATTCTATGATGGACAGCCGATTGGAGACTCTTGAGAAAGGATTTCGAAATCAATGCGAGATATATGGAAAAGGACCAGTTGGACCCATTCCAAACCCTGTCGTGAAGGTGTGTACTATTTATGAGGCGGTACATTCAACTGAGGAATGTCCGACGATACCCGCCTACAAGGCAATGCTTCAGGAGCAAGTTAGTGGTATAGGAGGCTTTAAGGGTAATTTCGGTGCCCTGCACGGGAATTCATACAACCCTTCATGGAAAAATCATCCTGGTTTTAGGTATGGGTAACAACATGCCGCAATGAACCCTCCTTCGCATGCTGCCCCTCCTCCATCACAATATTTTCAACAAGCCCCGCACATGCAAGGACATGTGCAAGCACCACCACCTCAAGGAAATTATATTCCGCCACCGCGGAGAAGTCTCGAAGATAATATCAACCACTTTATCAATACACAGACTGCAACTAATGCTAGGCATGAGCGCATGATGAATGACATGAATGCGAACATTTCACAGTTGCAATCATTGTGGAGTATCCAAGAGAAGGGCAAGTTTCCTGCCCAGGGCCAAAGACCTCTCCAAGGTCAAACTAGTGTTAGCTCGACACCCCATGACGATCCCGACCAATGTAGAGCAATTACCACTCTAAATAGTGGGAGAGTAGTTAACTTGTCACCTCCCCCACGAGACGTACCTAAAGACAAGGAGATTTTTCCTGGCACGAAAGAGGCCGAAGATGTCCAATTGAATGAGAGTGACAAAGAAGACGCTAGTGAGCCCGAGGTAGTAGTGAAACCACCCTCCGCGGCACCGTTTCCTCAAAGGCTAATTCCTTCCCATAAAGGAAACCCACGTGATGATGTGCTAGACGTGCTAAAATAAGTTAAGCTGAATTTACCTTTCCTCGATGCCATTAAGCAAATTTCAGCTTATGAAAAAGTCATTAAAGACTTGTTGACGGTAAAGAGAAAGATGAAGGTAAAGAAAAATGTCTTTCTAGCATAGAATGTGAGATCCATTCTACTCAATGATCTCCCACCTAAATTCAAAGATCCCGGTGCACCCACTATTTCCTGCATTATTGGAGAAAACAAAATCGAAAAAGCCTTACTTGATTTGGGAGAAAGTGTCAATATCCTCCCTTACTCCATCTATAGGCAACTTGACTTGGGCGACCTCAAGCCCACAAAAGTCACCCTCCAATTAGCGAATCGAACCGTGAAGATTCCAAGAGGAATATTCGAGGACGTGATCATCCAAGTTGACACTTTCTACTTCCCGGTAGACTTTATCATTTGGGACACGGAGCCCTCCTTTAACTCGAGCAGCCATGTTCCCATCATCCTTGGGCGACCTTTCTTAGCTACGGGTAACGCAATCATCAATACTCGGAATGGGCGAATGCAACTCACCTTTGGGAACATAACCTTAGAGACCAACATCTTCCATGTTGCCCAACATACGGGGGAATAAGATGACCTTCATGCGGTGAACTTCATAGACGAGATCGTAGGGGAGTACTTTGAGGAAAATGATTGTGGAGATGCCCTAGGGTCCTGCTTAGAGTAGAGCCATGAGAATGAGGGGCCCCACAAGAGAGAGCCGTTAGGAGTGTACCTTTTTTCATCAAGTAATAGCGGTAGTTGTGATGATGAGAGAAAAGTGGGGGAGAGGTGTGTAGTGACCGCGATAGAAAGAGAGAGAGAGGGGTTAGAAGAGAGAAAAATGGTGGAGTTAGAGATCGAGGAAGTAAGAGAAGACGTAGGCACCACGAGAGAGAGAGATCTAGGGGACATGAGAATGGAAGAATTTGAAAGAGAATTCGTCCCGGTGGATGAGAACCTTACTGTTGAAGTCCAATCCCTATTGAACTCTTGTAGTCACTTAGACGAAAGTGAATTGAAAGAAAAAATTGATGAATTCCTTCGTTGTGACAATCCACCCACACCACTAGAGGCCCCGAAGGTGAGTGAGGAGAAAGGTTGTGGTTCATCCGACTTAGTGCCCGACCCATGCATCATAAAATTTGAAAGAAACCTAGGTGTTCCCTCCGAGTCAGCGCACGCAGGCCACGCTTTGAGTCAGCATCACGAGAATCTATTTCCAATTAGTCACGATGAGTCTCCCGGACTATCCTTTATCTATGGGCGAGGTCCCAATTTGTTCTGATTGTTGGATTATAATCCTAGGATGGGAGAGCATCGAACCCCGCGAGTGGGGTTGGGTGAGTACGTGGAGAGATGAGAGGTCGTCGCACCCCCGACGCGTATGGGGTGATTGTTAGTGTATTTTTTAGTCATACATGAGTGTCATATAGTGTCTTGTTGAATTTTAATATTTGTTTGTTTTATTTTTCCGCACTTTTCATTCGCCTTGAGTTAGATTTTCGTCATTTTTTCTTGAGGACAATGCAAAAGTCTAAGTTAGGGGGGGTCATAAGTGCGTATTTCTAAAACTTCACAAATTTTCAAATATGTCCAGAAATTTCCAAAAAAATCAAAAAAATTTGAAAAAATCCAAAAATATTTTTATTCAAAATAAATAAAAGTTGGAATTCAAATTTTGCAAAAATATCATTAAAAGTCGGTAAAGTCTCAAGTTGTAAACATTCAACATACACAAAGACGAAATTGACCAAAGATGGAAATTGAGCAAAAATTGACGACTTAACGAATAAGTGTGGAGATTAACAAACCCGGTGAGATTCAAGCCTATCACGTTTTACGAGTTTTTAAAATCAATCCGAGTTAATTGTTAACTCAAAGTTCTTTTCAGCGCCTAATAAGTTGTCAAGGATCTCAATTCTTTCATTTTGATCGATTTTGAAAAATGTGTGTAATATTGCTTGAAAAACGCGCCAAATTAGTCTCTAAACTTAAATTCATCTCGAAACGCATATTGTAACGCAATTGGCATTTTGGACAATGAAGTAGGCCCTCGTTTGTCACCCAAAAATATTGGCCAGAAAAAGTTGTGAAAAATCATCCCTTTTGTAACCTAAACTTGAGCCGAATAATTTTTCCCTGCGTTTGACAACCCGAAAAACCCAAATAGCCCGGAATTGTGAAAAATGGAAAAATTCAGAATTTAGTCCAAAAAGTGCAACAAAAAGGGGCAAGAAAAAAATAGAAGAATGCTCAACAAAAGTTAGCAAGAAAAGAAAAGTGAAAAAAAAATAAAAGATAAAAAAAATAGAAAAAGAAGAGAAAATGAGCAATAGCCCGGAAAAAGCACAAATGGACATCATTAATGACTTTTCCAATTCCAACCTTCCATACCTCCTTCATTTTACCCAAAATACCCTAAAAACCCGAAAAAAGTCCTAACCGAGTTCAAATTGCGAAAAATTGATTACCTCGTGGAGAGCTAAGACACCAAAAGATAATAAAGGAGATTAAGTGCGCGAAATAGAGGCAATGTTCCTGTTTTTAAAACCGTAATCCTTTGATGAGGTCCTTTCACCATAAAATTTCCGTCTTTCTAATTGTATGCGTGATTTTGCTTCCATTACATTTACTCTTTATATCACGCATACCGAGAGAATAGCTATAATCCGAGAGATTCGTTTATGAGAGCATTCCGTGAGAACTTGAAATCAAAATGAATTTTCGGATAAGTAGCGTAAGGATCAATCAGTGGAAATTGGCGGTTATATTTCCGGCCCCACACACACGCACTATGATTTGAGAATATTGAACATGACTAAATGATGACTATTTTCTGGAAAAGTTTGAATTGCATAATGTTTGCATATTTTGAATTTTCTTTGAGTCAATAAAGAATTTTGTGGGTATATTTACTGCAAAACCTCACGAGACACCACTCGTCCTACTAGGGTAACCTAGAGGTTTAAAGGCTTGTTGCATACGCTAAATGTAATCGCTTGCCTGCGAAAAAGGTAGTTTATCCCAATAAAATGATTTTCAAAGAGTTGACCCATGCTAGGATTCTTTTACATTGCTCGGGACGCGCAAAGTTCTAAGTTAGGGGGTTTGATTAGGCATAAATTCTTCCTAATTTATCCCTTGATTTAGTTACTTTTAGCACCTCGAACAACGTAATTGAATTGACTTTATCTCATAATCTTGCTACTTACTGATCCTAATGAGTACACCGAGTTTCTGGTATTTTGTAGTGATTTTACAGATATTTGATGTCAAGAAACGAAAGAAGGAAATTGGAAGAATCATGAAAGAAAGAAGGAAAAGTCTCAAGGGAAAAAGCGTAGTTTCCACCCGGAATTCGAGTGAGGTACCTAAAGAGAAGCTGAAGACATCTCATTCACAAGCACCTAGGAAGAAACTTCACCTCAATCGGAATCCCGAAACAAAAGTTATGAGCAGTCAAAGAGGAGCCAAAAAGTCAAATAGCCGGATCGGTCCGCCCCTACCCCGGACCGGTCCGCCTTTCCCAACTCCAGAAGACCCCAGATCGCATGCGAACCGAAGAAGGCCAAAATAAAAAGAACCGGTTCGACCCCGGATCGGTCCGCCCCAAAATAAAAAGAACCGATCCGCCTTGGGGGCAGACCGGTCCGCCTAAGCCCCGGACCGGTCCGGGCTTCGAGATTTGAAAATCTTCTCTCTTCCTAAAAAGGCTCCTATTTCAGCTGAACTTCCGATATTGTTGTATGGTATAAAAGACCCGATTTATTATTGTTATAGGCGCGGAGAATTAGTAGGATTTCCTCTCTTTTTCCAAAAAACCTAGTTTAGTTAGTAATTTCAGATTTAATTCAAGGATTGAAGATTTTATTCAGTGATTTTGTGAGTATCAGTTTATTTCATTGTTTCACTTATTGCTTGGATAATTTTAGTGAGTAATTCTTAATTCTAATTTTATTCTACATTAATTCCCAATTTTCTTTAAAGTAATCATGAACACTTGCACAGTAATCATTGTTTTCTTTATTTTCACTATGTTAGGCTAGATTTTCCAAGGCCGGGATGCATGAACCCAGCCTGATGTGTTAGTGCGTGTGTATAAAATTAATCCACTGAATTTAGTGATTGACTATGACCGTATTGCATAGTTACACAACAGTTGTAGATCTTTATATCTCGTTTGCCTCTGGGTACTCGTGATGATTTAGAGTGCAATTCGAGTGCTACTAGCGCGATACTGATTTACTCATCCTCGGATTAGGTAAGACGCGGGCTTGAACCTCGTATACATAATGCTTAGGAGTACTAAATTTCGGGTCAAATCAATCAGATAAATTTAAGATTATTATTATACCTGCACTACACTAGGGTTGGGAGATTGTATTCCCGTCCTATTTTTTCTTATCATTTAAACAAAAAGTTTCAAACCATCATTCATTCTTAATTTAGAGAGATTAGTATAGTTTCATTTATTTATAATTTCGTTATCGCATTTAGCTGTAATCAATCTCAAAAACCAAATCATTTTTTCTTATCTTTTTAGAGTCAAAGTTAGGATTCCCCCGTCTTTTCCCGTCGTCACAACTCTGTTGTCCTTTTTCCTTGTGGATTCGATACCCGACTTACTAGGATTATTACTTGAGCGACAGGCTTACACTTGAGCTAGAGTGAACGCATTTCTGAGACACATTTTCAGTCGCGTCACCAGGTTTATTACTTGAGTGACCGGCTTGCACTTGAGTTGTAGGTACACATATCATACACTTTTTGTTCAAGCCTAAAGAGTGTTAGGGATAACTTAGTGATCAAAGAAAAAAATGCATGTAGCTTAAGGGCTACATGAGCGCGAGGTTTATATTTCTCTTCCCCTCCCTCCCCCCTCCAATAAAAAACAAAATACAAAAGATAGTATAGGGAGAAAGACACATGTTAAAAATAACATATTAATAACTTAAATATTCACAACACTAATTGCTCAACGTTGTCTTCACTCTTTCGCTTATTTTTGTCTTCTCGCAATCTTCATCATTAATGTAACCCATTTTTTTATTTTAATAATTGAAAGGCGTGAAGGGTTAGGTTGATGTTTTCAATAAATAAAAGGGGTAAAGTGTTAGATAAATGTTTTGTGAGGGTGACTCATAAACCTGTAAAAAGACGAGGGAGTTTCCTTTAATTTTCCCAACTAGAAATTTTCTTTTCTAGATAAACATATTCTTTAAATTTTCTATAGAGGAGACAATAATAAATTCTAAAGATTTTTTTAATATAAAAGCCAACTATTTAACTAACCATAATTACAACCAGTTTACCCATAACACTAAATACCATATTTATTACTAGGAACTTCATCTTAATACCAGGTATCAGATACACATTTTTCAAGTTATAGGGAAACAATTCTTCCTCCCTCTTATTTAAAGCCAATTGAAATAATTAATATTCGGGTCAAATCGGACCCGTGATCCACCCCTACAAGTAATGGATCCCAATCCATTTTATTGTTTTGATAATATTAATATTTATATATATGTATTTTGTGTACATATAAATACAACATAATATGGTCACCCAAATGATTATCTCCTATTGAGGAAATGGAAATAGTGTCGATGATTGTCATTGGTGTCCACAATTGATGGTTGTCAATGGTGTACATAATTGATGGTTAGGCCACAAAACAATATTAATATCTAAGTGGAGATAAAGCCTAACTAACTATTAAATGGTAAATATAAGTCTACTTATTTCATCCTTTAAATACTAACATAATGTGATGGTTTTAGTAGCTCTCCATAAGAGTAGCAATAATATAAGAACAAAAGGTTTTTGGGTTTTGCATACTAAGGTTAATCACCAAGAGAACCTTGTATTTTTATTCATGGATTAGGACTAACTCTTGTATCCAATTTGACGTAACTCATGATTTCAAAGTGTACACGAAATCGGACTCGGATCCAAGTTTGCACAAGACCATAACAATAAATCGATGATCGATTCATAACTTTCGCATATTTAGTGAGATACGAATCCTTATATAATGTTCTATGTGCTCGTATGATCAATTCTTCACTGGTATCAGAGCTATAGATTTTTTAGTTAGCCATTTAATTGCATATTCATTAAATTGTGGTAATTGTTTTATGAATTTGAAAATTTTTATTTTTTCAAAATTCCCAGAAAATTATGAGATAATATATATGTTATTCCTAATGATGCTACAATTCCAACAATATAAAGAACGTTAAAATTGGTGTTATAATGAATGCGATATGAATTTTTCAAGTTTTTGTTCATAATGGACACCCATTAAATTTATACCATATAATAATTTTGATCCAAATGTGTGCTATGTTTTAATGAGTTTAAAATGGGTATAGTTGAAATATTTTTACATAATATTATTCTATCTCACGAGATCGCTCCAATGATATTTGGTAGGCACTTTTTTGATAAATAATGAGTGAGATGTAATCTCTCAAACTTAGCTCCTCAAAATCACAAAAATTGAAAATTTGGGTTTATTGTTAAAGATGATGAATAGTATTTTTTTTTAACATTGAAACTATTTTGAAGGCCTTATGGTCAATAAGAATCTAATTTCTTTTTATATATTTGTTCAATGTTTTAAGAGATTTAATAAATGTATATACGTGATTTTTGGATAAGTATTGACGGAGATATAGTCTCCTCATTAGGAACACTCAAAATGTCAAACTTAAGTTATTTTTAGAAGACGATGAAGAATTACAACTTAGGGAAATTAATGCTTAAGATTATTTTTCGAGGCTCCGTTTCAAATCCTGTTTATATGTTTTCAACATTCTGGATTTAACGGCATTATTCATTTTTGAAAATTAGTTAAGGGAGTTTGAGTATTGATTATTTATTAATCATCTTTGTATAGTAATAAAAAAATCTATAGAAAACTTCATTAGAGTCGAGCAACCTTGTACTTTTATTGGTGTCTATCATAACATGGGATAATTTTTGTAATTATCAATCTCCATTTTTTAAGAATTTGTTTTTTGACATATTCGATGTTGTTTTTGAACGTCCTAAAAGCATGATAAAACGTATGCAATTCTGTTTTTTCCACTTTGTGAGTGATTCGTAAAATATGGATTAGTCCAACAATATAAAATTTATTTATGCATTATTTTAAGAGGCTAATTGTGATTTATTTATGCGTGGATTAATTTGTTGAATTGTTGCACTCTTTATTAATAGTTTGTTTAGACCACCCTATATTATTGGCCTTTTTAATTCGTTCCTTTAGAATGTGAGTGTGTCAAATTCATCCATTTAAAGGACTTATTTAAATTCATCCATTTAGAATGTGAGTGTGCTCATGTGTTTATATGCTCAAAGGGATTATTTAACATTGATAATTAGACGAGCTTGTGTTTGTTTATGTATTATTGTTTAAGGTTGTCCTTATGTAAACATGCAATCAGATCATCCCCATTTGGTTCATTCATACATCAAATGTATAAGATTTATTATTATTCTTGATGTAATAATTGTGAGGAAAAATTTATATTTATTCCTTTGAAAGTCATTATGTAAGGGGATGAATTCTCTTGATTGCACAAGAATACATAGTAATTATCTTAGTACAAGCTCATAAATTGTCAAATGGGACCTACGTGGAGTCTTTACACTATTATTGTTGTATGACAAAATTTTTATTTCATTATCGTATTGGAAATTTAATTAGTTTACACTTATGATAAATTATGGTACAAAAATTAGTTTTGTATCCGTTCTGTAACTAAAATGGAAGTTTATTTAAAAAATAAATTAGAAAATTTATTCCAATTTTTTGCATTATTGGGATATGATTACGAGCCTAGCAGATTTTTCATCTCAATCTGCAAGAAAATGATAATAATTTTTTTAATGAGATTCTATAACACATAAAAGGTGTGTAAAATAATAAGTCAATTTTTGTTTTTTTTTTTAAATAAAGAAAATGGCTTCGAACAACAATAATGTTATTATTGCAATCACTAAAGAGGAAAAGCTAACTGGGGAGTATTATAAAGTATGGTAAACTAAGATATAATTTGTCCTAAATCATAATGAGTTTTTATATTACCTCACTACCACGATGAATGAACTTTCTGAAGGTAGCTATGATACCCCATAAACTTTAAAAATATGTTGATCAGGTCTAATACCAAAAATCACGGGAGTCAAAAACAATTTCTAACATTCTTAGTATAACAAAATAAATAAAACTGAACAAGTATAATTTATGGATAATGAACCATTAAGTGGAACAATAAGAATTCTCATACCATATAACTGATGATACAAAAATTACAACAATTATATCTATTATATAAATTCAGCTCTGAATATAAGAACCATATGTACAAAATCCGACATAATAAATAAATAATTAGAAATAAGAAAGTGATCACGTAGGCTAGGCACCTACACTCTATAGTCCCATAAATAAAGAGTATCTTAAAACCGAATTAGGAATGAGGTTGGACTAATGGGCGATAACCTGAAAAATATTACAGGGAGATGTTAACAGCAAGTTCAAGTAGTATAACAATATAATTAACTTTGTACCACAGTATGAATATGCATCTTCATCCAGTCTTCTAGTTATTTTAAGTTAACCTAACCCAAAAAACCCTACATATTACAAGCATTTACTCCCAAGCTCAATGTGTTCCCCATGATTAAGTCTTTTACATCATTATCAAATTTCAAGTACAATTTCACATTTATTCTTATGAGCTTCATCATGGTAAAATATACCAAGAAAGTATCTATATCAAATCATCTATGTTATACCCCCTGTGAATCAAGACACGTGGATCTTACATGGCATGAAAGGAGACCACAAATATTTATTCTCATGAGGTCGGCCTCTTCTTTAACTGAGGTTGGCTCAGGTATCATCTGGTCGACCCTCATCACTAGACAACTTTCTTCATCTGGCGTAATATTTCACTCATATATTGCAAACATATTTGCACATATACAGAAGGGAATCCCACTAGTCACATGAGGAATAATAGGAAACGTGGATGTTCCCAACTTTTGCCCACTATGCATGGGTTGTAACTAACTTATTTTTTGCCCTTTTAATATCTGTATTGGTGTAATTACCTGACCTATAAAGGCATTCCACCTATCTCCTTATATTCCCAGCTAACCAACTATAAATAGAACAAAAACCCATGTGGAAAGAGACGACTAAGTCTTCCCTAACGTAGCATAAACCCTAATTATGTACTCTCATAGTCACAGATTAACAAACTGCTGCACCCGTGGATGTAAGTACCATTTATGGACCAAACCATGTAAATCATGTCTCCTATCATTGTCTCTCATCCCTAATCTCTTTTCATTCTGATTATTTATTATTTATTTATTTGTTATTACAAAAACCCCCAACCTAAGATACAAATTACCTATCTATTTTTATATGATACCAAATTGGCTCCATCCATGGAACTCAATAAGCCATTGCAGCTCTTACTCTATTTCTTTTCTCTTTATTATTAACCTTCAATCATCGAGAATGGATGGTAACCTTGAAAGAAGTCATATGGAAAAGGTCCAAACTCTCACCACCCCCATTCGAATGGGTGACATTCAAGGCATATTTTTTAGCCTAGCTAAAGAACAATAAGTGATGTAGGAGAGTGTCAAATAGCTGACACAGACTCTCCAAGTCAGGCAGGTCAGACCCACTGCAAACCCCATAACCATTTAAACAAGGGGATCAGAGAGCAGGGGAGGAAGACAACCCCAACCCTTTTCAGGGATAGGAGGTGGGAGTATCGCAGATAAGCCCTCGAGAACCCTAAAAGGCTAAGCCTGGGGTCAAATGATAATATGAGCTCTTCTCAGCAGACATGATCGCAGCAAGATCGATCATATCGCCATAGAGCCATGTCTTCCACTTAGTCACAAAGATATGATGATATGAACAATCCTTCTCTGAAGAGGGCCTTAACATGATTGATTAGAGGCTCAACATTCGATCGGTTGTGTTCTCGTCATGCTCGAGGAAAAGTGATAATATCCCCTAGGGAGCACAGCACAAGAATATATGAACCAGGATGATCAATCACTAGAGGGTCACACCGATCAGCCAGGGCATCAGCTAAGCTTGATCAGACTTCCCAAGAAGAGATGTCGATCGAAAACTGAGGCTAAATAGTCAAATCTGTTATGGTAAAATGTGAGGAGGATAGTCAGACATGGAAAAGGTTAATTCAACATTCAGAGGACCATCTTAGAGAAACAGTCAGATCCAAGAACCCCCATCACAAGGATTTCGTGAAGGAATCGCCATTCATCTCCTCAATCGTGTCTTACCCCAACATCAGCCAAATTTGGACCACTTGTGATCACACTTAAATATGATGGAAAGACTAATCCAGTCCTACACATCGAGCAGTATCAAGCAGTAGTTGACATATATTTTATTCCTGTTGAAATGCGATGTAGAACCTTTTGTATCACTATAACATGCTCAATCTAAATTTAATACAACAACCTACCACGAGGAAAAATATCCAACTTCGAGTAAGTGGACAACCTATCCATTAGTAATTTTTTCTCTGGTGCCAATCTAATAAAGAGGGTTACTCACCTCCTCAGTATACGGTAGAAACCTAGCCAAACAACATGTGATTATATCACCCGCTTCAATATTGAGAAACTCTAAGTGGTCGACTATAACGAGCAAACCACCATAACTGCACTAACGAATGGATTGCGTCCAGGAAAGCTATTTTGGGAGTTAGGTAAAGAGACACCAAAAATAATGACAGAGTTATTAGTTAAGTTCGGGAAGATCATGAACATCGAAGAGGCTATGGGAGCTAAGGAGTCCGATCATCCAAAGTCATCGATAAATAAAAGCAGTGACAAGAAGGACTCAAAAGAAAGGAAGGCCGACAAGCCGAAGAAATATGATGAGTGTACCCCTTTGAGGGTGGGCATGCATCATATCCTTAAGGAGATTCTATAAAATAAAGATCGCAAATGTCCTTGAAAGGATAAGGCACCCACCAACATGCGTGGAAAAATAAAGTAATGTGAGTTTTATAAGGATGATGGCCATAATACAGATAGTTGTATCGTATTGGAGAAAGAAATCAAAGGGTTAATCAGGAGAGGCAAGATCTATAGATATGTCGACTAGGATGGTCGAGCAGATGCGGATGAATGCCAACCTAGAAGACAATCTGAATCACCATGTAGGAAAGCGAATGACAAAAAGAAGGGATGGAACGAAGATTTTGATGATGATATGCACCCCCCCCCCCCCCCCCCCCCCACAAAAAAAGCCCAAAGAATCTATCCACGAAGTTAAAATGATATCCTTCGGATGTCATTTCATTGTTGGTAGAGATGTTGGGGAAGGAGAGTATTTAGATGAAAGAAAGGCCTACCTGAATGAAGCTAAGGCTTGTGTTCACATCCAATAATTAAATCTGACTAGAGAGGTGGACACGCATCCATGAAAGGTAAACAAAGACCAACTATTTGTTTTTTTTTAAGGATGACTTGTCTGGAATCCTTTACCCCCATGATGACCCACTAGTCTTCACCATGATGATTCACAAGAGTAGGTTCGCTAGAATCCTGGTAAACAATGGCAACTCGACTGATGTCATCTTCTATAAATGCTTTAAGAGGTTGAAACTCAAGGACAGTAAGCTAACGCCATATCATAGAACCCTGATCGACTTTTTTGGAGAACTTGTGTACCCATTGGGGATAGTGGAGTTAGAAGTTATTATAGGAGCTTGGCCTACCTGCCTAATGAAGACAGTGTGCTTCTTCGTTTTGGACAGAAACATGATATTCGCTTACAAGGTAATACTGGGAAAAGTCGGTTTAAAGAAGTTTAAGGATGTTCTATCCACAGTTCACCAATGTCTGAAGTTACCTACCCATTATAGAGTGGGAGTTGTTAAAGACAACCAGGTGGAAGAATGAGAGTTCTACTATACGCCTGTCGACCAAGAGGAATAAAAGAAGTTGACAACCAACTAACTGATAGAGACCATTGACCCTCAGGATGAATAAAAGTTAGTCAAATGGAAAGTTGTTGAGGAAATTAAAACTATTACCCTCGATGCTAAACACCCCAATAAGACTATTCAGGTCGGGTCATCTCTAGATCCTCACTTAAAGGAGGAGAAGTTAAAATTCTTGCACCAATGCCAAAATGTATTCGCATGGATCCACAAAGACATGCCCGGGATCGATACTAATTTAATTTGTTATGAACTAGCATAATGGAGGGTGTTAATCCAATCAAGAAGAAATGAAGGGTCTTTGATGCCGAGAAGAATCTTGATGTACTGGAATAGAGGTTGAAGCTTCAGAAAGCTAATTTCATTGACAACGTCAAGTACCCCAAGTGCTTGTCCAATGTGGTGATGGAACTTAAGAAGAATAACAAGTGGAGGATGTGCATTAATTTCACTGACTTGAAAAAGGCATTCCCCAAAGATCCTTATCCTTTGCCCATAATTAATTAGCTAGTCAACGTAACTTCGGGCCACAAGATCTTCAACTTTATGGATGTGTACTCCAAATACAAACAGATTTGGATAAATCCCTAAGATAGGTAAAAGGCATATTTTATCACCAACAGGGGCACCTATTACTACAATATCATGCAATTTGGTCTTAAGAACGCAGGGGCAACATATCAGAGGTTAGTGAATAATGCATCTAAAGATCAGATTAGTAAGAACATGGAAGTGTACTCGAACGATATGCTAACCAAGTGCAAGACCTTAACCGATCACATCAAGGACCTTGGTCAAACATTCGACTAGTTAGAGAAACACCAGATGAAGCTTAATCCAACAAAATATGTGTTTGGGGTAAAGTGAGGGATGTTGTTGGGTTTTATTATCAATTAATGAGGTATTGAATCTAATCTCGAGAAGATACAAGCCTTGACAAATATGTAGTCCCCTACGACGAAGATGGAAGTATAGTGACTAACAGGATGCATTGTCTCTCTCAACAGGTTCATTTTTAGATCCACTGATAAGTGATTGACTTTCTTTAAAGTGCTGAGGAAATCTTTCAAGTGGAGTGAAGAGTGTGAGAATGATTTCTTAGAATTAACTGCACTCTTATTGAGACCCGTTCTAGGAGAAAAGCTTTATTTATATTTAGTCGTGTCCAAATTAGTTGTCAGTTTAGCGCTAGTACGACAGGATGAGGGCATCCAAAGGCTAATTTACTATACCAGCAACGATTATCGAGGAGAAAAAATTTGACTCACAAGGATAGATAAGTTTTACTTAGCATTGAGTGAAGCCTCCAGGTGAATGAAGTCTTACTTCAAAGATCACACTGTCGTGGTTTATACAGATCTACTCTTGCATAATCCAGAGAAGTCTGATCGGCTTATGTCTTGTGCAATAGAGCTAGGTAAATACGACATCCAGTATGAACATACAACTGTTATTAAGAGACAAGCTCTGGCATATGTCATAGCCCAGTTCACGTATGATGAATAGCCTTTTGAGCAGACTCCTTCGAGAGATAGCTCAACTTTCAATGTTAAATAGACCTCTTCAAACAAGACCTCCCTTGCAAATGAAGTCATGAAGACTCCCATAAGAGAGATCTCACTATATAAAGAAGATTCAACCCCAGATGAAGAATCCCAAAAGAAGATGTTCAGATTTGGGGAACTCGTGGAAGTAGATTTTTATTAAGACTGTACTATTTAGAAATTATTCATCATCGGTAACTGTGCAGGTATCATCATTACCATACCAAACGAGATAGATGTGCAATATACACTTCATTTTTAACTTGAAGTTTCCAATAATGAGGCAAAATATGAAGCCCTAATAGCAGGATTTAGGTTGACAATTTCTTTAGGGGCCGACCACATCTCAAACTGCAGTGACTCCCAACTGGTAGTCAATCAATTTCTTGGAGTTTATGAAGCTAGGGAATCATCTATGGTCACATATTTATCCAAAGTGCAATAGTTTCTAAAAATATTTACAGTGGTGAAGATTCCTTGGACATTTAATTAGAAAATGCTTGAGTAGATGCGTTGGAAAGATTAGCTTTGGCGACACGGATTGAGTTAAGACAAACGACGTCGATCAAAATACTAGCCCATCACAGTACAGAAGAAGAGGATTTAGGCACCAATGAAGTAATTTTAGGACCATCTTGGATGGATCCTATATAAGCATACATTGAAACAGACAAGCTCCCTTATGATCCAAAAGAAATAAAGAATCTACGTATAAGGCCTCCCATTACGTGTTGGAGGTAGGCGTCTTATATAAAACGAGATACATCATTTCATTGTTGAGATGCGTTCATCCCACCGAAGTTGAAAAAATGTTCAAGAAAGTTCCTAAAGTGTGTTGAGGGGCACATTTCCCTGGAAGGTCATTGGTAAAGTACATAGTAACCCCATGGTACAATTGGTCAACTATAAAGGCTAGATGCAGTGATTATGCGAGAAAATTTGGCAAATTCCAGAAATATGTCAAGATCCACCACACGCCGAGGGCACCTTTGACACCGATTACTTCAATATTGATTTGGTTGGCCCACTAATGAAAGAAAAAGAACAATTGAAATACCTAGTAATGGAGGTAGATTACTTCACCAAGTGGGTTGAGGCCGAGCCTTTAGTGGAGATGCCTTATTAAAGAGTCTTTCAATTCATCTAGAAAAATATAATTTTTCGCTATGGTATGCCCTAAGCCTTCATCATGAACCATGGGACACGATTCGACAATCAAGACTTTGAAGACTATTGCATTCGATCAAAAATCCAGAAGCTCCACTCTACCCCTGGGCATCCACAGTGCAATAACCAAACTGAAGTTACTAATAAAACATTGTTAGACAGAATCAAAAATAGATTAGATGATGGAAAGGGAAATTGAATCAATGAGCTGCAGAGCGTACTATGGGATTACAGGACTACCTTAAGTACAACCACTAGAGAAATTAAATACATGCTCATTTTCGGTACAGAGGCAGTGGTGCCGATTGAGATAGGACTCCCTTGTTATCGGGTCCTTAACTTTAATGCTACTTACCAGGAGAGAACAACTCACTCCTATAATCGTCGTGTAAGGCTGATCATTTTGGAAGAAGGATATTATGTCCTAAAGATGGTGATCGAGAAAAGTAACAAGCTCGAACCTAATTGGCATGGACCATATCGGGTGTCAAGTGTGGAAAGGCCAGGAACTTATCGCATAAAAACACGGCAGTTTAAGAACTTATGGAACTCCGAGCACTTGCAGAATTATTATTAGTAGATTACTGGATGGTCATTCACCATGCTTATTATGTACTCGAAGTCCCCAAATAAATAAAAGTTCAATTTCCCCAACGTTCATATTACTATTGCGTTTGTTTTGTTTTTTTGATTTTTTTTTTGGGCATGAGATATACACATATTTAAATAGAAAATCTCATTATATAAGACTGTGAAGAAGACCCTATGAATAGAAAATCTCATGTATGACTACTTTGAACAAATAAGTCACGAACAGAAAGTCCGGTATGATTTTTTTGAAAAAATAAGTCACGAACAAATATGACGTCATTGAACAAACAGTCACGAACATAATATCTTGAATGACTTCGTTGAATAAACAAGTCACGAATACAAAAAATCGTATGACTTCATTGAATAAGCAGATCATACACTGAAACTAACTTCATGTACGATCTTGTTTCAACACAAATCACGAACAAGACCTTTGTATGGCCTGATAGGTCACGAACAGAAAATAAACTATCAAGAACAGAAAATCCTGTATGACTTCATTGAACAAAATAGGTCACGAATAGAAATGAACTACTTATTATATGATAAATTCCTACCAAGGAATACACTAATTAAAATTGGGCAAACCCCTACCATGTGTTCATAATCCAACTATGCAATGGTAATGAATACGACCACCTGCAAAGACATGGAAAAGTGTGCACACATCATCTTTTAACTTTTTGAGAATCCGCACAGTATGTAAAGATACACAACTCATCAATTTATACCACAATCAAACATGCCTTATTGCAAAAGGAACCAGTGTTTAAGTTCTGATATTACAATCCAAAAGAGAGTCAAACAAAAATAAGTAAAAGTTTCATGAATAATTAAGCAGTAGGATTAATATTATCAGTAGGAGAAGAGGCATTCAAAACAAGTAAAAGGTCGTCACCGCCCAAGGCTCATCCACAACATCACCATCCTCTCCTACCAAAGTAGTAACTTCTTCATCATCTCCCTACCATTCACTAACCACCTCGACGATGTCGAGGTAATGTGCCATTACTCTCTTTTTAAGTTCCTCACAACCATATATGAAGAAGCCTACACAGTCCATATTGTAATTCGGTGAAGATTTGTACTTTCGTACCCCCACTTCCATGGTGGTGGCCAAGGCATCTTACGAATTCTTCAAATCAATAGCCATAGTGACATTAGCCTATTCATATTTCTTCAGAGATTCTTTTGTCACAGCTAAGTCTTCTTCTAAATTTTTTATGGTGGAATCATTGGTTGCCTTTTTATCCTTTATCCTTGCATTTTCCTCCTCAATTAAACTCAACTTTGTCATCTTGGTCATTAGCTACCCATCTCGCTCTTCCATCTCCTCCGTTGTTTTCTTAAAATCCCCTTGGACCTGCTCCAGATTGTCTTTCAACTTCTTGTTCTCATCGATCAACTCCTCATATACAACGTGATTGATAACAACTGTTTCCCTCAAGATAGTTGAAGCCATGGAAGCCTATTAACAAGAAGGTGTATATCAATAGACGAGAAGACTATGGATTATGATAAAAAAAGGAGTGAACAAAAAACTCATACCACTAACAACCTATGCTACAATAGTCGCCATAATGAATCGGGATCGTAGCCTCTCAGAAATTCAAATGTATGCTATGTCCATGGCAACCGAGAAAATCAGTTGCAATATTGGCATGATGAAATATGGAGTGGGGTCAGTTCCCAGTTCTTCAGAAGAAATTCTATGAGGGGGACAAATTTAAACTCCTTTATTTCATCGTATTTGGAGGATGAACCCTATCCCCTCACTAACCTAGGAAGGGTGGGGCCCGTTTCCTATACCCTGGGTGCTTTAGGAGAATTCTGACTGGTCAGGGGATCAAGAGGGCGCTTCTCACCCACATTAGGAGCTTGAGGGTACTTAGGGGATTTCCCCTTAGATTTAGCCACATTGTCTACAGTTTCCTCTCTCTTCTTCTGAGCAGCCTACTCGACTCTCTTTTTTTCCTCATCGGCTTTCTTCCTCTTTTCCTCAATCTTGGTTCTACTTGCTTCCATATTCTTTTTATGATCCAATTCCATAGCTCTACGATCGATGCAATGAGGATCCATCATATATGTTTCCTTAGAAGGTTACTCTGCATCAGCTGGGGAAATATGATCATGAAAGTTAGAAAACTAATTGAGCACGGACAGTAGATTAGAAACGAATGGCATTTTTTATACCTGTCTCAAAATCTACTTCTCCTCCTCCTATTGATCGTTCGACCTCTTCCAAGGTAGTTTCATATATGTCATATCCCAGGACTTCCACTTCAATGGAGGAATGCCACCCGGAGGATTATCATAAACGGTGGTAATAAACTTTTTAATAGAAAAAAGTTCTTCAAATTTGGGAGGCTTTCGCTCACAATAGGGCTCAATAAAATTTACCAGTGAAGCACGTAATTTGGGGGCTTTCTAACCTAAAAAGTCAAATAAGATAGTAGTACCAAAAGATAAGTAGAAATAAATGGCCAGATCACGAAAGAGAAAAAAATTTACCTATCGGGTTGGGACCATTCCATTCCCTGGAAATCCTACATGACCTATCTTGTTCATGGTGCCTAAATTCCCACTCCCCCTTCGCAACACGTACTCACCCTTCTAGCTATCGTTACAAGTCTACACTATGGTCACTATCCTATATAGGGACTTTAGAGGTGAAAAATAGTAATAACCAGGGGCTTTGGCATTGTCTTTAAATCCATGGATATACCTAAAGATGTCCCCAGTCAAATCAAAACCTGTCCTCAATTTCCAAAACATCATAGCTCCTAGGATCAACCTGTATGCATTAAGGGGTGTTTAATTAAAGTCACCCCATAGCCTCTCAAAATAAATTGTATCACGGGATATAGAGGCATCTTAAGTCCTACCTGAAGAACCCAAAAGGGTAAGGAAATCTCTTTGTCATTATTAATATCATACACCCTTTCCTCGAGTGAAGGGACCCTCATCTGTATATCAACAGGGAGGTTGGAACTCTCCCTCATATTATTTAAATCGTCCTTAGTTATGGTACTAGGGTTCCATTGAGCATCTGTCTGAGAAGGATCATATGATTCAGAAGACTCATAACAATCCTCCTCTGCAACATCGGGTAAAGAATCCTTCAGTGAGGATGCGGATGAAAAGTGGGCCACACTTTCAAGTCTCTCATCCTCATCTTTATTTCAACGAATGTCATTAGAGGGAGATTCTAAGTTTATAGATGACACAAGTTCTTTATTCTACAGATTAATATCCTCTTGGGGCAAAAAGAACAACCTACTTTGGGTTCAGTTAAGTCAGGAGATTAAGTAAATGGTTTATCTAGGAAATGTTCAGAACCACTACGGGATGAGGTTTTAGGGGCGTAACTAGGGTGCCCAAGTTCATCCTCGGATCTAATAACATGAAAAGGGTGACGGAGTCTTCTAGCAGTGATCTACGGACATTCTTATTCAAGTTCACGCACAAACTCATAGATACATTGAACGCGGGGTGGAAAACTCATAAAGATTTTGACCTAACTTCAAGAATAAGACAATGGAATCTGGGGTCTGAACAAATAAATCACAAATCAACTCTGGAACCTCAAATGTCACTCCAATTCTATGCCAACCAACTCAATTGCAATCTAAATGAACAAACCACATGAAACTTCTACACAACTAACACAACAACCATATAATGCTAACCAAAAACTATGAGGAGCGGTAAAACCCTAAAAAGCGAGAGGAAGTGTACCTGATGAATGAAATGGAAAAAGAAGGATTAAGAATAAGGAACGACATCAAAAAAATTCCAAAAACACAAATAAAAGATCAAGAAACTAGGTTAGCATAATTAGAATACCCATTTTGCGGAAGGCAGAGGAACAGTTCTCGTTATCTCTCTACACCTTGAATCACTACAAATTTTGAATTTGACGATTTGGGGCAGAGAAAATGGCTGCTATTTATAATTTTAAGGAGGAGGCATAAGGGTCACATCCAAGGAAGATGTAAATCTGATAAAAAAAACCACTCGGCATAATTATTAGATGACGATTCACCTTCCTAACATGTGTCCTCCCTGCTTCAACAACATCAAAGTTAATCTCTTCGGAATAAGCCAATTAGAAAGCATTCCAACCAACTACAGAGTCATTGGCGAATATAATTAACACACCTTCTACTCCCTCATATGCAACGACTGCTCAAGAATATTATCAATACAAGACCATCCGTAGTAAATCAAAGCTTGTATATAAAGTATTGGGGTCTTTTTTAATACCCTCCGTGAATCAATACACGTGGATACTACCTAGAACGAAGAGAACCCATAAATATTTATTCTTATGAGGTTATCCTCGTCTCTATCTGAGGTCGGCTCGGGTATCATCTGGTCGGCCCTCATCATTAGACAATTGTCTTCATCTAGCATTATATTTCACTCGTATATTGTACACATATCCATATATATACAGGAGGTAATTCCAACGGTAACATAAGGAATAATAGGAAACATGCATGTTACCAACTTTTGCCCACTAAGCATGGGTTGTAACTAACTTATTGTCACTTATTAACATAATTGTATTGGTGTAACTGGCAAACCTATAAAGGCAGTCCACCTATGTCCCATTAGTCCCAGTTAACCAACTATAAATAGAACATAAACCCATGTAGAAAGGGACAGCTAAGTCTTCCCTGACATAGCATAAACCCTAATTTTGTACTCTCATAATAAGATTAAGAAATTGTTGCACCCGTAGATGTAAGTACCATTTTTTGACCGAACCACTTAAATCCTGTCTTCCATCATTGTCTCTCATCCCTATTGTCTTTTCATTCTGATTATTTATTATTTCTTTATTTGTTATCATAAAAACACACTAACTAAGATACAAATTACCTAACCATTTTTACGTGATAACAATCAATATCTATGTTATCATCATCATCATCATCATCATCATCATCATCATCATCATAATAATAATAATACAGTATGGTCAGAAACACATACCGTACTGCATATAAGGAAATTATCTACCTCAATACATGCTCTACAACTACATAACATAATCTCAGGACAGTCCAAATCATGTACCACAAGTAAGGCTCTTTATTAACATATTTTAAGTCTCATAAGGATAATAGCTTCTCAGTTTTAATATCATTTGAAGTAAATGAATTATTATCTAACTACCATAAAGAATCAATCACAACTAGTTATCATATAACATGTATATAACTACCTACACATATACGATCATTGTGCCAAAGTTAACCCCCGCAGGATACAGTTAAAGCACATAATGTATTTTTACATAGCATTGAGTCCATTAATAATTGTCTACTCATTAGACTATCCCCACACAAAGACAATTTCATAGATATACTATTCTAAAAATAACTTCAAAACCTAAGATTCGCTTAAGAAATTTTCAGAAAATAATCATCAAATATTCTTCACAACTCCAAAAATTACGAAATCAATGCCAACACGTTCTTAACTTAATTTAATTGAGCTCTCTTTCTCCTAGAAAGCTATATTCCCATATTTAGCGCATTAAAAATAGCCTTTAAGTGACTGATTTACTGCAAAAAATTCTATACAATCTAAACCTCCATTAACGACCTTTTAATTAACTATCCACTATTGTTGCACTCATATTCATATTTTCAGGTCCCTAAACGACCCCAGACTATAATTTTTTATATATCTTTGTCCTAATACTAATATGGTTAAGGTTCTTCTAATACAAGATTTAGACATTAATCTCTAATTATTATCTCAAGAACATGTCGAGAACTTTAATCAGGATTCATTCATAATTCAACCCCAAATTCGGTTTGTATCATAAAATTTATAAGGGATCTCTAACCTTCCATTAGGAATTATTATGACTATAATATCTATTTGATAATTTCTACTCTAATTCATGGAAATTTTCCCAATTTCATAACAGGGTCTAATTAATAGTATTGTAACAATAATTAAGGAATCCAATTAATAATAACATCATAACACAACTTCAATTATATTCTTACACTAAAGAAATTTGCTTCAATTAAGGTGGGTTGAATTCATATGCCAAGATCCCCATTTCTTCCTCTTTTCCTCTTCATCTTCTCTCCCTAAGTATTAGAAATCCCCTCTCATCTCAGCATTCTTGTCTTATCTCTAGAGTTCCCTTATAATATGAAATATATGATATATACTAAGCCTTACACACCTTTCATTATGTTCACAATGAAATTAAGCCTTGGACCCATATGGATCCTGACCTAATAAGCCTGAAACTAATCCCAGATAGCCTAAACTCTAGCCCAAGCCATATATCAACCTATGGGGCTTCAAACCTAACATTGTAATGTGTAAATGGATATTCTATCCATCACAAAAGTCCCCTATAAATAATTAAATTAATTATTTACTTTTGTTAAATGATTATTACCGTGTCTTAGCATACTTTAGATACAAAATCATTTCTAAATGCACACATAAATTATTGACATCGCGAATTACTTCATATAAATTTAAATCATAAATTTCAAGTAATACTCCTAAATTAGTGAGATCAAAAGTCACTGTAGATAAGTAAATTACTATCAATTTAAATAACAATTTAATTCATTTAATATTTAATTCAATTAAAATCATGGGGTATTACAGTAGCACTATTACCAACCGACGTGAGCATGAGGCTTACAGGATTGGGTTAAGAATGACCGTTCAAGTCGCTTTACTGTGCCAAGATATGTTCATGATGATCTCATAGGAGAATATGAGGGATACACCATGCTAAGGAACTATGCGGCCACCTTTGTTTCAATTTCAGTGGTATATCCACCACAAGACTGAGAAACCATCCCTTGAAGTTTTATACATACCGTAGTGAATACAAGAACACGGTTATTAAGAATCTTAGGGAAATTTCCAGCATGATTCATGAATTTAAGGAATTTGGGCATGTTCTTTCTAATGAGAATAGGTTTAAGAAGTGATAAGATCTCTCCTAAATTCTTGGGTGCGCATGAAATCGGTAGTGACACATAATGAGGGTATCAAGAACTTCTTTGATATTTCTCGTCATATTGAGCTAGAGACAAATCGTGAAGACGTGACCTGAGATGCTATCTTTATCACCCAAGGTCTAAAGTGCTAGACGATTGGGTCTAGGCAAGCTGGAATAAGGAAGCCGAATGTGCAAGGTAAATCCAGCGGTCCCATTAAGAAAAGGATCACCAAGAAGTTCCATAGAGGAAAGCATGGTGGAAGAAAAGATAAATCCAAAGTCAACTGCTACAACCATGGGAGCAAGGCACACATTTCTCATGAGTCCGCTAATCCAAATAAGGAGATTCGTAATCATTTATCTCTACATATTTGTGTATGTTCTCATGATTTAGTTTCTCATTATCTTTATGATTGGGTTGCAGACTCATGAGAAAAAAAACATATGATGTGGGATAAAGATGGACTTATAGATTTTTTATGCATTCCAACTGGATATCAGAGGGTCTATTTGGGCAATAAAGCAAGTGAGTATGCTTAGGGAGTCACTACATACCAGCTCCACTTGTGCACAAGGTGCACACTGCTTCTTCACAATGTGCTTTATGTCACTGGAATACACCATAATCTACTTTCAATTATAACTATTTCAGTCAGTTATTTTTTAGTTTCCTCCTATAAGTCTAGTTTGGATATTTTGTTTAATGATGTTATTTATGGACATGGATCAATTTCAAATAATTTATTTAAATTTCATTTAGATGAATTTTCTCATTCATTATCTTATGTTGCAAATGATAAAAATATTAATTATGTAACTTCGCATGCTAGACTTAGGCATATAGGAAAGGATAAGATGATTAGATTATCGAGAAAATGATTTTTAGGCCCACAAGATGAAGTTAACCTACCTATATGTGAACCATGTTTAGCAACAAAGTCATGTAGGAAGACTTTTGGTAAGGATACCCGAGCTATTCAATAACTAGAGTTAGTCCATTATGATATTTGCAGACCTTTGAATGTTAAGTCACATCATGGTGCCTCTTACTTCCTTACTTTATAGATGATTATATGTGATATGTTTATGTAAATTTGATAGCGCCTCCCTATGATGCTTTGGAATATTTCAAACTCTCGTTAGAAGAGGTTGAAAATAAAAAAACATATAAGTTTAAAAATGCTAGGAACTAACTGAGGACGCGAGTACTTTTTTGATCAGTTCAAGGAACTTTGTGAGAATAAAGGGATGCACAGACAACTCACTATTCCTTAAACTCCAAAAAAATGGTGTAACATAGAGGAGGAATTTGTGACCCTACTATATATGACTTAATGATGGCGCGGGACAATCTCCCAATATCAGTCTAGGGAGATGTTATTTTAACTACTGTCTCATCCTAAATAGGGTGACTTCTTAGTCAGTTTCTTCATCACCATATGAGTTATTGAAAGACGAAAAACCTAATTATGAGCATTTACGCAGATGAGGACCATCTTCTTATTTTTACAATACCTCCCATAAATACGAGAAACTAGGCCCTAGAGTTAAAAAGCATATTTTTATAAGATATTCTTAAAACTCAAAAGGCTATGTAATATATGGTGAACCAAATGGAGGATTGACCGAAATAGACTCCTGCGATAACAAATTATATAGAATGATTTACCAAGCATAGGTAAAGCTCATAAGGATTTAAACCTATATGATTAGACAAAAATGAAGATATCTTCAGTCCAGTGGGATTGAACCATTAGATCAAAATTCTAAGGCACGTCGAAGTAAATGAAGAAACATTCAATGTCATCATTTAGAGATTGAGGGGAATGCTCTCTTGTGTGCTACAAAGGATGAGGATGTGCATTCTATAAAAGGGTGGATAGATGAGTTACATATTTAAGATAAGGTCGGGAAATAGTTAATTTTCCATCGGATCACAAAACTATTGGAAACAAATGGGTCTTGATGATCAAATGTGGCAGAAATGGATTAAATGAAACATATTTTGAAAACCCTAAAAACAAGTAGGTGATTTCTCATTTAGTATTATTTCATGCAATGCTTTTGTTTATGACTTTTGTTGATATCACTACGTGATATACATAGTTTATCTTATCCTCTTTGATGAACTCATTTGAGTAGTTCAAATATTTACGTACAATTGATTCTGATTTTAAACCCTATGTGGATTTTATGTAATATGTTATTCAGTTTTAACATGTTATATTATAGCATACATTATGATCAGGGAATAATATCTCGTTATACCCACTATTGTATTATTTGGCTTGTAGGACTCAGATGATTGAGGGCCTAATTTTTGCTACCATATGGAATGTCTATGATTGACTTAACACGGTTACTTTATCTCCATTTATCTGCACTACACCAAAATGGGAGATTTCTGAGTGTTGTTAGCACTCACAAATGACCTTTGTAACTGCTATTTACCGTCATAATTTAAGGGGTGAGAAAAGAAAAATTATAACTCCTAACAGCAGTCACAAATTTTTATAACCCCCAAGGGTTATAACAGAAATGACCCCTCCCAATTTGTAACTGTTGTCAGCAGTTATGAATATAATATTTGTGACTGCAAGTATTTGTGACTGTTCACAACCGTCATAAATTAAATATTCGTAACTGCTAAGAGCAGCCACAAATTAAATATTCATAACTGCTATTAGCAGTCACAAATTAAATATTTACGACTGCTATTAGCAGTCACAAAATTGAAGGTAATGACAATTTTACGACTGATGTTAGCAGTTATAAATATCATTTTATTTTCACAAAATAATATTATACTTTTAGATAATATAATTATATTTTATGTGTCACTGCTAAGATAAAATACCATCAACATGTAACAAATGTAAAAAAATTAATACGAACATTTATAAAGTGTGAAAAAATTTGACAACATTTCATTTATAATTCGAACATTCCAAATATCCCGTACACACAAAACTTGTTTAAACTTAATTGATCATCCAACGAAGCCATCTCGAGTGCCAAATACAAAATGAAAATAGAAAAAACAACTAAAAATAACGTCACAACACTTAAATGATATGAAATGTCATGAACATATAACAAATCATCCTAGACCAGGGGTCACCGCGCGGTTGATATGCTTCGTGAAGTGTAGGTATATAAATTGTGGGAGGTATTGATGTGGTGACATCCTTCCACGTGTACTCATAGTACGCCTGATGAGCAAGTTCAACGAACTCATATTTTTTATATGCAACGCATTGGTATCCATTGACTTGTACTTGTGCTGCTTTCCACGAAATATAAAAACCTGGATTTAGGCCTTTGAATACTCTGTATTCCACGTGTATACATGATAACAATGAAATGTAATTATTATCATTTGAATATAAGTTAACCGTTTGTTTCGGGACTGAGATATAAAAACAAAATAATTTTCATTTGCAAAATAATGTGGAGAAGTTTTGAAACAGTAGTTAATTTTCAACATAAAAAAACAACACAACAGATATATTACAATGGCATGTAGCTAATTTGAACAGATAGCTAATTTTCAACATACAAAAAACAAATAGCTAATTTTCAACATACAAAAAACAACACAACGCAAGGCAACAAATAGCTAATTTGAACATGTAGCTAATTTTAAACAAATAATGTTTATCCAAAGAAAATAATTTAGATCATCAATAACATAATTTAGATCAACAATAACATCACCAATGAAATTTTGGCCAACCAACATCCAAAGACGTTGTATGTAGATCATCCGACACCAAGTACCAAGGAAAGTCTTCCAACCAATGATCAAACGACGTGGCACGTTAGCCATCCTACACACAACACCAATTCAGTTTCGTATAGCCAAGGTAATCGACTGCACGGTTAAAAAATTTGGCAATATTACCTACAATTAGTTTTAAAAGATACTTTTTTACTCAACTAGCACCAACCAGCTAATACCACATCTACCAACAATGCATCCAACTAAAACCATATCCAACATACAAAAACATCGACATCTCCAGCATTACACAGACCGGATGAAGAGCATATACCAAACACTACTTAAGGGCATAATACTAATGCCTAATGGCTTGGTATTAAAGATTATTCTGTCTAGACTATAAATTAATCAAAATCAACAACCAATCATATATAGGAATCTCAAGATTATTCTACCCAGACTCTGCATTTTATTATGTCCACACTCTATCGTGTAACACACAAGCTATTATTAGACTGATCAAATAGTAACTAAGTTCCCCCTGATGAGACTCCGATGTTTGTATGAAGT
Organism: Sambucus nigra; assembly: GCA_949130495.1. Classification (NCBI taxonomy): domain Eukaryota; kingdom Viridiplantae; phylum Streptophyta; class Magnoliopsida; order Dipsacales; family Adoxaceae; genus Sambucus; species Sambucus nigra. The sequence goes on from OX422223.1 coordinate 291,333,385, forward strand.
GTAACAAAGGTGGTGAGCTCTTGGTTTGTAGCTCCAATGTTTGTGATCTTTAGCTACATTTGACGTGGACGGGAAATTTTACTACCCCTTTTGTGCATATTTTCGATCAATATCAGAGTACCTTGATCTTAAGAAAAATGTCTCGTCGACAAAGAAAAACCTGATGGAATTTATTGGTTTGGGAACTTATTGTGGATCGCAGAAGACCACTAAGCGATTGCGTAGGTTGGAAAAAAATCAACCAAGACAAGATGAAGATTTGAATAAATGTAATGAAATAAACAATAATGGAAGGGAAAATACAGAAGATATGCTACATGCAGAGCCTCCAATATCATGTATGAACAATGATCCACCTTGTGGTGAGAAAGGAGCAGATAAAAAGTATTAATATGAATATAAAGAGGTTAAATTTGTTTCCCCTTCAATCCTAAACTATCAATATATTCATGACTTATGCAGTCAGCTCAGCCAATAATAGTCATAGATTAACTTACCAAGAATTATTGATAGAAACAACAAAATCATTCAGGCTAAGAAGTGTAATTTCACAACCATAAAGAAATGTCAGTAGGTTATGACATAAAAAAACATGACATCACCCCAAATTCCGAGTGCCGCAAAATGACATTTAAAATAATTGAATATCTAGATCTATTAATATATAACGCACTAGGCATTAAAGGGTTAAAATCAAACATTAGTGAGCTTAGGGCATGCCTTACTTAACTAAGTCAGTATACAAGTACCTTTTCAGATGAAATAACTTACCTATACCCATTGGTCAGAGGGAAGTGTTGGCACTATGTCTGTGCTAGTTTACCAGCCCCTCGACAATTAGTGGTTATCGACTTTGAAATTGAAATGCTGATCAAATTCAGTAAAGATGCAGATCAAATTCAATCTTTTGGGCGAGCTAACCATATTGAACTGAGCACCCGGAGTCGCGACATGTAATCGCTGATAATAAGAAGGGCACGAGTAGCTTGACGAGTGGTCAATATTCGATACAATGATAACAATGCAAGTCTTTAAATTTAGCATCTTTAGGTGGAAAATTTTGCCAAGTGAATTTTTTTTTTCATAATATGTCCGCCTTTCAATGCAACTATTATTTGGGATTGAGTGAGTATATTTAAAGACATCCCCCGTAATCGGGGTTGAGTCAAATAATTATGAAAAGAAAGAGGTATCTCAAATTTTGCAAATAACGTGCAAGTAAATCGGAGGAGGTGAAGGAAAAAAATATCTGATGAAGAAAGTTCTCGAGAGTAGTGAGTTTACCCAATGCGATGGCCATTTGTCCCATGTAATCGACCACATTTCTCGAACCAACAGGGCCAAGAGAGTTGGAGGAAAGTGTCTCTGCAAGGGACTGTTGCAAAGCCTCCATCTCTTGAGATGCACAAAATTCACTTGGCATAATCTAGCTGAACAACTGTTATTTTTGTTGTGTGGAACATTTCAAAAAATTAACAGCCCATACGTGTTATGATAAGATTCAGGCTCGCTAATGTCAAGTTAAGAATAGGAATAGGAATAGGTGTGGGTAGTGGTAGTAGTAAAGTCGCAATAAGCAACGCTATAGATGAAGGTTGTTTCAGAACCCAAAACTGAGAGTGAATTAACTGACATTCTTTCTATTAATGCCCTCAAAGATTCAATGGCCATTGAACTCAAGGATAAGGGTAATGAGTAAGTTAATATGGGGGAAAAAGCACTATTCAGATGCTATAAATTGCTACACCAGGGCAATAAATCAGAAGGCTTTAAGTGAGTTAGAGAACCCTATTATCTATTCAAATAGAGCCCACGTGAATTTGCTGTTGGGGAATTACAAACGTGCTTGTTTGATGCTGGCTGAGGAATAAATTAAGCTCTCCCTAAAAACGTCAAGTTTCAAAAGCATTGACAACAACTTAGAAACTTGTTTCTGCCATTGATAATAGAGGATTGAAGATCAGGAAGGCAATGTATCAAGAACTCACTAGATTGATAATAGAGGATTGAAGATCTGGAAGGAAATGTTTACACCGAGCCACGCAGTAAGGAAAATATTCTAAACCCAAGTAGTCTTAATATGTGTTCTAAATCCAAGCAGTCTTAATCATTGGATTGTCCTATGTATGTTCAGTCTTAATATGTGTCTATACTTGTTTTATGCATACACAATCAACTAATATGCGAGTATCTAAAGCGATAGGTCTATAAGGAGAAATCTCATAAGTATTGGAAGATTTAGGCAGAATAAAAACATGGTTCGAATTGAAACCTGTCAATATCCAATAATTTTTAAAGAAGGAGCTGAATGTCCCACGGAATCAATCTTAATTTCTTTAACACCTGCCATTACTGTTTCTCCCTTATGGTCTCATGCCTTATTGTCTTAGTATATTTCCTCTCCATAAGCACAACCAAACATTTTTTATACTAATTGAATATCTCCATTTAGTGTAGTGTCAGAGATGAGTCCAAAACCCCTGCAAACTATTCAGTCTTCAGAACAAGACAAAGTAGAGAAGACCACACCTATGAGCATGTTCCAGTGGATGAAAGTATTGATTCATTACTGAAAAATAACAAAGTCAGCGAGAAAGAAAAAAAGAATATCATAAGTCAAATCAATCTAATTATCATGGTGATTCAATCACCTTAAGTGTTGGTTCTTACCCTCCTAATCATACGTACCAAAACTGCGAAGACAGTGACAGTCAAGTTTAAGAATTAGAGAGGTTTGTTTGATATTTAGATATAAAAGCACTAATTGCACTGTGGAAAATTTTTGTTCGACTTTTGGTTCTAGTTGAGGAAACTAAGATGAGCTCATCAAGTCTGTGTTAATTTGTGTCAGTCCTAGTAAGTAAATCAGATCTGATTGAAGAAGATATCTCGAATCATTAGTTAGGTGACTCCAATGTAGTTCACGAGATCTCGATTGCTTCTGGTCCTATATTAGATGTGAGAACTACAGCTCTGAGAAGGATTTTTAGTATTTTAAACCAATGGAAAACCATCAAGGATCATGTTAAGGGAAGCACTATAATGGAGGAATTTCACGTAAATGAAGGAGATGTTGACAGATTGTTGGATTAGTGCCTTAAATATACCAAGTTGAATGAAGGATCGGATGTCGTGGATTGATCATCGTCCAAATTTCCCTTGTTTTCAACATTGGGTAGTACCTTTGGGATATATATATACATCATAGAAGTCCCTTTAAGCTTTCAGATTTTGCTCTCCAACATAAAAAAGTTCCAATTGAGAAATTCCATTGACATTCAGGAACTTAAAGATAATGGTTTTTCTTAAGAAACCACGAATCGCATGTGCAACAACACACTAACAATCATCTTGGAACTAATGTTTCAGTACCAATTACTTTTGATTTGAACAAAATTAACATAATTGTATGGTCAGTTTTTCACGATGCACATAGTCGAGTTAATTCGAGGGACACTATAATATGATAGGACTTTGTAAATTAGCTTTGATTCTAGTACTCTATTCTTTTAGAACAATCTCTAAATCGTTAAACACCTAAAATCTAGACTAATTTATCACCAATTAATTTTTTTTGCCCTAAGATGGAAAAATGTTATTGGCTTCACATTTTCATATTAAAGGAAAAACAACATGTGGAGAAACAAAAAGTAAAAAAGAATAAGAGACTGGTTTGCAATTATATACAAGTAAACAGTATACCTGTTTAAGATTGATGGACTGAAGATAGCCATCTATTACAACTATAGTATAGTCGGTCAAGGTTGTTGAGGCAAAATCTTCAATCAAGCCGTTCTTGGAACCAAATCCGTACATTAGAAGACCAAAACCACACTTGGGTAGTACATAGAGACAAACAAAACAACATCAATTCAAAGAGGGGGAGGGAGGGGGAGCAAAGGAAAGTACACATACCCATGAGTTATACAAAATACGAGGGCACACCTTATCGCAAAAAACCACCTTGGATACAAACTTTTGTAGTTGTTCATCAAGTTCGTGATTTATTTCTCGTGTTCAGGCTCTAAGAACTAGGGATGTATGTTACACGTGTGCGCGTTTGTGTGTGGAAGGAGAGGGGATAACCTGCTCATCAACTAGGTCGATGTCCGAAAGCTTGTGGACGACGAGCGAGATGGTGGTCGAGGGTGATGCACGGGCGTAAACGTATACTATGAAGAGATGTGAAGTTTTCATGCTATTGTGGAGATCACTCTATAATGCGTACTTCAAATACAATTGTAAGTCATGGGCATCATTTACCAGGATGTCATTTATCGTGAGTTGGAGCTAAAGTGTGAAACTATAGAGGATAGTATTTAATCCTTTAAGATGAGTTTCATTCACTTTCTTCTACTTGTACTTCCTCCTGAATCGTCAAATGCTATATATCCGTCATCTGCTCGCACATGTATATCCGTCAAGCGCTGCATCTGCAACAACATAAAAAGATTTTACATTAGTAAGTTTCTAACCACATTTTCATTGCAAGTGATAAAGTGTCAATGCCAAAGGACAATTGAAGAAGAGTTTATAAAAAAAACACTAGAAAGAGATACATTCACACACCAGATTTATACTAAAACAGAAGTTTGTACAAAAAATCTATGAGCAATTAGATACAAATAACGTAAGTGATTTGGATTCATTTGCTTAATTTATACAATGGGTGTGTGGTCACAATTTATCGTCAGTCTCCAAGCATCTAATAAATTTCATTACGCTGACCAAGTAGAAAACTATAAAGAGAAAGCACGTCCAACAATATATGGCTCATCCAATTGAATCACTCATCCTCACCAATAATGATTAGGTATAAATTCTTCCTAATTTATCCCTTGATTTAATCACTTTTAGGATCTCGAACAACTTAATTTTGTTGAATTTATCTCATAATCTTACTACTGACTGATCCTAATGAGTACACCGAGTTTCTGGTATTTCGTAGTGATTTTACAGGTATTTGATGTCAAGAAACGGAAGAAGGAAACCGGAAGAATCAAGGAAGAAAGAAGGAAAGTCAAAAGGGCATAAGCGTAATTTTCACCTGGAATTCGGATGAGGTATCTAAAGAGAAGTTGAAGAGATATCATTTACAAGAGCATGGGAAGAAACGGCACCTCAATCGGAGTTCTGGAACAAAAGATGTGAGCAGTCAAAGTTGAGCCAAAAAGTTAAATATCTGAACCGGTCTGCCCCTACCCCGGACCGGTCCGCTTTGCAAAACTCCAGTAGAACCCGGACCACAAGTAAACCTAAGAAGGTAAAAATAAAAGAACCGGTTCGGGGGCAGACCGGTCCACCCCAAAATAAAAGAACCGATCCGCCTAGAAAGCAGATCGGTCCGCCTAAGGCCCGGACCGGTTCGGCCTTCGAGATTTACAAATCTTGTTTGTTTCAAGGAAGAGTCCTAGTGCAGCTTTAATTCCTAAATTCATGGAGGGTATAAAAACCCGATTTATTATTGTTATTTGGACGGAATTTTAGATAGGATAATAGTTAGTTTTTTTCTTTTCCTTCGAAAAACCCTAGTTTAGCAAAAATTTCCAATTTTAATTAAAAGATTGAAGATTGATTTAGAGATTAGCGGATTACTAGTTTCATTCATTGTTGCAATTACTGCTTGGGTAATTTTAGTGAGTATTTCTTATTTCTAATTCCTTTCTACATCTGATTACAATTTTCCTTAGAGTAATTATGAATTCCTGCACATCATTTACCGGTTTCGTCACTTTCATCATGCTAGGCTAGATTTTCTAAGGCCGGGATACATGAACCCAGCCTGATGTGTTAATTGTATGTTTATAACATTTATCCCCTGAATTTGGTGATTAAAGATGACCATATTGCGTAGGAACATAACAATTGTAGGTCTTTATATCTCGTTTGCCTCTGGGTAACCGTGATGATTTAGAATACAATTCGAGTGTTACTATTCTGATACTGATTTACCCGTCCTCAGTTTAGGTATGATGTGGGCTTGAACCTCGTATACATAATGCTTGGGAGTACTAAATTCCGTGTCGGATTTAATCAGTCAAATTTATGATTAGTATTATAACTGCAATTCACTAGGGTTGGGGGATGGTATTTTTGTCCTATTTTTCTTATCATTTAGTCAAAAGTTCTAAACCAGTTTTCATTCACATCTTAGGCAAATTAGTGTAGTTGCATTTATTCATAATTTCATAATTGCATTTACCATAATCATTCTAAAAAAAACAAATAATTTTCTTTTTCTTCTTCGAGTCAGAGTTAGGGTTCCTCCGTCTTTTCCAGTCGTTACAACTTCGTTGTCCTTTTTCCCTGAGGATCGATACTCGACTTGTCGGATTATTACTAACGCGACAGGCTTGCACTTGAGCCTAGAGTGAACGCACATTAGACACACATTCTGAGTCGCGTCAAGTTTTTGGCGCCGTTGCCGGGGAATTAGGTAGACTTAAGAATAGATCAAGTCAATCCAAAGCTTTGACCAAAAATTTCCAAAAATCCAAAAACATAAAAAGAAAAAATCAATAAGCACAAAAAGATTCACAATCATCATCTCTCACAAGCCATTAATGCAAAATTTTGAACTCACTCCCACACCTCATAATACTCCAACCAATATTCACAAAAATCCAATCGTTGAGTACGATCCCGATAGTCCTCACACTCCTAATGCCCAACAGTTCCGGATCCCACCTCCCACATCGTCACACTCAATCTCAAACAACACTCTGTTTTCCTTTTTAGGACACACCTCCGAGCACACTTTGAGCACACCAAGTGAGAACACTGAGTCGTTAAAGGAGAGAGAGATGTTGCAACACGGTAGTGCAGCCGCCGGTGAGGACGAGGCCCCATACCGCCCGCTGAGAGAATTCTTATATCCCGAGCGCACTGTCACTCCGGAATGAATTATACTCCCGTATAATGCTGGGCAATTATGTTTCAAAAATGGGATGATCCAGATGCTACCGCATTATCACGGTATGGATTCTGAAAAGCCATACCTACATATTAGGGAATTTGAGGACGTGTGTGATACTCTTAATGATCAAACCTTCACACAAGAGGTAATTCACCTCAAACTCTTCCCTTTCTCTCTCAAAGATAAAGCTAAGGCCTGGCTATGGTCTTTACCTCCGAGCTCGATTCCATCATGGAATGAGCTGCAGTCGAGATTTCTCAATAAATTATTTCCACCACATCGAACAGTCTCTATAAAGGCTCAAATTCAAGCGTTCAGACAAGCTGAAAATGAGCTATTCCATCGATGTTATGAACGCTTCAACGAGTTAGTTAATTCATGCCCCATCATGGATTTGATTTAGCGCAAACCATTTCTTTTCTTTATAATGGGCTGAATCTTAACTCCAAGAAACTTGTTGAAACTATGGGAAGTGGTCCGTTTGTCGATTTAGATGCCCACGATGTTGAGCTTCACCTGAGGTATATCTCCGAGACTACCCAATCCTGGAATACATCTGATCCTAACGCTCAAAATCAAAATCGTCAAATGACCACCACTACATCGGCGTCCGGTCTATTCCATGTAGACAAGAACTCTATGACGGATAGTTGATTGGATACTCTTGAGAAAGAATTTCGAGATCTATGCGAGATATATGGAAAAGGACCAGCTGGATCCATACCAAACCCCGTCGAAAAGTTGTGTGCTATTTGTGAGGCAGGCCATTCAACTGAGGAATGCCTGATGATACCCGCCTACAAAATTATGCTTCAGGAGCAATTTAGTGGTATAGGAGGATTTAAGGGAAATTTCGATGCCCCGCACGGAAATTCATGTAACCCTTCATGGAAAAACCATCCCGGTTTTAGCTATGGGCAACAACATGCTGCAATGAACCCTCCTTCACATGTTGCCCCTCCTCCACCACAACACTTTCAACAAGCTCCACACATGCAAGGGCATGTGCAAGCACCACCACCTCAAGGAGCGTATATTCCGCCACCGCGGAGGACTCTGGAGGATACCATGAATTAATTCATCACAAGCCAGACCGCAACCAATGCCAAATATGATCGTCTGATTGGAGACATAAATGTGAATTTGTCAAAGATACAATCCTCGCTGAGTGTCCAAGAGAAGGCCAAGTTTCCTGCCCAAGGCCAAAGACCTCCCCAAGGTCAAACTAGTGTTAGCTCCACCTCTACTGAACATTAGGAGCAATGTCAAGTTGTGACCACTCTTCGTAGTGGGAGATTCATTGATTTATCACCTCCCACACATGACACGATAAAATACAAGGAGATTTCACCCGGCACGAAAGAGGCCGAAGATGTCCCCTTGAATGAGAGTGATAAGGAAGACACTAGTGAGCCAGAGATGGTAGTGAAACCACCCTCCGTGGCACCGTTTCCTCAACAGTTGATTCCCTCCCAAAAAGGAAACCCACGTGAAGACGTGCTAGAAGTGCCTAACAAGTAAAGCTGAATTTACCTTTCCTCGATGCCATCAAACAAATTCCATCTTATGCTAAAGTTATCAAAGACCTGTTGATGGTGAAGAGAAAGATGAAGGTAAAGAAGAACGTCTTTCTAGCATAAAACGTGAGCTATATTCTACTAAATGAACTCCCACCTAAATTCAAAGATCCCGGTGCACCCACCATATCCTGCATCATTGGAGAGAATAAAATCGAAAAATCCTTACTTGACTTGGGAGCAAGCGTAAATATCCTCCCTTACTCCATCTATAGGCAACTTTATTTGGGAGACCTCAAGCCCACAAAGGTCACTCTCCAATTAGCGGTTCGAACAGTGAAAATTCCATGAGGCATAGTCGAGGACGTGATCGTCCAAGTTGATACTTTCTACTTCCCGATAGATTTTGTCATTTAGGACACGGAGCCCTCCTTCAACTCGAGCAATCATGTTCCCATCATCCTTGGGCGTCCATTCTTAGCTACGGCTAATGCTATCATCAATACTCGGAATGGGAGAATGCAACTCACCTTTGGGAACATGACCTTGGAAACCAACATCTTCCACATAGCCCAACATACGGGGGAGGAAGATGATTGTCACGCGGTGAGTCTTATAGATGAGATAGTAGAAGAGTATTTTGAGGAGAATTACTGTGGCGATGCTTTAGAGTCCTGTTTAGCGGCGAGATATGAGAGTGAGGGGACGTACACCGACTTTGAGAGGGAAGTTGGGGGGTTGAGAGAGTTACTCGATGAGAGTGCGTTGGGTGAGGATGCGAGAGATATTAATTGGGTTTCTAGATTCGAGGAATTGCCTCCGAGGGATACACGCATGGTTCCCTCCAGTGACAAATTTCCAACCCTTGAATTAAAGAAACTCCCCTCCCATATCAAATATGCATACCTAGGAGAGGATGAGACATTTCCTTTTGTTGTCTCCTCTAGCCTAGACGAAGGGCAGGAGGGTAAATTGCTGGAAATTCTGAGGAAGCACCAAAGTGCTTTTGGTTGGTGCATCGCTGATTTAAAGGGGATAAGTCCATTGATTTGTACTCACAAGATCCATCTCAAAGAGGATGTCAAGCCCTATAGAGAAATGCAAAGAAGACGAAATCCTAACATGAAAGAAGTTGTGAGAACTGAGATTATCAAATTATTGGATGCCGGGATTATCTACACAATCTCGGATAGCAAGTGGGTGAGCCCCATTCAAGTCATCCCGAAGAAGTCGGGTATATGACTGTGATTGAGAATGACAAGGGAGAGCTAGTTCCCCAATGTACCACCACCAGGTGGCCCGTTTGCATTGATTACCGGAAATTCAATGCGGAAACTAGGAAAGACCATTTCCCCTTGCCATTTATTGATCAAATGCTTAAGAGAGTAGCGGGCCACCCTTACTATTGCTTCCTTGATGGATATTCCGGATATAACCAAATTGAGGTAGATGTACTTGACCAGGAGAAGACTACCTTCACTTGCCCTTTTGGTACGTTTGCTTACAAACGTATGTGTAATACCCCGTATTTTTATGTTATATTAATTTGGGGATTTATTAAAATTTAATGTGAGTTAATTATTTAATATAAATCCGGAAATTAATTATGTAATAATTATTAACGTGATGAGAGTTAGTAATTATGAGAAAATTTGTTAAATATTACTAATGAGCAAAGTAATATATAATAGTGGTTATATTAAATGTCACGAGTGAATAAATGACAATTTTGGAAATTTGAGTCGGGACGCGTCCGTGTCGCGTCGGGACTAAATATTGATAAATAAAGTGAATATTTTATAAGTTGTTCGTATGGTCTTTTTGAGTGCGCCAACGCTTCCGGAAGGGTCGAGATAGTCAGAAAAGTGTACCCGGGGGTTTAGTTTGGGTCTCGGGGCGTTTTTAGGCTAACTTAGTACCCCGGGAGGGCATTTTAGTCATTTTGTATTTTTGGGTAATTAAACCCACGAAAATTAGTAATCTATATCAGCCATTTAGGTTTGTCATCTAGGGTTAGCAAACTCAAAACTCTAGAACGGCCATTGGAGAAGAGAGGAGAGAGCTCCCAAGGCAATTCAAGGCCAAAAAGTCACCCGATTGCACCGCCACCACCACCAACGCGTAGATCGAGCGACGGGGAACACAACAACACCAAAATCATCTGCAAATCAGACTTCTGAAAATCCCAAGCAAGTGTTTATCTTTATTATTTCGTTGATGCATCATTCATATTAGTTTAGGAATGATTAGGATGAGATTTATGGAAGAAAAAACCCAATTTGTGATAGGAAATTTTCATGTAGTGATGATTTATATGATATTCTGGAAACCCTTTGTCATGTAGAGGATTAAACCATGAAATTATGATGTTTTATAAGAAGGAAATTCTGGAAAAGATTTGTTAGAACCATCTTTAAGAGAATTCTAGGGTTCTTGATATTTATATGAATTATGGGCTGTTAATCCATGTTTAGTGACAGAAATTTACATGCTTTACGTAGGAAATACATAATATGATGATATAATGTTAGTAGCATAATTCTGGGATGATTGGGAATGAAAAATTATGGAATTGGTTGAGGTTAGAAGATGAAACCTGTGACTGCAAAACTGCAGAATTCGCATACCTGCTTGATCGATCGATCGAGCCAAGAGCTTCGATCGATCGAGCCCCAGACCTCGATCGATCGACCCCTCCTGACAGACTCATATTTCCCATTCTTGAATTAGTTGAAATCACTTTAATGAGAAATAATTCATGGACACCCTTGTAAGTATGTTTTGGGAGATAAAGAAGACCAGTAGGGTATATGAATAATTTTGGGACCTTTAATGTAAGACGAGAATTGTATTTTTGGGATAATTACATAAGGAACGATGAAATCTTGTATTAAAGGGAGAGATTACGTAAAAATGATTACGATGGAAAATGGATGAATACCTACTGAATTTTATACTTGGGATAATAGAGTCCATGAGTGTTACGTAGTAAGTTGGAATAATACCTCGAATTAAAGTTAAAGACGAATCGTTAAACGTGATAACTAATAATGAGATATGAGGATAAATGCCGTAACTATGGGATTTAAGATATACCTAATATTGATATGGTAATATTAGTATAGTTATATGATTGTGTATGCATATACTATCTATGTGTGAAAAACATACCCACGCTACTTGCTATCCCTGAGGTTACCGCTCTGGGACAGTCTTATCTCGATGGGATCTTTATGGGGGATATTGACTTGTACCCTAGAAGATAGATATCCTTCGTACAGGCTATCGAATTGATAGTTTAGACGGTCCTAAGAGACGCGGGTATATGCTTTCCTCTTAGAGACTTGGAATCTATGCTTAGCCTCAATATTGTTTGTGTATGTGTTAATACAGTTCGAGAGTGATTTCGAATTTGTATTTCCCTTAGTACGAGTGATACGGGGATTGAATAGTAGAGTATGCCCACACCATAGTTTTTATTTGGGGTGCTGCTATAATATATATATTATACGAGTATTTAATATATAGATGAAATTCTGAAATTTGGAATTGCCTACTGTGTTATGGTAAGTAGGACATGGTTGATAACTCAAATTGTAAATACTTGTTTGAGAAAATATAATATGACACTGGGAAGCTTTATTAATAAAATAAAGATAAAATGAGAGCTTTGTTTGCTAAATGAAAGCTTCCTTTTTAAACAACTAGGTTGTTCAGTTCTAAAATCTTACGAGTAACCTAAGATAAGTTAAATCATTGTGAAGATTAGTGCGATATATGACGAGATAAACCATAGGGAAGGTTAGTGCGATAGGTGTGCACATTAGAAGAGAGGTGAGAATTTCTCAAGAGAGTGTCTCACTAATATGTTGTTGCATTGGCCTGTAATCAATTTAAATACTTGCTAAACGAATTTTTAAATCATACACTATCGGGCTCTGACCCGTTTCTATTTCTCTTTATCTCTTGTATATATATGTATATATTACAGGTGCCCAGCCACAGGGGCGTCTTGCTTAGGATCTCTTGGAAGGAACGTGATGCAGCTTAGGTGGGAGTTGCAGGCCCCTTGCTTAGACGACTTCATTTACTTGATTACACTTCTAGCATTCTCAGTTTTTGGGGCATGTGTCGTCCTTTTCATTATTTAGTTGTTCTATTTGGACAATGTGATTCAGTTATTGTAGTCTTGATACATTGGGATTTATTATGGTTTGGATGTTTTACTCTAAATTTTAATGTTGGGATTCAATTGTCGAATGTTTAAATTATTTGGATTACATGTTCCAGGATTATTCTGGTGTGATTCGTTTACTATTGAATTGTAGTTAATAATTAAATCTTTATTTTCAAAAATAAAAAATTTGGAAAGTAATGTTTAAAATGGTTTTGACAGTTAGCTTAATTAATTAAGGTGTTTAAATTGGAAAAGTTATTTTTCGACAGTGATGCTGAGAATGAACCAACTATTCACCTTGATTTAATTTAATAAAGGAGTGATCGTCCGGTATTTAATTAGGCGGGGTGTCACAATATGCCATTTGGCTTGTGTAATGCACCTGTGACCTTTCAAAGGTGCATGTTGAGCTTATTTAGCGACATGGTCGAGAGAGGTCTTGAAGTGTTCATGGATGGTTTCAACGTTTTTGGCACCTCTTTCGATCATTGTTTGGAAAAGCTGGAAAAAGTACTTGCCCGCGGTGTGGAAAAGAACTTAGTGCTGAATTGGGAGTAGTGCCATTTCATGGTCACCGAGGGAATAGTTCTTGGCCACATAGTATCATCCAAGGGAATAGAGGTTAATAGGGCAAAGATAGATGTCATAGCTGATTTTCCCCCACCTAAATCTCTTAAAGAAGTGCACTCATTCTTGGGTCACGCGGGGTTTTATCGAAGGTTCATTAAGGACTTTAGCGCCATCGCTAGGCCCTTAAGCAACCTACTCATGAAGGACACCCCATTCGAGTGGAAGAAAGCATGCCAAAGCTCTTTTGAAAAATTGAAAAACATGCTTGTGTCTGCTCCCATCATGCAAGTTCCGAATTGGTTCCTACCATTCAAACTTATGTGTGATGCTAGCGATTATGTAATCAGGGCTATTTTGGGCCAACAAAAAGATAAGCAAGCTCATGTCATCTACTACGCTAGCCGGACCCTTACCGGACCTCAACTCAGCTACTCTACCACGGAGAAGGAGTTGTTAGTGATAGTCTTTGCCCTTGATAAATTCCGATCATATCTCATTGGTTCTCCCATCACGTGTTTCACCGATCACGTGGCTTTGAAATACCTAGTTGCAAAGAAAGATGCCAAGCCACGCCTCACAAGGTGGATCCTACTCCTACAAGAGTTCAATATCTCCATCAAAGATAAGAAAGGAGTAAAAAATGTCATTGCCGACCATTTATCTCGGCTATCGTCCGACGTACCTAGTGATCCTGCACCCATAGGCGAATACTTCCCGAATGAGCAACTTTTTGCTACCTCTTCGTATCCCTAGTTTACGGATATAGTGAACTCTCTTATCACGGGAGTCGTCCCTCCCGATTGGACATCGCAAGATAAGAAGAGGTTTATTACTTGGTCGCGCATGTTCATCTATGACGATCCATTCCTTTTTAAATATTGCGCCGACCAAATCATCCGACGATGTGTACCGAATGACGAAATCCCGAAAGTCATCCAGTTTTGTCATTCGAAAGCTTGTGGAGGCCACTTTTCGACGAAAAAGACGGCCATAAAAATTCTGCAATGCGGCCTCTATTGGCCCACAATCTTCCGGGATGTAAACGATGCTTGCAAATCCTGTAATAGATGCCAATGTATGGGGGCCATTACCCGACGAGACATGATGCCTCTTACCCATATACTCATTATTGAGATCCTTGACTGTTGGGGTATTGACTTCATGGGCCCTTTTCCCCCGTCCTTTGGTTTTCTATACATTCTTGTCGTGGTAAACTACGTTTCTAAATGGGTGGAAGCCATATCTACCAGGACAAATGACAATAAGGTGGTGATAAAATTCCTACAAGAACACATACTTTCCCACTTCGGTGCATCGAAAGCGATAATTAGTGATAATGGCATGCACTTTTGTAATAGGCCATTCGCGAAGCTCATGAGAAAGTATGGTGTCGTTCACAAGGTTGGAACGACTTATCACCCACAAACAAATGGGCAAGCCGAACTAGAAAATCGAGAAATCAAAAACATTCTTGAAAAGACCGTCAATCCTACCCAGAAAGATTTGTCCCTTAGATTGAACGATTCGTTATGGGCCTATCGTACCGCATACAAGAATTAACTCGGCATGTCCCCTTTCCTCTTTGTGTATGGCAAACCTTTCCATCTTCCCGTTGTGCTTGAACACAAGGTGTATTGGGCAATTAAGAAATTGAATAATGCCATGGACAAGGCCGGTGAAGCCCGCAAGCTTCAATTGAATGAGTTAGAAGAACTACGCAATGATGCGTATGAGAATGCCAAAATTTCAAAATAAAGGATGAAACTCTCTCATGATAGCATCATTCGGCGAAAAGAGTTTCTTCCCGGGCAAAAAGTTCTTCTCTACAACTCTCGTCTCCACCTCTTTCCGAGCAAGTTGCGGTCACGATGGTCTGGCTTGTTCATCGTGAAGAATATTTTCCCCCATGGAGCTGTTGAACTAGACGATTTAAAAGGAGGAGATACATTCAAAGTGAATGGACAATGCCTTAAGCCATATCTAGAGGCGTGTGTGAAAGAAGTCGACACCGTCTGGTTGTCGGACCTCGTTTATGGGGTAGATTGAGCTGAAAAAGGCGAGGTCATCACACCCCCGATGCGTATGGGGTGAGAGTCGTGTGTGTGAGAGTCGTGTGTGTTTTGAGAGTCGTTAGGACTAGGTTTCGTTCGGGAGAAGCATTCGTGTGTTTTGGGAATTTTGAGTCAAAGAGTGTTGACCAGTGAAATCGAGAGTGTTTTACGTCCAGTTGGATAAAGAGTATGTCGGGAAAGTGAAATTTTTTGAAGAAGAGAGATCGAAACCAAGTTCGGAGAATTCCAGCCCAAAAGCCCTGGGGTGGATCGGTTCCTTTTAAGGCCGGACCGGTCTGACCCCGGACCGGTTCCTTTAATTTTAAAGGATCGGTCCGCCTAGCAAATGGTTGAAAAGTCAAATAGCTGGACCGATCCGCCCCTACCCCGGACCGGTCCGCCTTCTGCAGTTCTGAATTCTCCCCTTCCCAAGATTCACCCCCTTTCCCCCCAATCCCATTCATTCCCTCCAATCCGTTTTTCCCACTCCCAACCCTAACCTTTCCCTCCCAAATCCACCCCCTTTTCCCTCCAAACCTTTTCCCTCCAATTCCAACCCCTCCCCTCACCCCTTCCACTATAAATACACACCAATCCCTCCCTTTCTCTTCACACCTTCACCACAAATCCTCTCTTCTCACTCTCCAGTTTTTCCTAGCTAAAATCCTTCTTATTTCCATGGCCCCCTGCATTGTCCCCACCAAATATGACTCCACCGAGATTCAACCATTCGATTACAGCGAGTTTCGCTCCCGCCAAGAGGAGCGATGTGCACTCAATTTTTTGATTTGGGCCGCAAACTCCATTGGAGCGCGCTGTCCAATGGGAAGGGCTGCCCAACTCCATCACCGCCCTATTCATGGCTCAAAACTAGTGCCGATTCCTCAACTAACCCTACGAAGCAGTTTGGGCAACCGAGGTCCGCTCATTCTATGGCACTCTAGTTCGGACGGTCCAATTTGAGGCCAAAGCTTTCGTGGATGGGAATGTCATCCCATTTTCCTTGGCCCGTCTCACGGCCAAGTTGGCCGAGTATGACGTCCCGGACGTTCCTGAATTTACCTATCCCCGAAACGTCCCCCCGGTCGACAAGGATATCATCATGGCCCGAATTGCGCCGAATGTGGCTTGGACGGGACAAACCGTCGCCGTTGGATGCCTAAACGAGAAGGCGCGCCTCACATTTCAGATTGTGTGCGCCAATATACTGCAAACGTCCAACGATTCCGCCATGCGGCCTCAACAAACTACTTTGACCTATCATCTCTTCGACCCCCAAACTTCCATCCATTTGGGTCGCACTTTATACGCGGATATCATTAACGCGTCCTTGGATGAGAAGGGAACCACCCCACTTCCCTATGACCATTTGATCACTTCCATCCTTAAGGATGCTGGCATAGTGCCCCCGGTCGACCACACTCGCATCCCCGGTCCTTTCGTACAAGGGACCCGTACTAAGAGCGCCAAACAGCTAGCTGTCCTACGGGCTAGGAGAGGAGGTGATAGTGAAGAGGAGGATGCTTCGAGCGAGAGCGAGGAAGAAGCAGGGCCAGCCGGTGAGGACGTTGAGATGGGGGGTCTCGATCTGGATAAGGATTCGGCAGACGAGGAGGACAACCCAAATTTTGGGTGGGCGGGAACCGACCTATCCGCCTGCATGTCGGCACTTGAAACAAACTTCAACACCTTTCAGACCAACTACGAGCGCGATATGAGCATTGTTCTCCGCTTCCAAGCGGACATCTATCGCCGCATAGGGGATCCTAATGAGCCACTGCCTTCTTACTACTAGAACCCCTATGACCCAAATGCGCCCGGTTCCTCCCATCCCCCACCCCGGTGAAGCTTTATATGGTGTTGCCAGCTTTTTATTTATTTTTTCATGTTCACATTTGTATGCTTTTCCCTGCACATGTAACATAGTCCTAGTGTAATAAAAACTGCATTTTATCCATTTGTTTGTTTTATTTATCGCATTTATTATTTTGCCTTATTTAGATTTTAGTCCTTTTTTCTTGAGGACAATGCAAAAGTCTAAGTTAGGGGGGGTCACAAGTGCGTATGTCTAAAACTTCACAAATTTTCAAAATGCCCAGAAATTTCCAAAAAAATCATAAAATTTTGAAAAAAATCCAAAAATATTTATGTTCAAAATAAATAAAAATTGGAATTCAAATTTTTCAAAAATATCATTAAAAATCGATTTAAAGTCTCAAATTGTGAAAATTCAACATAAACAAAGCCGAAATTGACTAAAGATGGAAATTGAGCGAAAATTGACGACTTAACGAATAAGTGTGGAGATTAACAAACCCGGTGAGATTCGAGCCTATCACCTTTTGCGAGTTTTTAAATCAATCCGAGTTAATTGTTAACTCAAAGTTCTTTTCAGCGCCTAAAAAGTTGTCAAGGATCTCAATCCTTTCATTTTGATCGGTTTTGAAAAATGGGTGTAATATTGCTTTGAAAAACGTGCCAAATTGATCTCTAAACTTAAATTTATCTCGAAACGGATATGGTAACGCAATTGGCATTTTGGACAATGAAGTAGGCCCTCGTTTGTCACCCAAAAATATTGGCCAGAAAAAGTAGCGAAAAATTACCCCTTTTGTAACCCAATTTGAGCCAAACAAATTTTCTCCTTTCGTTTGATAACCCGAAAAACCCAAATAGCCGGAATTGTGAAAAATGAAAAATTTCAGAATTTAAGTCCGAAAAGTCCATATAATGGGGCAAGAAAAAATAGATATGCTCAACAAAAATAGCAAGAAAAGAAAAGAAGTGAAAAACAGAAAAATATAGAAAAAGAAGAAAAAATGAGCAATAGCTCGAAAAAAGCACAAATGGACATCATTCATGACCTTTCCAATTCCAACCTCCCTACCATTGTCATTTCACCCCATATACCTTTAAACCTAAAAAAGTCCTAACCGAGTCTAAATTGCGAAATTGGTTACCGCGTGGAGAGCTAATACACCAAAAGATAATAAAAGAGATTGAATGCGCGAAAAAGAGGCAATGTTCCCGTTTTTAAAACTGTAATCCGTTGATGAGATCCTTTTACCATAAAATTTCCGTCTTTCTAATTGTATGCGTGATTTTTCATCCATTACATTTACTCTTTATATCACGCATACCGAGAGAATAGCCACATTCTGAGTGATTCGTTTGAGAGAGCATTCCGTGAGAAATTGAAATCAAAACGAATTTTCGAACAAGTAACGTAATGATCATTTCGATGGAAATTGGCGGTTATATTTTCAGCTACGTACACATGCACGATGATTTGAGACTTGTAAATATGACTTGATGATGACTATTTTTCTAGAAAAGTTTGAATTGTACAATTTTTGCGTATTTTGAATTTTCTTTGAGTCGAATTTTGTAGGTATATTCTCTGCAAACCCTCACGAGACACCACTCGTCCTACTAGGGTAACCTAGAGGTTTAAAGTCTTGTTGCATACGCTAAATGCAACGGCGTGCCCGCGAAAAAGGTATTCTATCCCAATAAAATGGTTTCAAGAATTGAGCTTGGCTAGGATTCTTTTACATTGCTCGGGACGCGCAAAGTTCTAAGTTAGGGGGGTTTGATTAGGTATAAATTCTTCCAAATTTATCCCTTGATTTAATCACTTTTAGCACCTCGAACAACATAATTGAGTTAACTTTATCTCATAATCTTGCTACTGACTGATCCGAATGATTACACCGAGTTTTGGTATTTCGTAGTGATTTTACAGGTATTTGATGTCAAGAAACGAAAGAAGGAAACCGGAAGAATCAAGGAAGAAAGAAGGAAAGTCAAAAGGGCAGAAGCATAATTTCACCCGGAATTCGGATGAGGTATCTAAAGAGAAGTTGAAGAGATATCATTCACAAGGACATAGGAAGAAATGGCACCTCAATCGGAGTTTCGAAACAAAAGATGCGAGCAATCAAAGTTGAGCTAAAAAGTCAAATATCCGGACCGGTCTGCCCCTACCCTGGAATGGTCCGCTTTGCAAAACTCCAGTAGACCCCGAGCCACAAGAAAACACAAGAAGGCAAAAATAAAAGAACCGGTCCGGGGGCGGACCGTTCCGCCCCAAAATAAAAGAACCGATCCGCCTAGAAAGCAGACCGGTCCGCCTAAGGCCCGGACCGGTCCGGCCTTCGAGATTTGCAAATCTGGTTTGTTTCAAGGAAGAGTCCTAGTGCAGCTGCAATTCCTAAATTCATGGAGGGTATAAAAACCTGATTTATTATTGTTATTTGGACGGAATTTTAGATAGGATAATAGTTAGTTTTTTTCTTTTCCTTCGAAAAACCCTAGTTTAGCAAAAAATTCCAGTTTTAATTAAAAGATTGAAGATTGATTCAGAGATTAGCGGATTACTAGTTTCATTCATTGTTGCAATTACTGCTTGGGTAATTTTAGTGGGTATTTCTTATTTCTAATTCCTTTCTACATCTGATTATAATTTTCCTTAGAGTAATTATCAATTCCTGCACATCATTTATCGGTTTCGTCACTTTTATCATGCTAGGCTAGATTTTCTAAGGCCGGGATACATGAACCCAGCCTGATGTGTTAATTGTATGTTTATAACATTAATCCCCTGAATTTGGTGATTAAAGACGACCGTATTGTGTAGGAACATAACAATTGTAGGTCTTTATATCTCATTTGCCTCCGGGAAACCGTGATGATTTAGAATACAATTCGAGTGTTACTATTGCGATACTAATTTACTCGTCCTCAGATTAGGTATGACGCGGGCTTGAACCTCGTATACATAATGCTTGGGAGTACTAAATTTCGGGTCGGATTTAATCAGTCAAATTTATGATTAGTATTATAACTGCAATTCACTAGGGTTGGGGGTTTGTATTCCCGTCCTATTTTTCTTATCATTTAGTCAAAAGTTCTAAACCAGTTTTCATTCACATCTTAGGCAAATTAGTGTAGTTGCATTTCTTCATAATTTCATAATTGCATTTAGCATAATCATTCTAAAAAAAATCATTTTCTTTTTCTTCTTCGAGTCAGAGTTAGGGTTCCTCCGTCTTTTCTAGTCGTTACAACTTAGTTGTCCATTTTCCCTGAGGATCGATACCCGACTTGTCGGATTATTACTAACGCGACAGGCTTGCACTTGATCCTAGAGTGAACGCACATTAGAGACACATTCTGAGTCGCGTCAAATAACTTCCATCTAATTAACATAAATCAATAAAGAAAAGAAACACCAATAAATTAGTTGTTGTTCTAGAAACACCAATAAAGTTCCTTACTTTCTAGCCATACATGGAAGTGCTCAGGTATCCATCCATAGCCTCTTTCCAACGAACTTGGGTCTTCTTGACCGGTGCTTCAACTTGCGCAGCAGGTGTCCTGATGTTGATCAGAGCAGTATGTTTTGGAGCGTGGAATGGAATGTTAACTATGTTTTGGTCCATCCCTAAGAAACATCAAATTAATCAATTATTCAACTCTATTTTGTGAATCAAATGAATCAATAAATCAAGATTGAATCAAGTGAATCCATTGAATCAATAAATCAGTTATACAACTCTGATATCTGAATACAAGTGAATCAATAAATCAAGTGAATCAATTATCAAATATGTATGTGATACAAATACAATCTGTGAATCAAATGCAATCAACTATCAAATACAATCAGTTATCAGTTATCAATCAGTTATCAAGCATGTAAATCATGTGAATCAATCTGATACTATCCAACATCTGCCAATTAAATGCAAGATATCTAATATTGTCCAAAATATGTGAAGCATGTGAATCAATCTGATATCTGATACTGATACTGTCCAAATTTTGAATTATTTCTATGTGAATTATCATATCAGTTATTCAGGTATATGAATCAATGAATCAATTATCATATCTATAAATCAATGAATCAATGAATCAAGTATGTGAATCGATTATCATATCTGATATTGTCTAGTTATCTTATCAGTTATCCAAGTATGTGAATCAATGAATCAATTATCATATATGTGAATCAATGAATCAATGATTCAAGTATGTGAATCAATTATTATATCTGATATTGTTTAGTTATCATATCAGTTATCATATATGATCATAATCGTTATCAAATAAGCAATTAATAAATGGAAAAAAAGTATTAACTAACCGGAACAAACTGATTCGAACGAATAATTAGGAGAAGACGGTTCCTGTAAAATAGACACAAAATGTGTGTTACGCAAAAGAATGCACATAATAAAATGATATTATACGATTTATAAATACAAAATTATTTATTAACTTCTCATTTACTATGTCCCATGTAAATTTATTTCACCATCTAGCAAATGCATTATACTTACTTTATATGAAACCTCATATTTCAAGCATATTAAACATAGATTGAAAAAAAAATGAATATTAATACGAGAAGAAAAGAACCCTAGAAATTAAACCTAGCAAAAGTCACAACCCTACATAACTCAAATGAACCATTGTTGAAGCAACAAAACAAGGGTAACACCTTCGGAACAAAAATACCTTCGGAATGTGTAATCAGAACTATGTGTAATCAGAACAAACCCACAAATTTCAAGTGCTCAGTGATCCAATATAAATCAGAAACACAAAACCTACATTAATATATTCTCTAATTCATCAAAAGCAACTAAAATGCAATAAACCCCTAAATCTGGAATAACACATTAATAGTTCATCGAACTTGGTTTTCATTATATTATTTCTACTAACAAGTGAGAACTCATTTAACTATCAGCTAAAATGCAACCAACCCACCAATTTGAAGAAAAAAAACCCTAAAAAACTCAAAAACTAATACACAATCGTTTGAAATTTGTGATCTAAATCCATAGATTAAACCAACCAATTGTACAAAATGAGAAATATAAATAGAAAGAAAGGTGCAAATAGATTATAATACAATCGAGAGGAACATCAATATTGGAAATCATCTTTTTTGATTTTTATTCTAGAGAGAAGAGAACTGGAGGGAAACTTCTCTTTTTTTAGGAGAATTTAGAGCAATGAAGAGAGATAGGAGGGAAATAAATTAGTTGTTACAAATTTGTGACTGCTAATAGTAGTCACAAATATTTACTAATACATAATTTTGTGAGTGCTCATGGTAGTTACAAATTTTTGACTGCTCATAGCACTCATAATGCCAACATTTGTAACTGCTCATAGCAGCCAAAATTTGTGACTGCTCATGCCACTCATAAATTAACCCTAATGCCAACATTTGTAACTGCTCATGGCAGTAACAAATTTGTAACTGCCCATAGCAGTCATAAATTAATTCTATTAATAAAATTTATGACTCTTCATGGAGGTTATAAATTTGTGACTACTCATAGCAGTCATAAATTATTCATATGAAAAGATATGTCACTGCCATTAGCAGTGACAAACCAATTCACTCATATTTTTCCTTACCCCAAAATTTCGTCACTCCTAATGGTAGTTACAAATAATTTTGTAACTGCTCTCGACAGTTATAAAGTTTGTCACCCCCATTAGCAGTTACAAGTAGGCAGTCACAAAATCAGTGCTTTGGTGTAGTGATGGATTGACTATCTGCAATTTTATTGGATTCATTTGCCATATGTATGACTATTTCCCTTAAGTCTTTAAATGGATAATTATAGGTGATTTATTTAGAAACCATCCACAACCTTTAACTACTTCTAGCCTTGATATTTCTATTTATAGCAAATACCATCATGTATTATTGTGCTATCTCACTTTAACTATTAAATCTCAATTCTTATGGCACTCTTGATATTACTAATCTTTAATACTATTTTTTTTCGAAAAAACTATACAGAATGAGAATTGTCCACTGGGCAAATTTGTTTATATTTTTGAAAATCTTAGATGGACCCAGAGCATAAGGATGGCAACATTACCCAGACCTTGCAAGTTTTAATTCATCATCTCATGTATCTCTAGTCATCATATACTCATTTTATTCAGTACCAGTTCCGACAAACCTGTCATATTTTCATATGTTACCACCTCTAAGCTGATGCAACTTTATATTGTACAAGCCATATGTTGTACATTTATTTTTCTTTTCATTTCGATTTTGTTATATAATGTGGGAACATTATCAATACCCATCATGCGGGTAATGAATAAAGTTCCTCGTTGCTATAATTAGTTAATTTAATGTAATAACAACCTTTGTTATCTTATTTATGTATGTATTTTAATCCTTTTAATAATTTCCCAATTCTTAGTCACCCTAGAAACCCGGATGTGATAACATACTATCAGAGCGAGTGCTAGGTTTATTACTCCGGTATGGGACATATTTCAGAATTATAGTTATTTTACTTTCATAACTTAGTTAGATTATTTCAATGCTAAACATTTGCGTTAAGCCATTAATGAGGGGGATAACATCTATATGAACACCGACGGGATTAATCAAGACCAATTTAGTTAAACCAGTCGGGATAAGGGATACAATAAGCTATGTAAAACAATTCGAGATATCGATTGGGAATTTTCAATTACAAGCCTGAACATCAAGCATCACTTGATGATGTGTCATTTCATAGGTGAAGAGCAAGTCATGAAGCAAGCTCGTCGATTTACAGAAGATGAAGAATTTCTACAACAAGCAATTCATTTGGCATGGTATCAACACTAGCAAATGAACTATGTGCAACTCCCCCAGTATCTCCCAAAGACTATAGACTAGATTTACCGTATCTTTATGCCGCCACTTCTTCATCCAGATCGAGTACCGAAGGTTCTGAAGAAGAAGCGGGGGAGAGTCAACTATTTCCACAAGTGGGATAAGAACCTTAACGAGATACAAGAACCTTATATAAATAAACTTGTAGGAGCACGTGTGACTTTAGTTTGAGAAAGGTCCGTGGAAGGAAAAATGAGGTGTTATGTTAACTACTAATATGGTGTGATGAACATTGTAACATAAGTGGGCTAATTTTGAAGTTAGAATGCTAGACTAAAATCCTTATGTTTTGCGTGCTTAGGGACCAGTTGTACTTGTCTAAAAACTCAATTAATATAACTAATCTTTCTATATACCAGTATTTTTATATGTTATGCTTTAATTCGGGATTTATTCTTATAGGATGGTGAAAACATGCAATGCCAATAAATATGCACGAGCAACACCAAAATCGGAATCGACTTGAACAAATCCTCCCAAAGCTATGGATAATATAACTCAGTGACTTTAAGAACTTATAATGCTAAATCAAGCACGAAAAAATCCATTACCTATGCCAGGATTAGAAGTATTAGCTTCAACAAGAATGTATGATTTGACGAAATTTATGTAAGAACAACCTCCAACATTTTATAAAAAAACCGAAGCATCTGAAATCGAGCGATGGTTCAAACAAACATTAAAAGTAATAAATGGTGCATGGATATCACTGGATCTTTGATTTGACTTAGAAACTTACATGTTTGAAATCGAGGCAGACCGCTGGTGGTAGTCGATAAAATGTACCCAAAATGTAGAGAATTTAACATAGCCACAATTTGAAGATATGTTCTTCAAGATATTATTTTTTGAAGATTTACGTCACCAAATGACTGTGGAATTTTGAGGATTGCAATAACAAAATATGATCGTGGAACAATACGAGGCTCAATTTCCTGAATTATCTCTCTATGCTCAGGATTATATAAACATGGATATAAAAAAGTGCAAGCATTTTGTTCACGAACTAAAAGTCGGTATTAAGACCTCTCTTTTCCCCCAACAAATCCATGAGCTTGGAAGAATGATTGAGGTAGAAAATCTCATTGAAAAAAACCTGGCCCCAAGCGAAACTTCCCCAAATATTGCCCTAATTTCTTGAAATAACTTCATCAATCTTTCGCTAAACGCTCTAATAAGAAATCTCCCCATCTTCAAACCTAAACATGGTCGATAATAGTCAAATCCATCATCATAATAGGGGTGCCATAATTAATTTCCATAAGTTTAATGTTCCCGGACATATCAAACTCCAATGCCTTAAGCTTCACAAACATAACCTTAACCTAAGATCAATTATGAATTCAGGAAGGAACACCGAACACCAACGACCTCTTGGAAGACCCAAGCTCCAAGAGATAAAGCTATATGTAACCCACATCCAGGAAATGCCAACAACAAATGACCAATACTAGGTAACAAGGTCAAACTTTTTCCCCTCTCACACAATCTGATAGTCATGATGTTATTGAAAGTAATATCTCTTTTAATAATCTTATGGCTCATATACTAATTGATTCAGGGTCTTCTCATTCATTTATTAGTTATAAGTTTATGATCTTAGAAATCTCATTCCTTATGTCCTAGATTATTCGAAAGCAATAAGTATGCATACTAGTACAATTGCAAGAACACAACATGTAATATACATGCCCAATATTTTGTTATTTTTTCCCGTGTAAATTTTAAACATATAAACCCTTAGGATTTTGATTATTAGTATGGGATTTTATTGCTATGTTTGATTATTCTTTGGGCCTTAACGTAAATTTTTGGAAGTCATTGGGAAAAATTAGAGATTGAAGAAAATCTGGATAGATCGAATGACGTGAACATCGTTCGAAAGAGATCTTACTCTCATTCAAACATTCATCAGGGGGTTCGAATGAGAATAAAAAATCGTTCAAAGTGGAGATTGAATGAGGTTCGAATGAGATCCCACTACATAACTGAATAGGCTCGTTAGAAGGTGGTTCTAAGTGGATATCGAACGAGAAGCCAATCTCATTCGAACAAGGTCCCATTCTCGTTAAAATGAGATCAATAGAAATTTTAATTTTGGGTTGCCCTTATGTGTTGTTACATTTTAGACCCTTAGATTGATGAGGTGTCGAGCTATGAGTGTTCCAGATGGTTAATTCTGGAATTTTGGTGTGATGAAGGGTTTTTATATAGTTTGTGGGGGGTTATTTGGGGCTTATTTTGTGTAGAAGATGAGAGAGGTGGAGAGGTATTTCACTACCATTTTCAAATTATGTCCACGTCTCTCTAGCTCTTAGAGAGATTCCCCTCTTCCACCACCACAAACCACCACAAACTACCATGTACCCACCTTATGCCACATATTTTGGAAGTATCTTACCACATACCCATTTCCTTCATAAATGAACAAAGCTACGAAATCTGGAGGTGTTGTTAGGGGTTTTGGAGAAGAAGAAGATTAGAAATTTGCGGAGTCTTGAAGGGAGTTTTCATAGATCTTTCTAGGAGAAAAACATTATCGAGCTAGGCAACCTCCTTTAGGCCACCTAAGGAGATGGGGGCTTACCATCATCTTCTTCCTCATCCATAACTTTTGGAACTACATTTGAGGTGGGTAAAACTCTACTCTTTGATTAAGACTCTATTTTGCATATTAGTAGTCCTATAGATGGAATTGAAGATGAGGATGCATTATGATATAATAATGACATTTCTTATGATTTGTAAAAATGGGTTTACAAAATGGGTTTCAATGGTTTTAGGAAAAATGATATATTTCAAGAAAAGTTGGTGTTTAAACATTTTTATGAAATAAAAATATTACGAATGTTTTATGAGGAAATATTTTCAAGTTTTCATCTAGAAATTGGATTTTTTGTATCAATGGACATTTACTTAAATTTTGGAGAAATAAAAATGTCTTTAGCTTAGAAAACATGTTTATGCCATTATTGTGAAATTCCTAGAATGGACTTTATGTTCATATTCTCACGAATATAAACTTGTAGTATTTTGATGTTGAACATATAAACAAGTTTAATGAGGGTTATAATGGGTTTAAACATGAGATAAATGAAAATATAAATTTTAGCCCTTATGGTATAATAAGGGGTGGAAATGTGGTAAGTGTATGGTTTAAAGACTACATATACTAATAACGAAAATGGTATTTCTTATAAACTAGTCTTAGATATTAAATGTAAAGGAAAATAATGAAATAAAGATGTTTACAACTTGAGAAGAATGTTACTCCAAATGTTAAAAAGTGTTAATGTATTAAAAACAGTTAAGAAATTAGTGTGGGCAACTTAATGGTGTTTTAGGGAAATAACACTTGTGAAAATGGAGGAAAAGACGAATTTGGAAACAAATGGGTAAAATAATAATTTTACATAAAGCAAAATATTTATATGAAATAAAAATGTCGAATAGGTGTTACACAAAAAGGGTCCTAAATGAACATGATTTTGGGATAAAATCAGTGTTAGAGTAAAAGGACAAGACCCGGGTTTTAGTTTTCGCCGGGTAAAAGGAAAAGTGAAATAATGTGGACATTTATAAAATGTTAAAACACATTAATAAGGACTTCAATGACACCGAAAAAATTAAAGAGAGACCGAAGCCCCAGGGTGAAAGACCCAAAATCACTTGACAAAGCATATGGTAGCATAACCTGCAATGTGGAGCTCGTTAAAGTATATGGTTATTCAAAGATTCCCAAAAAACCATAATGGAATGGAATATGTCAAGA
The DNA here is from genome assembly GCA_949130495.1 of Sambucus nigra. Classification (NCBI taxonomy): domain Eukaryota; kingdom Viridiplantae; phylum Streptophyta; class Magnoliopsida; order Dipsacales; family Adoxaceae; genus Sambucus; species Sambucus nigra. The sequence goes on from OX422223.1 coordinate 291,361,098, forward strand.
TATAGTTTGTGTAGTGAATATATGAAAAAACAATCTAACTTGAATGAATTAATAAATATTCTGGTAAAGGATAAAGTGGACGAGAAATGTGAAAATTGACTAATGCCTATAAGGTAAAGAAATTGTAAAGTGAAAGGATTAAATGGGTGGTTAAGAAACATAAAGAGGTTTAACCCATAATAAACACAAAGGTGTGTTTATGAAAGGTTTTAAAAGGAAAAAATAATTATTTTCTATCACGGTGAATGCATGTATTGAAAGGTGATTTCAATGAAAATACTAAGATAAGTTTCACACGAATAATAAGGAATTTTGATAAAAGAAACGATTTTCCTTAAACAAAGTGTATTTGTTTAAAGTATTTAACTGGGTATGTTAAATCAAGGAATAAATGTCAAGATAATAAAAGGGACTTCTTTTATATGATTAAGGTGAATTAACCGTGATAAATAACATTTTTTGAATAAAAACGGTCTCATGCATTAAAGTATGTGTATTTGCATGAATATACATATAAGGTAGTTGCATGTGCACATAGTTATAACATGTTAGAGTCTCTTTCTGTTGTTCTATTTTATATTGCATTGTTGTAATTTCCCACCGGGCATTCGTCTCATTCCATTGTTTTTGTTTTGTGACAGGTTGGTTGCAGTTTTGTATTTTGAGAGCGTTATACAGGTAAGTGTTCCTTTTATTTTACGTTTGTATCTCTGTATGATTTGATTTTGAGGATGCTTCCCACAGGTCCCTCACATAGTTTGATTTGAAATGGAAATTGCATGCTAAACAAGTGAAATTTTAATTAATTAAAATTAGACTAGCAATATTATGCAAGTTGTATCATTGCACTTGACACCTAACGGCCGGGTCGGACCGGGTTGATCATGATAATCCATAAATTTCGATCAGATATTACAAATGGTATCAGATCTCTAGATTCAAGGTTCCTTTCGAGAGTGACCTGGTGAGGTTGATAGTGGATCTTTTGACGTCGGTGTTAGTCTTGGGTCGGTCAAGCTAGATTGGTGATGGTATCAGTTTATGTTTTAGACGGTGGAGTCAAAGAGATTAGCACAATGGGTAATTTATTGTCAAGTGGAATACGACCAAGTTAGTTGTTATTAATCTCTTATGTGATTCTTATTTAGATATGTTCATATATTGCGAGTGTACGTACAAGCCAATAGTGGAGAGACCGCGATTTTTAATGTGAGGTTCTTGTGTATCAACCCTTGATAATATGAGAGGTCTGTTGAGACATTGATCGAGATTAATGATGTCCGTTGAATTAGAGACATGAATTGAGTAAAGTCAATCATGGAGATTAGGTGACTAGTACGTCAAGCATAAGCAGTATTGAATTGCAATGAGGATACACTAAGCCCCATGTGAGATACTTTCAGATATATTGTAACAATAATGTGACTAGGCAAACTCTGTCCTTGGGGTAACATCATGTCGTAGACAATTGATGATATAGTGGACATGATGAACTATACTGGTCAACACTTACAGATGTGTACTCGGTCTGAGTAGGTAAAATACTATTATTGTAAGTGTCTGATACGTCACGAATATTGCATATTTGTGCATGTTATCTTTATGTATTCTAGCACTTTTGTGTTCCTTAGTTACTATATTTATGTTTGTTAACCAGAAAACCTCTATTTTTTATGTTGATATGCTTTGGAAGGTATAGTTGAGATTTTGTACGTATTGGAATCCTTAACGTGTTGACTGGTTGCTTTTCCAAGAAGTTTTGTCATCTGACCCAACTTTAAGATAATTTTAGTCATTTCATGATTCATCTTTAGCTCGGTGGAATTCCATGGAAGCGTATTTTGTTGAGTTAGTGGTCGTGAACGACACGTCGTTTCGAGTCTGAACGGAGAAGTTATAGCCACTTCCGTTAAAGACCTTTTCTCCCTTGTGAAGATCAATGTTTCCATGAAAACAGAGCACTCGTCGATCGACCCTCACACCCTGGTATACCATAATTCAGATTAAACCTATGAACCAAGGCAGGGGACCTCAATCCGTAACCCCGGTCGATTGGCCCCTAACTGCGGTCGATCGGTCCCACTAGATTTTGGCTTTTTTTTATTTTCCTTTATTTATTTTTTTCCTTAGTATATAATTTAGTTTTTGTTGTATTTGTAAATATATTATCATTCATTTTAGTTTAGTTTTAGGATTTGTCCTTGGGAACTTCTCTATATAGGGTTTCAACCCATTGTTGTGTTGTAAGTTACTATTTATCTTCCCCCTACCTTAATTAAAGTTGTATTTTCTTTATTTCATGCTTTGCTCTTCATTTATAGCTTTAATTTATTGATTTTTGGTATTTTAATTCATGTTTCCATTAGTTAATTAGTTATTTTATAGTTCTTGTCATGTTTATTACCTAGTTTAAGGGTTGGAATCATATTTTCACCATTAATGGGTGTCGAGCTTTGAAATCTAGGTTTTGGGTAAAAACGCATTTTATTGAAACTGCATGTACTAAAGTTGGAATATTAGGCGTTTAACTTTCTTTGCCACTCAACGTTAGTGTTTATAGTGATATTATGAAATTAATCCATGTGTGACCATTTTCGATTAAATATTTAATCTTTCATTTTTGAATTAATTTTCTTCATGTTTGATCTTTCATTTTTGAATTAATTTTCTTCATGTTTGATGTTTATAATTAATTCAATATTCTCGGTTAAATGTATTGAAACCAAAATCCTAATTACGCGTTGTTTAGCCCATAGTGGGGATGTGATCCTACCCTCATTTTATTATTCTTGTTAAGTTTTATTACATTCTCCTTTTTAGGCCATAACCTCCTTTTACACTTTTGTTTTAGAAGTAATAAATCAATTAAAGTTTGTCAAACATTCCCTGCAAATTTTCGATACCCAGACTAGCCGCTATACTCCATTCGAATGCAGTTAAAGTTTAGGTTTTTTGCATTATGGTGGGAAGCCGATAACAACGATTGGCGTATCTATACGGACTCTCGGTTTTCACTTGATCTAGTGCCATTTCTGTGGAGTGTTTTGTTATAGATTGTAATTGTTTAATTAATTTGTATTAGTCTTTTCTTTGTATTTGTATTCGTTGTTTTTTTCTTTATTTTTAACTTGTGCTAAATTGTTTCGAGAACCTTGTAATTTTGGTGCTTGTCGTGTTTTTTAATTGCCTACTTTGAAATGTCTCTCTATAACTCTTTAGATAACTTTAATGATTATGATAATGGTTCTCAAAGTTACACTCCCAAGACTTTGCGATAATGCCTACAAATTCTTGAAAATGAACGAATTGAGGGCGATATTCAAGAATTTATAAGTAATCCCTCCTCGACTTGGGAAGAAATTTTGGGAAGAGGGGAATCCAATAACTATGAACAAACCTCCAAAGAAGATGTTGTCTTCTTGTTGGTTTGATCACGAGTTATCTTTCAAGCAATTAAATGACCAATCCAAGAGTCTTAAAGCTTGGACTGTAGAAATAAATGGCCAACCCGATGAGAACATTTCTTTTTCACAAAGCCCGGTTGAGGTTGAAAATACACCCCTTTTTGAAAAAGAAATAATTGAGAGTGACCCATGCAATTTCAAATTTTAACCTCTTATTAATATTTTAAATTCTTTTGAGGTTAAAGGTCCTTTGTTTCCTTGGTTCCCCACTATTATTGAACCATTAAATTTATCACAAGAATTAGTCGAAAGTCTTAAGGACTTTGACCCTATTCTTGAAAAGGAATGTATTTTGAGATGCTTAATCTCATAGGATATTTGATTGCACTTGCCCCACATCCCCTTCCAATTGAAAAATTGCGGGGAGATGATTTTAATTTTTCTGAGATTAATGTGGTCTTATCACCCTGAACATCTAAACCCCCATCACCCTCCAAATTTTTTTAATTGGTGATGGTTGATTTCTTACATCTTACATTTTCCTTTCATTGTTCAAATGGATTTCTTATTTTTTGATAGGCATGCTTGAAAAGTAAGGTACACCGATTATCCCTCAAAGCCAAATCCTATTTTGCGTGGGCCCTCAAAAATTTCAACTTTTAGTGTATAGTTAGATAGAAGTTAGAATTGTAGGTTTTAAATAGTTATTTTTTTTATTTTTATTTTTACTTATTGTCCAGTGTAATTAGTTAAAGTTTTTGGAATTCCTTTTATTTTTCTTGGTTCTAACATGTTTTGTAGATTCAATGGACTCGTACTTATCGAAGATCGCTCCATTTTGGGTAATATCTTTATTTTCCCCTCTTTATGTTGTGTTGTTGATTCGCATTGAGGACAATGAAACATTTAAGTTAGGGGTGTGGATATTCTAATGGTATTTTCATTGATTTGATAACATATTATTACCAAGCATGCTTTTGCTGAAAATCTTAAAAAATTTCAAAAGTATTTTCTTTCTTTTTTCTCCTTTGTTGGGCGTTTTGCCTTTGTTTTCGATGATAAATTTCAATAAATTCCCAATCCAATAGGCAATTTAATAATGCATGTTCTTTATTTTAGAAGTTATTAGACTTTAGTCCTCAAATCATTGATATTATGAACAATTTCATGAATTAAGCGTAAACCCATGAGCATGCGCTTTCCTTGTTTTAATGATTTGGTTTAAGATTTTTATAACTCGGTAATCTTTTATTGCATTGCATATACTTACACCGTATGAGATTTGTGATTTTAATCATTTGTGAGTGTTATGGATTACTCTTTCCTCATTAATAACATTAATTTCGTCAGTAATCTCACTATTCTTTCATTTGATCATTCATTAATTGAATTCATTTATGAAATGTGTTACTCGATCATGATTTTCAAAGTTATTTTAACTCGAGAATTGCGTAAACTTTATGAAATGATCATATGGCATCTTTGTTATATCACCCATATTGACCTTGACGTCGCCTTATATGCTTCCCCTCGTTAACATCTTTGATCCTTAATATAGCCCTTCGTTTCATAATCCAAAATCACATAACTAACTCCAAATTGGAGTTATTAACCGTACATATTACCTTCCATACCTTTGTTTGGAATGATACTTGGGATTGAATGATATTATTGTTTTGTGGTTGCAATTAAGCACTTGAGAGTGAGAAAAGTGAAAAAGTAAAAAGAAAAGAAACGAAAAATATGAGAAAAAGAAGAAAAGAAAATAAAGAGAAAGTTTTTGCATGTTGTATATAGTGTTTAATAACGTTTGTCCCTCTCCAATTTCATATCTAAGGCTTATTGTGGAAATCATTTTCCAATTTTAAAATTGCTCGTAATTTTCCATTATCCCAAGTTTTTCATCTTCGAACACTTTTGAATCCGTAAATATTCCTTTCATTTCATAACCTCAACCCCAAACCCACGTTACAGCCCTAAAAATTCCTATGTGATCCTAGGATGAATTCAATTCAAAAGTTTAAATAGTTTTGATAATCTGTGAAAATACATTTTTTCTCTTTTAATGGCGGTATCTTTCATTGAGGTTACATATTTTGCATTTTGTATATAACATTCTTCAATGGTGAAATGTGTGCGGTTAGCTTCTATTTACATTTCCTCTTTATGCCCGCATGTCCTGTGTATTACCTCCCATTTATAATGATTTCATTTGATAAGTGTATGCACCGGTGAGGATTGACATATATGCACTCTTTAATGCTTATCCGGTTTATAAAAGTTTTATCAAATTATACTTTGCATGTCTTCGCTCTCCTTCCCACATCTTAAGGTTTTAATTCGATGAAGTTCATTCTATAATGCTAATGAATAATGATTTTTTTGTGAATTCATTCACTGTGTTAATAACGTGTTTGAAATCGTTTTCGTTATTATTAGGCTTGTCGCATTGTTGGTTGGGCATATATTTTCAGAAAACTATGATGTTTGTGGGTTTCATCCCTGAAAACCATCACGAGACAACACTCGTCAGCTATGGTAACCTAGGGGTTCAAAGACTTATTCCCTATGCCAAATGTCATCATGTTCCCTACGATTGTAGGTATTGGAATGCTTAACATGTGTATTGGTTGCTTTTCAAGGAAGTTTCACCGTCTGACCCAACTTCAAGGGGATTTTAGTCATTTCATACTTCATCTATGGTACAATGGAATTCCATGAAAGCATAGTTTGTTGAGTTAGCTTTGCGTGGCCATGAACGGAACATTGTTTCATGTTCAGACTAAGAAGTTATAGTTATTTCTGTTAAAGACCTTTCCTCCCTTATGAGGACCAATGTTCCCATGAAAATAGAGAATCGATCGACCGACCCTCAAACCCCGGTCGATCAGTAATTCAAATTAAGCCTACAAACCAAGGCAGGGGACATCAATCCGTAACCCCGGTCGATCGGTCCCACCGTATTTTTGGCGCTTGTTTCTTTTTATTTTCTCTTTGCTTTATTTCGTTTATGACTTAGTATAAGAGTTGGTTTTTGTTGTATTTGTATATATTTTATCATTCATTTTCATTCAGTTTTAGGGTTTCTCCTTGGTATCTTCTCTCACTAGGGTTTCAACCTATTTTTGTATTGTAAGTTATTATTCATCTTCCCCTACCTTTAATTTAAGTTGTATTTTCATTGTTTAATGCTTTATTATTCATCTATTGCTTTGATTTATTATTTGTTGGTAGTTTAATTCTTGTTTCCATTAGTTAAATAGTTGTTTTATTGTTCTTTCCATGTTTGTTACCTATCTTAAGGGTTGGGGTCATATTTTCGCCATTAATGGATGTCGAGCTTTGAAATCTAGGTTTTGGGTAAAAATGAATTTAATTGAAACTGCATGTATTTAAGTTGGAATATTAGGCGTTTAACTTTCTTTCTCACGCAATGTTAGTGTTTATAGTGATATACCAAAATTAATCCACGTGTGACCATTTTCGATTAAATGTTTAATCTTCCATTGTTGAATTAATTTTCCTCATGTTTGATGTTTATAATTAATTGAATATGCTCGATTAAATGTTTTCGAACCAAAATCATGTGATCCTGCCCTCGTTTTATTATTGTTGTTTAGTTTTATTACCATTCCCTTTTTCCCTTTTATGCCATAATCACCTTTTACACCTTTATTTTAGATGTAATAAATCAATTAAAGTCTGTCAAACATTCCCCGTGGATGTTTGATACCTGTACAAGCTGCTATACTCCATTTGAGTGTAGTTAAAGTTTAGGTTTTTTTGCATTGTGGTCGAAAGCCGATAACAACGATTTGCATATCTGCATGGACGCTCAGTTTTTGCTTGATCAGTGTCTTGGTGATTGTTGATTGAAAGTTTTACCTTGCAAGGTATGATGAGAGTTACCGAAAAAGTGAAGTGAGTATGTGATGTATGCAACAATGATGATTGAGGAGATTATGAGTAAAACTCTGGATAGTATTCTATGTCGGGGTTTTAGAAAATATGATGAAACTTTGAGGGATATAATATTTAGTGATGTCGACGATGCATACCTAGAGGTTTATGGGTAGTAGGAGATGTCCTATAACCTGTCAGAATCCTTAGTAGTGTTAGTTTGTGATTTGGTTCATGCCTCATGGTCACAACCATTGGAAAATAAATAAGATTATTATCTAAGTGTCAAGGCTCATTTTAGTAGCCTAAGAAATGTCAAGATGCGAGGTAATCCTAGTGTGAGTGTGCTTTAAGGACATCTTGGAGTGTCCGTAGGACTAATTGTGCACGACATCATCGGGGAATAGAAATCAACTTGTCACGACATTTTAAGGTATTCAAAGGTTGGGGTGCGCCATATGTAGAAGCTCGTGGACTATCATCCTTTGAGAACCTAATAGTCATGACAAGGATATTGAGGAATTTATATGGCGTGCCTATGATGAGAAAATAATGGATGATGAAATTTTGTTGGGTTTTGGAGACTTTTACATGGAGTACATTTGGTGTTCTTAGGAAACTAGTTAAGTTCGGAATAAAGAAGTGCTAGCATTCTCCTAATGATTGTAACGAGGGTTTAGTGATGATCTCAGGTTGTTGATCAAGGTCTAAAGGAGACGAATAGTGTACTGTCGGGTGTCGTTATCTTAATTGGAACAGATGGATGGGGTAACCTTCTAAGGGAAATTGGAAGCTTGAGTAGTGAGTGGGCGTGATGCTCGGTTGTCATGGAATGACTAGTGTAGGCGGTATGACTCTTGATTTTAAAGCGTACTAGGAAATGTATTCAGACTTATATTGATGATTCCATATTATAGACTTGAAAATGGAAATGAGGGGGGGAATAACAAAGCCTGATTAGAATGATGGCATGTGTCGGTAGAACAAGTTAGGGAAGACTTAGCAAGGTAGGCACTAGTTTTTGGCACATTTTTCCAAGCCGGTACAGATTATAAGAAGTAAACATGTGTGGTAATTACTACCCTTATAATGACAATGGCCACTGGTGTGTCCATCGCATATGTTCAGTTTGGGTAGAACTTGGAGATAATCTCGGTGGCAACCTTGTGTAGGTAAAGGTCATTATAAGGTGAATGTTTCTCTTAACGGAGTTCTTCCTAAGTAGGGAAGTCTGGCATTTGACTTTTCAGAGTACAACAGGTTCGTATATTGCTTTCTTTGGATAAGGATGAATGGTTGTGGTTCGATTCGTTATGGTTGATGACATGATCCAGAGTGTGTGGCTAAGTTAGTACACAATGAGAACATATGAGAGAAGTTGTAAGACTTCAAGCATGTGGTGTAGGTTCTCTTTTCATAAACCATAGTCCAATGGGTATGAATGGGATTTTCTCGAAACTATTGTTTGTTCCTCCTGACTCTTGTGTGTCCCTTTCGCTTTTAGTAATCAAGGATCGGTTTTCCCATAACTGTGGCGGCTCAAATTTGTACCATGTCATGGTATGATGATATTTGGCCTAGTAGAGTGCGGGTGGACCTGGTTGGGTCAATGTAGCTTGGTAATTGGGTGCGCCCCTATCTAAGGTGTCCTCCTTATTGCATAAAGTTATGTGTACGGGTGGATGCACTTTCGATCGCATAGTTTGCTCATAGTAATTGCTTTCCTTAGGATTGGCAACCTTACGAATGGCCGTCATGGTGTATGGGGTATCTGGTTGTAAGGAATGGGATGATGATTTGAGGACATTATATAGTGTTATAACTAGAGAAAACTTATCACAAAGTGTTACTTTGCCATGCTGAGTGGATTAGTGCGATGCTCAAGTGGGTGATCCAAAATGAGATGCCTAGAGTAATACTAGGGTCATTCTAGTATCGCAGTGGAAGGTGTCAGTCGAGTGTGCGATGATGATTTGGTCGGTGTATTACTCCTCGAAGTGATTAATTGGTGATGTAAGGTTAGTATTAAGCTCAGGCCTAATTGTGTAGTTAGGACAACTCAAAAAATTCATGAGGATGCAGGATATGTAGTATTAAGATTGGAAATGGTTCTTGGTGATGAATTTGATTATAAGTGGTATTACAATACACTCTTTGGTGAGTATCAATCACTAGATCGATTTCCCGATAGAGGAACCGGTATGATTGGGGCATTAACAAAGGTAGTCCTAGGACTTGATTGAGTGTGATCATCAACTGAGTGGAGACTTGAGGACGGTTATATGACATTGATGGTTAGCGTGACAGTGAGCATTAGAGTATGCCATATGTTAGGATTTTACTGACAACCCCTATGTTAGAGCATGTGATGTGATCTTAGCCATTGAGGACTTTGATGATTTTGTTTTGGAGGATTTCTATGGCTTGGAATGAGAGTTGGTAAATCCCATGAATTTGAGGAATTAACGGATCTATAATTTCGGCGATGAAATTTCCTAAGGAGGGAAATATATAAAACTCGTGTCCAATATTTTATTTTATTTTCCCGTATAAATTATAAACATATGAACCCTTGGGATTTGAATCATTAGTATGGGATTTTAGTGTTATAATTGATTATTCTTTGGACTTTAATTTAAATTGTTGGAATTTATTAGGAAAAATTATAGATTCGTGAAAACGTAGCTAAATTGAATGAGATGAACATCATTTGAACGAGATCCTAGTCTCCTTCTAATGAGAATCAGGAGGTTCGAACAAGAATCAAACGTAACTCAACAGGCTCACTACGTAACTCGAAGTGGTGATCAAGCGAGGTTCGAACGAGATGCCACTACGTAACTCAACAGGCTCGTTAGAAGGTCATTCAAAGGGAAGATCGAACTAGAATCCAATCTCATTGGAACGAGGTACCATTCTCATTCGAACAAGCTCCGCATAAATTTTAAGTTCGGGTTGCACTCGTGTGTTATCACATTTTGGACTCTTGGATTGTTGAGGTATCGAGATCTGAGTGTCCCAGATGGTTACTTTTGGAATTTTCGTGTGAGGAAGGGTTTTTATATAGTTTGTGTGGGGTTATTTAGGGTTTATTTTGTGTAGAATATGAGAGAGGTGGGGAGGTATTTTCCCCCACCATTTTCATATTATATCCTCCTCTCTAGCTCTTGAAGAGCTTCCCCTCTCCAACCACCACAAACCACCATACACCATCATGTACCCACCTTAAGCCACCATAATTTGGAAGTATCTTACCATATTCAACCCTATGTACCCATTTCCTCCATGGATGAACAAAGCTACGAATTTTAGAGGTATTGTTGGGGGTTTTGGAGAAGAAGAAGAGTAGAAATTTGTGGAGCCTTAAAGGGGGTTTTCTTGAATCTTTCTTGGAAACAAGCTTTGCGAAGCTAGGTAACCTCCTTGAGGCCACCTTAAAAGGTGGGGGTTGTCATCATCTTCTTCCTCATCCACATTTTTTGGAGCTATATTTGAGGGGGGAGAACTCTACTCTTAGTATAAGACTCTATTTTGCAGATTAGTAGTCTTGTAGCTAGAATTAAAGAGTAGGATGTATTATGATATAAGAATGATATTTCTTATGATTTGTAAAAATGCGTTTATAAAATGGGTTTCAATGGTTTTAAGAAAAATGATATATTTAAAGAAAACTTGGTGTTTAAATATTTTTATGAAATAAAAATGTTGGGAATATTTTATGAGAAAATATATTAAAGTCTTCTTATAGAAATTGAGATTTTTGTATAAATGGACATTTACTCAAATGTTGGAGAAATAAAAACGTCTTTAGCTTGAAAAGCATGTTTATGTCATTATTGTGAAATTCCTATAATAAATTATATTTGAAACCCATTTAATAGGATTTTTTTGACTTGAAATTCATATTCTCGTGAATATAAACTTGTAGTATTTTGACGTTGAATATATAAACATGTTTAATGAGGGTTCTGATGGGTTTAAACATGAGATAAATGAAAATAGAAATTTTAGCCCTTATGGTGTAATAGGGGGTGGAAAATGTGGTAAGTGTATCGTTTAAAGACTAAATTTACTAATAACAAAAATAGTATTTCTTATAAATAAGTATAAGATGTTCAATGATTTTTTGGAAAGGAAAATAATGAAGTAAAGATGTTTCCAGCTTGAGAAGAATGTTACTCCAAACGTTAAAAAGTGTTAATATGTAAAAACACTTAAGAAGTTAGTGTGGGCAACTTAATGGTACTTTGAGGAAATAACACTTGTGAATATGGAGGAAAAGACAAGTTTGAAAACAAATGGGAGTAAAAAGGATATTTAACGTAAATTGGACATTTAACGTAAACTTTGAAAACAGATGGGAGTAACAAGTTTGAAAAGATAATTTAACGTAAAGTGGACATTTTTATGAAATAAAAATATCGAAAAGGTTTTACATAAATAGAGTCCTAAACGAACAAGATTTTGGAATAAAATCAAGGTTAGAGTAAAAAGGACAAGAAATGATGATTTTTAAAGTGTAACGGGAGTGAGAGTGGAATCTCGAATTTTTGGCTTCGGTCGGGTAAAGGGAAAAGTGTAATTATGTGTAGATTTGTATAATGTTAAAACATATTAACAAGGACTCGGATGACACCAAAAAAATTAAGGAGAGCCCGGAGCCCTATGATGAAAAACCTAAAATCACGGGCCAGAGCATATGGTAGCATAGTCGACGGTGTGGAGCCCGTTAAAGTATGCGGTTATTGGAATATTTCGAGGAAAATATAATAAAATGGGAAACGTCAAGAAAATGGTTGTGTAGTGAATATGTGAAAAGACAATCTAACTTAAATGAATTAATAAATATTTTAGTAAAAGGATAAAGTGGACAAGAAATGTGAAATTGACTAATGTCCATAAGGTAAAGAAATTGTGAAGTGATGGGATTAAATGGGTGGTTAGGCAACCTAAATGTGAAAGGTTTTCAAAGGAAAAATGAGTATTTTCTATCACGGTAAATGCGTGTGTTGAAAGGTGATTTCAATGAAAATACTAAGACAAGTTTGGCATGAATAATAAGGAATTTCGGTAAAAGAAACAATTTTTCGTTAACATAGTGTATTTGTTTAAAGTATTTAACTGGGTGTGTTAAATTAAGGAATAAATGTCAAGATAAGAAAAAGGGAGTTCTTTTATAAGATTAAGGTGAATTAATCGGGATAAATAACATTTTTGGAATAAAAATGGTCTCATGCATTAAAGTATGTGTATTTACGTGTATATACATATAAGGTAATTGCATGTGCACGTAGTTATAACGTGTTAGACTCTCTTTTTACCGGTCGATTATATATTGCATTGTTGTAATTTCCCACCGAGCATTCGACTCATTCCCTCGTCTTTGTTACGACAGGTTGGTGCGGTTCCGTATTTTGAGAGAGTTATACGTGAAAGTATTCCTTTTATTTTACATTAGTACCTCTTTATACTTGGATTCCGAAGACGCTTCACACGGGTCCCTCGCGTAGTTTGATTTGAAATGGAAATCGCATGCTAAACAGGTGAAATGCTAATTAAATAAAATTGGACTAGCAACACTATGTAAGTTTTTTCATTGAACTTCACACCTAATGCTCGGGTCGAACCGGGCTGACTATAGTAACACATAAATTCGGGTCAGGGCGTCACGCAAGAAGTTTGTAAAAATTGTGAGGTGAAACTTATCGTGGGTACCATTGTCATTAATTTAGTAGTTCTGGACATAGTAGTACTTGACATCATCATTAGAATAGATGTTTTATCAACAAATGATGCTTATAAATTCTAGGTCATACAACGTTCTCCATGCAGTAGGGGCCATGCCAGTTTTTTTCCAACTTATTAATTTTCTTCAACATGTAGTCCCCTTCATTGAGAGTGATGGACTGGACTTTTTTATTATAGAATTTTATTGTGCGTTGTTGGTAGCCTGCTACCCTAAGTGTTGTTGACTCCCTAACTTCGTCTATTAGGTTTAGATTCAATCTTCTTGAAAAATCCCTTCTAGGAGAATAGAAATTTAGGACCCTATGGCTTGGAAGGCCAACATAACTTTGTACCATGTGTAAGAGCATAATTTGCTCATAGCCTAGGCTTACTTAAGTTTTTGGCATATACCATTGCCATTTGATTCGAGCAGAGATGAAGTCCGAAGATACAACATCTCCATTCTATGAAGGTATAATTCTATTAGGTTTAAATTTATTCCTTGAATCTATTTTGGGATGATCATTTTTACTTAAAACTAGAAACATAAATTTTTATCAAAAAATCGAGGTAGTTTTTTTCTTATTTAAAAATATTTGAGTGCGTGCATCCCGTTCAAACGAGACGATAATCTCATTCAAACGAGATTTGATTCTCGTTAGAAGTATTCATTAGAAGCTTCTTTGATCTAATATCTCACGAGGGTGTACCATTTTACATCGTCCGTAGCTCATTTAAAGCTCATTCAAACGAGATTTGGATGTCGTTGAAAGAACCCTGGTGTCGTTCAAATGAGGTTCATTTCTCGTTCAAACGAGACTCATTTTTCATTCGAACAAAACCACTGCCTCAAAATTTGTGTTTGTCTTATAAATACCTATTTTGATGTTGTTTTCATTGAGACTTTTTTCAGAACTGATTGTGCATATCTTTAGAAAAAGTTCTCAACCTTTTGAGTTTGAAAACCCATTTTGATTCACAAATAATTCCCAGAATATGTTTGAGTGAATCAAGTTTAATCCTATAGTTCGTATCTTGCATACAACTTTTGTGGAGATGGCATCTCCATGGAAGTCTTATGAAATCGAGGGTATCACTGCTGAAGAAGGAGGACTGCGATTCTTGTGATTGTTACGAGAATCATTACTGAAGGAAAGTTACGGCTATGTGGTTCTTGAGAGAATGATAGTAGATTCCTTTATAGAATTTGTAAGTTGCGATTTATAAATTTTATAAAATGGCTAAAAATATTTTCCCTGAGGAGATTTTCTAATACTCTATTTTCATTACATGCTTGGTTTGATTTACGTTTAGAATCACATAGTTGCATGTTCTATGTTTAAAGCATTAAAATTTGTGTGGATTGTCATCTAAATTTAATAAGCTAACTCCATTAGATAATTGTGCACTCTCGAATTAGTATCAAAAAAGGTTTCACCAAAATATCATGAGATCCTGATTTTTAGCAAAAATTTTATGGGATATCAATTGTTTTAAACAATTGATGCTAAAGAATTACATATTTTTTATAGATACATTTATAATAATATAATGCCATTTTTCGATGGATCGAACTATGCCTACTGGAAAGGCCGAATAAGATTCACTTTAAAAACCACAGACGAAAGGGTTTGGTTAGTATGTGAAAGATCGTGGACTCCTCCCAGAATCACTATTGATAATGTAACAAATCCTAAACTCGCATCTTCCTGGACTGATGATGAGTTTAAATGGAGCACTATAACTCCCATGATCTTAATGCTATTTCTAGAGCCATCACCCCCCAATGAGTTTCAATGTATCATGACATTAACTACATGTAAGGAAGCATGGGATATACTCAAGATGACACAAGAGGGTTTCGACGCTATCAAGGTGTATAAGCTTCAAAATTTGACCACCCAATTTGAGGCCATCACTATGTTAGATTCTCAGAGTTTTGATGAATTTTATGCTAGGTTTTAAGACATTGTAGACACTAGTTTTAATTTGGGTGGAAAAATCCTGAGACTAGGGTCGTTAAAAAGATTTTTAGGTCACCATGCTTAATTCTTTAGGGATTTTAGACATTTTTAGAAGAGAATAACTAGTAAGAGACCTTCATACTTATGAGACAAAAATGTTCCCTAAAACCATAAAACCTAAGGATATATGGGTAGATTTAAGGACTCAAGATAAGAAGTAGAAAAATGAGAGAGTTTGTGAGTCTAAATCTGAAGGAGATTTTGATGTTGATGACTTTGCCTTGTTTGCAAAAAATTTTCTCAAATTTTCCAAAAAGAATTCTTCCAATAAAAATATTTTTGAGAAAAAAAAAAGATGAGGTCAAGGATAGTGGTGATAAATATGAAGTGATAAAGTGTTTTGAGTGGGAGGGTAAAGGGCACAAGAAATTTGAGTGTCCCACTATGCGAACGAGAAAAAGGCAAAGAGATTACAAATAAATTCACTCTTAACGATAGTGACATCGTGTCGGTTGATTCAGAGGAAGAATCACCACATGAACCGTGCATTGCATTCATGGCTAGTCACGTGAGTACATTTAGTTTATACCACAATGAAGAGAACACATGTAAACGTGAGAGACTTGATGAAGTTTCGATTCATTCGAGAGATAGTGAGAGTGAGAATGGTACTCTGAGTGAGTGAGAATGGTATCTTCAAAAAGCCTTTAGTTATATTCACACCGAGATGTTGAAAACCAAAAAGATAAGCAAATATTTTTCTCTTGGTGTGTTATATTAAGAGAGAGGTAGAAGTTTTGAGGGTATGTGAGGCATTATTGAGTCAACTCGATAAGGTAAAGTTTTCATTATGTGAGCAGTTGATCATTTTAGGGCCGGAAAAGAGTGAATTGACTACCACCATGGATAGTCTTATGGGAGATATTCAATCTTCATTAGAGACTCATGAGAAACTTGAAGCCGTGTATTCCAACTCGAGATAGAGATCTCGAACGTATTCGAGAGGTCAAAGTCACTTTAGAGGACACATCTAAGAATATTATAAAGATGCTCCTTATTCCCACTTTGTGTAATGTTGAGAGGCTAGGAATAGGTTATGACGGTGCATCCACTTCCCACGGTTCACCGAAGTTGATTCCTAAGTTTATGTTAGATCCATATGGTCCTTGACCTAACCCACCTAGGCATCTGAATCGTCATAGGAGAGCTCGATCTAGACTTTTGAGATAGGTGAACCTAAGCCAGTTTATGTTTGTCCCCATGTTACTCTGCCTTCTCCCATACATCACATGAGAGAGTTTTAGAGTTTTTAAGAGCAAGTTGAGTATTTAGTCAAGACTCCCAACATTTGATGAATATTTTTTAGGATTTCATCTCCTTTGGATAACTCCTCTGGGCCTAATGATTGAGGTTTAGACTTATTTCCTAGCATATGATGTGATTAGTCGTGAATATTGCATATTTTCCCCCGTTATTTATGCATGCATGCACATTTGTGACCGTTATTTCATGTATTAAAACTTTTGTACTATATAACCTTTGGGTTCAATATATATATATATATATGTGTGTGTGTGTGTGTGTGTGTGTGTGTTTTGCAGGGTTTATTTGAGATTTTGTAGGGATTAGAATGCTAAACTGTGCAAATGTGCGCTTTTTGAGAAATTTACAACGCATTACACATCTTCGGGGTCAATTTGGTCATTAATCCATTCGAGCTTTGAGCCCGAACTCTACAGAAAGTTGTAGCTCTCTGAGTCATCTTTGCGTATCTTCCAACATCACGTCAATCCGGTTCCATACAACCAAGTTATGGTCAATTCACTCCGAGGCCCCTTGTGTGGAACAAAAATGAGAGATGAGTCTAAGAAAATAAAGGAACAGTCAATCGGCCCCTGGCCACCGCTCAACCGGTGAATGGAATTTTGCCTTTGGATAAAAGAAGTAGGTTTTTTTACCAAGACCCGATCGACCTGTATTTGATCCGCGATCGATCGGTAACCTCAGTCCTCGAATCTTTTTGTTAAGTGGTTTGGTTTCCACTTTTGGTTTTGGTTTTGAAACTTCTTGTTTGGTGGTTTTTTCCCATTACTATATATAGTAAGTGGTTTGCAGCTATAAAGGGTCGTTCAATCTTGTAAGAAAAGAGGAAGAAAGAAATTAGATATTTTGTTGTTGTTCTCTCTTTTCTCTCCTAGGGCTTGTGCATTATCCTTCTCATTTCCATCATCTACTTCATTTATTGTAAGTCAAACTCTAGTTTACTTGTAACTTGTTAACTATTGGCAGTGTTTGGGTAATTAATATAGTGGTTTTGTCTTGAATGCTCTCTTTTGTAATAGTTTATTCCCTTTTTATTAACTCCATGTTGTGTTTGTGCATAGTTGGTGCTATGAGTAGATAATTTCCTTAGGTTGGGAGCATATACCCACCTTGGATGGTTCATCTTCTTGCTTAGTTCAATGTTTGAATCTAATAAAAGGATGTATATGTTAATATTGGAGTTTCATAGGATTTTAACCTCTCTCATCATGTATGGTTGGTATTTTAAGACTTGACTCCAACATCAACGCATTTGTTTGATATTATGTCGAAACCTTCATCTTGTATTGTTGGGGGGACATCCTTCATGTAGGATTATTGAGAACGACAACTTATTCCCATTTTATTATGATTCAATTGGAAGAACCGTATCGATTGTGATCATCTGAGGTGGGGGAATTATCCTCAACCTTTTGTTAAGAATCGTTTCACAATCCGTTTTATTAATATCGCTTACTTCTATTAGCCTTTAGTTAAGTGTTCCAGTCATTGTGATTCTCTTTGGTCCAATATAACAATAGAAACTTAAATCATCTTTTCTTTTATCTTTTATTCTTGTTTATCAACTTTTACCTAGAAGAATATCTTCTGCACTTCATATAATTCCGTGTGAAAATTGACTCCGGTCATACCGAGTTCTTACTACTCTCACGATTAGCGTGCACTTGCGCTGTACAATATTTTAAGCGAGTCAGGATGCTTTTCATGTTTATATTTTACGTGCCTATTACTAATATGTACTACCATTTTATTTATGTTTTTCCATTTTGATAGATTTTTTTAAAAATATAAAAATATTTTTGGTTTCCGTTTAAGAAAAAGTAGCCAAAAAGATTTTCATTTTCTTTTTAAGAAAAAGTGAAAAGGCCAAAAAGATTTTATTTTTGATAAATTTTTTAAAAAATCCAAAAAGAGTTTTATATTTTTTTATAAGGACACAAATTTCCAATTGAGTCCATATATAGTTTTGGCTCAATTCCGGACAAAAACATTTATTCATAGGATTTTATTTTATTGTAATATTCAAGACCTATGAAGTGTTTGTTGAAGACGTAGCGGCAAAGAGTATAAAGCATCATCAAAATGCCGTAGTTTATGTGCCTCGTTTGTACGTCATCAACTAAGGTTCCATACTCCCAAGGTATGAATGTAATAATATTTATATAGGAGTTTGGAACAATATGTATTGGGTGTTAGGAGAAATAAAAACTGCATTTTATTTTCAGAAAGAATCAAATTGAAACTTTAAATTAAGTATATAAAAGTTTATAAAAGTTTCTGGGCCAAAATCGAATTTTACCAACTTTCTGGTCGTTCGTTAGAAGTTTCGTTCGAACGAGTTTTTTTCGTTCGAACCAAGTTCGTTCGAACGAGTTTTGTCGTTCGAACCAAGTTCGTTCGAACGAGTTTGCCAACGACCTGGTCATTCGTTCGATATATCTTTCGAACGAGTTTTTCATTCTAACGAGGTATCTAACGAGATTCTAACGAGCCCAGGCTGGTCGCTCGTTAGAAGTCTCATTCGAACGAGAGTCAAGTTCGTTCGAACGAGATGCCAGGGCGGGAACAGTTTTGAGCAGTTTTTTGCAGTTTTCTACCACTTTCCCCACTTGGTTTTTAACCAACTTTTACATACTTTATTATGTGCGGGAAACACATTTTCCAAGACAACTTTTCCATTTCATATCCATCTCTTAGAGAGAGTTTGAGAGCTAATCTTTTTAGGGAAAATGTTCATGTTTTGAGTGTCAATTTCTAAAGAAAAATTCATACACACTCTAGTTTACACCCAATAGTTGTTTATCCAAGTTCCATATATACATATCTTTACTTGGAGTTTTTGGCACCGGTTTTTCTCTACCGAATTCAAGAGACGTTTCGGGTTTTCTTCTACACCCCATCACAAAGAAGACTTTTGGTGATATTCTACCCGTTTGGAGAAAGGCTCCATGTTCGGGTGACGGTGTCCGTTTAAAGTTCTATCGGTGTATTCCGAGACCACGGTGGAGCTCCGTTGGTTATCCGCTAATTGGAGGTTGATACAAGAAGGAGCATCACGGCTTGAGAGGGTTCGAGTTTAGGAAGTAAGTCTTTTGTCTTGTATTTGTAATACCATTTTTAGTGGATTTGAGGCTAGGGCCGTCCCGAGGTTTTTTCCCGTTAGTGGGTTTTTCCTCGTATATCGCGATGTTGTGTGACGTTGTTTATTTTATCTTGCACATCATTTAGAACGCATGCTTAGGTTTAATTTCAAGATAAAATTTGGTTTAATTATCACACTCATTTAATTTGGGACTTAAATTGAATATTGGGTAAAATTGGTTTATTCAAGTCACTTGCATTAAATTGGTTACGCCTAACTTTGAATAATTGTTAATTATGACTTAGGCAAATTCTAGGACTTGAATTTTGTTTTAATTTGTTTTGAGAAATTAAAACTAGTTGTTTATTTGTTGAACCATCATCCCTTTATAACGCTTCCGCATCTATTGAGTTTAATATAAAAAAGGAAATTACAAGTTTGTGATTTTATTTGACTCATAATTTAAAATCCGGGGATCCACAAACATTTTGCGTCTTCAAATTTGTATCAGAGCCAAAAACGATAAATTATTTCGTTAAGATTCTTTTAATTTTTGGCTAAAATGGATTTTTCCCCATTTTCAAAATTTCCTATTTTTGATGGTTCAAACTACGCGTATTGGAAAGCGCGAATGAGATCGGCACTAAAATCTATCGACGAGAGAGTTTGGATGTCTGTTGTTAACGGGTATTCCCCACCAACTCATCTTATTGAAAATGAACGTGTTTTAAAACCCGTCGATAGATGGACTGAAAATGAGTTTAAACTTGCCAACTTTAATTCCCGTGGTTTAAATGCCTTATTTAGCGCTGTCGCACCGGATGAATTCCGACGTATTATGACGTGTGAAACCGCTAAAGAAGCTTGGGATATTTTACAAATAACTCATGAAGGAACTAGTGTCGTTAAAGCTTCTAAACTTCAAAACCTCACCACTCAATTTGAAACTATCAAAATGGATGAAAAAGAAACTTTTGATAAATTTTATGCTAGACTTTCAGATATTGTTAATTCATCCTTTAACTTGGGAGAGAAAATACCTGACGACCGTGTTGTAAAGAAAATTTTAAGGTCCCTACCCGATAGATTTATTCCTAAAGTGACGGTTTTAAATTCTTTACCCACTTTAGCCTCTAAAAAATTAGAAGAGCTTGTAGGTGATTTACAAACCTATGAACTAGATATGTTTCCCTCTAAAAATGATATGAAAATCGAAAAGGGCGTTGCTTTAAAAGCCCAAAAAGAGGTCAAACAAGTAGTAGAGAGCGATAGTGATAGTGACTCGGAAGATATGGCTTTGTTTGCTCGTAAATTTAGAAAATTTCTTAAATTTAACAAAGATAAAGTTAAAAATGATTTTAAGAAATTTGATTCTTCTAAACATGATAAAAGCGAGAAGTTTTCTAAAGCCGAAAAGATCCCCAAGCCTAGTAATGAAAAAGTTGATAGGGACGAGTCTGATAAATGTTTTGGTTGTGAAGGTTATGGCCATAGGGCTTTTGAGTGCCCCACTAAACTAAGGAAAGAGGGTAAACGACCCGTTTCATATAATGCAACCCTTAGTGATAGTGATAAGGAAGAAAAGCCCGATTCCCCCACTAAGAAAAATTTTGTGGCTTTTATGGCTAGACATGTGAGTGATGATGAGAACTCATCGAATGATGAAATTATAGCACATGCCACTTCCCAGGTCGTTGTACATGATTCCCTTATTTTTAATGATAGTGAGAGTGAAGAAGAAAGAGAGAGTGAAAATGAAGAAGAGGTTGATGTGAGTGAACTTCAAAATGCTTTTCATGAATTATATAAAGAATCTATTAATTTGAAAAGAACTAATTTGAAGTTAGAAGCTTATTTAAGAAAGAGTGTCAAGGTCATTGATGAAAGTGCCTTAATAGAAGACCTTAGGACACAAGAGAGGACTCTTCGAGAGAAGCTAGAACACGTTGAAGGCGAGAGAGATAGCCTTAGGGGTTTAATGGAATCCTTGAAAAATGAGCTTCTTGCTTTTGAAGAGCGTAATTTTTTACTAGAATCTAACATTGTAGTATTGGAAAATAAATTAAAAGATTCTAGTAATGTCAAATTTGATTTGGAATGTCGTTCGGAAAAACTTGATAAAATGTTAGGAACGGTCCAAATTAAAAATGACACTTTTGGTTTAGGCTTCAATACTTTTAATGAATTTAACCCTAAAGTCAAAACCAATGTTTTAGGAGAATCTTCTAGGAATGAATTTAATGATCACTCCTTAGATAAATCTTTTCGACATGTTCTCACTTGTACTCATTGTGGTCGAAAAGGTCATCTTAGGCAATTCTGTTTAGACCTTAAACGAATTCCTAGAAAATCCCATAGTAAAGTAACCACGATAGCTAATGTTCCTACACCCCAAGATAGTAATTCTTCATTAATTTGGGTTAGGAAATCCGACTTGGTTACCTTACAAAATAGGGATTTTGATTCTCATTTACTTTCACATTCTTCCTCCCTTGCTAAATCTAAAGGATAAATGTGTTAGTGTTTGCATACTTTAGCGATTGTACTTCATGCCATATTCATATGCTAAATGTATGCTCGTTTAGTCATTTTCTAGCCATTGCCTTATTTCATATCACATGCTAGAAATCATGACTTGTTTATCTTTTTGTATTATATTTTGTGTTTGATTTAACTGAAAAATATAAAAAGATTTTTGTTTATCATTTGTGTTTTATTTATTTCATTTATGCTTAATGAAAAATACAAATGATTTTTTGTTTAGTCTTTTGAGTATATATCTTTATTTTTGATTAAAAAATGTTAAAAACTCAAAAAGATTTTGTTTTGTGTGTATTTTAGTTTGACACACTTTATGTGGCATATACTTGTGTTTGAATCCCATCATTTACGCTCCCATGTGGCTAGAACTTTTGTTTTAGATTTTCAATCCTTAAAATGTTCTTTACCATTTTTATGGAGTAGTTGGATTTTGTATTGTTCAAATGGATTCTATTTCTATATGCCTCTTTTCACACATGCACGAGCTCTTTTGAAATCTTAATATCACATGTTATACTTGAGCTTTTTGAGGTGTTCTCCTACCAATCTAGTCATCTACATATCTATGACCTAGGAGGACTAGTGCATGTCAAATTCCGTTGCATGTGAGATTTGTGTGAAAATGAAAAACATGATAAATTTAAATATGCACGGGGAAGGGCTCCGAAAGGACTAAGTGATCCTTTGCGAATAGTAAGCCACCGTTGATTGGATCTGAAAGAAATACGTGATCCAAAGGCCTAAAAACTGAATTTTTGGCATTAAAAAGTCAACAATTGCCAAGGCCCATGTTTGTTTGATATATTCATTCAAAAATTAAAAGAATATATCTGCTCATTGAGGGAGAATTGGATGGTATATCAACGGTTTGCACAATGTCCATTTATCCTAGTTGTCTTTAATGTCATGACTCTATTTGGTTTGTAGAATCATCATCATGCTAGGCTTGTATGCATTGTGTATGTTTGTTCATTGAGTTCAATCTTTATATTGTCACATGAGGTTATATCTAACTGTGATGAAGTTTACAATCAAATGAGAACTCCGTGAACGATTCTTAAGTGTTTGGGTCTAAATTTAATTGTTGCTAGTTCACACCCCTACACTTCCGTTTCCATATGACACATTTTTGCCATACGAGTGTGCAAACTTATTGTATTTTGTGTCATGTGTGTGTTTATATCTACCTATATATGCAACGTACTTATTGGTATATTTATAGTATATATAGATATGATATTTTTTTGTCTTTGCCCTGCTTTTATTGCCCATATGCTTTCATGTCTTATCACTTTAAGCTTTCACATGCTGTTTATTAGTTCTTTCTCCTTTGCCTATTCCCGAACAAAAAGGGGGAGAATGATGATAGGTCCTGTTATTATTGTATCTTAGTTTGGGGGAGATTTATCTTAGGGGGAGACGTCTTTCTAAGTAGGTCATGTGTGTAAAGGGAGAATTATTTTAGGGGAAGTAATTATTTAATTGCATTTATATTGTGATATTCCCTATGCATTTGATGAGTTTACTTAAGTGTGCAGGTATTCTACTAAAGCGGCATCTTTAAAAGGCAAAGCGTTTAAATCCTTGGGTTGAGTCAAGATTGGGCGGGTTATGTTTTGAGTCTAGTGAGCTTGACGGCCCTTTAGGATTTTTGTTTGGTTTTTGTCCCGGAATAGCCAAAGGGGGAGATTTGTAAGGACACAAATTTCCAATTGAGTCCATATATAGTTTTGGCTCAATTCCGGACAAAAACATTTATTCATAGGATTTTATTTTATTGTAATATTCAAGACCTATGAAGTGTTTGTTGAAGACGTAGCGACAAAGAGTATAAAGCATCATCAAAATGCCGTAGTTTATGTGCCTCGTTTGTACGTCATCAACTAAGGTTCCATACTCCCAAGGTATGAATGTAATAATATTTATATAGGAGTTTGGAACAATATGTATTGGGTGTTAGGAGAAATAAAAACTGCATTTTATTTTCAGAAAGAATCAAATTGAAACTTTAAATTAAGTATATAAAAGTTTATAAAAGTTTCTGGGCCAAAATCGAATTTTACCAACTTTCTGGTCGTTCGTTAGAAGTTTCGTTCGAACGAGTTTTTTTCGTTCGAACCAAGTTCGTTCGAACGAGTTTTGTCGTTCGAACCAAGTTCGTTCGAACGAGTTTGCCAACGACCTGGTCATTCGTTCGATATGTCGTTCGAACGAGTTTTTCGTTCTAACGAGGTATCTAACGAGATTCTAACGAGCCCAGGCTGGTCGCTCGTTAGAAGTCTCGTTCGAACGAGAGTCAAGTTCGTTCGAACGAGACGCCAGGGCGGGAACAGTTTTGAGCAGTTTTTTGCAGTTTTCTCCCACTTTCCCCACTTGGTTTTTAACCAACTTTTACATACTTTATTATGTGCGAGCTTGACGGCCCTTTAGGATTTTTGTTTGGTTTTTGTCCCGGAATAGCCAAAGGGGGAGATTTGTAAGGACACAAATTTCCAATTGAGTCCATATATAGTTTTGGCTCAATTCCGGACAAAAACATTTATTCATAGGATTTTATTTTATTGTAATATTCAAGACCTATGAAGTGTTTGTTGAAGACGTAGCGGCAAAGAGTATAAAGCATCATCAAAATGCCGTAGTTTATGTGCCTCGTTTGTACGTCATCAACTAAGGTTCCATACTCCCAAGGTATGAATGTAATAATATTTATA
This sequence comes from Sambucus nigra, assembly GCA_949130495.1. Taxonomy (NCBI): domain Eukaryota; kingdom Viridiplantae; phylum Streptophyta; class Magnoliopsida; order Dipsacales; family Adoxaceae; genus Sambucus; species Sambucus nigra. Next base: position 291,385,750 of record OX422223.1, read on the forward strand.
TAGGAGTTTGGAACAATATGTATTGGGTGTTAGGAGAAATAAAAACTGCATTTTATTTTCAGAAAGAATCAAATTGAAACTTTAAATTAAGTATATAAAAGTTTATAAAAGTTTCTGGGCCAAAATCGAATTTTACCAACTTTCTGGTCGTTCGTTAGAAGTTTCGTTCGAACGAGTTTTTTTCGTTCGAACCAAGTTCGTTCGAACGAGTTTTGTCGTTCGAACCAAGTTCGTTCGAACGAGTTTGCCAATGACCTGGTCATTCGTTCGATATGTCGTTCGAACGAGTTTTTCGTTCTAACGAGCCCAGGCTGGTCGCTCGTTAGAAGTCTCGTTCGAACGAGAGTCAAGTTCGTTCGAACGAGACGCCAGGGCGGGAACAGTTTTGAGCAGTTTTTTGCAGTTTTCTCCCACTTTCCCCACTTGGTTTTTAACCAACTTTTACATACTTTATTATGTGCGGGAAACACATTTTCCAAGACAACTTTTCCATTTCATATCCATCTCTTAGAGAGAGTTTGAGAGCTAATCTTTTTAGGGAAAATGTTCATGTTTTGAGTGTCAATTTCTAAAGAAAAATTCATACACACTCTAGTTTACACCCAATAGTTGTTTATCCAAGTTCCATATATACATATCTTTACTTGGAGTTTTTGGCACCGGTTTTTCTCTACCGAATTCAAGAGACGTTTCGGGTTTGCTTCTACACCCCATCACAAAGAAGACTTTTGGTGATATTCTACCCGTTTGGAGAAAGGCTCCATGTTCGGGTGACGGTGTCCGTTTAAAGTTCTATCGGTGTATTCCGAGACCACGGTGGAGCTCCGTTGGTTATCCGCTAATTGGAGGTTGATACAAGAAGGAGCATCACGGCTTGAGAGGGTTCGAGTTTAGGAAGTAAGTCTTTTGTCTTGTATTTGTAATACCATTTTTAGTGGATTTGAGGCTAGGGTCGTCCCGAGGTTTTTTCCCGTTAGTGGGTTTTTCCTCGTATATCGCGATGTTGTGTGACGTTGTTTATTTTATCTTGCACATCATTTAGAACGCATGCTTAGGTTTAATTTCAAGATAAAATTTGGTTTAATTATCACACTCATTTAATTTGGGACTTAAATTGAATATTGGGTAAAATTGGTTTATTCAAGTCACTTGCATTAAATTGGTTACGCCTAACTTTGAATAATTGTTAATTATGACTTAGGCAAATTCTAGGACTTGAATTTTGTTTTAATTTGTTTTGAGAAATTAAAACTAGTTGTTTATTTGTTGAACCATCATCCCTTTATAACGCTTCCGCATCTATTGAGTTTAATATAAAAAAGGAAATTACAAGTTTGTGATTTTATTTGACTCATAATTTAAAATCCGTGGATCCACAAACATTTTGCGTCTTCATTTTTTACACCACATATGGATGAACATTAAAGATCACCGAGCCACCCACTAATTCCATATCCACATGGCTATTTTGTAGTGTTTTGAGACATGACATCATTTCATTTTGTACTTTGTACTGTATGGAGTCATTAAGTTGTGATATGATAACTTTTTGCTACATTTTGACTCCTTATCACCTTTCATGCACATAAGCACAAACTTATTTGAGTACTGCATTTACCTTTCACGTGTGGATTGTAGTTTTTTCATCTCAATCCTAGATTAAAAACGAACCAAATGCGAAAAAACGATGGGATATCCGAAATACAAAGAGTGGATGGGTGAGACTAATAGAATGGGGGATGTGTTTCGCAGAGGTGCTAACGAATTTGTGAAATATGCAAAGAGATGTTGTAATGATGAAGAGTTTCCGTGTCCGTGTGCTAGGTGTAAGAATGGTAAGGTGTTTGAGTGGAAAACAGTTGAACTACATTTGTTAAGATCGGGTATGCAAGATAGTTATCGATTTTGGAGTTTTCACGGTGAATTGAAAGTTCCTTTTGTCCCTGACCAACCATCACAACATCCTTCAACAAGTAGAATAGATGAAGAAGGGGACGACGTAGATCATAATATGTTAGAGGATTTAGTTGATGATGCGTACGGAGTTTATGAAGCTGAGGAGAATGAGGTTACTGATGATGTAGAAGATTCAAGTGCTCGTGAAGATAACACGATAAAACTTGACGATGACTACCAAAGTTTAAAATTTAAGGCGACCCAACCGTTATACTCTGGCTGTGAGAAAGATCAAACAACTTTACATGCCATGGTTGGTTTGCACAGTTTGAAGACGCAGTACGGTTTGTCTGGCAATAGCGTGACGGGAATTCTGAAATGGGTGAAGGGCTTATTACCCAAGGTGAATACACTTCCAAATAGCTATCCTGTTATGAAGAACAGTTTGAAAGGTTTGGGAATGAAGTATAAATCGATTCATGCTTGTGTGTATGACTGCATTCTATACCGAAAGGAGTATGAAAATCTCGATCGTTGTCCGGTATGCGATGAACCTAGATATGTCCAATCTACTAGTAAGGAAGGCACAAGCTCAAAAGTGCCTCAAAAAGTATTGAAATATTTTCCCGTTGGGCCTAGATTAAAGCGATTTTTCACAATACCATGGATTGCAGAGGCAATGACTTGGCATGCTAGGGCAGAAGTAGGGGGTAATATCATGCGTCATCCTATTGATTCTACTGCCTGGCGGAGGATGAATTATGAGTATCCCGATTTTGCTCGAGAACAACGCAACATTCGTTTGGCTATATCAACAGATGGTTTCAATCCATTTGGAAATCTAAGCACCAATCAGAGTGTATGGCCAGTGATCCTAGCCCCACTCAACCTCCCTCCTTCACAGTATATGAGACCTGAATTTTTGATGATGGCTTTATTGATACCTGGGCCGAAGGCACCAAGTGAAGACATTGATATCTACCTGGCTCCTTTGGTAGAAGAATTAAATGAGTTGTGGGAAGAGGGTGTGCAATCATTTGACTCTTTTAGAAAAGAAGAGTTTATGCTGAAAGCTATGTTGATGTGGGCAATTCATGATTTTCCAGCTTATGGGACATTATCCGGATGTGTAGTACATGGTTATTTGGGGTGCCCTATCTGTGGAGAGGAGACTGAATCTCTTCGTCTATCCTCCAGCTTAAAAAATGTATACCATTGCCACAGGAGGTTTTTACCCCCAGCTCATAGTTTCAGATTTGAGAAAGCTTCCAATTTTTTATTGGGCGGAGTTGAACATAGGCTACCGCCGAGACAACTTTCGGGTTCAGAAATTGAAAGTAAATCTTCTGAATGTTGCCCAAATATGCCAGGTAAGAATCCCAAATTTAAGAATGTCAAGCATAAGAAGACCCCAACTGGGAATGAAACTGAGATAAGAAAGGCATGGTCTCGGAGGTCAATTTTATTTGACTTGCCTTATTGGAAGAAAAACCTGGTGCGCCATGTATTGGATGTGATACATGCAGAGAAGAACTTCACTGAACATATTGTGGGTACTTGCCTTGGGGGGAGTCATTCGAAGGATGGAGAAAATGCACGAAAAGACCTTAAAACGTTAAAACTTAAACCACAACTATGGTTGAAAGAAGATAGTAGGGGAAGGATAATAATTCCCCCTGGTGCGTTTACTTTGACGAGTGAGGAAAGGAAGGTGCTTCTAGACAGAATATATAATTTGAAGGGCCCATCTACTTTTTCGTCCAACTTGCAAAGGATTGTGAATTATGTTACTCATGATTTACATAAGTGTAAGTCCCACGATTGGCATGTGATCATGCAATTGGTTCCTCTATTGTTTAAGCACTGTTTCTCCAAGCATAAGGATTTGCGTAGGGCTATTATGCAAATTAGTATTACCTTCTCCCTCTTGTGTGAGAAGGTAGTGAATCGAGAACACATAGTGGCCGCAAAATTGGTTGTGAACGAAGCGATTTGTGTATTGGAGAAGTACTTTCCCCCAGCATTCTTTGACATAAGTGTTCACTTGTTGGTACACCTATGCGACGAGGCACTTCTTTGTGGTCCAGTTAGATATCGGTGGATGTATCCGTTTGAAAGATTGATGAAAGTTTTTAAAGATTACGTCAAGAATACGCGATATATTGCAGGATCAATTGCAGATGAATACATCACCGTGGAGTCATCAATATATACTCGGGAATATATGACTGACTCTACCAGCGTTGATGACACTGATGAATTCCTCGATGATGGTGGTAATGTGATGGGAAAACGAGTGAAATTAACGAGTTTGCAACATGAACAAGTAGCTCGTTATCTATTTGACACACATGAAGATGTCGAAGAATGGAAAAAGTAAGTTCCGAATATTATAATGTTTAACATTATTTTAGATTATTTTATACATGATTAATTTTGTAATATGCAGTAAATATGAAGCCTGTGAGAACAATAAAAGACGAAAAACAGTGGTACAATCAGACAGCGAATTTAGGCTATGGTTGACACAAGAGGTAATTACAATGAAAACAGTCGTTATATAACGTTACATTACACTCAAATTTTACCACTAATATAATTAATTTATCTATATTCTCAGCTCCTAAAGATGGGTGATGCGACATCAAGGCTTGCTCGTCTAGCCACTTGACCCTTGTTCGTGGCACAAGAGTACAAAAAATATCGATTGAACGGTTACATTTTCGGCGCTAAAGTGTACGAGGAAAGTTCAAATGTACAGAACTCGGGAATTTCATACAAGGCTCTTACTTTCTTTCGAGCGAGCGCAAAAGATAAAAACCTCGTTGAAGCTGAAATGACTTACTATGGTGTAATCCAAAATATATTTGAATTGGATTATATAAGCTTCAAAGAGGTTGTATTTTACTGTGAATGGGTAAGAGTTGAGGATAAAAATGCTTCTAAAGTTGATCCTGTCACCAATTTGATCATGGTTGACTTGTCCAAGTTGAAGAGCAACGACCACGTGAGCGATGAGCCGTTTGTTTGTGCATTTCAAAAGGTTAAGCAAGTGTTTTACTCGGAGTATATCAACAACGAGCCGTGGTCAGTTGTCCAACACGCGCCAAGGCGTCTAAATAGTAGTGTGGATGACTTGGCTGCTCCTACCGAATATCAATCCATTTTTGATGATAACCCGAATTTGAAACAATTTTTCAATTTGTAATAATTATTTCAATTTGTACCGAAACATCCATTTTTAATGCTTTTACTTGATCTGAACTTTATCATTTTCACTCTTGTGTAGTGTGCGTGTGTGGAGAGGAGATTAATACATAAATATTCCAACTACATCTAAGTTTTGTTTATACTAATCCATGAATATACGCTTCTTACCTTTAATAGGTGATTAGTACATAGTTATTTGGGGTGTCCTATTTGTGGAAAGGAGACTGAATCTCTTCGTCTATCCGAACACTAAGAAATGCCATAATCCTATGGAGCGATGCTCTGCAAATTCCTCCCAACCGTTATGTAGCCAAACATCACCGGTTGAAGTTGTCAATTCCACTTTCCATACCCCACCACTTTCCATACCCCATTCAAAGGTGGAGTTGACAACTTCAACTGCTGATTTTTGGCTACACAACGGTTGGAAGGAATTTGCAACGCATACCTCCATAGGATTATGGTATTTCTTAGTGTTTAGATATGAAGAGAATTATAATTGACACGATTGCCCGGGGTACATTAGTTGGAAGGAGGTGTCATATGAGCTCAAGTTAGCTGTTTGAGTGACACTACAGGTAATGTATTTATATTTATATGTCAATTTCGATTTCGATTTCAATTACGATTTATATTTATCTATATTTGAGGGGCAGATACTAATTTTACTTTATTTCAATTCAGGGGACAGGGAGTGGCCCTAAGGGTAGGCCACATATGCTCTATACTTATGTGGCTATTCGGACGAGAAGGGAAGGATAAGGAGGTGTTCCCGAGCGTCGCGGTACAAAATCTCTTTTCCATGCAAATAGTTTGTAGATTTGAGATAAAATGATGGTGATGTTGTTTCTTTTTTAATAGTTTCTTATTTGAATATATATTTGCATTATCTTTAGTTTGTTCGGATATATGATGTTTGGAACAGGTACAACGTTGTTATAACAGGTACAAATATACTGCTGGGCAGTGGCAGTGGCCATACTGCCCAGCAGTTTTTTTTTAATTCTGCCCAGAATTGTCACGGTCATTGACCGTGACACGTCCGTGACAAAATTGACACGGGCGTGTCACGGTCAATGACCGTGACAATTTTTTTAAAAAGGGTCACGGCTTTGTCACGGTTTATAACCGTGACAAACGTGTCACGGTCATTGACCTTGACACGACCGTGACACAAAACGCGAGTTTTTTGTCAAGGTCAATGACCGTGACACGACCGTGACAAAAAAATTTGTCTCGCCTCGAAATGTCACGGTCATTGACCTTGACAAGGTGAATTTGTCAAGGTCAATGACCTTGACAAATGGGCAGATTTGGTGTAGTGAACGAGATAATAAAAGTAGTTCTTGTAAGAACCATTGTCCGGATTGGAAAAATTGAAAATCAAATCTCCAGTAAATGTGTTATATTTAAAACAATGGAATCGGGCAATGAACGATATGTTATCTTTGCATGAATAGCCACCATTTGTAAAAAGAAAATAGCCTAAAAGATTACAGGCACATAAATAGAAAAAAATATAGTGTTGGGCCAAATTCAAAGATCATTGATGCTTCACTTCATATGAGCATTGATTTCTTTAAAATATTTGAGAGAAAAAAAATTAGTATGTGAGTTTAGAGGGAATTAAGTCGAAGATCAATGTGTTTAAACGTCTTGAAAAATTCTCGTAAAAGCATTACATAGTTTTGGGCGGTATTGGTATGAAAATTGCTCACGACCTTGATTAGTTGAATAGGTTGAGTCGATTTCACTTGAATTCGCCATTTTTACACTTAAGGTAGACTTTGAGATCTTGTCGTAGTTGTGTCTTATTCCTTCGTGCACATATTTTATGTTTGTCTACTTTGATTTACTTATAAAATGTGTACACTCCCCTACATTCTATTTCTATGATTCGGTTATTTTTGTGTTTCTCCATGGTGTGTTGTTTTTTTTAAATTATTTTCACTTGAAAATTTTAAAAAGTCAAAAATATCTTGTTATCTCTTTTGAGATTATCATTGCATGATTATTCATTCTTATCTTATTGTGATGATATCATTGTATTCATGGTGATGTTCCTAATATTTTTCATGATTAGTTTTTACTCCTCATATATTTCGGACAAAATAAAAGGGGGAGAACAAATTAGGGGAGAATTTTATTTATTGGGAAGATTTTCATATATTTGTGCATTTTATTTGACATATTTCAAACTCGATGCATCACGAGGTATTTTCTTTATTTCATGTATGTAGGTATTTTGAAAGATCATATATGGATTACACTCGATGAATATAAATTGTCCAAGAGAAGAAAATGAAGAAGTGAAGATTTGAAGACTTTGTTTTGAAGACAACTCTATATTTGTAACTATCCATTTTGGGGTTTGGAAGGGTATTAGGATAGTGTATTCCTATTAGGGGATTCTTTTGTAATTTGGATTTTAGCTTTATGTTTTTACCGAAATAGTAAAAAGGGGGGAGATTTGTAAGAGCATAATTTGCTCATAGCTTAGGACTACATAAGTTTTTGTCATATCGCGTTACCATTTGATTCGAGCCTAGATGAAGTCCGAAGATCCAACATCTCCAACTTTCAAGAATCTCCATTCTTTGAAGTTATAACATTATTAAGTTTAAATTTGTGCCATTAATTTATTTTGGGGTGCTAATTTTTACTTATAACTGGAAACAGAATATTTTATTAAAAAATCGAGGCATTTTTTCTTATTTAAAAATATTTTGTATGTGCATCTCGTTCAAAAGAGATGAGAATATCGTTTAAACGAGATTTGATTCTCGTTGGAAGCTTCTTCGATCGAACATCTCACGAGGGCGTACTATTTTACATTATTCGAAGCTCATTTGAATCTCGTTCAAACGAGATTTGGATGTCATTCAAAGGACCCCGGTGTCATTCAAACAAGGTTCATTTCGCATTCAAACGAGGCTCATTTTTCGTTCAAACAAAAATTTCACCTCGAAATTTTTGTTCATCTTATAAATACCTGTTTCTTGTTTGTTTTCATTAAGACTTTTGCCAGAACTGATTGTGCATATCTTTACCAAAAAAAAATAGCCTTTTGAGTTTGAAAAACTATTTTGATTCACAAATAATTCCCATATTATATTTGAGTGAATAAAGTTTAAACCCTACATTGTGTATCTTTTATACAACTTTTGTGGAGAAGGCATCTCCATGGATGGCTTGTGAAACCCGAGTTTACTCGATGCTGAAGACGGAGTACTGTGGTTCTTGTGATTATTGCGAGTATCAATACTGAAGGAAAGCTATGGTTATATGGTTCTTGAGAGAATCATAGTAGATTCCTTTATAAAAAATTTAAGTTGCAATTTGTAAATTTTGTAAAGTGAATAAAAGGTTTTGTTCTGAGGGGATTTTTCCTAAAACTCTGTTTTCATTACATGGTTCGTTTGATTTACGTTTAGAATCACATAGTTTCATGTTCTAGGGTTAAAGGATTAAAATTGGTGCGGATTGTCATTTGAATTTGATAAGTTAAAGTCATTAGATAATTGCGCACTCTCACCATGGCTTCACTGCCAAAGGCCAACATGTAGGGTGTTTCTCCTATTATTGTTCTCGGTGTTGTCAGACAGGCCCATAACACATTTTGTGATTTATTTATCCAATTTACTTTGGTTGATTACATCATCTTCTTCATCCCCTCGAGAGAAGTTCGCCCGTTGCATTATGGAGGAGATGGTGATCAATGCAATTTTTTGATTTTGGTCTTGTCATAATATTATTAAAAGTCGTCATTGTTAAAATGGGTGCGGTGGTCGTAAATGCAAACGTTATGGATCCCATACCTGTTTATCACATTTTTCATTAAATTGGGAGACTTTTGCATAAGTCATGTCTATGAGTGGTTTGGCATCCACCTGTTTTATAAAGTAATCCATTGTTACCACCAAATATCTAAACCTTCATTTGGTTTTCAGCAGTAGACTGACCAAATCCATATCCCAGATGGTGAAAGGCTAAGGTGATGTGATCGACATCAGTTCGGTTCTTGGTCTTTTATGCATCACACAGAATCTATGGTATTTGTCACACTTTTGTCTCTATTCCTCACAGTCTATCCTCATTGTTAGCCAATAATATCCTTGGATGGCTATTCTTATCACTAGTGATTGACCTGTTGCATGGGCACCACTTGACCTACTTGTATAGAATACACACATCTCATCATGAAGACTATACCTATTTTATACATCACTCCCTTATCCATGATGTACTTGGATTCTTTATAATGAAGTCTCCTTGACTCCTTATGGTTGGCTAGCAGAATGCCTTCTTCAAAGAATGTGATAATTGGGTCCATTTAGGATTGGCCCATGATTAGCTCCAAGAAATTTACTTCGTCCAATGCAATGCTTCTCTACATTTTAACATGTTTTCTCTCATGTTTTTAATTCTTGTGATTTTGATCATTTGAAGTGCTTTAGCTTTAGAATTAAAAAATTCAACCTTGCAATATATTTTAAGCTATTTCTCTATCTTCCTTTATATTCTCCCAGCACCTGGTTCACCACTAGCTGTAAATTAATGTAAGTCATTAGCTATTTTTCTCCAAGTGATACATCCAACTCTAATCCAGCAATTAATGCCTCGTATTCCACTTGATTTTTGGATGCTTCAAATTTGAAACATATAGCATATTTTATGTTATCTCCATCGGTTATGTTGGGAATCAATCCAACTTCACTACCTCTTGCGTACGGTGATCCATCCATGAATGCATTCCATATTGGCAGCTCTGAGAGTGCGCATGCGATCTAATGGAATACCTTATTGAATTCAATGTCCACCCACAATTGCAATTTTATCTTTTTATCCTAAGACTTACATCGTGGTGATAAAATGGATAAATAAAGCATACAATCAATCTTAGTAGTTTAGGGAAAAAATCCCTTGTGGGAAAAACCTTTTATATCTCACTTTAAGCAGTCTTATAAGATATCCTACTTATAAAACTTTTAAAGAATACTACTCAGCTCTAGAGTAGTCCAGAGGTGACGGTCCACCCTGGATCTCCACCGATCAGCTTTCATGTTCCTTCAGCAGTGATCCCCTTCAAATTTCACAAGTTTAACAGTGAAGATGATATATCCAAAAGGTTATATCAAGTATGAAACTATGTACGATTTTAAACAGATTCACAAGTATATTGCGGATGAACATTTGTGAATCAAAATGGTTTCAGGGCCTAAAAGTAATGAGGACCTTTGCAAAAAGTGTGTAGTTTTTCTTTTAACAAAAGTCTCTTTGAAATTTTATACAAAATATGTATCTATAGAACAGTCTCAAATTTTAAGGTGGCGTAACTCGTTCGAACAAAAACAAGGATCATTCGAATGAGAACAACACCTCATTAGAATGAAAACTAGCTTCGTTCGAACAAAACTGCTATCTTGTTTGAACAATCTTCTAATGAGCTTCAAACAAAATGAAACAGTACGCCCTCGTTTGATGTTCGTTTCATGAAAAGATCAAACAAGCCTTCTAACGAGTTTGACATCTTGTTCGAACAAGATTGCCATCATTTGAATGAAGTCGGTGAAAAATTGATTAATTAATTTTTTCTAACATAAAAAAAATTGGCCTCAATTTTTTTTATAAAAAATACATCTCCCAATATAAATGTAAATAAATTCAAACTCCTAAATTATTTAGACCTTCATAATGTGGACATTATCTTGAACTTGGAGATGTAGGAGATTCGGTTCTTCGTAACAACTCGAATCAAATTGTAACGGGATACACCAAACATACACGTAAGCCTAAGCTATGAGAAATGACAGAAAATTTGCTCTTAAGTACTCCCCCTTTGGCTATTCCGGTAGAAAAATAAAACTAAAACCCAAATTACAATAAAAATTACGTAAAACAGAAAAATATCCTAATACCCTCCCAAACCCTACAAAATGAATTCGTATATCGGACATATTGTCTTTAATCTCCACTTCTTCTTCTTGTCCATCCCTTGGGCACTTTGTCTTCATCCATGCAATATCAATATGATCCTCCGAATTTCCTACACATATGAAGGAATGAAAATACCCATGATCCATAGAGTTTGAAATATAAAATGAAAAACAAAAAAGTTTTTCCCCATAAGTCAAACTCCATAACTTTCCCCTGTTATTTGTTCTCCTTTTTTTTCAACATACACAAAGGAGTAAAATCTATCAAATAAACTAGAGAGAATCACATAAAAGTAAAAAATATCGTCACAAAGATATAGCAATAAACTGCAAGTAATGATAAATTCAAAATCTTCACCAACTATTTTTCAAATTTTCAATTATTTTTCAAACAAAAATTTTACAAACAACACTACATGAAGAAACACGAAAACCCCCAAATCATAATAGCGTAATAAAGCGGTGTGAAGATATCTAGTAGGTCAATCAACTACTAATGAGAGATTTCAAGGTCAACCTTAGGTGTAAAAGATGGTGAGCCTATGTGAAAATGACTTGACTTTATCAACTAATAAAAAATGTAAGTGATTCTCACATCAATGATGCCAAAATTACTTAATGCTTTTATGAGAATTATTAGTATGTGCAAACCCATTGATCTTCAACTAATATCCATTAAAATATCACAATTAAATCTCTAAAATTATTCTTGAAGGAATTAATGCTCATATGTAGTGAAGCATCAATGATAAAGAACTGGCCAGACACTTCTGTTTTTATGTGTTGTTAATCTTTTTGACTCTTTTAAATTGCAAATGTTGTCTTTTAATGCATCCTTCGTAGCCCATCTCCATTGCATAAAATCTAACATAATTACCAGAAAGATAATCTGGGCAATTGTTCTTACAAGCATAACACATTTATCTCGTTTATTATATTATTTTAATTTGAAAGCAAAATTGAGATGACAACACTATGTTTAACACGTGATAAGAAAAGTGCATTTTTCATATAATTTTCTGTATGTGTGAAGTAAATGTGACTAAGATTCAATCAAATAACAAGTAATCGCCAAAGGTCAACGTAACGACTCCATACATTATTAAGAACAAAAATGTAATGATGACATGTCTCAAAGCACTACTAAATAGCCATGTGGACATAGAATGAATGGTTAATTCGGTAATCTTAAATGTCCATCCATATATGGTGTAAACAAAATACAAAACCATTTTTGTGTTCTTTTAAAAAAATTATCAAAAATAAATCTTTTTGGATTTTTGAAATTTTTCTTAAAAAGCAAATTTTTTTTTGTATTATTCTCAAATTTTTAACAAAAAACAAAACTCTTTTTGTATTTTTGAATACATATAAAATACAATAATAACACATTGATGGTACAATATAGCAATAGTAATAAAAGGATATAAGCATGATAATCATCCTACATTAGATAAAATATCTGAATAGAATCAATAGTGCAAATACCTAAAGATTTCCTAAGATCCTCGAATCTAAATGCAACTAAAGGCTTCGTAAAAATATACACTAACTGATGATTGGTGCGCACAAAGCTCAAGGACACGACCTTCTCCTTAACTAAGTTTCGAATAAAATGCTCGCATATCCCAATATTCTTTGTGTGCGAATGTTGGGCCGAATTGCGTGAAATATGGATAGCACCCGTATTATGATAGGAAATAGTTATCGTGCCCTTTGAAATAATGTAATCCTCCAACATTTTCTTCATCAATAAGAGTTGCATGCAACAACTCTCGACGACAATATACTTAGCCTCTGTCATGGACAAAGGGATGGAGTTTTGGTTCTTGCTCCACCAAGGGACAAGAGCACTGCCAAGTAGAAACACCCACCTGAAGTGCTCCTACACCTATCAGCATCCCCGACCCAATCGATAGTTGAATAGGCGGACAATCGATCATCGGTATCAAATTAATACCAAATACCGTATGAGAGAGTACGACTCACATATTTAATAATAGGTTTAAGAGCAAGTGAGTGAGATTTTTTCGGGGATGCCTGGTATGGCACACAGACTCCAACACTAAAGGCGATATCGGGATGACTAATGTTCAAATAGATAAGACTAACTACCATACTCTGGTATACTGTTTTCTCTACATCCTTGCCTAAAGCTTCTTTACTAGGGTTTGTTGATGTACTCATATGGGTGCGAGAGTGCTTAGCGGAGTGTAGACCAAATTTTTTCACAAGTTCTCTTGCATATTTGGATTGAGATATGGATATCCCATCCTCAAGATGATGAACCTATAGAACTAGTTAAAACTAATCTCTCTTACCATGCTAATCTCAAACTCACTCTTCATCTCCTCATCAAAGGTGTGAGGATGGTGGGAGCACGTGGATCCAAAGACTATGCCGTACACATAGACTTCTGCAACCAAAATAGCATTACTCTATCATTATAAACAAAGTCTTATCAACCCCCCGCCCCCACTCTTGAAGCCATGGGCTAAGAGATAGGAAGTAAGCCTCTCCTACCAAGTATGGGGTGCTTACTTCAAACCATACAAGGCTTTCCTAAGATAGTAGACATGTCCCGGGTGCTTAGGGTATTCAAAAACTTTTGGTTATTCCACATAAACCTCCTCATTTATAATCCCATGTGGAATGGCACTCATGACATCAATCTGATATAACTTGAAGCGCAGATGACATGCTATGGTGAGTAGTAAGCGGACAAATTCAAGACTAGCATTAGGATCTAATGTCTCATCAAAGTCTACACCATCAATATGTTTGTAGCCTTGAGCGACCAACCTAAACTTATTATAAATTATGGTACCATTCTCATCCACCTTGTTCTTATAAATCTACTTGGTACCTATCACATTAGTATTGCAAAGTCAGGGAAATAACTCCCAGACATGATTTTTTTAAAATTGAAGCAACTCATCTTGTATGGTAGAAATAATATGCTCATTCTTAAGTGCTTCTTTCACATTCTTGGTCTCAACTAAGGAGGTGTAGCACATGTTGCTAACCACATTTTCTAGTTGATCACGAGTGTTAAAACCTAGTGTGGGATCACCAAGTATAGAAAAAGGGTCATGAATCTTACAAACCCAAGGTGTTATCTCCCCCAACTCAGGAATGGGGTCCATTGTGGTAGCATAAGTAAGGATGGGATCATCACCAGGGGCTAAATTATCCTCACACTGAGGGCTAGGAGAAACAATGTCAGTGGCTCATGATCTTTAATCGTGATGTTTATTGACTATATAACTTTGGAACTAGTCAGGATAACAACCCTCTAAGCCCCACTTATCGATGAATATCCTAAAAATATCCCCTCGTCGCTCTAAAAGTCAAACTTTCCTAAGTGCTCTCTATCTCGAAAGATGTAGCAAGTACTCCCAAAGACATGAAAATATGATAGGTTAGGATTCTTCTCAATCCACAACTCATAAGGTGTGTGAAGTGTGTGTGGACAAAGATATACCCTATTCACCATGTGGCATGCGGTGTTCACTGACTCTGCCTAAAAAAATCCAGGCACGTTTCTTCCTAGAAGCATGGATCTAGCCATTTCATGTGTCATCATGTTCTTCCTCTCAGTAATCCCATTTTGTTAAGGAGTACGAATGGACAAAAACTCGTGTTTAATGCCCACTCCATCACAATAACTATCCACTTTGGCTTCTTTAAATTCATTATCATCGTCACTTCGTATCTTATTTATAGTGACACCGTGTTGATTTTATAGGACACGAAACTTGGTTGTAAGGAATTCAGTCGCATTCGAATTTTCTCTTAGTAATCCTACTATGTAATATCTATAAAAGTCATTGGCCATCACGAGAATACATCTCTTACCACCTAATATCTCTGATTGAGTAAGACCCATAAGATCCGTGTCAATCAACTCTGAAACACGGGAGGTAATAATGGTATTCAACTTTTAATGGGGACTTCGAATTTATTTCCCTTGTTGGTAAGGACAACAAATCGAAGACGTTTGCCAAGCTATGGTAAGCCAAGAAATTGGTTGTTCTTGACTAGTCTCTCAATATCTATAAAATTAACATAACCTATTCGTTGATGCCAAAGGTCCATAGTGGAGATCATGGCACTGTTGCACACAAATGAGGACCTGGGCACTATCCCATAATAGTTATCTTCCGTCCTCACACCTCATAGTAAAATCTCATTGGTTTAATCATAGACATTTCATTCGGAATGGTCAAACTTTACCGCACAGTTTACATCACACAGTTGGCTTAAGCTTATTAAGTTCGATTTCAACCCTTTAACATACATCACATTATCTAGCTTAGGAAACTTGGCTATCTCAACACCACCTCTCCCTAAAATGCTAATTTACTCCCATCTCTAAAGGTAACTTTACCTTCCTTGCGGTCCTCAAGGTTGGTAAAAAATGAGATGTCACTGGTGATGTACCTAGAACACCCACAATTAAAATACCATTGGGAAGTATTTTGAGCCTTGAGAGCAACATGAAAGATAAGGGATTTGTTATCTTGCTTAGGTACCCAAGTGGAGATAATCTTTTGTTTGCCCTTATTATTGTTTACTCTAGTCAAAATGTTGGAAGCGTTCTCAAACGGCAAAGACATCGGTTGAAATATTTCCATTAGACTATGTGAAATCGCGACTACAAATTTAACTTACTCCCTAAGACTAGCAAAGTCTCTAAATTGGAGTGTGGGACTATATGTACATCTAGTTATACAAATTTTATAGAAAAAAACTCTATGGTGACCTCTTCTTTTGTAAAAAGTGCAAGCATAAATATTTTTGGGTCTATCTTGGTTTGAATTTCTAGGTTGAACTCTCCATTTTGGTTTAAGTCGACGGCCTTAAGGATGAACCACACATTTTGGAACAAGATCCGGTGTGGTGTGGGAAGAGGATGAACCATCATAACCCATTCCATGCCTCTCAGCAAAACCTAAAGTGGGGATGAGGAGCATCTTACATACCTTCTTCGACGTGTCCTCGATTATTACCTTAACCGACCAGGCACGTTCAAGATCTTTCTTGAGTTGGGTTACAAGGGCTTCAAGTTTATCACTATTCTCCACGAATGTAGGGATATCTCTCATAAGACTAGCCATATTATTGGGAAAGTATCCATTTTCTTTCTCAATAATATAAACTCTCTCTCCCGAAGACTCTTATAGGGAGGAATCTTTCTCTCTAACCTCTATTAACTCCATCTCTAGATCTAACACTCTAGTATCTAACCCTTTGTTTTGATTTTTCATTATAAAGGACTTAGTATATAACTCGGCATAGGTGCATTATAGGCCACTCTCTCTCTCACTTAAGGCATCCTCACCCTCACTCACATCGAACTCAGTATCGAGGTGTCCATGTATAGTAGCTTCCTCATCGTCATGTGGTGCACTCAATGTACTCACATGACTAGCCATGAATGCGGTGAAGTTACATTCATGTGGTGATCCATCCCCCAAACTCACCGACTCAACCTTACTATCACTAAGGGTGACATTTAAGGCAACTTTGCCTTTGTTTTGACATTTCAACCAAATTGGATACTCGGGAGCTTTATGACCCTTACCCTCACATTTATAACACATTTCTTCTTCTCTTTTGGGGAAATCTTTCTTATATTTTTTAAAGTTTTTCTTTCCCGATTTATTACTTTTATTTTTCTCAACACTTTTTCTTATCTTTTGATGTATTCTGATTCTTAAGTTTAAGAAATTTTTCAATGTTTTTAGCAAATAGGGACAAGTCATCAAGGTCAAAGTTGTACTCAGAATCGGATGACACTTCCTCTCGCTTTCTAGATTGGACTTTAAGTACTATCCTCTCTTTCTTAGGTTTAATTATTTTAGGAAAAATATCGATTTTATAACTTTGAAGGTCTCCTACGAGTTCTTCTGATCCCTAACAAGTTAAGTACTGTAACCTTAGGTATAAATTAACTTTGAAGGTCTCCTATGAACATGTCGATTTCATAACTTTAACAACTCTTGTTTCAGGAATTCTTTTGCATAAATTAAAACTTGAATTTACTATATCAGACAAGTGAGCATAAAATTCAAAAATTTATTTAGACTCTAGTATGGTGATTATCTCAAATTAAGTGGTCAAATGTTGGAGTTTTAACATTTTTACATCGTTAGTACCCTCATGAGTAAGATGGAAAATATCCCAAGCCTCCTTAGATGTGGTGGATGTCATGATGCGATGGAACTCGTAAGGGGTGATGGCTCTTGAAATGGCAGTCAGTCCGCGAGAGTTAAAGTCTCCATTTGAAGTCATCCTCTATCCATGAAGAGACGGGTTTAAGACTGATGAAATCATTAACAATGACAGTGAAACGAGTCCACCCTCTTTCATAAACTAACTAGACCCTTTCATTTATTGCTTTTAAGGTGGATATCATTCTAGCCTTCCAATATGCATAATTAGATCCATCAAAGATGGTCATTTTATTATATAGATTATCCATTTAGAAATCAGGCTTTTTAAGATCAATAATTTTTATTAAAAATTGATATGAAAAATTGCAGAAAAATATTACACATTAATTATGTGTAAATGGCTTTGATACCAATTTGAGAGTATGCTTACGATCTAATGTAATAACTTATTTAATTCAATGTCCACCCACAATTTCAATTTTATCTTTTTATCCTAAGACATGCATCTTGGTGATAAAATAGATAAATAAAGCACGCAATCAATCACAACATTTTAGGAAAAAATCCCATATGGGCAAAACCTTTTATATTAGCACTTTAAGAAGTTTTACAAAACAACCGACTTACAAAACACTTAAAGAATACTACTCAGCTCCAGAGGAGTCTACATGTAGTGGTCCACCCTCGATATTTACCGATCAACTTTCATTTTCCTTCAGCTGTGATCCCCTCCTAGGTTCACAAGGTTAGTAGTGAAGATGATCTCTCTACAAGGTCATATAAAGTGAAGATGAAACTATATAAGGTTTCAAATAGATTCACAAGTCTATCGGGGATGATGATTTGTGAATCAAAAAGGGTTTTAGGCCTAAAAGTAATGAAGACTTTTGTAACAAGTATGCAGTTTGTGTTTTAACAGAAGTCTCTTTAAAATTCTATACGAAACAGGTATTTGTAGGACGGGCTCAATTTTGAGGTGGCATAACTCGTTCGAACAAAAACAAGGATCGTTCGAAAGAGAACAGCATCTCATTAGAATAAAAACTAGGCTCTTTCAAATGAAGCTGCTATCTTGTTAAAACAAGCTTCTAACGAGCTTCAAACGAAATCGAAATAGTACGCCCTCGCTTGATGTCTGTTTAATGAAAAGATCAAATGAGCCTTCCAACGAGTTTGACATTTTGTTCGAACGAGATTGCCATCTCGTTTGTTTGAGGTCAGCAAGAAATTGATTAATTAATGTTGTTAAACATTAAAAAAATTGCCCTGTTTTTTTTTTATAAAAAATACATCTCCTAATATAAATGTAAATAAATTCGAACTCCTAAATTATTTATAACTTTATAATGTGGATGTTATCTTGAACTTGGAGATGTTGAAGATTTGATTCTTTGTGATGGATCGAGTCAAATTGTAACGAGATACGCCAAACATACATGTAAGCTTAAGCTACGAGCAATGACAACAAAATTCTCTTATAAGCTCGTTTTCCAAGTCTCATTGTACTAGAGAACCATTTTTAACAGTTTTGCAGTAAACTTTCCCCTGCTACTAGGCTGGTCATTTTCGAATGAAGATTTCACTAGGAACTCACCATTTGGCTAAAAATGTAATAGATTACTTGTCTAGTCATTAGATCTGTTCGGTTAGAACAACTGTTGTTATTTCAGCTGGTCATTTTTCCTTGTAGGTGAATTCTATAATGAAATTCGCTTCGGCTTAGCCTTTGATTGCATTCCTTTACTCATATGTAATTTTATATTTTCCCAGCTCTATTGCCCATGCCATCAACCTGCCAGATTTCTCAGGTTTATGGATGATTTGTCGAAGTGGAAGGTCAATGCGAACCACTATAGAGTGGGCCTGGAATTACTACTTTATCTTCCTGGATGCCACTATTAGAGCTAGAGACAACTTCTCCATTATGGAATATCTTATTTTTGTACCCATAAAAGCTTTTCTATTGTAGTATACCACCTTTTGGATTCCTTAAGCATTGCTGATTAGAGACGAGCTGAGTGTTGATACTAACATCGCTAAATAAGCATAGATTTTCCCATAGGATGGGCCTTTACAGTAATGGGCCCTTCATATGTATCTTTTTAGCTCCACGAAAGCATTTTGGCATTTCTTCATCCATTCGAAAGAGTTTTTGACCACTTTGAGGAATGGTAGGAATTTATTTATGGTTCAAAATACAAATCTATTCAGAGTTGCTACTCGTCTTGTTAAGATTTGGATTTACTTCTTGCTTTTGGCAAGTTGCATACTGGTCAATGTCTGAATCTTGTCAAGGTTGGTATCTATGCCCCTGTGGTTCACGATAAAGCCCAAAAATTTTCTAGCCTTGATTTTGAACATGCACTTGGCTAGATTCAGCTTTATCCGGTATTTTTCAAGCTCGTTGAAATTTTTATAGTGGTTACTGATGTGGTCGTCTACTTTTATGCTCTTGGTAAGCATGTCATCTACATAGACTTCCATGTTCTTCCATGTCTGCTTCTCAAATACTTTGTTCACTAACCTTTGACAAGTGCCACCTGCATTTTTTAGTTTTAAGGGAAAAACATAATAACAAAAGGTACCTCGGTTAGTCATGAAGGAAGTCTTCAATTTATCGTTTGACTTCATATTAATTTGGTTACTACTAGAATATGAATCCATAGAGTTTAGTAACTCATGCCCAATTGTTGCACCCATCAATTAATCTATTTAAGGGAAAGGATAATAATCCCTAGGACATGCCTTATTTAGATCTGTGAAGTCTATGCACATCCTCCATTTGTTATTTTTCAAATATACCATAAGCATATTTGCTAACTAGTAGGGATATGTCACGTCTTCAATAAATTCAGCTTTCTTCAACTTGGACACTTCTTCTTGAATCGACATATTCTTCTCTTTTGAGAATACTTGTTATTTTTGTTTTACTAGTTTATCTTCCTTGACTATGTTGAGCTCATGGATGATTATGTCTTGATCAATTCTAAGCATGTATTCATGGCCCCATACAAACATACTTTTCCTAGCTTGTAGTAAGTTATACAGTTGTTTCTTGAGAACGGGATCCATAAATGAGCCAATTTGGGTTATCCTTTCAGGATGCTCATCGTCCAGGATTACTGGCTCTATTTCTTAAATCACTTTTAGTGTTATCAACCTATTGTCATCTTGAGGATATAATGTCTTGATCTGATAGATTTGAACTAGCTTCTTCATCTCTTCCTCTTCGACCAAGGTGTAGTAGCATTTTGTGCTTCTAACTAGTTTCCTGACATCACACCTACACTAAAATTAGTGGGGAACTTGAGACATTGATGAATAGTTAAGTCTAAAGGCTTAAACTTCTTCAAACCCACTCATTCAAAGATGATATTATATGCCATCAAAGATGAATAATCTCATTATGTTTATTCTGCAGGTCGTTCATGTTCCAATCAGAGGACGATGGTATGACTCTAATTTCCTATCAAATATATTCAAGCTCTGGAAATAATTATATAACAATACATCCATCGAGCTCCCATTGTCTACTAAGATTCTCTTCATAATGTTTGTCACAAATCGTCATGGTTATCACTAGTAGATCATCATGAGGATATAACAATCATTAAAGGTCATCTTTAGAAAATTATATAATTATCCTATCTTTAGAAACCTGATGAGGTTGAACGTCTGCCACTGCTACCATGTTGACATCGTTTTATCAGCATAAGTTCTTATTTAGTTAAGATATGACTTTCTTTCAACTAGTTCATCACCTCCACTAGCATCTCCTCTTGTAATGCAATTTCACTAGAAAGATATCATATTCATCTCTTCTACGGGATCCTTGGGCCTTAAAAGGAGGTAATAATCCTCCTCATCTTTGTTCTCCTGATCTTTTTTTTTTATCTTTATTCCCTGTATGGTATGATCTTGATCTCTTCTTAGTCTTCCACTCGTCTTGGGCTTATAGTGGTTTGCTATTCCTCTCAACATACTTATTAAACCTCCTTCGTTTGATGAGGGCTATAATTTTGTCTTTTAGGGCTAGTCAATCTTTGATCGCGTGCCCATGATCCTAGTGGAATTTGAAAAACTTGCTCTTGTCCCTTCTTCCACCAGGAGCTCTTAACTTTTACAGCCACTTTAATTCGTTATCCCCTTGGATATCACTAAAGGATTTGGTGTACTCTCGGTGTTAAGGGAATATATTCATTAAACTTCTATTATGGGCTCCTATCTCTCTTCGTTTTGGGATCATCTTTGGGTTTCTTCTTTCTTCTCGAGTTGCTACTTTCTTAAAACTTTCTGTGGATGAAATATTTTACACCCATAGCATCCTTTTTGTTTATGATATTTTCTGCCTTGGACAAGAGCTCAGCCATATGGTTTGGAGTGTCCTTGGACAATGTCGAGTACAACTTTCTAAGCAATATCCCACTATTGATTATTGTAATGGATACCTTTTTGTTGTAGTACACTACCTCTAGTTTTTTAGTATTGAACCTGGTGATATACTCTCTTATCATTTTATCCTCGCATTGACGAATGCTTAACGAGTGAGATACCATATTACAAGGTTTTGCTCCGAAATAAAAATTGTTAATAAAGAGGTTGTTCAGTTGTTTAAACTCCATGATTTCCCCTTTTAGTAACCCATTATACCAAATTTGTGCAGGTTAAATGAGAGGGCTTGAAAAAATCTCTATAAGTCATCTCATCGGCTATAGAGAATAGGTCATATGCTGTCTGATATTTCTTGACATGAAAAATTGGATCAGATATCCCTACTTGGGAGTGATCACAGGTGGATTAAATTTTGTAGGTGTGGGATAGCTAATCACGAAAGATGTTCATGGAGATCCCTGAACAAAACCCCTTTTCAATTGATTTTTTATTTTGATGAGATCTCCCATATGGTATTCTATCTTTTGGATTGATCCTCTCCACGTTTAGGATTCCTCTTTTACTTTATTAGCTCATTCGCGACTCTCGACCGAGCTTTCTTCTCTTCGACTAACATGATCCTATTTTTTTTGATGCACTGGTGTTACATCTTGAATCATTTTCTATTTTTGATCTTGCATCCAATACTCTACTCGTCTCGTACCTATTTCGAGGTGCGAATGTGCTCGTGCCCCTCTCCTTCCCAGCCAATCAAAGATCGGTACTTTGCTGATGTCACATCCTAAATTTCTGCATACATAAGTGGTAACCAAAATATAAAGATAATCGTACACAATAAAAAAAAATTGATAATGGAATATAACTTTATTCAAACGATGGTGCCTAAATCACCTTATTTATTACAACCACGTATATTTTTCAATATAGAAATCTAAAAGGGAAATTACATATTGTAACTACACCATACGATAAATAGTGTTTGTGTGTGTGTGTATGTGTGTATGTTTGTGTGTGTATATATATATATATATATATATATATATATATTTCACGTGGTTTTGCTTACTTTGTTAACAATTTCCCACTTGTACATAACTAATGGAACTTTTTAGGTAACAGTGATAAAAGGTACATAGGGTCGGGGGTATTTATCCTTCCTTAAGCTCAATGTCCACCTAGAAGGGAAAAGAATAAGAAAAACCTCTCCAAGTAGACAATCTAAGTCTAAAACAGTTTATAAAGATTTTGAGTAAATGTAGGATCTATTGAATGTACTTGTAGATAATTATAAAGGAAATAAAGTTCTAAGTAACAATAACCTGAATAAAGCAGGTGTAAATAAAGAAGTATGATGATATAACAAGATGTAGAAATATCAAGTCAGAAGAGGTAAAGGTGCAGATAATTCAAAAACGAAATAACCCATAATTATCCAGTTATAGAGGCTTAGGGTATATAGAAATACAAGATAACAATCACCAAATATAAAATTTGAGATAAAGAATAGTTACGATGGTAATTTGATGATCCCAAACTCTGAAGAGCAACATCCATAGGGTTAATTAAACTAGGCACTCAATACCCTGAGTCATACAGTCCAAATAACATTACCATGGGTATAATATAGCTTATTCCCTAATTAAAGGGTTTAATTGAAATCAGACTTAAATTTAAATCACTGGTTAAACAACAACATAGTGTTTTAAAATTGCATCAAGTTTAACGTACTGTGAACTATGCAAATGATCCATAAATGAGAACAAGATTTCTAGGGCTATCACAGAGTGATATAAATATTGGCGTAATCAAGGTAATTGCATGAAATAGTACCTAAATAGAGGTTACCTGCTTAGATAAGGGGTTTGATATAAATTGGAACTTCTTGTAAAAGTTATGGACCAGAGTTTTCTCTAATGAAATAAATTAAGTAAGATCTCCTTTTGTGAAAAATCTAGTAATATAAGGTAGTTAAGGTATAAAAGAAATAAACTCTCGGGTTTAATTTTAAAATTGTTATTGCTTTTAATTAGCTAGGGTAATAGGCATAATTAATATTAGGTGTAGATACTTTTATGTTCCTAATTTTCTTAAAACCCTATATATGAAACTTAGGGCAAAATTCCTAAGTTGGTAAAGTTTAGGGGTTTATGTATGAATTACATTTTTTAATTATTTTCTAAGATTTCTATGAAAATGGGTTCCGGTTATCCAAACAAGATGCTATAATATACCATTTTGAACCAGAAAAATAAAATAAAATTTTGAAAAAAAATAGAATTTTCTTATTGGGCATGCGCCTTCACAGGATCAGTCAAGCCTCTCACACGCCCCGATTGACCCTACTCACGTGCGTGAACCCCACTTCATCTCCTACTGATGAGACTAAGAATGTGTCTCAGAAGTGTGTACTCTCTAGGCTAAAGTGCAAGTCTGTCGCTCAAGTACTAATCCGATAAGTGGGGATCGTCTCCACAGGGAAAAAGGATGAACAGAGTCATAACGACGTTGGACAGACGAAGGAAACCTAACTTTGACTCTAAAGAAAAAGGAAAAGGTGATTTGGAATAGTTAACAACTATAACTAAATGCAATTTTGAAAAATGATTAATGAATGAAATTATGAATGCAATTATGCTACTCCAAAATTTCGAACAACTTGACTAAAACTTTAACTATGAATGGAGAAAAATAGGTTGGGTTACAATCCCCCACACTCTAGTAATTCACTTCGTAGGATACTAGGCTAAGAAGTAAAGCGTTAAATGAATGTGTCTTTTTAATGCTCCTAATTATTACACATATGAGGGGTCATAGCCCACACAGTATGTAAGCAAAGGCTGAATTAAAATTCGATCTTTATCTCTCCTAAGTATTACACATATGAGGGATCGTAGTCCACACAGTATGTAAGCAAATGTTGAAATAAAGTTGTATCGTATGAACTGCAATACAATTCATCTAATGTTTTGATCCCAACGCTATTTCCACTATAGTGAATTACATTGGGTGGGGTTCATGCACCCCAACCCTTGAAAACTTATCCCGACATATGAAATCTTGAAGAAAATGCATTTAGAATGAAAGAAAACATTTTTTACTACTGAATGAAGATGAAAAGTGATGAAAGTGCTATTAGAAATGTAATTACTATAATAATTAAAACAGGAACCAGAATGGTATTACTTGAATTGCAAAATTATAAGCAAACTGGGGTTTCTTCTTGTTCTTCTTCTCTAAAACTGATTACAAAGCTTCCCTAACGAATCAGAAGCCTCCTCTAATGTTGGGAGCACCTTATAATTTATAATCTACGAAATCTAAGAGTTTGAACAAAGCAGGATTCTAATTTTTACAAGTGGATAAGTTCAAATAATCGAGAATAGAACGGATCTTGTTAAGGGGTTCGGTTCGGTTCCATCTTTGCATCCTTATATAAAGTTCTTCGAGCATGGGATCGATTCGTTTTTCCTCTACTTTGGTTCCGTTCCATCTTGACAATGCTTTACAGGAAGTTTTCCAGGTGTAGGATCGGTTCATTTTCCTTCTACTTCGGTTCGGTTCCATCTTGACAATGCTTTACAGGAGTTTTCCCATAATGGGATCGATTCTTTTTCTTTCCCTTGGGTTCGGTTCCATCTTAACAGCCTTTATAGAAACTTTTCCTCCATATATTTCTTTGAAGCTTTTTGTATGGAACTCGGATTAAGATGAACACCTGCTAAATAGATGGAAAATACACGAAACTCGACGTACTCATTGGAAACTTGTCAATAGTAAAGATATGATATAAATCCACTCTAATTACACTTTGCGGAGAGATAAAAGCCTCTAAATTAAGGGGATAAATGGGAATAATTTATGCCTAATCAAACCCCCCTAACTTAGACCTTTGATCGTCCCGAACAATGTAAAAGAATCAAAACATGGTCTAACCTGAAAATGGGATAGAATAGCTCTTTCACGGGCGAGCGATTGTATTTAGCGTATGCAACAAGCCTTTAAACCCCTAGGTTACCCTAGTAGGACAAGTTGTGTCTCGTGAGGGTTTGCAGTGAATATACCCACAAAATTCGACTCAAAGAAAACTCAAGATACGCAAAAATTGTATAATTCAAACTTTTATAGAAAATAGTCATCATAAATTCATGTTCAAGAGTCTCAAATCATTGTGCACGTGTGTGAAGCCGGAAATTTAATCGTGAATTTCCACCAATTGACCATTACGTTACTTATCGAAAATTTTGTTTTGATTTTGAAATATCATGGAGTGCTCTCACAAACGAATCACTTGGAATGTGTCTATTCTCTCGGTATGCGTGATTTATAAGAATAAATGTAGTGGAACCAAGTTCACGCACACAAGTAGAAAAATGGAAATTTATGGTAATCGGATCTCATTATTGGATTACGGATATAAGAAAATTGGAACATTACCTCTAATTAGTATCTTTGATCTCTTTTATTTTCTTTTTGTGTTTTTTCTCTCCACGCGGTAACCAATTTCGCAATTTTGGACTCTAATATGACTTTTTTGGGCTAAAGGTGTATTGGGTAAAATTAGAATGGTACGGGAAATTAGGAATTGGAAAGTTTTCTTATGATGTCCATTAGTGCGTTTCCGGGCTTTTGCTCATTTTTTTTTCTTTTTCTATTTTTTTCACGCTTTTCTTTTCTTGCTATTTTTGTTGAGCATGGATAATTTTTCTTGCCCCTTTTTCCGCAATTTTCAGACTTAATTTCTGAGATTGTTCCCTTTTTCACAATTTCGGGCCAGTTTGGGGTTTTTCTGGTTGTCAAACGAAAGGGAAAAATTTACTCGGCTCAATTTGGGTTACAAAAGGGATCATTTTTTGCTACTTTTTTTGTCACTATTTTTGGGTGACAAACGAGGGCCTACTTCATTGTCCAAAATACTAATTGCTTTACCATATGCATTTTGAGATGAATTAAGATTATAGATTTATTTTCGCACGTTTTTCAAGGCAATATCACACGCGTTTTCCATAACCGATCAACGTGAAAGGGTTGAGATCCTTGACGAATTATTAGACACTGAAAAGAACTTTAAGTTAACAATTAACTTGGATTGATTTACAAATTTCATAAAAATGAAAGGCTCGAATCTCACCGGGGTTGTTAATCTCCACATTAATCCGTTAAGTCGCCTACGTTCGCTCAATTTCCATCTTTGGTCAATTTCGGCTTTGTGCATTATGTTTTTACAATTTGAGACTTTAAACCGACTTTTAATGATATTTTTGAAAAATTGGAATTCCAATTTTTATTTATTTTGACGAAAAATATTTTTGGATTTTTCAAGATTTTATTATTTTTTTTTTAAATTTTGGGCATTTTTGAAAATTTGTGAAGTTTTAGAAAGACGCACTTGTGACCCCCCTTAACTTAGACTTTTGCATTGTTCTCAAGCAAAAAGGACTAAAATCTAACTCAAAGCGAATTAAAAGTTCGAGAAAATAAAACAAACAAATGAAACAGAAATGCACAATTTTCATAAATAATTAACATCTATATTACAAAAAGGTAGGGAAGAACACACAACCAACAATGTTTAAACAACCACCACAAACACACAAACAGCTAACACAGAAAAGGGGTTCATTAGGGCGGCAGATGTGAGGGCTCGGGTGTGCTGGGATCGTAGGGATCATAGAGGAAGGTGGGGGCGGTCCCCCGAAGTTGAAATCGTATAGATGGGCTTGGAGTTTATGCATCATGCTCGTGTCCCTCCGGTAGGCGCCTTGATCCCTTTGGTAGGCCGCTTGGTCTCAATTGTATTGGGTGATGAACCCGTCAAAATGGGATTCCACCGCTGCAAGGCGCCTATCGAAATCCGCACCTGGGGACTCAAAGTCCTAATCATCGTATTCGTTGTACTCTTCTTCTTCAGCCCCGCTCATCTCGACGTCCTCGGCCATGGGCTCTTCAACAGGGATCTCCTCCTTGACCTCCAAATTAACTGCCTCCCGGGTTGCTCGAATGGCCTCCCTTAGCTAGGCACTCCGAGTGCGTGATACCTTCCCAATGGGTTCTGGTAGGCATGGGAAAGCGTGAGGTGGATGGATACCAGCATCGACAAGGAGGGAGGTTATGAGGCGTGCATAAGGGAGGGGTACCGCACCTTTTTGCTCCCATTCCGCATAAAGGATATCGGCGTAAAGCATGGGGCCAGATAGAGGGTGAAGTTTGGGTAAAAAAGGTGGTACACGAGGGTCGCTTGGCGAGGTCTCATCGTCGAGTCATTGGTGAATTGATGCAAATTGGCGCACACTATGTGGAAGTTAATGCGCGCCTTATTGTTTAGGCGGCCCACGGGGAAGGTACCCCGTTCCCAGATATCATTGGGTGCGATCCGGTCGATGCATTGTTGTTTAGGAATGGTGGGGGCATTGGTTGGGTGGTCATAGATTTTCGGGTGGGGGACGCCCTTGTCAGCAAGTTTGCGAGTGAGGATGGCCAAGGAGAATGGTATGGGGCAACCGTCGATAAAATATTGGCACTCAAACTCGCCCGTGCGGACGAGAGAGACATAGAAGGATCGAACTTAGTCCGCCCACACTACATTGTGGGGTTCTTGGAGGTATTGCATCCACCCCCTTCGGCTAAAAAGGGTGGTAACGGAGTGAGGAAACTCGACCCAGTTGATGACTCGCTCAATGTGCAGTTGGCGGAAGAAACTACAAAAAAATTTGCACCATACGCGCTCCATGTGTGAGCGGTATTCTCCTTTTACTGTTGGGCAGAATCTCAGTGGACATATATTTTACGAGATGAGTGGGATTTTCCATGGGGCAAGCTAGGAATTTTGGAGATGAAAGAAGTAGGGTTGTAGATAGGGAGGATAGAGTGGACATGTGAAGGAAATAGTAGTGGAGAGATGGGTTTTATAGGTGGTGGGGAGGGTTGGGGGAAAGGAATTTGGAGGGAAAGGGGAATTGATATTCGGAGGGAAAGGAGAGGATAGGGGGAAGGAATAGGCACCTCAGGAAGAACCAAAATCGCAGAACCCAAACCGATCCGGTTCAGGGGTGAACCGATCTGGTTCTAGGTTTTTTTATTTTGCGATTTACCAAAATCAAACCGATTCGGTTAGGGGATTTGGTTCAGTTCCATATTAGCAGAACCCCCTTCTTAGATTGCTGCACTAGAATCCTACTCCCTTGAATTTCTGGATACTTTCTCACTTATTCTCCCACTTGGATTTCTCGATCCCCTCTCGAAGTGTGTGTTGGAATGCGTGATCTTAACCCTAACCTCACGTAACCTACCTACGGACTCAAGCTAATCTACTGAAGAACAACTACTATACACAAGAATTCACCCCATATGCGTCGGGGGTGCGAAGACCTCTCAACTCAAGCTCATTTGACCTCGTAAATGGGGTCCGACAACCAAATGGTGTCGATCTCTTCTAAGCTCACCTCAACATATAGCTTTAGGCGCTAACCATTGACTTTGAACGCGTTCCCCCCTTTTGAATCTTTTAACTCTACTCTCCGTGGGGGAATACGCTTCGCACAACGAATGGATCAGTCCATTGGGACTACAATTTTCCCAGAAATATATGAAGCCAGGAGTTATAGAGGAGTACCTTTTTTCCCGGTTGAAACTCTTTTCATCGAATAATCTTATCATGTGCTAGTTTCATCCAGGCTTTTGAAATCTTGGCATTCTCATACGCATCATTACGTATCTCCTCCAACTCATTCAGTTCCATCTTATGATCTTCATCGGCTCTATCCATATCGTAATTTAATCTCTTAATGGCCCAATATGCTTTGTGCTCCAACTCAATGAGAAGATGACAAGGCTTTCCATACACAAAGCAGATGGGGACATTCCGAGTGGGTTCTTGTATGCGGTACGGTAGGCCCATAGCGAATCATTCAATCGAAGGGACCAATATTTTTGGTCGGGATTAACGGTCTTCTCTAATATGTGCTTGATTTCATAATTTGCCGATCTGTCCTGTCCATTCGTTTTTGGGTGATAGGTCGTTCTAACCTTGTGAATGACGCCATACTTTCTCATGAGCTTCTCGAATGGCCTGTTGCAAAAGTGCGAGCCATTATCACTAATTATCACTTTCGAAGCACCGAAGCGAGAAAATATGTGTTCTTGTAGGAATTTTATCACCACTTTATTTTCATTAGTCTTGGTATCTATAGCGTCCACCCATTTAGAAACGTAGTCTATCGCGATAAGGATGTATAGGAAACCAAAATATGGTGGGAAAGGGCCCATGAAATCAATACCCCAGCAGTAAAGATCTCAATAATGAGTATCGGGGTTAATGGCATCATGTCTTTTCGGGTAATCTCTCCCATCCTTTGACACCTATCGCAAGATTTACAATAGTTGCTCACATCTCGGAATATTGTGGGCTAATACGAACCGCATTGAAGAATTTTAGCGACTGTCTTTTTCATGGAAAAGCGGCCTCCACAAGCTTTTGAATGATAAAGTTGGATGACTTTTGGGATTTTGTCATCCGGTACGCATTGTCGGATGATCTGATCGGAGAGATATTTAAAAAGAAATGGATCATCATAGAAAAGCATGCACGACCAAGTGATGAAATTCTTCTTATCTTGCGGGCTCCAATCGGGAGGGACGACTCCCGTGACAAGGTAGTTCACTATATCCACAAACCAGGGAAAAGAAGAGGCGACAAAAAGTTTCTTATCCATAAAATATTCGTCTATGGGTTTAGGATCACTAGGTACATCGGACGACATCCGTGATAGCAACGACATTTTCAACTCCTTTTTGTCTTTAATGGAGATATTAAACTCTTATATGAGTAGGATCCACCTTATGAGGTGCGGCTTTGCGTCCTTCTTCGCAAGTAGATATTGTAACGCCTCGTGGTCGGTGAAGCAAGTTATGGGAGAACCGATGAGATAGGACCGAAATTTATCGAGAGTGAATACTACCGCTAGCAACTCCTTTTTCATGGTGGAGTAATTGAGTTATGGTTCGATAAAGGTTCGGCTAGCTTAATTGATGACATGAGCATTATTATCTTTTCTTTAGCCCAAAACAGCCCCTATTGCATAATCGCTAGCATCACACATAAGATCGAATGGCAAAGGCCAATCTGGAGCTTGCATAATGGGAGCAGACACAAGCATGTTTTTTAGTTTTTCAAAAGAGCTTTGGCATGCTTCCGTCCAATCAAATGGGATGTCCTTCATGAGGAGATTACTTAAGGGTCTAGCGATGGCGCTAAAGTCATTAATGAACCGTCTATAAAACCCCGCGTGGCCTAAGAAGGAGCGCACGTCTTTCAGCGATTTAGGTGGGGGTAGATCAGCTATGACATCTATTTTTGCTCGATCAACCTCGATCCCTTTGTATGACACGATGTGGCCAAGAACTATACCCTCAGTTACCATAAATGGCATTTTTCCCAATTCAGCACTAAGTTCTTTTCCACACATTGGGCTAATACTTTCTCAAGATTTGCTAAACATAGGTCGAAGGAGGTGCCAAAAACACTCAAGTCGTCCATAAACACCTCTATCCCTCTCTCAACCATATCACTGAATAATCTCAACATGCACCTTTGAAAGGTCGTCGGTGCATTACACAAGCCAAATGGCATACGTTTGTAGGCAAACGTTCCAAAGGGGCAAGTGAATGTTGTTTTCTCTTGATCAAGTACATCTACCTCAATTTGGTTATATCCGTAATAACCATATAGGAAGAAATAATAAGGGTGTCCCACTACTCTCTCAATCATTTGATCGATAAATGGTAAGGGGGAAATGGTCTTTTCTAGTTCCCGCATTGAGTTTTTGGTAATCAATGAAAATGCGACATCTAGTGGTGGTATGCTGGGGAACTAGCTCTCCCTTGTCATTTTCAATCATAGTCATTCCCTACTTCTTCGGGACGACTTGAATGGGGCTCACCCACTTGCTATCCGAGATTGGGTAGATAATCTCGACATCCAACAGCTTTATAATTTCATCCCTCATCACATCTTTCATCGTAGGGTTTAGCCATCTTTGCATTTCTCTTGAGGGCTGAACATCCTCTTCGAGATGAATCTTATGGGTGAAAATTAGGGGGATTATCCCCTTTAGATCAGGTATACACCAACCAAAAGCATCTTGGTGCTTCCTCAAAATCTTTAATAATTTATGCTCCTGCTCTTCATCTAAGCTAGAGGAGACAATAACAGGAAATGTCTCACTGTCACCTAGGAAAGCATATTTGACATTGGAGGGTAGTTTCTTCAACTCGAGAGTCAGGAATGTGTCGCTAGAGGGCACCATGCGTGCTTCCCTTGGCAGTAACTCTTCGAATTGAGAAACCCAATTAACATCTCTTACGTCCTCGCCTGACACTCTCTCATCGAGTAAGGCCCTCAACTCCTCTATCTCCCTCTCAAACTCGGTATAGGTTCTCTCACTCTCATTATTAGAAGCTATGAAAACTTCTAAGGCGTATCCACAGTAATTTTCCTCAAATTGTTCTTCTACGATCTCCTCAATTAAACTCACCGCATAAATATCATTTTCATCCCCTACTTGTTGGGCTATATTAAAGATGTTCATTTCCAAACTCATGTTCCCAAAAGTGATTTGCATCTGCCCATTTCTAGTATTGATCACCGTGTTAGCCTTAGCTAAGAATGGGCGTCCAAGGATGATGGGAACATGATTTTTCAAGGCGAAGGAGGTATTCGTGTCCCAAATGACAAAATCTATCGAGAAGTAGAAAGTGTCCACTTGGACTATCACGTCCTCAACTATACCCCTTGGTATCTTCACAGTTCTATTCGCTAACTGGAGAGTGATCCTTGTGGGCTTAAGATCACCCAGATCAAGTTTCTTATAAATCTAATAAGGGAGAATGTTGAATATTGCTCCCAAATCGAGTAAGGCTTTTTCCAATTTGTTCTCTCCAATGGTGCAGGAAATGGTGGGGGCACCGGAATCTTTATATTTCGATGGGAGATCGTTAAGAAGGACTGAGCTCACATTTTGTGCTAGAAACACGTTCTTCTTTACCTTCATCCTCCTCTTGACTGTCAATAAGTCTTTTATGACTTTAGCATAGGATGGAATTTGCCTTATTGCATCGAGGAAAGGTAAGTTCAATTTTACGTTTTTAAGCACTTCTAGCACTTCTTCACTTATGGTCCTGTTATGGGCAGGAACTAATCTTTGAGGAAATGGTGCCGCAGAGGGTGGTTTCACTACTACCTCGGGCTCACTAGTGTCTTCCTTATCACTCTCTTTTAAGGGGACATCTTCGGCCTTTTTCATACCGGGCGAAATCCCCTTACCTTTGGTTGCGTCATGTGGAGGAGGTGATAAATCAATGACACTTCCACTACGAAGAGTGGTCACGGCTTTACATTGCTCCTGATGTTCTATAAAGGAAGGGCTAACACTAGTTTGACCTTGGGGAGGTCTTTGACGCTGGGCAAGAAACTTGCCCTTCTCTTAGATACTCAATGATGATTGCATCTTTAAAATTATTGCATTTATGTCGTTGATCATGCGCTCATGTCTAGAAGTGGTTGCATTCTGGGCAGTGATGAATTGGTTTATCTTATCCTCGAGATTTCTTCACGATGGAGTGATATATGGCCTCGGAGGTGGTGGTGCCTGCACATGTCCTTGCACGTGTGGTGCTTGTTGAAAGTGTGATGGTGGAGGAGGGGCAACATGTGAATTAGGATTCATCACAACATTTGGTTTCCCATAATTAACACCAGGATGGTTTTTCCATGAAGGGTTGTAAGATTTCCCATGCGGTGAACCTAAATTCCCCTTAAATCCTCCTATACCATTCACTTGCTCTTGAAGCATCACTTAGTCGGCGGGTACCATTCGGGCATTCCTCTGTTGAATGTCACAAATAGCACACACCTTCTCAATAGGGTTTGGGATGGAGTCGGTTGGTCCTCTTGCACATATCTCAAGTATTTCTCGCATTCCTTTCTCAAGTAAATCAAGTCCACTATCTGTCATAGTATTCTTCTCTACGTGAAATAGGCTGGACGCCGATGGAGTGATGGTCGTTTGGTGAGTTCGATTATGAGCATTGGGGTCAGATGTATCCCATGCTCGGGTAGTCTCGGCGACATACCTCAGGTGAAGCTCAGCATCGTTGGTGTCTAAGTCGATAAAGGTACCATCACACATGGTTTCAATGGGTTATTTGTAATTTATATTCAGCCCATTATGGAAGAAGGAAATGATTTGAAATTTATCAAGTCCATGATGGGGGCACAAAGTGATTAACTCGTTAAAATGCTCGTAACATCGATCGAATGACTCATTTTCTAGTTGTTGGAAGGTTTGAATTTGAGCCTTAATGGAGTTCGTTTGATGTGTAGGGAAGAATTTCTTGAGAAATTTAGATTGTAAATCATTCCATGATGAAATCGAGTTTGGAGGTAAAGACCATAGCCATGTCTTAGCCTTGTCCTTTAGCGAGAATGGGAAGAGTTTGAGGCCGATCACATCTTTCGTGCAAGTTTGATCACTGAGGGTCTCGCACGCCTCCTCAAATTCCATGATGTGGAGATAAGTCATTTCTGAATCCATTTCATGATATTTGGGAAGTATCTGGATCATCTCATTCTTAAAGAGAAATTGCCCTGCATTATACGGGAGTAAAATACATCCCAGAGTGACAGTGCGCTCGGGATATAAGATTTCTCTCAACGGGTGGTACGGGCCTCTTCCTCACTGGTGGCTGCACTACCGTGTTGTGACATGTCTCTCTCACTTAATGACTATGTGTCCTCACTTGGTATGCTCGGAGCGTGCTCTGAAGTGTGTCCTAAGAGTGAAAATGGAGTGTTATTTGCGATTGAGTGTGACAGTGTGGGAGGTAGAACCCAAAATTATGGAGCATTAGGAGTATGAGGGCTATCAGGGTCGTACTCAACTATCGGGTTTTCATGAATATGGGTTGGAGTGTTCTGGGGAGTTGGAGTGAGTTCAGAATTTTGCATTAATAGGCTTATGAGAGATGATGTATCTTTTTTTGCTTTTGATTTTTGATATTTTTGATTTTTTTTGTATTTTCAAATTTTTGATGTTTTTGGATTTCTGGAAATTTTTGGTCAATGTTTTAGATTGACTTGATTTAATACTAAGTCTACCTAAATCCCCGATAACGGCGCCAAAAACTTGATGCGACTAAGAATGTGTCTCAGAAGTGCGTACTCTCTAGGCTCAAGTGCAAGCCTGTCGCTCAATTAATAATCCGATAAGTCAGGATCGTCTCCATAGGGAAAAAGGATGCATAGTGTCGTAACGGTGTTGGACAAATGAAGGAAACCTAACTTTGACTCTAAAGAAAAAGGAAAAGGTGATTTGGAATAGTGAACAACTAAAACTAAATGCAATTTTGAAAAATGATTAACGAATGAAATTATGAATGCAATTATGCTACCGCAAAATTTCGAGCAACTTGACTAAAACTTTAACTATGAATGGAGAAAAATAGGTCGGGTTACAATCCCCCATACCCTAGTAATTCACTTCGTAGGATACTAGGGTCAGAATTAGAGCGTTAAATGAATCCGTCATTTTAATGCTCCTAAGTATTACACATATGAGGGATCGTAGCCCGCACATTATGTAAGCAAAGGCGGAATTAAAATTCGATCTTTATCTCTCCTAAGTATTACACATATGAGGGATCGTAGACGGCACAGTATGTAAGCAAAGGCTGAAATAAAGTTGTATTGTATGAACTAAGATACAATTCATCTAATTTTTTTATTCCAACTCTATTTCCACTATAGTGAATTATATCGGGCGGGGTTCATGCACCCCAACCCTTGAAAATTTAGCCTGACATATGAAAACTTTAAACAAAATGCGTTTGGAATGAAAGAAAACATTTTTTACTACTGAATGAAGATGAAGAGTCATGAAAGTGCTATTAGAAAAGTACCTATTGCAATAATTAAAACAAGAATCAAAATGGTATTACTTGAATTGCAAAACTATAAGCAAACGAGGGTATCTTCTTGTTCTTCTTCTCTAAAACTGATTACAAAGCTTCCCTAGTGAATCAGAAGCATCCTCTAATGTCGGGAGGAGTTTATAATTTATAAGCTACGAAATCTAAGAGTTTGAACCAAGAAGGATTCTAATTTTTACAAGTGGATAAGTTCGAATAATCGAGAACATAACCGATCCTATTAAGGGGTTCGGTTTGGTTCCATCTTTACAGCCTTTACAGAAATTTCTTCGAGCATGGGATCGGTTCGTTTTTCCTCTACTTTGATTCGGTTCCATCTTGACAATTCTTTACAGGAAGTTTTCCAGGTGTAGGATCGGTTCATTTTCCTTCTACTTCATTTTGGTTCCATCTCGACAATGCTTTAGAGGAGCTTTCACAAGATGGGATCCGTTCTTTTTCTTTCCCTTGGGTTCGGTTCCATCTTAACAGCCTTTACAGAAAATTTTCCTCCTTGTGTTTCTTTGAAGATTTTGGTATGGAACTTGGATTAAGATGAACACCTGCTAAATAGATGGAAAATACCCGAAACTCGGCGTACTCATTGTAAACTTGTCAATAACAAAGATATGATATAAATCCACTCGAATTACACTTTGCAGGGCGATAAAAGCCTCTAAATTAAGGGGATAAATGTGAAGAATTTACGCCTAATCACCTACCATTATTATTTTAACTTTAGGGTTCTGAAACTTTGATCGAGGATTACGACCAATATAAAATACTATTTTTGTTCATTCAAAAGCCATTTTTCCTAATTTTTCACAAGGATTCTGTATATGAAACTTTTATGGATTGAACTTTCATGTAGAAGTGTAACACGTTATAGTAAAAATGTGTAAAGTCTGACTTAACATTCGTGAGTTTGTGGTTATATTCAAGCTATGGCCTTGTTGGGGTAATGTTCCTGTATAAAAATAGGAGAGAATAATTTTGGTTTCAGGATAAAATTCATACTTTATAGAGTGAATTTAACCCTGAAAATTTTTGGGTCATAAAATACAAATGGGTATTTAGGGTAACAAAAGAGATTAATACACAAATTGACCATTGCAGTTATATTCCTAATAACCAGAGCTCGAGATTTCCCACTTTAAAACTGGTTCAAACTCAGGAATACAGAATCCACCATTGAAGCTTAATCTTTAATAGTTCTTTTTAATATTCGAAGCTATTAAGTGCTAAATATATGTAGAGATTAACATATAACTACTGAAAATGAATCTAGGCTAGTATAACAACAAGTTTTATAATTGATCCTTTTATTTTTATTTGGCTTACTTCGTTACATCCCACTGCACGTTCATGACTATTCTCAAATATTATAAAAGAAGAAACGTTGATGATTTTTGCAAGATTGAAGATCATTCGTCACAATTTTACTCGAGAAAAGTTATGAGATTGTTTGGTAAAGCTTTAAATATCCAAAGGTTATTTTTAAAAGATTTTTCATTTAAAAGTTTTAAAAATGTTTTTAAAATAATTTTTAATGATTTTTTAAAAAACTCATTGGCCCATTAGAATGACCTGATCTATCATTCAAATGAGATTTAGCTAGTCATTAGAATAAGGTTTTCACATTTGAACGAGATCTGGAACGTTGCCTTTTGTGTTTGCTCTAGAATGTTGTTCACAACTTCAGTGGAAATCGTTCGAACGCGATAGGGTACATCATTCGAACGAGGAGCCAGTTCGTTCGAATGAGTTCACATGTTTTTGATTTTTTATTAAATATTTTCTAAATATTTAATCCCTATATTTTTACAACAACTTCTCCTATAGATAGAGATACGGGATTAGACTTTTCCACAAGCCTTTTTAGAGTTTGTTTGTGATCAAACTCTACTAGTTTTCATCTAAACCACTTGGATTTTTTAGGATCACTTTATCAAATTAATAAGAAAATAATCAAAAGTTCAAAACTCTTGTAGAGAAATTATCTATTGCTGATTTGTGGAGTTGATGATCTACGGATGACGATGAAGGGAATTGCATGTTCCAAAGATCGATCGATGGATACTGAGGGAAGATCTGTTTTCTATGAGCGGTATTGGACTGCATTATTTTATGTTGAATATTCGAAGAAACTACTACGTTAAACTTAGTGGAGCTCTAAGTTGTCTGTAAGTCGGTCATGTTCTGTTGAGTTTTAAATAGTTAGAAATTAAAGGTTTTTCCTGAAAGGGATTTTTCCTCTATTTTCCTCTCATTCTGTCTGGTTTGAAATTTAGCTTCAATTTATCTTGCATGTTAAATTTAAATTATATCAAGTTAAAATTTGGTAAAAAAAAGTGAATTTGTATGTTTGTCCTAAGATATAAGTAAATCCATATATCCCCAACTTTTTCAGCTAGTGCAGAAACTCAAGCAAATTAAGAAAACTCAGTTTAACACTTAAAATGATAGAATACTAGATTTTACTAACACTAAGCTTTCAATTGGATATGTGTAAGTGTGTATTTTTACTGTGGTAACTGAGGGTTTATTGGGGTGATGGAGGACAACTTATTAGTGGGTTTAGAGGTGGATTTCAAATTGGTTTCGTGTGCTTTGATGTAAGGGATGGTGGAAACATATGGTTTTCACATGGTTTCATGTGCTAAGAAGCTTACTAATCTACATAGGTGGCTTCCACTTCAACAAGTGTATTAGTAAAGTTATTCGGGTTTAAGTATTTGCTCCCTAAGTATTTTTGGCTTTTATATTTAGGCTTCTCCATGTAGTTTTAAAAGTTGTAGGGGCTAATGTGCAATTTTTACAAACTTGTAAGGGTAGGTCCTAGTCATTATAGTAATTCCAAGTGAATTTGGTTGTTTATGTAAATAAGTTTTGGGGTTGGGGTTTTGTTATGAAGTTTAAATAAAGTTCTGATTTTTAGTGTCATTTTTGGAATTCTCGTAACTTAAGGATCATTTAAGTAATTTGTATTTTCGTTGGCATTAAATTATGTACTTAACAAATCCATTTGTTTTTATAAGGTCATATACCGGTATAGTTTATCTATATATTTATATCATTTATTAGTCGTATTTTCGATTGGGGGTACAATTATAATATGAATAGAGGTAACATAGTGTATCCGAATGCACAGGTTGTTATAGTTGAGCCTCTGAGAGGCACTTATGTTTTTGTCCAAATACATTTAGTCATCATTGTACCTAGTTAACCTCATAATGTGGGTCTTAACTGGTCAATAGAAGGATTCCTCAGGCTCTAACCCTTGTGTTCGAGCAGATATGTTCATCTTAGATCCCAGATTTAGTGTATTGGGATTTTCTAATGCCTTTACACAGTTCTCTTACCTCATATATCTATAGGGGCAGGACGAGATGATTATTTAGGTTTACCCAGGCGTTTCTCCGAAGTTGGGGTTATTAGAGATGGTTCTGGGTTGATTGATTGGCTCTGTGAGATCAGCACAGTTTGGGTGAGTTGTCTCATATTTTCTTTCCTAGCCTCTTGACATGTAACCAAGTTGTGCATGAATCTTAATATATCCCCTATTCCAATAGGGGTGGATAGCGATGCAGATTTTTTTCCCTACCACTTTCTAGGTGTTGTGCCATTGTTACAAAAATTCACAAAAAAACAAAGTACAAATGCAGGAAAACAAAGTATGACTTAATTCTTCATAATTGGGGAGTGGATAAACTATTTTAGGCCGAAAATGAATGTGTTTAGGTATGTTTACATATAATTTGC
Organism: Sambucus nigra; assembly: GCA_949130495.1. Taxonomy (NCBI): domain Eukaryota; kingdom Viridiplantae; phylum Streptophyta; class Magnoliopsida; order Dipsacales; family Adoxaceae; genus Sambucus; species Sambucus nigra. The sequence goes on from OX422223.1 coordinate 291,425,084, forward strand.
TAATAAAATAGTAATTCAAGGATTTCTGTTATGAAATTAGGCGAATTTACTGACCAAATCATCAAGATGATTGTTAACCAAATTTTGGGGATTTTATTAAAAAAATCCCGATTTTCCACAATTAGAAATTGAGGATTGGATGATAAACAAATAGGCTTTAGTAGTTTCCCACAGATAGTGTCATCTTTCTATCGTCTTAAAGTAGACTCAAGAATTGGTCTTAACTAGATGAAATACAAACAGAGATAATAAACAATAAATAAACATTGTATGTAAACAAATAGAGAAGGTGATGAGGATAAGAATATTAACACCAAAAATTATAGGTTTTGCCCTAAAGAATGAGTCTACGTCCACAAATTGCCTTATTGTACTGGTAACAGATTAGTACAATGGTGTCGTATATTTGTCCAAACAATAATAATTTTAGGACATCTCTGTTAATCAATAGGTTATATGTTTGATTGCTTAAACACCCTGATCCCAATGGGGGATTCGACCTTTTATAGTTAATCCATGTAAGGAAATGTTTGTTGACCAGTATGGTCCAGGTTTTGTTAATGGGGCACTCACAAATAACTTAATGTTCCACCCATTAAGGGAAGGTTCTACACATGTTGGCACATGTTAATTGTCTGACATGCCATGCACATGTTGTTGGCAAGTCACTAACATTACAAGCTGTCAGTTTACCTTGTTGGCATCCACCAAGTCTACCAATGTGGAATGGAGGCCAAGCTCTTTATGGATCCAAGGTCCCTCTGTGGCATCTGTTTGGTTGGGTCCAAGTTATTTTACACTTTAGAATGATTTTATAAAATTATCTTTGGATCATGAGTTGCTCTATAAATATGGTATAATAAATACGACTCACTATCAGGTTTAATTAAAGCCAAAACTATGATGTTTAGTTGTTTAAGTATGGACCCACCATTATTTGACGTTTGAATCTATTTGGTTATTTGAAAATGAGTTTGGTTACCAAATAGTCATATTTAATAGAGTTGTAATCTAATAAGTCTTTTTTCCTCATTTCGTCAAATAGATCCTATCAAATAGAAAATATGGCTGAATTGGTCCTAAAAAGAAAAACGTGGTGTTGGTATTTTACATATGTTACCCTAAAAACCACCAACCATTTATTGAAATACCCTCAACCATTTTGTAATTTTAGAGCATGGATTTTATGAATCCCGACTAAATCAAATACCATAACGGTTTAACAATGCATATCTCATTCCCACAATCAACCCATTCTTAAACTTCACATTTTTTGTGATTTTTCGTCTTGTCTTGAAGTAGTTATTAGAATTTTTATTATTATTCAAAGTATCTTGTACATGAACGTAGTGGTTCCATATATTTTATCCATTCGGACTATTAATAATTCATGATTTGAGCATTGAGGTACTAAAATTACATATTTTTTAGTCCCATATGTTGCGATATATATATATATATATATATATATATATGCAACATCAATGTATACGTAGTGATGAATAAGCACATATTATTTTCATATACGTAGTATTTGCTATGTTATAATTTCAATACATGTCGGACACGTTATTACACTTTTATGTTAGCTATTATTGTTTACTTTGTGCATCAATACTCGTATAATGTCTTGATCTTCACTACACCAAATCTGCCTAATTGTCACGGTCATTGTCACTAAACCAAATCTGCCTAATTGTCACTACACCAATGACCGTGACAATTCGGGGAGAGACAACTTTTTTTATCACGGTCGTGTCACGGTCCCTGACAGTGAAAAGTTTAGTCACGGTTAATAACCGTGACAAAGCCTTGACCCTTTTTAAAAAATTGTCACGATCATTGACCGTGATAATTCTGGGCAGAATTTTAAAAAAATCTGCTGGGCAGTATGGCCACTGTCACTGCCCAGCAGTATATTTGTACCCGTTATAGCAACGTTGTACCTGTTCAAACATCATATATCCAAATAAACTAGAGATAATGCAAATATACATTCAAAATAGAAACTATTTAAGAAGAAACAACATCACCGTCAATTATCTCAAATATACAAACTATTTAGCTGGAAAAGAGATTTTGTACCGCGACGCTTGGGGACACCTCCTTATCCTTCCCTTCTCGTTCGAAGAGCCACATAAGTATCGAGCCTATGTGGCCTACCCCCAGGGCCACTCCTTGTCCCCTGAAATAAAATAAAGTAAAATTAGTATCCGCTAACTTGAAATATAAATCAAAATCGAAATCGAAATTGAAATTGAAATTGGAATATTCATATAAATATAAATATAAATGCATTACCTATAGTGACACCCAAACAGCTAACTTGAGCTCATATGGTACCTCCTTCCAACTAATGTACTCTGGGCAATCATGTCAAATATAATTCCCTTCATATCTGAACACTAAGAAATGTCATAATCCTATGAAGTTATGCTCTGCAAATTCCTTCCAACCGTTGTGTAGCCAAAAATCACCAGTTGAAGTTATCAATTCCACCTTCCATATTTTCCCATGTTTTACTAGAGGTTCCAAGTGGTGGAATTGACAACTTCAACTGGTGATGTTTGGCTACACAACGATTGGGAGGAATTTACAGAGCATCACTCCATTGGATTATGGCCTTTCTTAATGTTCGGATAAACGAAGAGATTCAGTATCCTCTCCACAAATAGGACACCCCAAATAACTATGTACTAATAACCTATTAAAGGTAAAAAGCCTATAATCATGGATTAGTATAAACAAAACTTAGATGTAGTTGGAATATTTACATATTAATCTCCTCTCCACACATGCACACTACACAAGAGTGAAAATGATAAAGTGCAAATCAATTAAAATCATTAAAAATGGATGTTTCGGTACAAATTGGAATATTTATTACAAATTGAAAAATTGTTTCAAATTCGGGATATCATCAAAAATGGATTGATATTCGGTAGGAGTAGCCAAGTCATCCACACTACTAGTTAGACACTTTGGTACGTGTTGGATAATTGACCACGGCTCATTGTTGATATACTCTGAGTAAAACACTTGCTTAACCTTTTGAAATGCACAAACAAACGGTTCATCGCTCACGTGGTCATTGCTCTTCAACTTGGACAAGTCAAACATGATCAAATTGGTGACAAGATCAACTTTACAAGCATTTTTATCCTCAACTCTTACCCAGTCACAGTAAAATACAAACTCTTTGAAGCTTATATAATCCAATTCAAATATATTTTGGATTACACCATAGTAAGTCATTTCAGCTTCAACGAGGTTTTTATCTTTTGCGCTCGCTCAAAAGAAAGTAAGAGCCTAGTATGAAATTCCCGAGTTATGTACATTTGTACTTTCCTCGTACACTTTAACGCCGAAAATGTAACCGTTCAATCGATACTTTTTGTACTCTTGTGCCACGAACCAACCATGGCATGTAAAGTTGTTTGATATTTCTCACAACCAGAGTATACCGGTTGGGTCGCCTTAAATTTTAAACTTTGGTAGTCATCGTCAAGTTTTATCGTGTTATCTTCACGAGCACTTGAATCTTCTACATCATCAGTAACCTCATTCTCCTCTGCTTCATAAACTTCGCATCATCAACAAAATCCTCTAACATATTATGATCTACATCGTCCCCTTCTACATCTATTCTACTTGTTGAAGGTTGTTGTGAAGGTTGGTCGGGGACAAAAGGAACTTTTAATTCACCGTGAAAACTCCAAAATCGATAACTATCTTGCATACCCAATCTTAACAAATGTAGTTCAACTATTTTCCACTCAAACACCTTACCATTATTACACCTAGCACACGGACACGGAAACTCTTCATCATTATGACATCTCTTTGCATATTTCACAAATTCGTTAGCACCTCGGCGAAACACATCCCCCATTCTATTTATCTCACCCATCCACTCTTTGTATTTCGGATATCCCATCACAGCTACTACAACTAATCACCTATTAAAGGTAATCAAAACTTAGATTTATAGTATGTTTCATTTAATTATGTCTGGATTATATTCAAATTCAATTTATAATAGAAATTTCTATTTCCTCCATCTCCTCTAAAGGGTGAGTGGTCCTATCCCATTCAAGACCGCATTTTTCTGTAATATACTTAACAGCTCATGCACATTGTTACGATTTGAAAAAAAATTGACAGCATATCCCCGTAGTTCTCCAAGTACACGACGTAGATTGAAAAGTGTGAGTGTAATTTCAATTGATCAATTGAAATAACAGTCACACTTGTCAATCTAGTATGTACCCAGAGAACATTAAGATACGACTGCAGAACTTCCTCCAAAAGTAACAACTTTAAGCCACTAAGAATATTATACTGAAATTATAAAGTCTCAACTGTCCAAACGGGACAATTCGAGAGATCTCATTACAGGGGTAATGACTCTCGAACCGGTCTAAGGGCTATTGAATACGTACGCATAAGAACTAGAAGGCTAGTATCTATGCGCACTATATTTAATTTCAAGTATGTTTCATTTAATTATCATACTATATATATATATATATATATATATACAAAGTAATTTAAAAAAAAAGTAGAAAAATCCCACCTCCATATGGACAATAATCCAGTGGTCATGCCACTTTTAAAACTAACCAACCCAACATTTACTAAACAAAATAATCTAACAGCAATGTCAACAACAAATGTGTATCCCGTACTCCTTCTAATTCATCTACTCAATTAATTCATTTCATCAATTAAACTAACAATTAAAGTATACAATTATTAATTTACTAATTTACAATGAGGGGCAATCCTACTTTCATATGAAATGGGCACTAATTATTAATTTACTTTCATCTAAAACTATACAATTAAAATTACAATTAAAGCTATACAATTTATTCATTAAAGCTATACAATTGTTAAGATTGACCCACCACACACACACACACACACCACCATCATCCCACCCCCTGCCCCCGCTACACACACACACACATAGCTTCACACACACACACACCCCACCCCACCCCCTGCCCCCACCGCACCCCCCGCCCCTCACCCCACCTCCACCACACTTGCACACACACACGCACGTACACACACAGCCTACCCCACCCTCACCACCCCCTGCCCCCCTCCCCCACTACACACCACCACACACATATATACACATATATACACACACATATACACACATATATATACACACATACACACACATATAGAAATGAAAGAGAAAGAGAGGAAAAAAAATACCTTAGAGAGGGGGAGAGAGAGCTGAAATCGCTTAGAGAGAGAGAGAGAGAGGGAAAACCAAAAAATGGTGGGAAAAAAGAAGCCTATGGCTTTTTTTACTGAAGACATTCTCACGGTCGTGCCAAGGTCCTTGACCGTGATAATTATTTTAAGAATTGTCACGGTCATTGACCGTGACAGGTCCGTGACAATGATATTTTCACATGAAAACAGGTTTTAATCATCCTTGAAACCTTAATCCAACAACTAATTTCCATTAATTCCAACGTTTTCCCGATTTGGTTTTTATCCGGGTTTCGAATCTCCAATAAGATTTTCATTCCTATTAACATAAATTTACCATCGATACTTACTAGTTTTAACATACGATTCATACCTTTACATTCTAGAATCATAAACATAATAAATTTCACCCTTAATCCTATTAAAGTATAACAATTACCGAAAACCCAATTATACATGAATACCCACCCCAAAACGAATTTTGGATTACACCTCCCATAATATGAATTAATTATCATCAATTTAAGAATCACAATAGTTAACCACTTGCCTGAAATTGTTCATAGAGTCTAACCCGTTGGTGTAGAGTGACGAACCCTTACTTTGTCCCCAAACAGTCTCCAATTGCGTCTTAATTAACTTCCTATGTTTCTCTCTCAAACCCTAGGTTTAGAATTTGTTAACTGTCGTTCAACTAGTCCCTCAATTAGGTTTGAAACCCCTAATCCCGTTTTTGGCCATGTGGGCCTAATTAAAATGGCCCAAATCACCCCGTGTGGGCCCGGCTATGCCCAAAAATACCCCGAGACCCGATTACTACCCCCGGGTACTCTTTTCTGACTAACTCGACCGATCCGGACTCAACTACACACTCAGAATTGTCATCTGAAATACTTTATAACATTCTCCATTTTTTACCTCAAAATACGACACACAAAGTTTCGAACAATTTAACTTAAAGTCGTCAAATATAAATAATTCTTCCCACTCAAATAAATTCTTCAAATTATAAATTTAAGTTTCTCCAATTTATAAGATCCCAAAAATAATTAAATATTAAATCCTCAAAATGCGGGGTGTTACATACTCCCCCCCTTAGAAAGGAATTTCGTCCTCGAATATAAGATAAGCCTAGTGCTCCAAGTCTCGAATATCACTCCTTATACCTGTGCCTCTAAGCTCGCTACATCTATCTCTCCCTCTTCTAACTAAGAGTTTCATAAATATGGATTTTAATTAACCAGGGCGCCTATACACCATGTACCCGTGCTTAACGGCACTAAAGTTGCCTTAATTAACCAGGGTGCCCATACACCCTGTCCTCATGCTTAACCGCACGAAACTTACCCGACTATGCTAGTCATAACATGTAATATAACTTTCAACCCGTAGTCATATCACATATATTAATAGTAGTTGGGGTACCCAACCCATGTACTAACGACCAAACATCTCTCACTTCCAATCTTGCGCTAAGTTTCATGCGTGGGACGTCTCACAAGAGAAATCCAAACAAAGAACCCCCCCCCCCTCGATACACTACTACCTAACATTATCGGTCGTTGAGACCTTTTAGACCCTCAGTCTATAGTACGTACCCCCAAATACTTGTCTCCTAACATAAAAGCATACATTCCTACTCTTATGCTACAAAAGACAACATCAAATACCGCGCCCTTACTATCACTATTTCTTGCGCAAACTAAACCCTGAGCTATTTCTCCCCACTCAAAAATAAATCTAACCACCCTGATTCACTTCAGTAGACACCCCTATTTACTGGGATAAAATTCGAGAACACAAGACCTCACTATGTGCTTATCGCACCACACAATACAACATATATTCAAATATATATAGGCTAGACGCCCTCTCAGGTGATACCTAGTAAAAATCATTCATACCCTGGTGTTGCAAACACTAAAACTTACCCTCACTATTCACAATAGTTCAAATCCATAGCTATTCAGCTGATATTTGAAAAAAATCATCTACCCAACTCCCAAAATTCTCGAAAGTAGTCATTCCTCACATAATACCAATCCCCTCTCTGTGTACACCCACTCTCTTGTGGTTAACACTAAATAAATACACTACCCCACCGAAATATATATATATATATGTGTGTGTGTGTGTGTGTGTGTGTGTGTGTGTGTGTAATATGGCTGCTATAGCCAGCGCACCCACTAAATTCGATTTACCCGCGAATTCTAGTGAAAATAATTCTTATATTATGATACCCTCACTGTCACTCAAAACATACCCCATGCCCATAGGATAAATAGATAATTACCTCCATACTCAAGCTGCAATGGCTGATCCTCGGGTTCCTGAAAAGCTCCCCCCCCCCCCCCCCAGAACGCACCGATGACTTGCTGTAGTGTTTATACCTCCAGGACCTCATCCTGTAGTTGACCCCTACCTCACTTAAGACAATCTCTCTTCACGTGTCCCTCTTCTCCACAAATGAAACACCTCCTAATAAATTCACCCTGTCACTGATCCCTTCCTTGTTGGCCCTATCAAAAGTCTTGGCCATTTTGTCAATAGCCTCCAGACCTAAATCTCTTGGTATGATTCCCCTGCTGGAAATCCTGCCCCTGTCCCCCTATCTGCTGCTGGGATACACCACTGGTACTATTCCCTCCTGCTTTATCCGACTGACTGGGTTCCACTCCCCTCTTGCTTCCTTTCATGTGGAAGCGATATTCCTAGTAGTGCAGGAGTGCTGCATTAACGACATTCGTATAAGCTACTAAAGCGAGATTACCAATCAAATGTTTCCTGATCCTCCAGACTAATCCATCCATGAACCTCTGCTTCTTTCTTTCTTCATTGCTTACCTCATCCAGTACAAAATTTGCCAAACGAGTGAATTCTTTCTCATAATCGGCCACTGAACGGTCCCCCTGTGTCACCTCACTGAATTTTCTCCTTATTTCAGCCTTGACTGCTGGCAAGAAATACTAACGGTCGAACCGAACCCAAAACTCTGCAATAGTTAATGTATCCCTTTCCTCAACGGTGGTGATCGACTCCCACCACTGTAGCGCTGCTCCCACTAACCTAAAAGTGTCTAGCATTTTCTTTTGCACCTTATTGCAATCTACCATGCTTAGTTCACGTTAAATAACTCTCTTCCACTGACATGCTAGCACCACATCTGAACCCTCTCAAAACACTGGTGGGTGGCCTTTCTGAAATACCTCTCGTACTTGCTGCCACTCCGACGGACCCGGGTGGGCCTGAACATCCGGTACCACTAATGCCTGTGGCTGATCTCGTGGAAAGTACCTTTCCATTGCGATCATCATTGCTTGAACTGCCTGTACCACTAATTCAGTTACCAGTGCAGTCGAAATCATCTCTGGTAGTTACTACGGTAACTCTGGCTCCTGATGAGCCTCCCTAGTCTCATCTCCCCCTGCTTCCCTAGCTGGTCTCTCTCTCCTGGGCGGCATCTGAAATGTGAATCGAATCGTATGAGTTCACCATCAAATATAAAGTAATTTTCAGAAGAACATAAATGCGCATACGTATTAGAATACAACAATCCTATGATACGGCTCCATATCAAAGGACGCTAAGCTGAAATGTGAATAGCTGCACAAATCCTAAGGACACTAGAATCTGATGCTCTGGTACCATCTGTGACACCCCGCCTAATAAAATAACGGGTGATCAGTCCTATACCAAATTAAAATAGGAATCCCAGTTGGTTCATCCTTAGAATCACTGTCGAAAAACCTTTTTAAAACTTACTAACCACCTAGTATTCCAAAAAGCTGGTGCCAAATTTTATCTTTTTAATTAAACAACCAATTAACATGCGGAAAGATAATATGAGTCATACACCACGACTGAATTAAATCAACTGAATAAATAATAAACTACATGCCGAATAAACCATCGGTCACCAAAGTAAATAGTCCAACGCAAATATTCAATACCTGAATAAATAAATCTGAAAACTATACTGAAAAGTCTGGGCGACAAGCCCGAAGTAAAACTGAAATGGATAAATGATTCTTACTCTAGGAAGGAATGAACGATTCATCTAATCCAAACTCCTACTAACATCCACATGTGCCGCAGCTCCGTGTCCCTGGAATAGAATATCAAGTCTGGCATCCTTGTCGCTGGACACCTAAAAGATTTTGAAAATAATTTTATAGCAAGGGTTAGAACCCAAAGCATTTTGAAAATATTTAGTAAGTGAATTAACTGCATTAATTAAAAATATATGAATGCAATTCATAATTAAGTTAGTGTCGCACTCCCTTGAGGACATACTAACCCCTCCACTAATGTGCACACCTAACGGTTACTATAACCCCACCTAGTTATAGTACCCCGTCCAACTAGTCCTGGTATAATCTCCCCTTGCCATTCTACTCTAAACCGATTATTATTATTATTAATGAATTATAAGTTATATCAACAATTAACTTAATTAATTCCTTTTAATTAATATCATATAACCGTGACACAAGTTATACAAAATAACTACATCACACACTGTATTATTACCCGCATATAATATTTACTACCGTTATATACGCACCTTTACTACAAACATCCACACATATATCATACGTATATCCATCCCTCCGAGTATACCCTCGCTGGATGATTTCCTCTAAAGTGCTATCTCACTAGGTGTGCTCACATAACCTAGTTTCCCAAGTTGGAATCGCCCACCAACCTGGCCACCCAAAATATAAACGAAGTGGAGGCAGTCATATTCCTTCCCTGAAAGTGAGATAAGACCCTCACCCATATACCGAACACTATGACTTGGGGATATACTCACCCTACTCCTCAAGCTAGGGGATTCACCCACAACGCGCAACCTCCATTGATAGCACTAGAGTATACAAATTTAATAAATATCTAGTCACTAATATTGAATATCGCACACAATATATACACACATATATATACTATCACTACACCGTATATATATAATATAAACACCGGCTTTGCCGTGTACTCAAAAACCCGTAACACTAGCCTGAAATCCTCCGAGTCTTTGTCCCGACTCTAATTTATTTAATTCACACATCAATTAATATAATATTTCCCCCGAGTCTATGGTCCGACTCTAATATAAATAATTTACACATTAATTCGTTTATCACCTTGTGTCACTCAACCAACATACCCGGACTCTCTCACCTGGCCCATACCTTAATATTTCCCCAGTCTATATTCTGACTCTAAATTTATTTGTTTCTCCCCGTAATTAATTCACTACCATGGCGTCGCTTAACCAATATACCCGAACTCGCTCACTCGATCCGTATCTCACTATTTTGGAATCCAATTTCTCAAATTTATCCATAAAGTGCCCCACATAAATCCTCCCTAATCCCAATTACTTTTCCCCATAATTTCTAGGAATAGGTGCCTCTAATTTATTTATCCCTAAATAAATCTTAGAAATTAAATTGAATAAAATTTGCCCCTTATACATAAAACTGAGAGAACTGTCAAAAATCTGGGGCCATCGATCGATCGACCCTCTCCATCAATCGATCGATCAAACAGATACCCTTCTTCTCCGACTTGCTATTTCAGCCATTGTTAACCCAACCAAGATTCTAGTTTCTCTCTTAACATCCTCTGGTCATAATCAACGATATTTTCACATGAAAATTGGTACAAATCGTCCTAGAAACCTTAATCCATCAACTAATTTACTTTAATTCAAACGTTTTCCTGATTTGGGTTTTATCCGGGTTTCGAATCTCCAATAAGATTTTCATTCCTATTAACAGAAAATTACCATCGATAGTTACTGGTTTTAACATACGATTCATACCTCTACACTCCAGAATTATAAACATAATAAATTTCACCCTTAATTCCATTAAAGTATAACAATTATCGAAAACCAAATTTTACATGAATACCCACCCCAAAACAAATTTTGGATTACACCTCCCATAATATGAATCGATTATCATCAATTTAAGAATCCCAAAAGGTAACCACTTTCCTGGAATTGTTCGTAGAGTCTGATCCGTGGGTGTAGAGTGACGAACCCTTACTTTGTCCCTCGATTTGTCCCCAAACAGTCTCCAATTGGGTCTTGATTAGCTTCCTTTGTTTCTCTCTCAAACCCTAGGTTTAGAATTTGTTAACTGTCGTTCAACTAGTCCCTCAATTAGGTTTGAAACCCCTAATCCCGTTTTTGGCCATATGGGCCTAATTAAAATGGCCCAAATCACTCCGTGTGGGCCCGACTATGCCCCAAAATTCCCCGAGATCCGATTACTACTTCCGGGTACTCTTTTCCGACTAACTCGACCCATCCGAACTCAACCGCGCACTCAGAATTTTCATCCGAAATACTTTATAACATTCTCCATTTTTTACCTCAAAATGCGACACACAAACTTTCGAACAATTTAACTTAAAGTCGCCAAATATAAATAATTCTTCCCACTCAAATAAATTCTCCAAATTATAAATTTATGTGTCTCCAATTTATGAGCTCCCAAAAATAATTAAATATTAAATCCTCAAAATTATGGGGTGTTATAATTATTAGATACGAATGCATTTATTTTTGAACATGGTAAAACTTAATGTCAATACGACTCACTGTCAGGTTTAAGTAAAGACACAACTGTGATGTTGGGTTGTTCTAGTATGGACTAGCCATTATTTGACATTTGAATCTGTTTGCTTATTTGAAAAATGTGTTTGGTTACCAAACAGTTATATTTAATAGACTTGCAGTCTAATAGGTCATATTTTTCTCATTTAGTCAAATGTAACCTATCGAATAGAAAATATGGTCCAATTGCCCTCAAAGAGAGAAACGTGGTCTTGGTATTTTACATATATAACCCTAAAAACCCTAGCCATTTATCGAAGTACCCTCAACCATTTTGTAATTTTAAAATGTGGATTTGATTAATCTCGACCAAATCAATTACCATAATCGCTTTACAATTTGTATCTCATTCCCGTAATGAACTAAATCTTAAACTTCTCATTTTTCTGTGATTTTTCGTCTAGATTTGAAGTAGTTATTGGAATTTTTATCATTTATTCAAAGGTTAATGTACATCAACATAGCGGTGTAGTATATTTTTTCTATTGAAACTACAAATAAATCGTGATTTGAGCATTGAGGGACCAAAATTTACATATTTTCCAATTCCATATATTGCGATGAGTGTGTGTATATATACACATAAATGTATTCTCAATATGTGCGTATTGATGAATAAGCTCGTATTATATTTGTAAATGTAGTAATATTTACTATGTTATAATTTTATTATAGGTAGTAAATATTATTACACTTTTATGTTAGCCATTACTTTATGAAATCAATACTCATGTTATGTGTTGATATTATTGTATAAGTAGTAACTATTTACTACATGTTATAAATTCATGTTTTATATAATTGAACATTGTGAGAACTTTATTGTAGGTAAAGCGACACGTTACCTTATTTTGTACGTAAATGTGAATGAAAGAACAAGACTCAAGGACATCCACAAACCCATTTTGGTCGATGGGTTAACATTGAAGATGATTATATTTGTTTATAGGGTTCACCTTATTAATGGGTATTTCTATTTGAGAAAATTAGTGAGCAAGCACAATTTGTGGTGTTTGTTATAAACTTCGAAACATCCGCATTTTAATTATGTTTATATAAAAGTGAAATTCAGAGTCGTGTTCACGCCAAGCCTTTAACACATCCCAATAATGTGGTGAATTTATTTGGGTCTGAATATGGACAAACGATTAACTACAAATGTGCTTGGAAATCCATGGAAGAAGCCCGAAATAAAGTTTTTGATGACGAAAGACAATCTTTTGATAGTTTACTAGGTATTTTAATGCAGTAAAATGAACTAACCCCAAAAGTCATGTGGAATTATAATGACTGTTTATCTAAGAGGTTGAAGAGATTGTTTAGTGCATTTAATGTTTGCATTGATGGTTTCAACGATTATCATTCATCATTGTTTATAGACGAAACCTTTTTAAGGGGGCGATACTAGGGAAATTTGTTACATACGATCGAAAAAAATGGGAATCAGGGTACGTACCACAGTTATGTAATGCACTTGTCATAGGTGCAAAAATAAATATTAATATGTGTAGCGAATATTAATATGTAGTGATTATTCACTATATGTAGACAATACTACATGTGAATATCCACTACTTGTATTAAATGTGGAATAAATGTAGTGAATATCCATTGAATGTATTGAATATAAATGGTGTGTAAATGTGACAACACAACGAATATTCACTACATTCATTTAATTATCACTAGGTCGTGAAATTCACTACTTGTAGTATATATTCTCATTATGTTGTCACAACAATGTTTCACTACATGTATTGTATAGTCCTTGTATGTTGTCACAACAATGTATCATATTCCTCATGTAATGAATACACTACATATATTAAATGTTAAAATATTAAGTGGATATTCAATGTATGTGTGAATATTCCACATGGTGAATACATGTAGTGAATATTCATTGTTATGAATTTAAACATCATTTTTAATACTCGTTGCAAGTAGTGAATTTGATTATCGTATTGTCAATATTTTACACTTACCCTTCCTTATCGAATTGTAGAAAAAATCAATACATTTCATTTCCTTCATGTCCTTTTTGGTCTATATACCTTTCATCATAGAATTCATTGCATCCTTTATTTGCTCCAAGTGAGTAGAGGTGATATTGTTTTTGGTCAAAAACTAATATTGGATTTCTCCTTTATCTTTCATTGTATTTGGAGTAGATGTTTCTTTTTTATTTTCATCTCCTATCGTCTTTTCTATTACATTTATTTTTCCAAAGTGATCATCCGCCTGTTGAGACAGTAACCCATCAACTAAGTCATGTGCCTCTTTATTTTCCAAGTTTTCTTCACTAATTTCTGCATTAAATTCTTTACCTTCCTCAACTCAATCTCACATGCATAATTTTTTCAAGCTTTTCAAACTCTGTAATCCTGTCACGTAGACAAGAAATGTTATCCTCAATTCCAACCGCTTGAGGTATACAGAGTTCAACAAAAAGAGCATTTAATTTGTCAATCTCACTTTGTTTTTCATACATTTCACATTTATACTCTTCTCATGTCTTCAATTTCTCACACTTTAAAATTTTAATTCATCAAAAACTTCCATATAATCCACATCCTTGTGAAGAAAATCATCCTCAAAGTTTCTCTTTCATTTCAACAGATGTTTTTCTTTTTAAATTTTTGATATTATATCCTCCCCAACATTAGTGATATCTCCAACATAATTTATACTATCCAACATCTCCGAAATTTCATCATCATCACAAACAAAATCATATTCTTCCTCACTTTCAATCTCCGTATCGCAATGATCAACAATTTCTCTCCTTTCATCACCAGTCATTACTAGTAACTCGTAATATACATGTCATGTCATTGCCAATAGTGATTAATTTGATTTCAGGTGTACACCAGTTTGATAATTCACAAAATATAGTAAGTATTAAATACATATAATATCAAGAGCAACAAATGCAAATTATACATTTAGTAAATATTCACTTAATATGGTAAATATTCACTATGTTATATAAGTATTTCACATGAGGTGATTATTCACTACATGTGATTCAGTATCTGTTTTAGTACATATTTTATATGATGTTAATATTCATTAGTTGTAATGAAAATTCACTACTTATCACCAATTATTTGTAGTGTTAACTACATATGGTAAATATCCATGGTTTGTTGTAAGTATTTCACATGTTGTGAATATTTTCTACATGTGATGAAAATTCACTATGTGATCCCAAATATGTTTTAATGTGAATGTTCACTTCACATATGAAATATTCATTTTTTGTTGTCGTACCTATATCATAGGATGTGAATATGAATTACATGTGATTAAGATTCAAAACACATTCCCAATTATTTTGAAGTGAATGTTCAAATTATATAGTGAATTTTCATTGTATGCAGTTGTACCTATAGCACAGGATGTGAATTTTCTCATGTGTTTAAAATTCAATGCATGTTCCCAACTATTGTAGTGAACATTCACGGCATATAGTGAATATTCATTGATTATTATTGTACATATATCATACGGTGCGAATATTATCTACATGTGATTAAAACTCACTACATATTCCCAACTATTTTACAATTAATGTTGGGGGTTATGTGGTTTTACTCCCAAAAGGAGAGATTTGTTAGTCTCCGATCCTGGCCACTTTCACTTTTGTTGTTGGTCCTAACTAAACAAGAAAGTGGAAGAAGTGCAATGTCATTTACATGTAAACAGGGTCATTATGTTAAAAAACTAACTATAGGAAACCAAGAACCCACGAATTGCATGACAGTTAAAGAACATATTACAGTAAATACATAACCTCCAGAAGTTTTAACAAGAAGGAATCATACATGGGATCGGTGCCTTCCAAAAAGTTTGGGACAGGACTTATCACAAAATAATTATTAATGTTAAATGCATATAGTGAATATTCATCGTATGCAATTGTACATATACCACAAAACGTGAATTTTCACTGCATGTGATTAAAATGCATTACTTATTCCTAGTGGTTGTGGTGAATTTTGACTAAACATGGTGAATATTAACTATAAGTTGTACTTATACTACAATATATGAATTATTACTATAGAGAGTGACTATTCACTACATGTTACCAAATCTATTTTATAGTGAATATTCACTGTATATATTGAATATTCATTGTCGATTGTTGTAGATATTCCACCTTATATGAAAATTCACTACATGTGCATGATGTGAATAATCACCACAACCATGTTCCTAATCATATATGTAACTATATTAAATGTTGACTTTGATATCGATTTTCATTTATATTACTATCACAAAGAATAAAATCCATACCTAACCTAAATTTTAACATCACTCACATGTATAATGCTTGATGGGAGTTTTTCACTAGGTTTGTAAGACTCCATTAATGGTATCGTAGAAATGATCTATGACATTCATCGATTTGGATGATTGTTGTGTTCTCACACAGCCAATTGTATTGAGAAAAAATAACATGAACATGTTTAGTGAGTGATACTATATATAACGTACTAAAATTAGGGCTAAAATTAGATTTTTGTAAATTACCTTAAATAAATCATCAAGAGACTAATGGCATAACCTATAACCGATCTCGGGTTAGCGTATGATGCATGAATGGAGTTCATCAAATTCTTATAGATTACATCGGACCAATTTAACTTTTTGATAACCTTTTTTTTTGTTACAATGAGGAAAAAACAAAATAAACAAAACCAAGACTTATAATATAGGGTTATCAATCTCGGTGCGTTCAAGCATTAAGAGGAGACTTTGCGAGGTATGCTCATACTCTAAATAAATATCCTGTGAATCCTTAGCAATCCTTGACATGCAATCTACTTGGGGGTTCATATCTCTCGGGATGTGGATGACCTTTTCCTTGGTGCTCATGACCAGCTCACAACAATCTTTAATGGTATTAGCAATGGGGTGGTTTCCCTTATCCTCCGATTCCAAAAGTTGGATGGCTTCGAGGCAGTCGGACATGAGGTAAACACCATTCCAATTCTCTCTAGAGGCAATGTTTAGCCCATGAAATATACTTTCCAGTTTTGCTCTAAGTGGGCTTGCCAATCCTTGGATACGACCAGTGAAACCAACAATCCATCCTCCCTCCTCATCCCGCACGATACCTCCAAAGGTTCCCATCCCACTGGCTGTCTGGATGATGTGAGTCCCTGAAATACAAACACCCCATTAGTGATTGTACTAGCACTAGCTCTGAAGAGTGTGTGCTCGCGTTCAAATGATCAAGTTATATATAAAACCCTTTTAACACAAACAAACCATACAAGGCTTTCCTCAGATAGTAGACGTGCTCAGGGTGCTGAGGGTCTTCAAACCCTTTTGGTTGTTCCACATAAACCTCCTCCTGTAGAATGCCATTCAAAAAGGCACTCTTGACATCCATCTGATACACCTTGAAGCGCAGATGACATGCGATGGCGAGCAGAAGACGGACGGACTCAAGCCTCGCAACAGGAGCAAATGTCTCCCCAAAGTCTACACCCTCTATCTGTGTGTAGCCTTGAGCGACCAACCTAGCCTTATTTCTGATTATGGTACCATATTCATCCATTTTGTTCTTGAAAATCCACCGGGTACCTATCACATTAGTCTCACTAAGTCGGGGGACTAATTCCCATACATTATTCTTTTTAAACTGAAGCAACTCATCCTGCATAGCAGATATCCAGTGTTCATCCTTGAGTGCTTCTTTATGGTTCTTGGGCTCGACTTTGGACGTGTAGCAAAGATGGCTAACAACGTTCTCTAGCTGAGCACGAGTCTTGACCCCTAGAGTGGGATCACCAACAATGGCAGAAGGGTCATGACTCTTGCGAACCCAAGCAGGTGTGTCCCATAACACAGGAGTAGGATCCACAGAGTGTGAGAGAGGAACAGGTAAATCACTGTCAGAATAATCCTCATCCTCACACTTAAGGTTAGGATCAATAACCGTCGAAGGTTCGTCATCTTGCACGGTAACGTTTATTGATTCCATAACCCTAGAGCTCTTCAGGTTAAATACCCGGTATGCTCTACTATTCGATGAATATCCTAGAAATATTCCCTCGTCGCTCCGGGAGTCGAACTTTCCTAATTGCTCTCTATCCCGTAGGATGTAGCATTTACTCCCAAAAACACAGAAATACGCCAGGTTGGGCTTCTTGCCGGTCCATAACTCATAAGGTGTCTGTAGTGTGTGTGGACGCAAATAAACCCTATTCACCGTGTGGCATGCAGTAGACACTGCCTCTGCCCAAAATCTCCTAGAAACTTTACGACCTAGAAGCATAGATCTAGCCATCTCTTGGATCGTTCTATTCTTTCTCTCAACAATCCCATTTTGCTGAGGAGTTCTCACAGCAGAAAACTCATGTTTGATCCCAAGTCTATCACAGTACAAATCCACCTTTGCTTACTTAAATTCAGTGCCGTTGTCACTACGTATTCTGTTAATAGTGACACCGTGTTGATTTTGCAGGACACGGCACTTAGTCGTTAAGAAATCTACAGCATCGGATTTCTCTCTCAGAAAACCTACAATGGAGTACCTGGAGAAATCATCTACCATCACGAGGATGTACCTCTTACCACCTAGACTCTCAGTACGAGTGGGACCCATAAGATCCATGTGAGTCAACTCCAGAACACGAGAGGTGGTAATGGAATGCAACTTCCTATGAGGACTACAAATTTATTTTCCCAACTGACAAGGTCCACAAACGGTTGAAGTTGACTTTCCAAGAGATGGTAAGCCACGTACTAGGTCCTTTTTAGATAAACGATTAAGATCTCTAACGTTCACGTGACCTAGACGTTGGTGCCACAGATCCATAGGAGTGATCGTGGCGCTGTTGCAGACAAGTGAGGATGTGGGCTCAGTCCCATAGCAATTATCCTCGGTCCTCACCCCTTGCATCAATAGTTTACCGGTTTGATTGTAGACTTTACACGCATCCCGGTCAAACTTGACTGCAAGGTCAGTGTCGCACAACTGGCTAATGCTGAGAAGGTTTGCTTTCAAACTTTTGACGTACAAAACATTTTCTAGCTTAGGAAAACCAGGTAACTCGATAGTACCTCGTCCTATAATGCTAGACTTACTCCCATCTCCAAAGGTGACTCTTCCATCTTGATAGTCCTCAAGAGTAGTAAAAAATGAGGCATCACCTGTCATGTGTCTGGAGCACCCACTATCAAAATACCACTGAGAAGTATTATGTGCTTTGAGAGAAACATGAACAACAAAAGCCTTTTTATCTTTCTTAGGTACCCAAGTCGAGATGACCTTTTGTTTGCCTTTGTTGTTGTTGATTTTAGCTGGAATGTGAGAAGCATTCACTAACGGCAAAGAGATCCGTCGAAATTTTTCCATTAAACTTTGAGTCGTGGCAGCTAAGAACTCAACTCGCTCTCTCAGACTGGAAAACTCATCAGTATGACGTGGTGGAGCAGTAGTACGTCGTGTCCGACCCATGCTATAGCAAGTTTCCCTAAGGTGGCCTTTTCTTTTGCAATAAGTACAAAAGAGTACAGTCAAAGGCGGACCTTGGTTTGCTTTTCTTGGTCGAACTCTCCTTCGAGGTTTTTTACGGTGACCATAAGGAGTTGTAGTAAACTCAGGAACTGGTCCAGGTGCAATTTGGGACGTGGAGGCACCATCATATCCAATTCCTTGACGATCACCAAAACCTAAAGCGGGGCCGAGGAGCATCTTTCCCATCTTCCCAGATCTGTCCTCGATTTGTACCTTGACTTCCCGTGCTTTCTCAAGGTCATGAGTCAGCTGAGCAACAAGGGCTTCAAGTTTCTTTCGAGTCTCCACGGAGGAATGGAGCTGACTCGTAAGACTAGCCACTTGTTTAGTCAAGTCCCCTCTCTCTTTCTCTAAAACACTCTCTCTCTCTAAACAGAATCTCTTTCCCGACACATGCAGATTCTCTCTCTCTCAGGGCGGTGCAAGTGGAGAAGTCTCTTTCTCTTGCTTTCTTTAAATCTTCCTCTAAGCAGGTGATCTTAAGAACTAACGCTTTGTTACGCTTTTTAGTTTTAAATGACTCAGAATATAACTCAGCGTAGGCGCGTTGTATATCACTCTCGCTCTCACTTGTGTCATCCTCCCCCTCACTCACATCGATCTCACTGTCGAGGTGTCCCTGTGAAGCATCATCCTCAACGTCGTGAGGAGAACTAGGAGTGCTCACTTGGCTGGCCATGAATGCTGTGAAGTTACACTCATGCGGTGACTCATCTCCAGAATCCACCGTCTCGACCTCACTGTCGTCACTAAGGGTAGCATTAAGAACAGCTTTCCCTTTCTCTCTATTCAGACGATTGGCACACTCAAAAGCTCTATGACCCCTACCATCACACTCAAAACATCTCTCACTTTCTTTCAGAGGAGGATTTTTGGAAACTTTTTCATTTTTCTTTTCAAACTTATTTTTCTCAAATTTCTTTTTATCTTTAAAATTGCCATTTTTCTTAAATTTGAGAATCCTCTTGAAATTTTTTGCGAAAAGAGCCAAATCATCTAAGTCAAAATCGCACTCAGAATCTGACGTGTCAGTCTCTCTCTTTCTAGATGACTCTACCCTCTTTCTAGCTGGCCCCTCACTCCTTCTCTCTTGGGCTTTAAGAGCAATTCCCTTATCTTTAGATTTAGCATTTTTAGGGAACATATCAATTTCATAAGTTTGCAAATCTCCTACAAGTTCTTTCAATTTTAGAGTATTTAAATTACCCATAGAATTTAGCACAGTGACTTTAGGGATAAAACGCTTAGGCAAAGAACGAAGAATCTTTTTAACAACTCTAGCATTCGAAATATGTTCACCAAGATTAAAACTAGTATTCACAATGTCAGAAAGTCTAGCATAAAATTCATCAAAGCATTCAGAATCATGCATGGTGATTGTTTCAAATTGAGTTGTCAAGTTTTGCAACTTAGACTCTTTCACAGCATTAGTTCCTTCATGGGTGAGTTGTAAAACATCCCATGCCTCTTTTGACGTGGTACACGTCATTATGCGTTTGAAATCATCAGGTGTGACAGACCCAGAAATAGCACTTAGACCCTTAGAATTAAAAGATGACCATTTAATTTCTTCATCAGTCCAAGAAATATCAGGTTTCAAGTTGGTCACATTATCAACAGTCACGGTGGGAGGAGTCCACCCTCGTTCAACCAAAATCCAGACACGTTCATCAATGGCTTTTAAAGCTGACCTCATACGGGCTTTCCAATAAGCATAATTTGTCCCGTCAAAAACAGGCATTTTATAATACGACTTCTCCCTTTGAACATGCACTTTTTCAAAAATCAATTTTTTTCAGAAAATTGATATCTTAGAAAAATTTTGCGGAAAAAGGAATACGCGATAGATTAGCGTAACCTGCTCTGATACCAATTTGAAGAGTGTGTGCTCGCGTTCAAATGATCAAGTTATATATAAAACCCTTTAAACACAAACAAACCCTAAACATGAAGTAGTATGTGATTGAATAAATTGATAATCTACGCAAGAACATTCAAACACATGCAATTAAGGAAAAATCCCCCTCAGGGGCAAAACCATTTATTTTCACTATAATTTGTAAGAAAATGGCTTACAATCGGATTACAATGAAAATACAAGTTGACTAAGAATTACCCTCGGGTATCGGATTCTGTAGTCGCGGCTGGAATTATACCTTTCCAGTAGGGCTGCAATGAAGAAGAAGAACGGTCTCCTCCACAAGGGTTGAACAAACCAAAGTTGTGTTCTTGGGTTGCAAAAGGATTCACAAATATTTGGCAAGGATGTGTGAATCAAAACATGAGTCTTGGGACTCAAAAATATGAAGACTAGGTGCATTTGGACTCTCAAATTCGTCTCCTAAAGTCTTCCAAAACAACTCTCCCGAAGTTGGTATTTATAGGGAAATACATGAAGAGACCCACGATCTTAAAATGCTAAAATTCTATCCAGCGTACAGGTACCCCGAACCGGTTCGGGTACCCATGCGAACCGGTTCGCCCCCCCGAACCGGTTTGGGTCTGGGTTCGGGAAAGTGTGCTGGGAAAAGGTGCTTAAACACTTAGAAAAATTCCCAGAATTTTCAATAAACATATCTCCATTTTCAACGGGCCTAACTTGTTCACCGTAGCTCGGATTGAGGTGCCGTTTATTCCAGTATCTTTGTTGCGGCAAGCTATTCAACTTTCCAGTTGACCGGTCCTTCGGACGGTGGCTGTAAAATTACCAATTTGCCCTTGAACATCCCTATCATGCCTTGTTTCACTGATTTGACTTCTCTTGCGTTCCACTTGCATTACGAGCCTACAATCAAGGAACGTGAAGTCGTTGATGCAGATGAGGGACATATTAGTGGAGATAATGCATGCTTGATTCCTGGAATTCGGATAGAGGCCGTCATGTGAGATCGTGAGGTGACGTGCCAAATGTAGCGGCGTACGACATAAATAAATGAAACATTTCGGACATGAGAAAAATGTCCTTACAAATCTCCCCCTATGTCTATGCAGGTACATACATAAAAAATCCGAATTATCAAATATGAAATTGCCTATACAAATCTACCCTCCCATGAACCCAAAACTGGAAAAGATACAAATGAATAGTCTTCATCGTTTGTTCTTCAATTCTTCAGAAATCTCAAAACTTTTCTCATCAGGGTGTGCAACATATAGATCTGCAATCTTCATACCTACACACATGAGACAAAGCAAATACCACGTGACATATCGAGTTTGAAATGAGATAACATGGATATCAATATATGATAAAAACATAAGCAACATCTCAAAAACTCCCCCAAAATTCAAACTCCCCCATAATATGATAATTCTTTCTCCCCCTTTTTATGATGTCCCCAAATGGACAAATTAGAGAAATAAATCAAATAAGCAAGTGCGGGGTGTCACTATGATAAAAACACACCATGAATAAACAGAAAGCAACCAAGTCGATGATAGCGTAAATGAAGTGGTGTGAACAAATTCGATAGGAAAATCAATGCATACAAACATTACAGATGTGCATGATGAATATTGGATATTCCTAGCGAATGAACTCAAATGCTTCCTTTGGTGTAAAAGAGTGACAGTATAAGATATTGACTCAATCAAATCAACAAATCAAAGCTCAAAATGATTTTCACACCAATAACGTCCAAAATGATTTTATGCTTTTTCAGGACTTTCAAGGAAGTGCAAACCCGTTTAAAGATTCTCCAACCAAACTCCCTCAGATATAATTTTGAATAGAGGCATTCTAAATTCTCAAACTTTGGAGAATTGATGGTGAAACCTAAGTGGCCCATATTTGGCATGAATTGCTTTTTATTGCCTGTAAATTTTTCGGGCTCTTTTAACCTCTTTGGACCTCGGATATTAAAATTCCTCCATTTTTTAGGTCCTTTTTAACGGTGGCTTTTGCGTAAAGGATAGATGATTACCTTTCGCAGCCCCTCCCCGTTATACAAAAACACACAGTCTCACCAAAACGGTTTTTACATGCATTCCAATCTTGTTAAGTTTTATCGCATATAGTACATTGTATGGACAGGATTGAGATGAAAACACGCAAGCCAACATGAGATAGACAAGTGCAATAATCAAATATAGCCGTGCATGTGTGAAATAAAGGATTAGGAGTCAAACATGTAGGAAGATATCACTAATTACATCTCAAAGACTCCAATCAATGTAAAGCACATGGATGAAATGATGTAGCCTCTCAAATCTCTATCAAACAGTCACATGGATATATGGAATGAAGTTGTGACTTGGCTAACTTAAATGCTCATCCATAAAAGGTGCAAAAACAGAAAAATCTTTTTGGCCTTTTTCAAAAAAATATTATCAAAATAAAATCTTTTTGTGCTTTTTCTCAAAATTTTTCTTAAAGGAAAATCTTTTTCTATTTTTCAAAAGAAATATAAAAAGCAACAAGAATAAAACAAAGCTGTACAACTAAGCAATGGTACATATAAAACAGACTAGCAATAAGAAGCATATGATATGAACATGAAGGAGCATCCTATTCTAGACATAGACCAAACCCTTCAGTCAACTGTGCAAATCCCTAAAGATTTCCTAAGACTCTGAAATCTAAGGGCATCTAAAGGTTTCGTGAAAATATCGGCTAACTGACGGTCAGTGGGAACAAAACTCAGGGATACGACTTTCTCTTCAACTAACTGACGTATAAAGTGCTCACGTATCCTGATGTGTTTTGTGCGTGAATGCTGAACTGGATTGCGGGATATGTGTATCGCGCTCGTGTTATCACAGGAAATGGTCATGGTGTCCTGTGATATCCCATAATCCTCCAGCATTTGCTTCATCCACAAGAGTTGTGTGCAACAACTCCCGGCGGCTATGTACTCAGCCTCCGCAGTGGACAAAGAGATGGAATTTTGCTTCTTGCTCAGCCAGGAGACAAGAGCAGAACCAAAATAGAAATACCCACCAGAAGTGCTCCTACATCCATCTACATCCCCAGCCCAATCGGCATCCGAATAGGCGGACAGACGGTCATCGGTATCAAAGGAATACCAAATCCCGTATGAGAGAGTCCCACTTACGTATTTAATAATACGTTTTAGAGCAAGTAAATGTGACTCTTTTGGGGATACCTGATATCGCGCACAGACTCCAACACTAAAGGCGATGTCGGGACGACTGGCAGTCAAGTAGAGAAGACTACCTATCATACTCCGATATAAGGTTTGCTCTACGTCCTTGCCTGAAGTGTCCTTACTAAGCTTGGTAGTGGTACTCATAGGTGTACGGGCATGCTTAGCGGAGTCTAAACCAAATTTCTTCACTAGGTCTCTAGCATACTTGGATTGGGAGATGAACATCCCATCCTCTAGCTGACGAACCTGGAGACCAAGGAAGAATGTAAGCTCACCAACCATGCTCATTTCAAACTCACTTTTCATCTCCTCCTCAAAGTAATGAGCATTTTTCTAAGTGTTTAAGCACCTTTTCCCAGCACACTTTCCCGAACACAGACCCAAACCGGTTCGGGGGAGCGAACCGGTTCGCATGGGTACCCGAACCGGTTCGGGGTACCTGTACGCTGGATAGAATTTCAGCATTTTAAGATCGTGGGTCTCTTCATGTATTTCCCTATAAATACCAACTTCGGGAGAGTTGTTTTGGGAAAAGGTGCTTAAACACTTAGAAAAATTCCCAGAATTTTTAATGAACATATCTCCATTTTCAACGGGCCATAACTTGTTCACCGTAGCTCGGATTGAGGTGCCGTTTCTTCCAGTATCTTTGTTGCGGCAAGCTCTTAAACTTTCCAGTTGACCAGTCCTCCGGACGGTGGCTGTAAAATTACCAATTTGCCCTTGAACATCCCTATCATGCCTTGTTTCACTGATTTGACTTCTCTTGCGTTCCACTTGCATTACGAGCCTACAATCAAGGAACGTGAAGTCGTTGATGCAGATGAGGGACATATTAGTGGAGATAATGCATGCTTGATTCCTGGAATTCGGATAGAGGCCGTCATGTGAGATCGTGAGGTGACGTGCCAAATGTAGCGGCGTACGACATAAATAAATGAAACATTTCGGACATGAGAAAAATGTCCTTACAAGCTCCTTCTTGGTTAATACTCTTATTTTGTGCTTCGAGGATATAACATTTTAGGTAAAAAATAAGCTTATTAAATGTAGTAGGATCAGTGTTAACATTTTCAAAGATAAGTTTATTACTGGCATTCCAAATACACCAAAGGATAGAGATGAAAGTAGCATACCAAACATTGTCCGCATTATTCCACACAATTGCAGTTATCCAAGAATTAAAATCAGTGCACATACCTTGGCTACTATTGAGTGGAGAGTTGAGGTTTTGCCATGTTTGGTAGGAAAAAATCAATCTTTGAAAAGGTGAAAGTGATTTTCCTTGTTGGAGCATCTTGGACATGTATTATCAGTCGTGAGACCACGTCTCTCTCTATGAGCATTTGTGAGCAGATTACCATGCATAATGGTCCAAACAAAAAATTTCAATTTAGGAGGAATACCAAGCTTCCATAATTTCTTCCATCCATACCAGGGTGCGGTTGAATCTTCTCCCAAGGAAATATTATTATAGCAAGAGAGGATAGAAAAATTTCCTTTATTACCCGGATATAAGGAGGGTTTATCCTCCCTGACCCGCCTAGTGGGTAGCCATGTATTCATAATATCATCCACAATATTCTTATTAAATCTCTGACGGATGTTATGAAGGTACCAAGTTCCATTATCCGTTAGGAGAGTGCTAATATGTGTATCACATGTGGAACTTTGTACCCCCTATCAGCAAGGGGTGCATCCCCACACCACGAGTCTTTCATGATATTTATTTTATTACCCTTACCTGCATTCCATTTAATATTCTTACTTAGGACCTCCTTACATTTCAAAATCCTACACCAAATGTGGGAGGTATTGGATTTATTGCACCACAATCTAGGTCTAGGACCAATCCTATACTTCTTTGTGATGACGTTTGCCCACAAGGAACCTCTATTATTCATAATATTCCACCCTAATTTAGTGATCGTAGCTTTGATGTTTTCATGGGCCTTCCTAATACCCAAACCACCCTTGTCTTTGGGCTTGCAAACTTTATCCCAACTAATAAGGTGTATCTTTTTATTACTCTCATTACTACCCCATAAGAAGTTTCTATTGAACCGATCAAGAGTATCATAAGTCTTTTTATAGAAGAGCGCGGTTCGCATATTTTAAGTAGGGATCGTAGATGTAACAGATTGGACAAGGGTATTTATGACCGCAAAAGAGAGTAACTTAGTTTTCCACCCAATAAGATTTTTTTGGACTTTCTCGACGAGATTTTTGAGGTGGGCATTATTAAACCTCCCGTGTACAAGATTAGCCCCCAAATAGGTCCCCACGTTATCAGTGAGGCTCATCCCAAATAAGTTACTAAGATCAACAGCTTTAGATCTTGGGATATTTGGCGAGATAATTTTTTTTGACTTAGGGTAGCTAACTCTCTAGCCCGAGATGTGACAAAACTCATCAAGAGTGTCCAACACAGCCTCGCAAGAGCTAACCGTCGTGTTAGAAAAAAGTATGAGATCATCCGCAAAGAAGAGGTGCGATATGCACAGGCCATTAGCGGAGGTTTTAATGCCTTTCCAGATACCTTTCCCTACTCTATCGAAAATGCAAGACGAAAGGTACTCCATACATATCACAAACAAATATGAGGAAAGCGGATCACCTTGTCTAAGACCTCTTATGGGGGTAAAACTGGGTAACGGGGAGCCATTCCAAAGGATAGCAGTGGAGGTATTTCTAACACAACTCAAAATCAGATTTCTTAAACCACACTCCACATTGAACCACTTTAAAACTTCTTCCAAAAAGTCACAACTAACTTTGTCGTATGCTTTCTCAAGGTCAATTTTAAGGATAACACCACCGGCCTTACCTTTTTTTTCATAAGGGAATGAATAATTTCCTGGGAAACAATGATATTATCAGAAGTTTGTCTTCTGGGGAGGAAGCTAGCCTGGCACGGTTCAATGATCCGATAAAGGATGGGGCGAAGTCTATTAACAATCGCCTTAGCAATGATTTTATGTGCCACATTAAAAAGAGTTATGGGACGAAATTGACTTATATTCTTCGGATTATCAAGTTTAGGGATTAAAGTCACATAGCTATTATTCATATTTATAGGGCATTCATGTTGGTTCCAACACTTACGAACAAAGCTAAAAAGTTTATCTTTTGTAGTATTCCAAAACTGTTGGTAGAACATGGATTGGATCCCATTCGGGCCCGGGGCTTTGCTAGGTTTCATGCTAAACGTGGCACGTCTAACTTCGTCGAGCACAAGGGGGCAGGTAAGGGTGAAATTATCATTACTCTCAAATTTAAAGTGGGGGTAATCATTCATTTGACTATTAATATCATACGCGAAGTCAACATGAAACAAAATCTCGAAGTACGCATTTATGTTTCCCATATGGGTGTTAAAATCCTCTATCCACTCCCCATTAAGTAAAAGACGATCAATTATATTCCTCTTCCTTCTAATTATCGTGGAGGTGTGAAAAAAGTTAGTATTCCTGTCCCCCTCACTAAGCCATTGGATTCTAGATTTTTGGCGCCAAATTTTTTCTTCATGAATTAAGATAGAATTAAAATCGGAGCGAAGGTTTTTCTCAAGTAAGTCAAGACTGAGAGAAAATATTTTCCTGATCTTTTTGGATTCCTTTAAGACGTCGTAATATCCTTTTTTTCTTTTGAAATATATTACCAAAGACATTTATGTTCCAATATTTAATAGAGTTAGTGCAAATGTAAATATTATCCTTAAGATTAGAGTGATTATTCCAAGTATTGTAAACTAAGTCTATAAAGTCTTTCCTATCAAACCAACAAGATCGGAATCTAAAAGGGTTATGGATTTTCACATTAGATTTTGTACATTTGAAACGGAGGACCATCGAGCAATGGTCAGATTCAGTCCTAGGCACATTTTCGACATTGGCGTTCGGGTGCATCAACCTCCATTCATTATTTGCAAGGCACCTATCCAGCCGGATCATAGTATTCGCAAATCCCTCCCGGCTGTTAGTCCAGGTAAGCCTAGTCCCATTGCACCCCAAGTCCGAAAGGTTACAATTATTTGATGTTATCGAGGAATCTAGTGCATTTGGTGGTAGTCACATCTTTAGAATAGGACTATTTTTCGAGCCATCCATATGGTCATTAAAGTCACTAGCAACAAGCCACGGGACCTCCAAGTTGTCCGCAATGTCTGCAAGGTTCTCCCAAAGCTGCCTTCTCACCCGCGAGAGAGGGATAGATTAGATAACTGATAATAACCACTCATCATAATTAGTTTTCTTGATTGTGACATGAATGGACCGGCGAGAAATGTTCAGCGCTTGAAGTTGTATAGCTTGAGGGTTCCACGTAATCCAAATACCCCCGAAGTGCCCAAGAGGTTCTGACACTGTCTGTTCGGTAAGGCCCAAGCTAATAAAGAAGTCCCCTACACTAATAATAGGGATATGGGTTTCCAAGATAATCACAATATTAGGCGTATAAGTATTAACCAGCTCTATCAATGTGGGTTTGAACAGGTGTTTATTAGCCCCTCTATAGTTCCAAATTATAGCAACCATTGATGACATGTGCATTGAGGATTGCTCAATAGCCCTGTTAGGCCGTCGGTGAGATCCCACTGTCTTCATGGATATATTCTACAAGATCTGCATTTCCTACATTCTCGTGGCCCAAGTTTTTATTTCTCCTAGTACCGAGACTTTTTTGGATACCAGTAGTCGAGCATGTAAGATGTTCCAGCT
Organism: Sambucus nigra; assembly: GCA_949130495.1. NCBI lineage: Eukaryota > Viridiplantae > Streptophyta > Magnoliopsida > Dipsacales > Adoxaceae > Sambucus > Sambucus nigra. Next base: position 291,454,310 of record OX422223.1, read on the forward strand.
GGTTTTGAGAACTAATTCCTCCTCTACCATTCTTTCTATGTTCGTCACTACCTCCACCATTGATAAAACTTTGTCTTTGATTTGTACATGGACCAACATCGCTAAGTTGAGGGGAAGATCTATATACATTTTTTAGTAAGATCTGACTGATGTTTGGGTCCGAGCTTGAAGGTTTCAAGGTAGTTATTTATATAGGGTTTGTCTTTATGGGCATTAAATCATGGTCTGTACTACCATGATTCTTAGTAGATGGGTGGATCAAAGGCTTACCGACCTCTGGGGTACCTTCCTTACCTCGATTTGAATCCAAAGGACTAGAAGTTGTAATGGGATTTGTCTGTCCAGAGGACTGGCCCACACGCTTCTAAGCATGGGTGGACACAAACTTAAAAACTGGGACGTGTGTTATGCCTACTGGGTTTTGGGTTCTATTACGCTCTTCAATAAACGAGATATTTGGTAGTTTATTTTTTCTATACTCGAAGATCTGATTGATTATGTACTATCCACTGGAATTGGTAGTGACGTGCTGACAGTGGGAGCAGTACCCTGTGTCGAGCCCTTTTTACCCGTTTGTTCTTTCCCATGGTTTCTAACCCCAGCTTCAGACGTCTTCTCATACTTGTTGCTGTCAGGAGCGGTAAACCTATTCATCATGCTCCCTTTATTTTCGTTAGTTCCATAAGAACTTAGTTTAGTGTACGATCTTTTCTGTTTTCTATGAACTAACATCAACGGCCCAAAAGTGTCTTCTCCTCTGTCCCCGTCAGTTTCCACACCCGCCAAATTGCTTTTGTTATTGTTTGGACCAATATAGCCGTACTGGCCCCTGGTAGCTGAGAGGCTCCCTCATTTACCTAAATAGGATTTTTCGGTGGTGGTTTTCGCGACTATTGTGGCACAAATAAGGGGCAATACTCGAATTTATGCCCAAGCTTTCCACATTTTAAGAAAATATAGGGGAGGAATTCATATTCCACCCTATATTTTCTCCTATCCAGCTTATAACAAGGGATCAACGATTTGAATAAATCCACTTCAATACATAGTCTGGCATTCTTACCTCTAGCGGATGAGGCCGAGTTGTAGTCCGTTTTTATAGGCCTTCCCAGTTTACTTCCTATCTGGAATAAGATCTTTTCATCAAACCATTCTATAGGGAGGCGGGGTAGCCTAACCCAAAGGCAGTGGTGACTCTATTTGACTCCAGTGGATTAAAATTTGGAATCCATTTTCTCATTATTAAGTTATGGTTATTAATAACCCAAGGTCCTCCGATCAACACATTGATATAATCCTCTTTCATCATAAACTTAAATAGGAAGTTTCCTTCTTCAAGGTACATTACCTCATAGTCTCCTTGTAGATTCCATAGATATGGCACCTTTTCACTTAGGGCTTTAAACCCAATGACTTTATGCAATAGACTAACTATCACACTATCCTTCCATTTTCTTCTAAGTTTTTCCACTTGCTTGGATGGGATAGAGATAATTGGATAGAGAGGGTCTTCATCTTCTTCCACTGGGATATAGTTGAGATCCATGGGCACATCTGCCTCCTCATCGGACCATATATAATTATCCTCATCAAAGTAGATGTCTGAGTTTGTTTGTTTTCTCACAACATCCTTGTAAGACATCCCTTTTTTTGGTTCTTCCTTTTCACCTCACATCCCCTCCATCATAGAGGCAGCCGCATGCGAACTAAGGTGACTATCGCCTATTTCCCCATTTTTCCCTGAGCATTGGGTAGCCCCAAGCTTCGAGACAGAATCGTGACTGCTTGTTGTAGGTGGCGGGTCTTCAACCTACGTTTCTAGTTCCATATACTCATAGGATTCATGGTTATCGTTTTATTTTTTGTTGCGGCGTAGAAGTAGATCCTCATCTTTTTTGGAGTTATCATGTGATGAAGGTGGGAGAGGTCTCCAATTCTTATCCTTTTCTAGCATGGAGTGGTCAACAACTGTTGCATGGACACCATGCATGGTGGAAATGTAGAAGAGGAGATCTTTAGCTAGAGAGAGAAAGGATAAAAACAAAAACAAAATGATTTTTTTTACACCTTTAGTGGAGAAGAAAATTCTTCCAAATGTATATAGGCATACCAACATACACACATCTATATCCCCTACTTTAGAATCCGCCAAAATGGATTCAATGGTCGCATGTCTAAGTCTAGTTACTGACATCATATCGCGCACATCTCCAAATTGCCTACTAATGAAAGATAACATTTGTTTATTAGCGTAAGAAGGAATAGGGACGTCTTCTTAACCAAAGGGTATACCAAAAATTAATGCATTGTACGTCGATATAATGGTAAAAAACTTTTCCCCCAATTTCAAAGTTTTTTCCCATAAGTCGTATTAATGTTTTAACACTCCTTATTTTGTTCCACATACATACTATTAAACTCATTTGAAACTAAGGATGAAATTACTATAAAAAAAAAGGTGTCATTCCTATAAAGCTTTGTCCCTAAAGCTTAATTTTTTTTAGTAGCCTCACTAACCCAAACAAAGTGTACCAATATTTAATTTTTTAGTCTTGTTGGACTCTCAACTATGTATTGAATTAAAATACTTCAGGATACAGTGAAAACATAGTGACATAAATGTATTGCATGCACATGAACATAAAGGTGTGAATATTATATACAAGTAGTCAATATTAACTCCATAGCAAAAGATCACCAATCAAATTAAATAGTTTCTACATTTACTGAATACCCATTGTATTTTTCAAAGTTTGTAATAAGATTCCAATCAAGTTAACAAAGTCAGTTTAGTTTATGAATATCCAACACATGTCAAAAAAATTAAAAGTTCCCTTATTAAGTTCTACATGTGTTGAATAATCACTACATGTTACAAGTGGTGCAAAAGTATATTGAACATGTTAAGAAATCACTATTTTTATTAAGCATTCAACGTAAACACTTAATCTTAACTCTAGACAATATTTACTACATTTAACAAAAAGAAGATCAAAATACCCAAGTTTGTAAACAGTTTCAACTTGTAGTGAATATTGCATTCATTATGAGAAGTTTGCAATAATATTCCAATCAAGTAAACAAGTCACTTTACTTTATGAATATTCGCTACATATACTATATTTTGTAAGTGACCCAATCAAGTTCTACATGTGGTGAATATTCACCATGTAATGCAAATAGTGAAAAATTCTACCACTCAAGTTAACAAATCACTTCATTTTAGTGAATATTGAATGACAACATGATAATTTTTAATTATAGACAATATTCATTATATTTTAACATATTTTTCACATAATACTCAAGTTTGCAAATAGTTTCAACAACTAATGAATATTCATTGTATTTTGCAATAAGATCCCAATAATGTTTACAAGTCACTTCAAAGGGTGAATATTCATTATACATAATAACTTTTAAAATTGACCCAATTAAGTTCTGCATGTAGTGGATATTCACCATATGTTGCAAATTACTACCAATCAAGTTAACATCACTTCCTTATAATAAATATAGAATGAGAAAACTACAAGTATCTATTCTAGAAAATATTCATTGTATTTGAAAAGAAAGTTTTCAAATAACACACATGTTTGCAAACAGTTTCAACACTTAGTAAATATTCACTGTATTATGCAAATTTTTCAACAAGATCCCAATCAAGTTTACAAGTAACTTCAAAAAGGTGAATATTCACTGTATGCACTAACTTTTAAAAGTGACCCAATTCATTTCTACATGTAGTGGATATTCACCACATGTGGAAAATTGTTACCAATCAAGTTAACATCAATTCCTTATAGAAAATATTAAATAACCACCTATAACTTTCTATTCTACATAATATTCATTGTCTTTTAACATAAAACTTCCATACAATACACAAATTTACAAACATTTCAACAATTAGTGAATATTCATATTTTGAAAATTTTGCAACATTTTCAAAATCTAGTTTACAAGTCATCTAAAAAAGGTGAATATTCACTACATGTACTAAATTTTTTTAAAGTTCATAAGTCAAGTTCCACATGTACTCAGTATTCACTACATGTTGAAAATAGTTCAAAATGACACCAATCATGTGCAACGTACACAACTAGGTGGAAATGCAATATTTAAAGGTGATACACAATATTTACATTCACAATTCTAAATAATATTTAGTACACAAATACTAATACAGGTTTAGCAAATAGTGTATATTCAAAGACGTTATGAAATCTTTCACTATGTAATTCATAATTATTCACTCAATGCAGTGAATAGTGAAAGATAGTATGAACATTTTCATGTGTAAATATTATGCAACATATTTAACAGAAAAGGTTTAAATAAATAGGACATATGTGAAAAACATAATTTGAAATTTTAACATTTGAAATACAAATAACCTCTCAATTTTTTTGTGAGATGGAGGGGTAGTTATATAAAGAGAGATTATTGAAAAACTTGTATCCCCAATTGGTAGACTAAAAATGAAGTCATAATATAGTTTTATGGACAAAGATGGTGAATACAACTGGTTGAGATAGAGACAGCTGAAAATTGCATCCGAGAGAAGGATGGCGATAGTGATTCGAATGGGTTAGAGAGAGGCAGTGAGTGAAGAGAAAAATAGAAAGAGGGTTGAACAATTTTAGCCTAAATGGGGGGATCCAATATGTAGAAATGGTGAACTTCATAAAACAAAGATAAAATTTTCAAAGTTCTAGGAGGAAAACGTATAATTTATTAAGGGGATATATTACGGAAGATTTGGTACTATGTGGTCTACTATGGAAAAATAATTTAAATAAGACTTATTTTTCTAAATGCCTTAAAAAATGTAGTAATCATATTTAAATCTACCAATTAAATTACAATATTAATCAAAAGTGTTAACAATTTATTGAGGTGAATATTGACCCACAATAAAATAAATATTTAGGTTTTAGCCCTAAAATAATAATTAATACAAAAAAACAGAGGACACAAGATGTATGTTGTTCAGTGTATCGTCCTACCTACATCCACGGGGAAGGGAGGAAAACTAGTTTATTTCTTGGAATAATAAATGGTGATTGGAGTTCTTGGGTTGATAGATGAGACTCTAATTCACCACGTCCAGGTTACAATCAATCTCCCCTAATGGGGTGGGGTCGCCTTTATTTATAAGACTAATGGTCCTATCTTTAGAGGTTTCTTCATGTTAATCTTAATTACAAGTCCCATGAGGAGTGGTGTTCCAAATCGCTTATGTAATGTCCTAATATTTTGTGATTATTTCCCTTGTACATAATCGGTTAACTATGGTATCTGCATTGTGGGCCATGTGTCATCCACATGGTCTTAATCCGACTATACTTCCTCCAATTTCCTTGAAGGCTGGGCTGGTTAACCTAAGGTTTATCGCCATTACTTGGTTCTAATATTTTTAACACGTGTCACTTGAGGTAACCATAGTCCGTCTCTCCGAGTTCTACGTGTGCTTGCTATCAGGAGTTAGTTGTAATAATTACTTTTACAATTTGTACATTTATCATTCATTGGATATCGTGAACCATTAGCACACCTCGATTTATGATTGTGCATGGGAGCGTGAATTAACTCATAATTGGTGAGTAATTGATCCAATGGATGAACGACAACTTGATTTGACTTTGGCAGCAGAAGTTATAAGGCTTATGGAGCCTTATACTTTGCCATTTCACATTAATAAGGTATTCCCAACTCCTCTTTCTCTCTCTAGAATTCCTTTATGCAAAATATTGTCCCTCTCTTAATGTCATATTCTTCTTCCTCATGATTTCACCATGTCCATGCGTGGTAGAAAATACAAGGTTTCTACGAAAGATAATTTTTGTGAATTTTTGACAATGTTCATTTCGGGACTTCACCAGAGGAAGAAGGAATCCTTCATCTTCCTAGTGGTGATATCTCTTTTTTTATTTTTATCAAATTCGAAGGGAGTTCAGTTCACCCTTCACCAATTGCTGGTACAACTACTTTGTTATTTTGGAATACTTCCAATTCAAATAAACGATATCTTCTATCGGATCGTGATAGGTACAATATTCATCAACCATACTTGTCGGACAAATTTAGTCCTTAATGAAATTAGATGTATACCAATCAAGGATAGGGATAAGTCTCATAACCTGATCACGTTTTTGCCCAAGTTACAAAAAGATACCAACATGAATCTCCTTGCAATTTTTGGGGAACTATATGGTGAAATGTATGATGGTATCTGAGTTCCTTCAACAAGAGGAAAGTCTGGTGGGTTTTCTAATTATTTTTCTTTTTTTAAAGAATTGATATTATTATATCTTATTTATCGATATTTTTGGGTGCATATGAATTTCTGAACATTAAGTCATCCGATTACCAGGTCAATCTTAGAGATTTGGAGACAGTTTGGAAGAGTTTGACATGAGTTTTTGTTTGTCCTTATTGGAGAGCAGCCGACATTCTACAAGGTTACAACCTGAGTGTCTCTTCAATCAAGAACTTCATAGTCATCCCAGATGTCTTTATCGTCGATTACTTAGTAGTTGGACACGATTTTAATCCCATTTCCACCCTAGTTCCAAGTCAAGCCTCAAGGGGTATTTACTTAGGGGAAGAGTCCCCTAAGGTTATTTCGATTGAATCCCACGCCAATCAGTAAAAAGGAGTTGTGGAAGAAGTTGACTCATTTTGGGAGTCTCGGTTCATTCATAGGAATATGTTGAAGCTGAGGACAACTTTTACATTGAAGACTTCTATTTTCCTCTTGTCCCAGACAATCTTGAAGATGAGTAATCGTGAAAGGATTAAGGTTGATCCGGAAGATTCTAGAGACAACTTTAATATGCAAGGGTTCTCCTAGTAACCAGGTTAAATAGAACGTGATCGGTCAGAGAAGGAGGGTCATCACCCTCAGTGAGAAAGAAGCAAAGGAGTTGGAATGAGAAAAAAATAAAGAGGTTGAACAGGCCAAAAGGAAAAAGATTGACAAGAACCAGGGGTAACCTCCCCTTCCCTTTTGACCCTCCCTAATCTTCCATGACCATCAACAAACCTCAACGGCAATGGGACCAATCAAAGACTCCTCCTCCTCAAGCGAATAGGGCTCGCCCTTACGAGATCACCTTTTTAAAAGGCAAAGAACCAGTAACTTTGGTTGATTCGTCCCATAGGTAGACAAAGGTTGCATTCTTCGTTGCTTAGGCAATGATGTTACTTACTCATATAGTTGATCTGATAAGCTTTTCTTTGGAGTGTCTTCATAAAAATGCCTTCGCTACCGTGCTCTAGTATGTTACTTAGCCCTTTTTAATTCTTTTGTTTCTTTACATTTTTATGACCAACCATTATACCCCCCCCCCCCCAAAGTATGCAAGTTACTCAAGAGTTTGCTAGCTGAACCACACATTTGAATAAGAATAACTACTAATTACTCAATTCCAATAACGGTCTGAAGAACCTTCTAAAGACCAAGAAGGGTGAGGTTGATGATATCAACAATAATTTGAATGAAGAGGAGGTTGCTAAAAATAATGTGTTAGATGAATATTAGCAAACTCAAAATTAGTTCAACATGGTGGGAACCTAATGGTCTATGTTGAAGACATCTTTCTATCATAAGTTCCTTTAGACAGTTATTCTTCAAAGGCAGAAGCGAGCATTGTAAAAGGCCAATGAGGACAAGATAGAGAACTACTACAACGAGGGAATTAAGGAAACTGTCCAAGAGACTGACTCTTAACTGGACTACCATGAGTCCATTGCTTTTAAAAAGGGCTGGTTATCGGCCTGCGAATGGGGACTTTCCATGAGGATGATCCGGCTTACGTAAAACACCCACCCTTGGAAAACCCCTTAGGGGGTGAGAAATTTAAGGGTGATCCTTCTGTCATCGATCCCCTATCATCCCAGGATGGTAGGATCATTGTCGATCAATCCACTGTGCCTTAGGAGAAACCTGTTACAACTGGTCAGGGGGAGACCACTATGAGAACTCGTGGACCCAAGGCGGTGTGCCTCTCTCTTACCACTCTACATGCTTGCATGTCCTTTAGGGATGGAATGTAGAGGATTGGATCATTGGCTATGGTGCATCGTTATCGCCTTGTTCTCTTTGAAAATAAATGGAGTCGACAATTTATTTTACCCAAAACAGACAAAAAAAGGTAGGCCTCCGTAAAGACCTAGTAATGGCAAGTGGTACATGTGTTTAACTAAAGAGTCAATGATATGGAGACTATGTTATGGATTGGGAAGGTGTTAGGCACACATTTTGCCCTTTAGATCTTAAATGTAGATCTAAAGTATATGATTTGGCATGTTATGGTATAAAATCAAGAATAAAGTGAAATATTTAGTATTTCCCTGAATTGTACAACTCAGTGTAAGATGTGTGTCTATATAATATAGACAATGGATAAATATCTATAAAATTAGGATTTATTCACTGGAATGGCAGTTCGAGTGATCCTACGTACTCGCGTGAAGCAGTTCAAAGTTCACGTAGTTCATGAAGTGGCCTAGAGGGATTCTACATCTTATTTTGACTTGATTTAGGATGTATCAACTCCCTTTGTAAATGGTTTATATTTGAAAAGTAATCGTCAAAGGATTTCTGATTTGCATTAAACTAGATCAATTTGATATAAATGGATTAGTTACTTGGGATTTATACTGTTAAATCAGAAATCCACTCATCTCTTCGAAGTAAAAAATGAAGTCATTATTAGAGAGTAAAAGTCATCCTCACATTCTATTTGAATTCACTGGTCATTTCTAAAGGTTCTGTAGTTGATTTCAATAAAAAGAGAATAAAAAAATTATAAAATCTTCATAAAAACAATCCTCCTATGGCATATACACCACCCTAATTTCTGATCTAATCCAAACAATGGTTGTATGATCAATCTCTCTTGATTTTCCATACCATTATCCATATCCAATAAACCTTTTAAAATTTGTCAATCACTTGAATGCTTGTACTTACACTCCCTTATCAACTCATATAGATAAAATAGGTTTTCTATGATTGTCCTTAATGACTAATAAAATAATGCTCAAATGGATACAAAGAGATTCATAAAATTCTAAAACACAGATGTCGCAAACAACAACTTCTAAAAAGAAAAATGTTCTCATCTGAAATATACTGATCCAATAAAAAATTAGTTAGATCCTATGGACTCTCTATTTTGTTCCATCATGGTTCATCCTAACAATAATGTCTCCACTTTAGACGTGACTCCTCGAATAAAGGCCTACGGGTCAACTTTTTATCATCTTCGGGAATAAGACCTTCAGGTCACTTCTCATCTCTTAATAAGAGCATCAAGACCCTCATACTTCCTCATGCCTCTCAATAAAACCTCATACTTCACTCAAGAAAACCTTGTAAAGCCTAAGAATGAATAAGAGGAAACCTTTACTTTTTCTCCCATTATGGAAGTTTCTCTATCGATATATGAGGGATCAAGCTATTACAATCCTACCACATTCTAACTATGTAATAATCTACAACTCTCTTTTTATGATCAATCCTTCCCCCTTAATTCAACAAAAAAAATCCAAAAATCCAAATTAAATCCCTTTTCCTCCTCGATAAATTTCAAAATTAATTTATTTATAAAATTCTAAATCAATTCCAAAAATCAACTCTAAAATTCCGTCTCTGCCTCAATAAATTTTAGAATTCAAAGACCTCAATACAATTCCTAAAATAAAAAATTCATTATCCATTTCATAAAATGATTTGAAATTCGTTATCCCCTTCAGTAAAATTCAGGTGATAAAAATTCACTATCCACCTCAATCAAATCCAAAATCCTCTCCTCCTCAGCAAAACTCAAGAATAAAAATCCCTTATCAAAATTATATCAAAAATTATTTATTTCCAAAAGACTCCCACTTTCCTTACACCGTCTCATATGGACGGTTTTCAATCAACTAGTGCATCTTCAAACAACCCGTCTCATGCGGACAGTTTCAAATCAACTTGGTGTGTCCTAAAACACCCCATCTCATGCATACGATTTTCAAATAGCTTTTCGTGTCTTCAAATACCCCGCAATTTCGTGTGTCTTTAAGCACCCCTTCTCACGAGGATAGTTTCTAATTAACTTGGTGTGTCTTTAAAAACTCCATCTTATGTGAGCAGTCTTGCAAATAACTTGTGTGTGTTCAAACAACCCGTCTTTTACAAACAGTTTCTAATAAACTTGGTGTGTCTTCAAACACCCCATATTATGCATATAATTTTTGAACAACTTAGTTTGTGTTTAAACACCTCATCGCATGCAGACGGTTTTTAATCCATACAATATTTTCATCAGAACACACATGGTCTCACGCGAATGATTTTAAAGTAATCTAGTATTTTTATCAAAACCCCCGTCTCACGCGGATGTTTTCTAACAATCTGGTGTTTTATCAAGACACCTGTTTTATGTAAATGGTTTTCAATTATCTTAGTATGTCTTCAAACACCTTGTCCCAAGGGACACCTTATATTAACAATTTGATGTATCGAAAAACACCTTGTCCCCCAACGGTTACTTTCCTAAATTGTTCGATGTATCAACATGAATCTTATCCTTCTCTTATAGATGGTGTATTTCCAAACACAATGTCCCAAGAAAACATTTTCTCTTAATAATTTGGTGTATTGACAAACAACTTGTCTCTAGAGGAATTTTTCCCAAATGATTTGGTGTATCGATAAATACCTTGTCCCGAATGGACACTTTACCAAATAATTCGGTGTATCGATAGACATCTTGTCCCAAGTGGACACCCGCATTCTTAACGATTCATTGTATTCACAAATACCTCGTCCCTCAATGGCTAACCCTTTTCTTAATGATTCGGTGTGTCAAAAAACACCTTTCCTAAGCGGACACTTTACTAAATGATTCGGTGTATAGACAAACACATTGTCCTAAGTAGTAACATTCTCTTAACGATTTGGTGTATCATAAAACACCTTGTCCCCAACGGACGCTTCCCTAGGCAATTCGGTGTATCGACAAACACCTTATCCTAAGGGGGAACCTTCTCTTAATGATTCGGTGCATCGATAAACACCTTGTCCCAAGTGGACACCTTCTCTTAATGACTTGATGCATCGACAAACACCTTGTCCCCAATAGTCATTTTCGCCAAATTATTTGGTGCATTGAGAAACCCTTATCCCAATAGGACGCTTTTTTAAACAATTTGGTGTATCGACAAACACATTGTCCCCTGACAAAAACTTTTTTAGGTGATTCAATATGTAGATAAATACCTTGTCCCCAACATAAAATTTCCTAAATAATTCGATGTATCGAGACACACTTTGTCCCAAGTGAATAACTTTCCCAAATTATTTGGTGCATTGACAAAAATCTTATCCCAAGTGGATACCTTGTCCTAATGATTTGGTGTATCGACAAACACCTTGTCCCAGGCAAACACTTTTGGTGTATACATAAATAACTTGTCTTCTCTTAGTGATTCGATGTATCAATAAACAACTCATATTAAGAAAATGCTTCCCTTAATAATTAGATGTATCGACAAATACCTTGTCCCAAGTGTACACTCTCCTTGTTAATGATTCGGTGTATTGAAAAACACCTTGTCCCCCAGTGAACACCCCCTCTCTTAACGATTCATTGTATCGCCAAACACCTTGTCCCCAATGGACACTTTTCCAAACAATTTGATGTATCGACAAATACCTTATCCCTCAAGAAGCATCGTTCTCTTAAAGATTCGGTGTATCGAGAAACACATTGTCCTCAAGTATACACCCTTCTCATAATGATTCGGATTCTTAAAACTTTTGTGTATCGATCAACATATTTTCCCCCTAACAGATGCCCCTTTTCAATTATTTGTTGTATCGATAAATACCTAGTCCCCTAATGGATAATATTCTTAAAATATTGTATCACACAGCTAACAGCTTATCTTAAGAGAACATTCCTCAATGACAAAATTCTTTAAGCAAAGCCCTATCCAAATAAACCTTTGTTTCACAAATAATATATCCAAGGTTGAACTTATTCATCTAGAGTAAGAGAGAAACCCCTAGTGGTTATATAATGGGAGTATATCTTTCCAATAACATTTGTATAAAAGGAAATTCGTTCTTAAGGGGATCTGTAAACACCCATTTAGCTCAACAAAAATAATTACATACCCAAGCCTCTCGAAAGACCAAAGGATAAATCAAACTCATGGTAAAACTTTATGAGAGACCAAAATTAAACCACTCACCAAAGTCAGGCCCAAACCATAAGTGTCAAATGACTATGGTAAACGTGCTTGACCGATTGGTCAAGGGAGCACAGTATCCTAGACAAATCCGTTATTAACCCAATTTTTTTACTATAAAGAGAAGCCTCCACTAACAAGTTGGGGGTATTAACTTTGCACCATAAATGCAGTTCACTCTGCCCATAAGCTCTTTTTTTCTTTCTAAAAATCCTCAAAACTCTCTCCAATTGACTCCAAACCCTATCTCATGCAAAGATCTATAAGTCTAACTTCTAACCCCTAGCTTTTTTCTTCATTAACAATACCCATTATCAACCAAAAAATCCATTTTCCATCTTTCTTAAAAATAACCTTAAATCCATCTCATAAATAGTGGATTCTAAGATGGAAGGCAGCTAAAACAGAAAGGAGTACGTATAACTTTACAGGTACTCTATATATCACTTTTTTTATTTCGTAGCCTTGATACAAAAGGATGGTGTTGTGCTGCAACAAAACCCCAAACCACCTTTGTGTTTTCTTATGATCTATAAGTCTTGATCTTTCTCCAAAGGTCATGCCTGAACTACGTTGACTTTAATTTCTCCTACAGTGGATACTAGGCATGATAGGGGACCCACCTCTAAAGCTCAAGTCATATCTTCTACGTATTCAAACGCTTCTATTATGTATTTCCATAAATAGCAAATACCAAACAAAAAAGCTTCAAAATCATGAAATACTTTCATGTAGTTTAGAGGATCATTAGATCTAACGATTCTACCTTTTATTTTGTACTTAATGTTATAGGTCTCAAGACTCCTTCTCCATCAAAGAGGTTTTATGAGTGAACCAACTCCATCCAAGCATATTTCATGAATATAAAGTTCTTTACATTTTTAGATCTAAACTTACTTCAATCTAAAAACACTTTAAGACATAAAAGAAAATTCAGATCTCTTGCATCGAGCCTTTATAAGAGGTATAACCCCTTATTGTCTCTTTTTTAACTACGTGGACATTGAGTCGCTCCACACGAGTACGTAGGATCACTCGGACTGCCGTTCGAGTGAACAAGTCCAACTTTGTACATTTTTATTTCGATATTGATTTTATTTTCATAAATATCAAAAAGCCAAACAAAAATCTTCAAAATCATAAAAATACCAAAAATAGTAGATCATTGGATCACTAAATTCAAGGATCCTACCTAATAGGTTGATCTTAATGTGAGGTGTATCAACTCCCTCTTTTTACAAAAATAGTTTCATTTGTAAAATGGGTGAAGACATTAAATGATGGATATTTAAGGGTACTTCCTTGATTGGAGACTCTTGCATTGAATTGGGATATTAGAGCTTATGTTGTTCTCATTATTTTAATTTTTCATAAACATAATAATTCCAATTATGGGATTTTATTTAGATCAAAGGGGTAAGAGAATAAAGGGAATTTATTTTATGGTCATGCCGAAACAAAAAATGGGCTACCTAGATATCACGTAATGGTAATCAGACCAAATTTAATTCATATTCAGTGGTTATTTGAGTTTAGTTGGCCTTGAGGCCATTGGGGAAGTATTGGATCAAAATTCTATGATTTGAAAGCATTAATCACTGACCAAAGGATATATTTTCGCTCAAATATTCTCATATTTTAATATAGGAGACCATGTTTGATTTTTGCCTTAAAGAGAAGTTCATGAAATGACAGAATTGGTTATATTTCTTATTGAAAATAGTACTCATGGTGTACCTAAATGAATTATTGGATGACAATTCTTCTATTTCCCTTCTTTCTATTGGGCCAATAATGTTTTCTGTTAGGATTTTTTTAATTTTTTTATGCCCAATCTTTTGTTCACATCGCCTTGGTTAGGAAAGGTCACCCTAACGGCCAATTTTCTTTAAAACCATACCTAAGAGATACATTGGCATTATGTTGTGCATTTACGTAGCCATGGTCTACTTAGATTTCTAAATTATTGATGCCTTCTTGTTGTTATTTCATGAAAATTTTCACAAGGGTTTAATGATGCAAATGGAATTTGGTTCGGGAAAAAAGGAGGATAGGAAATCTTGGATATGAATCAATATATCCTTGACCTAATACATCTTTTTTAGAGATATAACATGTTTTGAACATGCTTGAGGTCATTATCTATGTTTGAACTCAATGGCTAAGCATCTTGACTTGGTCGTCATTACTCCTTTCAAAAAGGTAACGTTATGATTGGAAGTGTGAAGCAACAAAATATAGAATGTTTTGGAAGAGGTTTTGATGAAAGATGTTGATGAACATTTGATGCATGTGAGGAAAACACACTATTCAAGGATGTCTCAGATAATGTGTTTTACCTCATAAGAGACGAGTGGATAACATGAATCAAAAAAGCATGTTGTGATCTTGTTTATCAATTTTTTCTTTTCCTTAGTTTTTTGCCTAGGCCGACCTTCTCAGGGTTTTCAACCTAACAGGACTTTTTTTCTTCATATGTTTCTTTCGAGCAATTAACCCCTGTAGCGCATATGGTGGGTTGACCAAGTATCAAAAGGGTTATCCTTCGTGTAAAATAATGGGTGGGGAAGTAAGCTTAAGAGAGCTTTATTTATTGGACAAGTGTAGCCAGGTTTAAGTGAAATTCTTTGGTAGTTAGGCTTGGAATAAGGTTATTATGATCTTTATTTTGGGTGTAAAGAGGATATTTTTTATTTTATTTTGATTGTCCTTTTTCACTCAAGCTTAAATGCATCAAAAGAATACAAATCATTTCATGGATAAAAGAAAAAAAACAAATAAGGATCTGCGTAGACTTCAGGGAATTGAATAGAGCTTTACATAAGGATGAGTTCCCTCTGCCCTCTATCGATAGCCTGATAGATGCAACGGTTCGTAATGAGATGTACAGCTTCATGGATGGGTATGTAGGGTACAACCAGATCAAGATGGACCTCGTGGATGCAGAGAAAACAACGTTCAGAACCCCGTTGGGAAACTTCTTTATATCACTTTTTTATTTCGTAGTCTTGATACAAAAGGATGGTGATGTGCTGCAACACAACCCCAAACCATCTTTGTGTTTTCTCATGATCTATAAGGCTTGATCTTTCACCAAAGGTTATGCCTGAAATACGTTGACTTTAATTTTTCCTACGGTGGATACTAGGCATGATAGGGGACCCACCCCTAAAGCTCAAGTCATATCTTGTACGTATTCAAACGTTTCTATTATGTATTTCCATAAATACCAAATACCAAACAAAAAAGCTTCAAAACCATGAAATACTTTCATGTAGTTTAGAGGATCATTAGATCTAACGATTCTACCTTTTATTTTGTACTTAATGTTATAAGTCTCAACACTCCTTCTCCATCAAAGAGGTTTTATGAGTGAACCAACTTCATCCAAGCATCTTTCATGAATATAAAGTTCTTTACATTTTTAGATCTAAACTTACTTCAATCTAAAACCACTTTAAGACATAAAAGAAAATTTAGATCTCTTGCATCGAGCCTTTATAAGAGGTATAACCCCTTATCGTCTCTTTGTTAACTACGTGGACTTTGAGTCCCTCCACACGAGTACGTAGGATCACTCGGACTGCCGTTCGAGTGAACAAGTCCAACTTTGTACATGTTTATGTCGATATTGATTTTATTTTCATAAATATCAAAAAGCCAAAAAAAATCTTCAAAATCATAAAAATACCAAAAATAATAGATTATTGGATCACTGGATTCAAGGATCCTACCTAATGGGTTGATCTTAATGTGAGGTGTATCAACTCCCTCTTTTTACACAAATAGTTTCATTTGTAAAATGGGTGAAGACATTAAATGATGGACATTTAAGGGTACTTCCTTGATTGGAGACTCTTGCATTGAATTGGGATATTAGAGTTTATGTTGTTCTCATTATTTTAATTTTTCATAAACATAATAATTCCAATTATAGGATTTTATTTGGATCAAAGGGGTAAGAGGGAATTTATTTTATGGTCACACCGAACCCCTAAATGGGCTACCTAGATAGCACGTAAGGGTAATCAGACCAAATTTAATTCATATTCAGTGGTTATTTGAGTTTAGTTTTCCTTGAGGCCATTGGGTAAGTATTGGATCAAAATTCTATGATTTGTAAGGTGTAATCACTAAGAAAAGGATATATTTTGGCTCAAATATTCTCATATTTTAATATAGGAGACCATGTTGGATTTTTGCCTTAAAGAGAAGTTCATGAAATGACAGAATTGGTTATATTTCTTACTGAAAATAGTACTCACTGAGTACCTAAATGAATTATTGGATGACAATTCTTCTATTTCCCTTCTTTCTATTGGGCCAATAATGTTTTCTGTTAGGATTTTTTTAATTTTTTTATGCCCAATCTTTTGTTCACATCGCCTTGGTTAGGAAAGGTCACCCTAGCAGCCAATTTTCTTTAAAACCATACCTAAGAGATACATTGGCATTATGTTGTGCATTTACGTAGCCATGGTCTACTTAGATTTCTAAATTATTGATGTCTTCTTGTTGTTATTTCATGAAAATTCTCACAAGGGTTTAATGATGCAAATGGAATTTGGTTCAGGAAAAAAGGAGGATAGGCAATCTTGGATATGAATCAATATATCCATGACCTAATACATCTTTTTTTAGAGATATAACATGTTTTGAACATGCTTGAGGTCATTATTTATGTTTGAACTCAATGGCTAAGCATCTTGACTTGGTCGTCATTACGCCTTTCAAAGAGGTAACGTTATGATTGGAAGTGTGAAGCAACAAAATATGGAATGTTTTGGAAGAGGTTTTGACGAAAGATGTTGATGAACATTTTATTCAAGTGAGGAAAACACACTATTCAAGGATGTCTCAGATAATGTGTTTTACCTCATAAGAGACCAGAGGATAACATGAATCAAAAAAGTATGTTGTGATCTTGTTTATCAATTTTTTCTTTTCCTTAGTTTTTTGCCTAGGCCGACCTTCTCAGGGGTTTCAACCTAACAGGACTTTTTTTCTTCATATGTTTCTTTCAAGAAATTAACCCCTGTAGCGCATATGGTGGGTTGACCAAGTATCAAAAAGGCTATCCTTCGTGTAAAATAATGGGTGGGGAAGTAAGCTTAAGAGAGATTTATTTATTGGACAAGTGTAGCTAGGTTTAAGTGAAATTCTTGGGTAGTTAGGCTTGGAATAAGGTTATTTTGATCTTTATTTTAGGTGGAAAGAGGGTATTTTTTATTTTATTTTGATTGTCCTTTTTCACTCAAGCTTTAATGCATCAAAAGAATACAAAGCATTTCATAGAAGCTATAAAACCATTATTTTCATTTCTTAAAAGATGGTAGACTTTAAATAAGTGGCTTAACTGAGAAAAGATACTTCGTTTTCTGTACAAATCTTTTTTCTTTTTAGAAAAAAACATGTTTTTTATTGATCTAAATTATATTACAATGAGCCCATGAGTTCTCTAACTAGTATATACACAAGATCTCTAACTAGGATATACATAAGATTTATATATTCTAGGGAATCGTCGATATGGATGCAAGGTTTATGTGCCTATAAAGGCGAGAATGTGATGAAATTATAAAGATGAGAATTTACCTATGGAGGCAAAGCTTAGTACGGTTATGAAACCCATATGAAGAAGTGGACTAGCCCCTAGAATAAGTGCGAGAAGAAAAACTCAGATGAGGAAGGGGACTAATGAGTCCTTGAACTAGAATGAGCATGGAATATCCTCTATATTAGAGATAATACATTCATCCCCTAGGGTAAGGTTACATGTATCATTTAACACTTGATAAGATGGCAAAAATAAAAAATTATTTTTGTCTACCGAATGGTCAAATGATTTTCACATACATGGCGAAGAGGTGACTTCCTTTTAATATACGGATGCTTAGAAGATGGATGACCAATAGATATGACAATGTCTCAAATTACTTAGTTTGGATAATAATTTGATACATGGAATTATATCTTGTCCAACTCATGATGATCCATTTGAACTAAGAGGATTATCTATTGGGTATATAAGAATGTATGACGAAAATGGATGAGAATAAGAGTGATGGAATTCCATTCTCAATGAAAGTGGACATCAGATACCTTTTATTGATGTTGGCATTACTAACCCCTTTTAAAAATCACTTTCTTTACCATTTCCATGCAGTGATGAATGAAGACAATTTGTATCCATTGACTAAAGAATGTGTGACTGTCATCCAAGGATAATAGAATTTCCTAAGCTCCTAGGTTGTTGATGAACATTTAAGTTATTATATCCTTCGTAAGTCCCCGAGGTGTTCAGAACATGAATGCCCAACTAGAGATAGTATGTAGGTATGCCGATTTAAAATATGGCATCTTGATCTTTTAAATGATTTATATCGGGGTGCAAGGGTAGATGTTGTAAATATGCGAGACAAACAGTAGATCGTGTCGGTCATACATTTGGTGGTGATTTTAACTCTCTTGACTTAGGAGACTAAGATCCATGATAATATTCCATGTGTTTTAAATGAACTGCACTTTATGGTGGATGAGATAAGAGAAGTAGGAGGGTTGATGTCAATAAAGGGATCCGTGTTTGTTAGAGGATTTAGGATATTTCTATTTTATTCTTTGGTTCTCTTAAGGCAAGCTTTTCTGGAGACCTTTTCCTAATTCAAAGTAGAACTCTCACCTCTCAAAGAGGCTAGTTACGCAATTGTAGCATATTTGTCAAAATATCATTTTTATAACATGCCATGAAGAGGCAACGCATTTAGATGCGGGGAGGCATCATATCTGATGGTAGGGTCTAAGGAACAACATTTGGATGAGAGAAAATTTATATGATTTTTATTTTATTTTTGGTTTGCTCGAGGGCTAAGAGAAATAGATGTACTTTGAGGTTTTGAGTCCCAAACTCTCTCTTAAGGAACTTTCTTGGGGTCCCGTTTAATAGATGTAATCATTTAGAGAATATTTGGGCTTTTGTTATTATCGGTTATGTCCTAAAATTATACTCAATGAGGTTATGCAAGGCTTTCCACGAGGCTAAAGGCTCCATTCTTGGGTTATGACCGCTCATGATATACCTCGAGGGTACATGTGAGAGGGCCATTTTGATATATTCGAATATTTATGAATCGAGCCTCCTGATATACCTCATGGAGATAGTAGTGGGATAGATGAGTCGATATACTTGAGATAAGCGAGTAATGTTCATTGAGAACATACCAATCTATATACGCCAAAGGTATGAGGCTAAGAAGATATCACTGGAACTTGCGTTGTTTAGATTCCCAAGGTAATGATGTAAGTAGTGATATGAAGATGTTATGTTTGTGAAGTAGCATGCTTCTTTTGGAAAGTCTTATAATTTAGACAAGATCCATTTTCACTTAATATTATTTATGTATCTTGGCATACATGTCAAAAACAAGGTTCAAGGGATTCCTAGAGTGTATCCTTATCCCTACAGGATCATGCAATGCTAGTGTTTTTTAACGTAGTCAAGTATATAAAAGGAATAAGAGTAATTAGAAATGAATTGAATATATGTGAATGTACATGATTAACATGCTAGAACAAATACAAATCTACATTAAATTGAGTTCTGTCCTCATAAAAAATTTATCCTAGTGGAGTCGCCACTATGAGAACACGGGGACTCGAGGTAATTCACCTCTTTTTTGCCCATCCACACGCACTCGTGTGTCCTTCTAAGATGGGATGAGGAGGACATGGGTCATTGGTGGTGATGTGTGGTCATCGCCTCATTCCTTTTAAAAATAAATGGAGTCATCGTTCTATTTTATAGAAAATAAACAAAAGAATGGGAAATGCATTTGTGGAGACCTAATGATGGTAAGTGGTCTACGTGTTTAACCAGAGAGTTAGGGGTCCGGGGAATGGGTTATGGATTGGGAAGGTGTTAGGCACATGATCCTCCCTTTTTATATCAAATGTATATCTAAAGTATGTGTGTTGGCATGTCATGGTGTAAAATGAATAGTAAAATGTAAATATTTAATATGTACCTAAACTGTGCAGTGAAGTGTGGAATGTGTGTGTAAATAATATTGACAAATGATAAATAGGTACAAAGGTTAGAATATTTTACTCATACAAAGACCCAAGTTCACCTACATACTCGCGTTGAGCGATTTGTAGTCCATGTGGTTCGTGAAGTGGCCAAAGGGGATTCTACCTTTTACTTTGACTTAATATTGGAGGTATGAACTCCCTTTGTAAATGGTTTAGAATATAAAATGTATGAAAAGGGTTTGCGTTTATATGGAACTATTTGATATAAATGGATTTGATAAATGAAACTATTTTGATGAAAAGAGGGAGTTAAGACACCTCACATTAAGGTCAAGACATTAGGTAGGATCCTGGGATCAAATGATCCTCCAATCTACTATTTTTGGTGTTTTATGATTTTAAAGACTTTATTTATGTATTTCTTATTTATGAAAATAAAATTAGTATCGATATAGACATATACAAAGATGGACTTGTTCAGTTGGATGATAATATGAGTCATCCTATGTACTCGCACAGTGCAATTCAAAGTCCACTTCATTTACAAAGGGACAATATAGGGATTGTACCTCTTATAAAGGCTCGATACGAGAGATCTGAACTCTCTTTGATATCTTTAAGTGTTTTGAGACTGAAGTGAATTTAAATATGAAATTGTAAAGAACTTTGTGTTCATGAAAGATGCTTTGATGAAGTGGGTTCACTCATAAAACCACTTTGATGGAGAAAGAGTGTTGAGACTTCTTATCAAGACAAAAATAATAGGTAAAATCCCTGGATCTAGTGATCCTCTAAGATAAATGAATTTATTTCATGGTTTCAAAGCTTTTTTGTTTGATTTTTTGGTATATATGAATATAAAGAGAAAACATTTGAATATGTACAAGATCTGACTTTGGCTTTAAGGGTGGCCCCCTATTACGCCTTCGTATCCATCGTAGGTGAAATCAAAGTGAACGTAGTTCGGACATGATCATTAGAGAGATATTAAACCTTATAAATCATGGAACACACACAAGATGGCTTGGGTGGTGTTGCAATACAACATCACTATTTTATATCAAGACTTTGAATTAAAAGTGTGAGATATAGAGTACGTGCAAAGTTACGCGTGCTCTCTATTTCAGCAGCATTTCGACTTAGAATCAACTCTTTTTTAGATGGATCTAAGATTACTTTAAAAGAACATTTGAAGGAATAAAAAATTAATAACGAGGACAAATGAATTTTATAGTTGAAAATGGGTATGGATAATGAAGAAAGAACCTGGGGATTAAAGTTAGACTTCTAGATCTATGACTAGGAGAGGGTTTGGAGTGAATTTGAGAGTGTTTCGAGGCTTTTTGGGAAGAAAAAATCATTTGGGCAGAGATCATTGCTTTTATGGTGAAAATTTAATGCCCTAGTCTGGATGGTGGAGGCCATCTTTTATAAGCAGAAAAATAGGCTGATGACCGATAGATCTGGGGTATTGTGTGCCCCTGATCGATCGGTCAAACGCATTTTACCATGGGCCTGTATTTTGTGGGTGGTTTGATTTTGATCTCTCACAAAGTGTTCTCATGAGTTTGATTTATCCTGTAAGATTTCGAGAGGCTTTGGTAAATGATTACCTTTGTGGAGCATAATGGAGTATCTACAGCTACCCATAACCCTTATGTTTTTTTCTCTCCTTATTTTGATGTAAATTTTTGTATGACCCTAAGTTCGTTTAGCTTATAGACCTATGATCATTTTTTTTATTAACGAAAAAATGCTTAAGTTTACTTGATCTCTTCATTTTGGACTTTTTAATTTATGTATGATATATTCAGAATGGGGGTCTTTCATTTTATGCCTTGTAATTTGCGCTAAGTAAATTATGTACAACTTTCATCAAGTGATATTTTCAGTCTTAAATTTTGCCCCTATTATGGGTGACCAACTATTTTATTACAGATTTTGTTCAATTGACATGGGTCAATTAAGCCTGCCTAGGTCGAATCAATTCTTGATTGCATTGACCATGCCTATTCGTTTGCACTATCTTTGGCAGTTTGGATTAATGCCAACTCTTGAAATGTCCAAATTGTGTGTATGTTAAGCCTTACTTAGGTCGATGAACCCATGGGTTGTAATACTTTTAGGTGGGTTTTCCAAACACAGATGAGTAATTCATTATAAATTTGTACCACCCAATTCTTAGGTGGGTGGGTGCCTCTTCTCAAATAACCAACCCAACTAGGGTTATGCCATCATTTGGACGGTTTAGTTACAAATGTAGAGGCCAACTCACATCCGATTTATACCATCCAATTCTTATGTGGGATTATGCCTCTTTTAGGCCCACTAGCATTGTTTGGGTTGTACCGCCATTTTCAGGTGGGTTTTATCCAGATTCTCAGGCGATATACCTATTCTAGGTCGTACCACTACTTGAGCAAGTTTAGTGTTAAACGTAAGTTGTACAAGTCAATTATTGGATGGGTTTATACCATATTCTCAAGCAACTGGCCTATTTTTAGGTTGTACCACTACTTAAGTTTGTTTAGACAAATAATACAAGGAAATAAATTTGAACAAATTCATTCATTAATCCTCAATCGTTTATTATGCAGAATGGAATAAAAACATGTCTTAAATTCTTATCTAATGATAAAACTTTCTAATGTTCATAGCATTCCATGACCTTGGTACTACTGTTCCGTTTAACTTAGTAGATAATATGATGCTCAACCACCTTTTGAAGTCACTCGGTGTGACCTCTGATAGCTCAATGCTAGTTTCCCATCTGAAGAATTTTTGGTTGTATGTAATAGCTTTATGAGTACTAACTTGCCAACATAGTATTATTTGACTTTGACCCTTTTATTGTGTTGTCTTGGAAATTCTTACCGATAGATGACCAAGTGTTACAGAGATCGTTCCCTCATTTCTTCAGCCAAATCTAAATCTTGAGCTATTCGGTCATTGTCACGATTGTCTTTAAAAATTTATGACCTGTGGGTTAAAAGTCCGATCTCGAGTGGAATAAAGATTTCCATACCCTAAGCAAAAGACTTTGTTGTCTCTTTGGTCGACTTTCTTAGGATTATGCCCAAAGGACAGAAGGGAGTTAATCTACCAATCTTCCTTTGCATTCTTTAGTCGATGCTTGATTCCTGATAGCAACATTTTGTTCATTATCTCTTCTTGACTGTTACACTGTGGAATACTACTGACGCATAGTGAATCCTGATTCCCTGACATAAAATTCTTAAAAAATTCATTCTCAAGACATGTTTCATTTTATGTGACTAGTGATCTTGGAATCCAAAATCTTGTAATGATATTTATCTAAATAAATCACCCGATGTTTCCTTCTTTGATGTGGGTTATGGTTTTTCCTTCCCTTACTTTATGAAGTAGTCAAAGGTCATTATCAGATACTTTGGATTTCCCGATACGATATCCAAGGGTTTGACAATGTCCATGCCCCATTATAAAAAAGGTCATGTTCGTGTGAGGTGTTTATATCTTTGTTCAACTACTTGATGATAGGTAAAAATTGTTAGCATTTGTCACAGTTTGAGTGAAATGTATGGCATACTTTTACATGATTGGCCATCAGTACCCATATGAGATTTCCCCATATGAGAGTGATCTTCCACCTGCATGGGCTCCACTACCACCTTCATGCATCTCCCTTAGGATTTCCTCCACTTGATCCAGGTGAACACACTTCAGTAAGGGGACAACGAATGATCATCGGTAGAGAGTTAAGGAAAAATTTAGTCGATTTATTCCTTAACCTATATGACTCTTTGTTATTTAGGGGTATCTCATCATTCTTTAGGTAGGAAATGATCGGATCCCCCCATAATGGAGCTACCTCTACTTGTAAGGCATAAATTCCTGGTTCACACTCCTCGATGCTTGGTCGATTAATATACTCCATTTCGATCGTCCTCTTCAGGTAAATGTTAATAGCTGAAGCCAAAGTTTCCAGAGCATTTCCATGAATGTTATCATTCATAGAAAGTTATTTTATTGAGGTTGACTTAAACTGTTGAAGAAGACCTCTAGCTTTGTTCGTATAATCAAGTATTATGGATTCTCTAGCCTTGTATTAACCATCCAAATGATTTGCAATAAGTTTAGAGTCTTAATACACAACTATATGGTTCGCCCTTAGTTGATCACTCTCCTGATAACATATATCCTGGACTCATATTCGTCTTTTTTGTTAGAGTTGTTGAATACCACTCTTATTGCATGATCAATGAGACCACCTTGTGGTTTAACAAAGACTATTCTAATGCGCGTTCCCCACTCGTTTGATCCCCTATCGATGAATAACATCCATATAGGATTACCTTCTTTGACAACTAATAATTCTACAAGACATGCCCTTTAATTACGATTTGTGGCTCATATTTGATGTCGAAATACGCCATCTCCAATGACCACTTTGCCATTCTATTTGAGACATTTTATTTCTCAAGATCCTCCTTCAAAGTATAGGTAGTGGGGATGACTATAGTGTGAGCGTCAAAGTAGTTCCTCAACTTTATGATCGTTGTTACTAATTTTAAAATCATTTTCTAAATATACATGTATCCGGTTTTTACCTCAAGGAAAGAATGGCTGATATAGTAGGCTGACCTCTGATCTTCGTCTTGTAATCGTTCCACTAAAGCATTGGTCGCATGTTGTGATATAACTAAATATGTTACAATTCTTCCCCAATCTCAAGAGTTAACAATAAGAGAGGAGATAACAATTACTGTCGAATTCCTTTGAAGGCTTAGTCGCATTACTCTGTCCATATGTTTGAACAATCGACACCTATTCGATGACCTTGATATGGAACGATTCAAGGCTACTAACATTTCAGTAAGGACCTAGGCATCCCAGATAGTGGTCTCCTTCTTGTGTTCTATAAGTCCCTGATATGGTTTGCTTTTCTTATATCTCTCTATGGGTTACTAGGTATCCAAGAAACCTATCGGATAAAACTCCAAAGGTACATTTGGAGGCATTTAATTTTATCCTGTACTCTCTCAAGATCTTAAAGGTCTTCATAAGGTCCTCAATATGATCGTCTGCCTAATTTTTTTAGTAGCATCGCATCGATGCACACTTCCATAATTGAACCAATATGTCTTTTAAACATCTTGCTTGCAAGGCCCTAATAGGTCACTCCAGTATTCTTCAGACTGAACGGCATTACATTATAGTAGTAAATCCCGAGATCATGATGAAGGAGGTCTTCTCCAAATCTGGGTCGAAAAATGATATCTGATGATATCCAAAGTATACATCCATGAAATTCATACACTAATGTCTGGATGTAGAATCCACAAGCTGATCTATTTGGGGCAATGGAAAATTATCCTTTAAATAGTGCTTGTTAAAGTCAGTGAAATCTACACACTCCCTCTATTTTCCTCCCTTCTTCCTGACCACAATAATATTGGAGATCTATTCAAGGAATTGGGCCTCTTTGATAGAGTTGGCTTAAAGCAAGTTTTCCAATTTGGCTTTTATAGCTTTAATATTTTTTGGTATCGACTTCCTTGGCCTTTGCCTGGATGATTTGGTAGTTGGATCCACGTACAACCGATAATAAGAGATTTTTGGATCTAGCCTAAAAAGATCCTATATTTTCCATGCAAAAACATTGGCATTGGTTCTGAGTAAGTGGACGACGAGTTTCTCAGCTTCCTCCTTTGTAGCTCAGATCTGATCATGGAAGTCTTTTATAATTGAGATGAACTAGATGAATGATGTTGAGTTCCACCATAATTCATTCAGTCATACTTCATCTCCAACCAAACACTCTTTAGTTGCTATTTGGTTGGTTGTCCTCTAAATCGTCAACATTCTAACTCTTCTTGGATTGGTTCTATTTTGTTTTGATGGCTGCTACAAAGTAACTACAAGCCACTGCCTAGTCTCACCTAACTTCTATCATTCCTTGATCACTCAGGAACTTGAGTTTTCGATGAAAGGAAGAAAGAATATCCCTCATATCGTGAAGCTAATATCTACACATTACATCTTTATAAGGTGAATCTGAATGGATCACATAAAACTCTAACTCTTTATTCATTGAATCGCCCTTAATTGTTAACTTCACTTCCCCACGAGGGGTTTGTACATCTCTGTTTAACCCTATTAATGTCCCCACTTTGGTGCCCAGATCTTTGATGTTGAAACTGATCTAGTACAACAAAGTTAAACACGTAATCTCCGATGAGCTTCCTTGATGGAATAATATCCTCTTAATGTCAAAATTTACAATTCGTAAAGTAAGGACTAGATAATCCTTATATGGTAGGTTTATATCGACCAGATAATCATCGGTGAATATGATAACCCGATCAATGTCGATATCCTTTTGTTCTCTTTTAGCAAGGACGGATGTGGACACTTCTACCTAGAAACCTTCTAGAATGTTGGAGGCAATCTAGATTTTCTCCTTGAGCTTATTTTTAGTACACTGAGTTGGATCGATTTAACCGTGAATAGCTGTAATTGACCCTACTGAAAGGATATCTCTATCTGGCTTTTCGATAGTGTGAACTTTGGCTGAGGACTTAGTCTTAGATGTGTCAATACTCTCTTTCTTCATTCCATTAGCTGTTGTAGTTTCTTTTTCTCCCACAAGGGCTTCTAACTCAACCACAAAAATAAGATAGAGATTTAAAAAATATATATTTAGAGAATGAGATTCACACTCACCAATCTCGAACATAACACTTATTGGAGCTAGCGCTATCTCTTTTAATCATATCCCCAGTGCTTTTCACGTAATGTTTCGCTCTGCTTTGAATGAGACTTGGGCATTTCTTTGTAAATATTTTAAGGACAGACACCTCCCCAGTTTTAGATGGAGATGGTTACTAGGCCACGAGCTAAGTCGAGAAAGCTGACACTAACTAATAAAGAAAGGGGGTAGAGTTGTTTGGCCCAAACGCAACTCCAGATCTACACCCAGTTCCTTCATATAATTAATAGCATCGGTGATGCCATTTAACTCATATTGTTAGTACTTATACTTCTTGGTGTGTCCCTTTAAGGCAAGAAATATTAGAGCAACAACACTATTTCAAGTTATAAAGGAAACATCGAACAATCTCTCTTAGGGAAGAATCTATTTCTTATTTCTTCCTTTCCCAACGGGCAAATAAAAAATTTCGCTTCCTTGTTAAAAGGTGAGAAATTTATAACTGTCGGTATTTGTTGGTATTGATCTATAATAATATCATAGCCCATTGCAAGTATAAAAATACTCCTAGTTCTACTATAAAGGTGAAAGACCTAGTAAAAATACTGATGCATCTCAAACTACTTCTCTAGCGACTCGTGGTATTGTTACATCAACGTCATGATCAACATGCTAGAAGCTCGCATTCTACTAGATGTTTTTTCCCACTAAAGGTGAATCAACTTATTCGTCTCTTAGTCTTCTAGTGCATTTAAAAAAGAAGACACAGGGAAGAAAGTCTGAAAGTGCGAAAGCCCCCAATTTTTAAATTCAAATATAATGAAATGGTTCAAATTTTAATTTTTCAAAAGTTATTTAAAATTTTCTTTTCTTAAAGAGAACAAACCAACTTATGAAAAAATTAAAACTAAATGAAAAGTGAAATTAAACTACACACACAATTTTCATTTAGACTTAAACACACATTAATCTAATTCAAGTTAAACTTGCATGCTATCAAGATAAAGTAATTTTGCACTTGAATTAAATTGAACATACCCAAACATTAAATTTTCACCAAATTAAATAGATTTTGATTTTGAACTAATTTTATCTTTTAGTCCTAAGCATGCATCTAGGTGATATAGTAAGATAAAATAAATATCAATCGCACTACGCCGGATGTACGAGGAAAACCCAAATGGGAAAAACCTCGGACGGCCCTAGCCACGAATTCACTAAGTATGGTAGTTTTTACAAAGACTCGACACAAGAGGACTTACACAAACTGACTTGAGTCTGTCCAAGCCTTGACGCGCTCCTTCGGTCTTCAACCTCCGCCTAGTGTATAACCGTGGACTCCTCCACGGTCTCGAACTCCATCGATGGGGCTATGGTCACCGTCAACCCACACGCGAAGCCTTTCTTCGAGTGAAAACACCGCAATAAACTTTTCTCATTTTTGGGGTAGAGAAGAACCCAAACTCTCTTCTTGTTGGTGTAGAGAAAACCAGGTGCCAAAAGTCTCCAAGCAATGATATATCAATAGGTACTTGGAATAAACTAAATAAATGGGTGTGTATGTTATTTTTGATGAGTTTAATCCATAAAAATCAAACACAAAACATGGAACTTTTTCTTAAAAGTTTTGCTCTCAAAAGACTCTTAGAATGTGAAAAAGTTGTCTTCAAAAAGTTAGTTCCCGCACTTAAGAAGTATGTCAAAAAGGAAGTGGGGTAAAGTAGTGGAAAAGTGGAAAAAACTGGCTTAAAATTGTTCCCGCTGTTTTTTCGTTAGAAATCTCGTTCGAACGAGACTTCTAACGAAGAGACAGAAAGAAAAAAAAAATCGTTTGAAAACTCGTTCGAATGAGAAGTCGTTCGAACGAGGTCGTTCGAACGACCTATCTAACAAGATCTCAGGCCATGGTTCTAGATAATTTCGATACGAACGTGTGGCCGCCAGTTTCGTGTCATTCTGATTTTTTTTGGATTTGATATGATTTTTTTACTGAAAGGTGTCCGAGAACAAAATATTTAGAATTATGAATTCAAAAAAGTTTACAAAAAGGTTCTAACACCCAAAATAAATTTCTAACATACACCCAATAAATAATGTTCCAATCTTCTATATATATATATATTAAAAATGCATTCATACCTTAGGAGCAATGGAACCATGTTGATGACGTAGAAACGAGGCACAAACACACACGGCATTAGATGAAGCTTTAATATTTTGGCCGCTACGTCTTCAACAAACACGTCATAGGCTTGAATGGACTATCCTATGACTCAAATGTTTTTTACCGGAATTGAGCCAAAAACTACAAAGGACTCAATTGGAAATTTGTGTCCTTACAAAGTCAACAGGATTCAAACCCAGGACGTGATTATTGACCCTGGTTTGAGGTCACAGCACTTCCTCTCCTTGTCGGCTTTATTATAAACCTATGGACTAGCTAATCTGTCAGTTAGTGCTTTTCATTGAAAACTATTTGAGGTGCCTAACCTGAATGATCTCCTCCAAGTGCTTCTTAAACATCTTATAGTTCTGTGTAAGGTGCCCATTGTCTTGGTGATAAGTGCACCTGAGATTGGCATCCATGTCACCTGGATCGCTGACCATCTTGAGAGGCCTCTTCAAGTATGTATTATATTTGATATGAGGAATCAGTTTGTATATAGGTTATTTGAATAAGGTTTTTAAAGATTCAAAACTACTTTCATTGGCTTTGGCTCCAGGACGACCTTTTGCATTATCATTCCTAGACCCCTTTTAAGACGAAGTCGATTGACTGCCCCCTTTAAAGGTCTTTTTTAAGTCATTCTTCTTTAGATATTTAGGACTCTGATCGAATGGATCCTCCATGTTAATGAGCTTATCCTCCACATTGGCATACTTTTCAATGTGAAACATAAGGTCTTCCAACGTTGAGGTTGAATTCTTTGTCAAACACTAGTAAAGTTCATCTGATCGATGAAGATTGAACTTGTAAGACGAGATCACCAATTGATCATT
The DNA here is from genome assembly GCA_949130495.1 of Sambucus nigra. Classification (NCBI taxonomy): domain Eukaryota; kingdom Viridiplantae; phylum Streptophyta; class Magnoliopsida; order Dipsacales; family Adoxaceae; genus Sambucus; species Sambucus nigra. The sequence goes on from OX422223.1 coordinate 291,484,278, forward strand.
GCAATCATCAATTTTTTTATACAATTCCATATACCACGGTGCATACATCTTAAGGGATTCCCCATTCTTATTTTTTATGGCGATCAATGAATCTACTTCTTTGATTACCTTACTGATGGTGATGAAATGAGCTGTGAACTGTTCGGCTAACTTTTTGATGAAGAAATTGACATGGGAGATAACTTCTCAAAACACTTCAGGTCGATCTCTCCTTGGGTGGATAGAAAAACTCGGCATATGAGAGCGTCATGACGGCTCTAGAGGGCCATTGTTTGTTGATAATGCCTGATGTGATGAGCAGGATTTGCCTACCCATCATAAGTTATGATTTTTGGCATTGAAAACTTATTTGGTGATTCGTAGGTCTCTATATCAACGATGAATGATGAGGAAGATTCATTCCCAAGTTCTTTCCTAGCTAGGTCTTTAGGAGTTCATGCCAATTTGGATTTAGCTTTGTTTCTAATTCCTTCTTGATAATATCTTTAAGTTCGTCACTCCCGAGTTTGTTCGACGGTTCTTTCAAACGATCAATCCTACTGCTCTGTGATGTTTTTTTAGATGAACTTGGTGGTGATTACGGTTGATGGAATTCTTCCATGGTGAACGAAGGAGATGCCTCGGGGTTGAGTTTATCGAGCAAAGGTTTCTTGATTTAGAGGCCCTTTCAATATGGTAGTACCTAATGTTCTATGGGGAATGGCTTCTCCTTTTATGGGCTTTAGAGTTGGAGAAATAGAACGATGATCCTCTGACTGTTGAGTCAGATGCTTCCTCAAATGACATATATCTTGATCACGGTGGTCCAAACTCTCCTATAATCAACTAAATTAACTCAATAGTTTCAATAATTTATTAATTTTCTCATTTTTAAACCATAATTGACATGCACTCCTTCTTCCCATCCATCTCAAGAACATGAGGCACGTACACATAAAGACTGTTACACAACTAGACACCACCTTTCTTTCGTGTGGCAGAAAATTTACACACGAAAAAAATTATGTGATGCACAAATAAATCCCATCACACAATCAGATACTACCTTTCTATCATAGGACCAGAACTGTACATATAAATAAAACCATATGATGTACCAAAACCACATACCATCACGCCAACCGAGCACCACCACATGATAGCGTGATCAGGACAAACAACATCTGACGTGATTAAAAAATAAGACCATGCTCCCTGGACACGTACAAGTAAATAAGGGCGTTCTCTCTCGGCATACACCCATTACCATATCCATATTATCATCTCATGTTAATAAATTTCATTATTGTCTTATTATCATTCCAAATTCCATATTTAACTTATCATTTATCATAAAAATCAGTACATTATAATTATCCCACCCCTTGATCTTTTCTAAACTACTCCTTACACCAATCATTACTTTATTTCTTTAACATTTAAAATTCTTCTAGAAACACTTATGAGGTATGTTTTATATGGGACTACTCATCAATCAAAGCATTGTAATAAAAGATATATGTTAAATTATAAGGTTCCTAAAGTCCTTACTCCCACCCATATCTACACTCTAGGCCTGGGACGAGGAACCTCCTGATTCACGTCCGTCTAGATAAGGTGGTTGGTAAGACACTAAAAATAGTCAAGGAATTATAGTGTGTATGGATTTAGATATTAGGGTAATATAAAAATTAATGTCCATTTCCAACCATGACCACTACCATAATCAAACAACATTATCCCGCACTCCTTCTAAACCAACTACTCAAGTATTCCAATTCCAACAACATAATGATACTAATCAATGATTTAGAAAAAATAAAATTTAATTAGGTCCAATTTTTCATTTTCAAAAGCATAAATAAATAATTATGGATTAATTTGTAATATAAGTCTTGAAATGTTTCACAAATAAATAATTATGGATTAATTTGTAAGACAAGTCTTGAAATGTCAAAAGTATGGTTTTTGGACCAAAAGTATGATTTCACGAGAAGTATGGATTGAGTAGTAATGTTTGAAAAAATGAACATTGTCTTCGAAAGTTGATTTTAAAGTAATAAAATAACAAGGTAAAATGATTAGAAACAATGTAGAAAATGAAAACTACATGGTTTGAGAGGTAAAGTCTTAATGACAAAAGAAATATTTTAGCACAAAAATGTCATTTTATGTGAAATATAGACTTAAGAATGATCTACCAAACCAAGAGGACTCTACTTACAGAGTTAGCTATTATGTGGTAAAAACTCATATTTTGTAAAGTAAAGACGAAAAGAATATTTTTTGGCAAAATATATAAAACACATGTTTTGTAAGTGTGCATGAGTAGTGAAAAACACATTAAAGTTTATAAATGTGTCTTTGAACACAAATGTTAAATTTCAGAAGAAGTGGTAATTAAAGTTTTTCTCAAAAGATAAAGTAGTAAGGTAAAATGAAAACAAACTTTTGATAAGTGTAAAACTTGGAAATGAAGAGTGTTGGGAATTCTCTCGTCCCAAATATTTGGCCTCGTCGGTCGGTAAAAGAAAATACAAAAAATATGGTTTTAAAAGTGAATAAGAAAGAAAGGGTCACAAATATGTAATAAATAAAAGGATCTCGAAGGTAACAGAGAAATTTAAGAAAGGCCCAGAGCTCTAGGGTGCGACATCTGATCAGTAGTATATTCCGACATGGTGGGAGTCAGTGAAAGGTCGTATAACACTCATGGATTAGTACCTGGATTAAGAAAGTGAAAAGAAGATTTGAGCAGGACACTCATTAATGTAAATGCAAGTTTATAAAACAACTTGAAAAAAAGTGAAAGTGCATTAATGGTTAAATTAAAGGGATATGTGTATTGTTAAAAGAAATATTAAGTGTGAATTGGCTTATCACCTTGGTTACATGACCAAATTATAAAATGCATGTCATATTGCATTTTGAATGAGAACACTTAATTAAATAATGGATGATTTTAAAATTACTAGAATATACTCTATATGTATACATATTATTTGTACATATTACTCTAATAATATTTCTCCTATAGGGCACACACTCATACCCCGCCATTTTCCAAATCCCCCCTTAGGTACTTCGGGAAAAAATAAAAGCAAGGAATGATTTACGTGTTAGTAGAGCTCCATTTACTAGTTACTTTAAATCTGTTATATAATTAGATATTTAACTACGTTATTTTGAACTATTTTGAAGAATTTTAAATTTGATTTATAATAATAAAGGTTGATGTGGATTTTATTAAATTGTTATATATTCTACAAAGTTGGCAAAACTCTTTTACTTCAAGTGTTCTTATTAATTTCATAAGATGGACATCATTCCACTAATTGAATTAAATGGATTTTACGATTCAAAAATGTGAAAAGCAATATTTTACTTTAAAAAAGGAGTTTCTCAAATGAAATCAAAGTAAAAAGGTTTTTCGCATTGATCCCCAAAAATTGGGGCGTCGCAATATGACTTAAAATAAGTCGATTTAACCCAAAACAAACATATACCCAACATAGAATGGTTATCTGGAAAATAATAATGCTGTTTAAGAAAATACAAACCCATATGAAAAATGTACAGAAAGCAAGTGAAGAATAACAAAAAAGAGGCCACATACACAACACACAAATATACATGGTTCGAAAAACTGCCTATGTCCACGAAGAGGTCACTATATTTTTATTAGTATCTCTTAAAGTTTATATATTACATCCCTCTTGACTTGGGGTGTGCACTCTATTTATAATTGTGTAAAGCTATAGTGGTTTAATTGTTTAAGTAACTCCTTTGAGTTATCATTGGCTCGTGTGGTGATTCACTAAATATCTCGTTCGAGATTGTTGGGTAACCTACTTGAGTTTCATTAAATGTTTATTGGTTTATTATTATCCACGTGATAAATATTTGTATTTATTTTCTTTCATTAATATATTTGTTCAGGCCTCCATCAAGCGTTGTTGGTCTTTGTCGATAGGCTTGGTTAGGTTCAATTATGGTTTGGTCCCCACAATTGCCCCTAAAATTCCTGGCCAAAGTTAGGCTAGAGGATTTTACTCTTGTTAAAGGCCCACTTGTGCGATCCAACTTCATTGAATTTTTACCGACAGCTAAATATAGGAATAAGGTTATTTTGTAAAGGTACGCTTATCCATGGAGAAAAATGAAGCGTCGAACTGTTGCTTTGATTCCCCTTCCTAATGATTGTACGCAATATCTAACTTTACTCATCTCTATACTCAAACCGCCATTTTATCCTTTATCTTTTCTGTTAACCAAAGACTCCAGAGCTCTCATTTGCATTCGTACACTTTATAAGTTTCCATCCCCTTCTTCACCGTTTATTGTTTTCATAGCTTCCTTCTTTTCTTCCTTCATTTTCTTCAGTTATTGTATCTAGTTCTTCTAAAAATGATGAAAATATTCATGACAAAAACGTAGAGGATTTTAAGAAAACATACTCGATTCCTTCTTCGGTTATAATCGACTCTGCCCCATGCCCAGAATCGCTACTACTATTGAAAGGGAAATTAGATTCATACCCTTTCTATAGTTCAGGGAGGATTGACTTCCCCCCCCCCCCAAATCCTCTTTTCTTAGAGTTTTATGACTTTTTGGGTGCGGTATCAGCTATGTGTGCCCCCAATACATGGCGTATTGTCAATGGGGTCAACAGAATCAATGAGATTTATGGGACCAACCTTGGTATCCCATCGATCAAATATTATTATATTTGGTCTCATACAAGAGATGGCCATCTTTACTTGAATGCGAGGAAGGCCAACTGGTTTTTGTTCATGAACCTCCTTGATTCCAATAAGGTGTATTGGGATCGGGGATTTATTTACAAAAATTGGCAACATTCACCACTCCCTGAGGGCGAAGAATACATCGGGTTTTTGTGCCCAACTGGGGGGAACAAAATAGGTATGTTCTTGATTCTTAATTTCTTGGACTTTATTGATTATTTTGCTCTATTATTGCTAATAATGATTTTTTGTTATGTTTTCTCGATAACTCGTAGGAAGAACAAGGAGCCCTCAATCCACCAAATTAATGGTGCTAAGTTGTTGAAGGCTTGGAGGATAACGGAGTGCCTTATTGAAGGTGATCACCCATAATCAACCTCTTTTCTTTTGGAATATACCAACACCATTAGCAGCTTTACTGCTCATCGGTGGACAATATTCCTGAATTTTCTATCCCTGATGAGGAAGTTTCATCTTCATTTGAGTCCATCGACATCAACTCCATTCTACTAGACGAAGAGGATTCAATGGCTCCCCTAGGAAAATAGTTCTCTTGCTAGAAGATGATGATGATGTCCCCCTTTCCCCAAATCTAAGTCCCATAAGAGGACTCATACTAAATCCCTAAAAGCTAATGACTGAGGTCTAGTCATAGAGAGAAGAAAAAGGCCTTTATGGCCCCTAATCCTTCTAAGATAAGTATGTCCCCTCCCAAGTTTCCCATGCCATGTCTATGGTCCAAGATCCATCCCTAACCCATGGCCTACTAAGGGGGTTTTGCTCCCTAGAAATCGTGAGAGACTGAGGATGTTGGGAATCTATGAGCTTTCTGCTCACGCTTCCTAAACTCCCTCCTGATAGGAATTTTATCTCCCTTTTTTTCTTGGCCTTAACATTTGTCATTGTAAATATTTATAGTACTTTTCATGCATTTCTGTTTTATAGTTTGTTGCAGAGTTTACTAGTCTCTTGGATGGTCGCTTAGACCAGGCCAAGATCAATGAAGAACTAAGTGAGGCTCTTAGAAAGTCTCAGGAGTTAGTGATTAAGTCCCAAGAGGCCTATGAGACGGAGAAGAAGACCACCACTGAGTCCATGTCCTTAATGAATATCGAGATCAACCTGTTGAAGGTTGATAATACTCAAATGAAGATAGAGAATTCTCGACTAGTGACTGAAGTCGCTACATTTCCTATAGCCATGGATACTATCTTTGGATAAGAGACTACGCCAAGATCCACATAGCCTACACTTAGAAGGCTAATTTAAAAGGGATTAGTATCGGGCCTTGGTGAAAAATGGACTCCCTGTCGAGTCCGAGCTATTTGATGAGCACCACCCCAATTATCCTCCAAAGGTTGATGAGGGACCCTCCACCAGAAACCCCACCGAGAAGGCCAACGAGGTGGCGACAAAGGGGAAGGAATCTAAGGTTGAGGAGCAGGTGAAGACATGAGGCCTTTAGTTTATGATTTCCCCGTATTTTTTACTTTTTTTTTGGTTGGACTGTAATGGCTTTGCCTGCTCCAGTATTTATGAAAATATTATTTTCTCAAATTATTTGTGACACTTTGAATATCTCTGCTAAATTATTGTCTATTTTGTCTACTTTGACATTATATCTTGTTGTCGAGCAGATTCCCTCATTCTTCAGTAACTTAAATAGCGTGCTAGGGAGGGATACAATCTCACAAGCTCGTCGAGCATTTTTTTACGTCATGTAAGGCTTTAAAGAAAAGGACTGAGTCCTACAAGGACCAGTCCACCCTGGTCGCCAAACTGAAAGATAACCTCAAGGACTTAGAAGAAGTGGGATCTTCCATGCAGAAAGAAATAAATATTTTGAAGGCCTGGATTGTAGAAACCAAGGATGTGGGGGAGGTCAGCGCTTTATTCTAACTAGAGAATTATCATATGAATAAGAGACTTACTGAGACAGAGGAGAAGATCTAGAGGAGCAGCATCATAATTATGGGGCTAAATCGTTACGTTAAGAAGCACTGATACTTGTTCAGGATGGGCCCTTGAGCAGCCTTGGCATCTAGCTATGATGATGGTCGACAAGATGCCCCTATGAGGCTAAAAGAGGCTCAAAATGTGGCCTATAAACATACCTGGATAGAATATCATCAAAGTAGTCAAGGAGTCCCGACTGTGGTGTATGTACCACGTGGATTATTCAACATACAACCGACCTCCTTTAAGGAGAAATGAGAAGTGGGTCCCCCTAGTCGCCATCCCCTTCCTATTAGTTAAGAACTACTTGGAGGATCATGACAGTGACGATGAATGCAGGTCTGACCCCAATGATAGTAAGAGGAGGCTCATTGTAGAGTTTTTTGCCAGCCGACCATAATCTGTTGTTATTTATTTTGTATTTTGTACTACTAGTAGTAGTTGTTTTATACTTAGTATATCCTTGTAATTGGGCCTTGACCATAAGTTAATTTAATACAAACTTGTTCCCATTTTTCCATTCTGTTACGCCAAGCATGTGTTATGTTTGTCTATCTTACCTTTTAGGTCGTTTTGTCACACTCTCCTAAGCCTAGAAGATAATGATAAAAATGCACCTAGTATATGGGCAGTCCACCTGTTCACGATTTTATCCGACCAACCTGAGTTGATTTTCTTACCTATGGATCCCCCGTAGGGCTTTTTTGTTAAATGGACAACTCGTAAAGTCATTTATGTTTGAAATGACAAAAACATGAGGATTTTTTAATATAATTGAAATAGGCTAAACAATTATTCTAACTAAGTTAAATCCTATCTAGAACTTTAAAATGAGCAATGCTAACTTCGAACATGTTATTTGGGAACAATGTAAAGTAATAAGATAGCTAAGATATTTGAGCGAATGAAAAATTGGCTTTTATTCATAACTTAAGAACAAGATAAGTTTTGAAATGAAAATTTGCAAAAAATAAGATGGTAAAATTAAACCTAAGAGTAAAACTTCTTGGGGTTGGATGCATTCCATGCTTGGGGTATCTCTCTACCCTCCATTATTTCTAAGTGATAGGCTCCATGTAAGTCATTTCTGATTACTTTAAACGGTCCTTCCCTGTTGGGACCTAACTTTTCATCTGATGTTCTTCTTGCACCATCGAGGATCTTTCTGAGGACATAGTTCCCGACCTGGAATCTCCTCAGATTGACCCGTTTGTTGTATTATTTAGAGAATTATTACTAGTAGGATGACAGCTTGATCAAGGCTTGCTCTCTCCGCTCATCGACCAAGTCAAGTTCAGCGCGAAAGGCATTGTCATTCAATCCTTTCTCGATAACGTTTGTCCTCATAGTTAGGAAATCGACTTTAAGTGGAATGATAGATTCCATTCAATATGTGAGAGGGAAGGGTATTTCCACAGTAGGTATTGAGGTGGTGTGATATGCCCAGAGGACATGAAGGAGTTCATCCACCCAAGCACTCTTTGCCCTTTCCAGTCTTTTCTTCAAGCCATTAAGAATTGTTTTGTTTGAGATTTCATCTTGGCTGTTACTTTGGTGGTACGCCACAGAGCTGAAGTGGTTCTTGAATCCATGTTCATCGCACAAACCTTAAAAAGGTCCACTTTCAAATTGCATGCCATTATCTATTATGATGACTCTTGGTATCCCAAAGAGGGCAATGATATTCTTCCAGAAGAACCTTATCATGTAAGCATCACTGATGTTTGTGAGTGTCTTTGCCTCAATCCACTTAATAAAGTAATCAGTGTCGGCCAGCAAGTACTTACAATTTACTGGTGTAGTAGGCAGTGGTCCTATAATATCCAACCTCCATTGTTCAGATGACCATTGACTAGTCAATGCCCTTACATCGTTGGACAATTGATGGAATATGGGGGGGGGATTTTTGTCATTTCTTGCGCTTTCAGGCATAAACTCTTGTGTCTTTATGCATATATGGCCACTAGTAACCCTCCTTGATTGAGCGAAAAGCTAGGGACCTCCCATTGCATGACTCCCGTAAATCCTATCGTGAAGTTAGTAAAGAACCTGGTCGACGTGGATTGGGTGTACGCATTGGAGGTAGGGTCACGTGAAATATCTTCTTTTAAGTTTTCCTCTGGGGTCAAGATAAAAGTGAGCAACTTTTACCCTAACTTGGTGGGCCAATATCTTATCATCGATAATGTTTCATTTCGTAAATATGAGATGATTGGATCCATCCAGGTAGAACCCTTGTCGATAGACAGAATGTGATCAGTCGCCACTAATTTTTTAATACTGTGTTTGGGGACGAATTACACTTCAATTTCTCCCCTGAGATTGGAGTCCACTGCCATGGCTATTATGCCCCCAAGGAAACTGTTGGACGTAAACTTCCTTGAACTTCGTTATTAGCTCGCACATTACCCCGAGGTAAGCTGCCATTCTATCATCCATGGCGTTGAAGTCCCCACTGACCTTATTGGACACCAATTTGTTGGAGTTTTAAAATACTTTGAGCTGACTTACCCTTATAAATTTAGATTCATGCAGACCAGTGATGATTGCTTCGTACTCAGCCTCATTATTGGAAGCTTCAAAGACCAGTCTAATTCCCTTCTCGATCAGAGTTTCTTCTAGTTTCACGAGGATGATTCATATGCATGTTCCTTTAAAATTAGAGGCACCATCAATATATAACATCCACTCCTCAAAATCACTCAGGTCATAGACCATTGATTTCTCAACCGAATGTTGGTCAGTTGGACCATCTTCTATAAAGTTAGCCAATATTTGCCCTTTAACTGCTGCCCTTAGTTGAACCTGAATATCAAACCTTCTAAGTTCTATCTACCATTTTGACATTATCCCAAAATGATCTGCTTTGCAAAGAATAACTTTAAGGGTATAGGATGTGATGATTGTAATATTTTGGTCATTCAAGTAATGTTTGAGATTTCGGGAGGCAATCACCAATGTGTAGGCCAATTTTTCCAGTAGAAATTATCTTTACTCGGTATCTAGGAGTGTTTTGATGGCATAGTACAAAGGAAACTATGTTGCTTCTTTCTCGCATACCAATGCCGAGTTGATTGCGTGGCTTGATACAACAAGGTAAAGGTAAAAAGGATCCCTATTAATCGAGAATTACCGACAAAGGATGTTTACTCCGTGTAGGAACCAAACCATAATTGGGACAAACCCAAGCATGCCCAACCAAGCCCAGTGAATACTTGGGGCATGCCTGGCCTAGACGATAAATGACAAAGATAAATATAAACATATATCACGTGGATAATGACAAAGCAATCTACATTTATTGGAACTCAAATCGGTTACCCAATAATCTCGAATGAGATATTTAGGGAGTCACCACATGAGCCAAAAATAACTTAAAGGAGTTCCTTGAACAATTAAACCACGATGGTTTTACCCAACGATAAATACAGCTCACACCCCAGGTCCAAGGGGTATGTAATTCACGAACTTTGAACTTTGAGAAATACTAATAAAAATACAATGACCTTCATGTGGACGTAAATAATTTACAGAGCCACATATATTCTTGTGTTGTGTGTGGCTTCTTCTTTATTATTATTTTTCTTGCTTTTTGGAAATTTACTCACCGTGATTATTTATACTCACAATTGGCATCGTCTGTGGGAATAATTTTCCTTTTCACAAAAGCGACCTCAAAAAAGAATAGCTATGATGTCTCACCACCCAAATAATGCATCCTAACTCGGTGACTTAAGAGCTAACCCGGTTCCGCTTAGGGTCAGATCTAAAGTCCAACAGGATGGGAATCCCATGTTTCGCCCAGAGCGAAAACCTTCTAAGGAGAGCCACAATTAGCCTAGATCGACCCATATCTCACTATAGGTCAATGCATACGAAACTAGGCTTCAAGAGTAAGAGGAGGGCATTAGCCTCTAAAGTGAGGAAAATACTCATCTCCAAAATCGACTGGAGAAAATGGAGAAAGATCTATGTCAAGATAATCGAAAATGTTATGCTCGAATTCCTAATCCTCAGACGAACTCGCAGTCGAGGAAGGAGATTTGGGCATGATTTAGAACGTTAAGAGAGTGAAAGCTTACCAGGAAGGCCCACCTAGATGATGAATGCCATAGAGTGGATATAAGAAGTTTGGTATGAATGGAAATGGAATAGCATCCAGCTCATCGAGGATCTAGGTCTATGAAAGAGAAGGAAAAAAGCACTCTAAATTCGTATATGAATTTTCCTTTCTTAAGGTCTATCGAGGACGAGGAGACACTAAAAAAATTTATAACTCCCAGGTTCAAGATCTATGATGGAAAGACGGATCCCATACATCATGTCCGGTAATATAGGCAGACCATGACCCTATGGAGTCATAATGATACTCTCATTTTTTGAATTTTTCCTTCAAGTATGGACGATATAGCTCAGAAGTGGTTCGAGAGTTTGCCTTATAATTTTATCAAGAGATTCAAGGTCCTCACTGAGGCCTTCACTACTCGCTTCATAACCAACAGCTCTCACCCAAAGAAGATAGGCTAGCTGCTCACGATGAGGAAGAAGTCGCATGAAAATCTTCGTGAGTACGCATACACTATTAGGAAGTGCTCAATGAAGTGGAGGATTGATCAAAGTAAGTTATCATATAATACTTTAAGATCGATCTCCCACTATGCCCATACTGCCCAGTCTCTCACTAAGAAGGAGGATCACACCATCGACGACCTCATGTCACGTATTGAGAAGTATGCCAAGGTAGAAGATGTGGTCAATAATATCCAAACGGATAATAGTCACACTAAAGAAAATAAGGGAGGTGATAAGGAGAACAATCCCAAGAAGGGGAATAAGAAGCAGAATAGTTCCAAGAACGAGGGTAAAGGTAGATTCCTCCAAGGCCTTCCAAGCTATCAATACAATATTCAAGGAACCTATATACAAGATCTTGGGGGAAATCAAAGACTATTAATTTCTGAAGTGGCTCAAGAAAATGGGAGGTGATCTGACCAAAAGGAAAAATGCTCTCTGATGCACGTTCCACAAGGAGAATGGACACAAGACAGAGAATTATAAGGCATTGAAGTCTCATTTAGAAGATTTGGCCCAAGCTGGGCACCTGAATGAGTGTATAGATAAGATATATGATAATGTCATAGCAAATGATGACTAGAAACCAGACAGCATCCTAGATGATGAGATGTGACAAGATTTCATGGTGATACACGGGGTGTCCGACCTTAAGAAAATCCAAGGGAATGTTGTTCAGATGGAGATCAAGAAAGTGATAACTGTGATGAAGGCCTTCCAGATAGGTCCCGCTAAAAGCCAGGCTAGCAAGCGCCGGTGACCAGAGGATATAGATTATAATAAGCATATTATCTTCACAGAGGAAGACTTATTTGGGGTTAGATACCCACACCATGACACGCTGGTAATCACTCTCAAGATTACAAATTGGGATGTGGACAAGTTACTGGTGGAATAGGGGAGCTCTTCAGATGTGATGTATCGGGATCTCTTCCACAAGCTCAAACTTAATTTGAATGATCTTAAGGAAGAGATTGTCCCTCTTATCGTCTTTATTGGGAAGATCACTATGTCATTGGGGAAGGTGGTCCTGTGGATAAGTGCGGGGAGTATTTCGAAACTTATAGAATTCTCGGTGGTGGATCTTGATTCGCCCTATCATGCCATTCTCGGCAGAGGATAGCTTCATGCTATGAAAGCTATCCCATATACCTACCACCAAAAGCTCATCTGTATCACAAAGCGGTGCATAATGGATATATAGGCGACCAAGCCATTTCTCGAAAATGCTACATAATAATTATTTGGTCTGGTATGAAAAGAAGAAAGAGAAAGAGATTCTTTCAGAGAAATCCCAGGATGGGGCCACTCCATCGAAAGAACTACGACATGGATGACCAGGGGTGGAAGAGACCCTGATCCACCCCGCTGATAGGGTCGTTGAAAACCTAGAGAGAAAATTTCTCATCGGTACAACACTGACCGATCATGAGAGAAAAGACTTGGTTTCCTTCTTGAAAAACAACTTAGACGTATTTACATGGCAGCCATACGACATGCCTGGATTGATCCCATGGTGGCCTGTCACCATCTCCACATAGATCTATCAATCAAACCAATCATACAAAAGGCTCATCGAAGAGCTCCAGAGAAAAAAATAGGGGAGAAGGAAGTAAGAAAACTTCTGGAGATAGGGCAGAAAAGTTTAATTCCCGAAGTAGCTCTCGAATCCAGTAGTGGTACACAAAAGAAATGGCAGCTGAAGAGTATGCATAGACTTCATTAACCTCAACAAGGCTTGCTCAATGACATTTTACCCTACCAAAGATAGATCAGTTGGTCGACGCAACTAAAGCACATGAACAAATGAGTTTTCTGGATGTTTACTCGAGGTATCATTAGATTCCTCTATTCATCCCCAACCAACACAAGACTTCGTTCATAACACTAGTTGGCTTATACTATTACAAGTTCATGCCATTTGGCCTTAATAATGTAGGAGCCACGTACTAGTGATCGGTCACCCAAATTTCCATGTAATACTTGGGGGTAACGATGGAAGTTTATATTGACGACATACTAGTCAAGAGCAAGGATAAGGGTGACCACCTTAAAGACTTGACCAACACCTTTGAAAAATTTAGGTGCTTTCGGATGAAGCTTAATACGAGAAAATACTCATTTGGGGTCCAGTTAGGAAAATCTCTAGATTGTCTCACTAACAAGAGAGTAATTGAGTTCAATCTAGATCAGATAGAGGCTATCAACAAAGTCTAGTCACCAAAAATATTGTGCGAGATCCAAAAGCTCACTAGGATGCTTGCAGCACTCAACCGCTTCATTTGAAAGTCATCGAAGAGCTACAAGCCATTTTCCCAACTCCTTAAGAAAGAGAATGATGATTGCTCGAAAGCCCTAGAAGAAATCAAGTCCTACCTGAGCAAACCTTCTTTGTTGGCGATTATCGATCAGGGGATCCTCTTTACCTCTACCTTTTAGTATCAATCCATGCAGTCAGCTCGACACTGGCCTGTTAGAAAGAAGCAACATAGTTTCTTGTGTACTATGCTAGAAAAATGCTCATGTATGACAAGTAGAGATACTTTCCACTGGAAAAATTAGCCTATGCATTGGTGATTACCTCCCAGAAGCTCAAACACTACTTTGAGGCTCACTCCATTACAATCATCACATCCTTCCACCTTAAAGCTATCCTTCGTAAAGCCGATATGTCTGGGAGAATGTTAAAATGGTTAGAAGAACGTGGAAGGTTTGATATTCCTTCAACTAAGGATAACCGTCAATGGGCAGATCCTTGGTGACTTTATAACAGAGTTTACCCGATCGATAAATAGTTGTTCGAGCTATCAAAGGTCCATAAACAGAGTGATTTTGAGGAGTGGATGCTATATGTTGATGGTGCCTCTAATTCCAAAGAATTGGGCTTATGAATCGTCTTTGTGAAACAAAAAGTATCACTAATCGTGGAAGAGATCAAATTGGGCTTTAAAGCTTCTAACAATGAGGTTGAGTATGAAGCACTCATCGCTGGTCTACGTAAGGCCAAATTTTTTAAGGCAAGTCGCTTCAAAATATTTTGCAACTCCAAACTGGCATCTAACCAAGTCAGTGGAGACTCAACGCTTATGATAATAAGATGGCAGTCTATCTCGCAGTTGTGTGTGAATTAATAACAAAGTTCAAGGAAGTCCACATTTAATAGTTCCCCTGGAGGAATAACTGTCATGCCAATGCTTTAACAACCCTAAGCTCAGTGGTAAACTTCGATCTCAGAAAAATAATTGAACTGGAATTCCTCGCCAAACCTAGTATGGACAAAGTAATCGTGATCGTGCACATTCTCTCTATTAAGATGGGTCCTAACTGGATGGATCTAGTCATTGCATATTTACATAATGAAACACATTCGACTAATATAAAATTGGCCCACTAGGAGAGGCTGAAAAGTTGACCTCATAGGAAAATTTTACATAAGATCTTTCATAGGCCCCTACCCCTAATGCGTACATAAAAGGACGTTGATAAGGTTTTTTCTGAAATTTATGATGGGATTTATGGGAGTCATGCATAGGAAAGGTCCCTACCTTTTCGAGTGAAAAAGGAAGATACTAGTGGTTGTATATGCATAAAGATGCAAGTTTTTATTCCTGAAAGTACGAGAAGTGCCAAAATTCTCCCCCATGCTCCATCAACCAGCCAGCGATCTGAGGCCATTGACCAATCTATGGTTATTTTCTCAGTGGGGGTTGGATATAGTAGGACTACTACCTACTGCACAAGGAAATCACAAATACTAACTGTTGGTCCTTGATTATTTCACTAAGTGGATTGAGGCGGAGCCACTCGCGAACATCAGAGATGCCGACATGATAAGGTTCACTAGAAGAATATCATAACTCACTTTGGGGTACCAAGAACCATAATAATATATAATAGAACATAATTTAAAGTGGAACTTTTTGAGGTTTCTGCGACAAACATGCAATCAAGCACCACTTCATCTCTGCGGCGTGTCCCCAAAGCAACGGCCAGGTAGAGGCCTCAAATAAAATAATGCTCAGTGGCTTGAAGAAAAGGCTAAAAAGGGAAAAGGATGCGTGAGTGGATGAACTTCCTCATGTCCTCTGGGCATGTTGTACCATGCTAAGAAGACCTATTGGGGAAACACCCTTCTCCCTCACATACAGGATGGAATCCATAATTCCACTTGAAGTTGGTCTCCTAACTATGAGGATAAACATTATCGAGTAAGGACTGAATGATGTTTCCCTTCGCATTGAACTTAACCTGGTCGATGAGTGAAGAGAACAAGCTATTATCAAGATGACATCCAACCAGTAATAGTTAGTTAATCAATACAACAAAGGTGTCAATCGGAGGAGATTTCAGGTCGGGGACTATGTCCTCAGAAAGATCCTCAGTAGTGCAAGAAGGCTATTAGACGGCAAGTTGGGCCCTAACTGGGAAGGACCATTAAAAGTAATCAGGGATGACTTACAAGGAGACTATCATTTGGAAACAATGGAGGGTAGAGAGATACCCCAATCATGGAATGTGACCAACCTTAAGAAGTTTTTACTTTTATCTTTATTCTTAGCATTTTAGTTTTTGCAAATTTTTATTTCAAAACTTGCATTGCTCTCAAATCATGAATAAAAGTCCCATTTTCATTCGCTTAAATATGATAGCTATCTTATTACTTTACATTGTTCTTAAATAACTGGTTCAAAACTCGCATTAGTCCTTTTTAAGTGCCAATCAGGATTGGATTTAACTTAATTACAATAGTTATTTGGCTTATTTCAATTAAATTAAAAATCCTCAGATCTTTATCACTTCAAGCACAAACGACCTCGCGAGTTTCCCAGTTAATAAAAATGCCCTACAGGGATCCCTAGGCAAGAAAGCCAGCATAGGTCGGTCGAATAAAATCCTGAACGAGTGGATGGACCATACTAGGTGCATTTTTTCCATTGTCTTCTAGGCCTAAGGGAGTGTGACAACACGACCTAAAAGGTAAGATAGATAAACATAATACATGCTTAGCATAATGAAATGGAAAAATGCTAAAAAAAATTGTATTATATTAATTCATCGGCTAGGCTTGATTACAAGGAAATGCTACTTATAATTCAATTACCGCAAGTAGTACAAAATATAAAAATAAATTCTAACAATTTATGGTCGGCTAGTAAAAAATTACGCAATAGGCCTCTTCCTACTGTCATCGAGGTCAGGCCTATATTTTTCATCACCATCATGATCATCCAAGTAGTTCTCAACCAATTGAATAGGGATGGTTTCCAGGGGACCCACTTATTATCTCATTCGAAATAAGGTCGGTTGTAGACTAGACAATCCACGTGGTACATATACTATAATTAAAACTCCTTGACTACTTTGATGGCATTTAACCAACCATGTTTGTATGCCACTTTTTGAGCCTTTATTAATCTCACAGAGGTATCCTGCCAACCCTTATCATAGCCAGCCGCCCAGACTGCTTGAGGGCCCATCCTGAACAAGTATCGGAGCTCTTTTACGTTGCGATTTCATCGTCATCATCATCATCGTCCTTGCCTTAATCCCATCATATTGGGTCTTCCACATGGATTCTCCTTTCACATTCTAATATATTATATGCATTATCAGTCAATTTAAATTCCTTAAGATCTCTCCTAATAATGTCTTCCCATGATAGCTTAGGGCAACCTCATTTTCTTTTACCCTCTATTTCCAGCAATCTTCCTCTTGTTATAGGGGCATCTACTGGTCTACGCAATGTAATACCCCGTATTTTTATGATATTTATTTATGGGATTAATTGAATTAAATGTGTATTAATTGGGAATTAATCCGGATAAAAATACTAGCGAGATGCGAGTTGGTATTTGATTTTAATGAGTATATATGGCTATATATGAATATGGAAATTATGAAATTTGTCGTGAGATTGAAATACGGCAATTTGGAATTTTGTTGAGACGCGTGTGACAGTCGCGTCAGGAATATTATTATTTAATTAAAAAGTGAATTTTAATTCTATTAACCGTAGGGTCGTTTTGAGTGTGCCAACGCGTCCGGAAGGGTCGAAATAGTCAGAAAACACTAGCCGGGGGTTTAATTTGGGTCCCGGGGAATTTTTAGGTCATGCCGGCAACGTATAAGGGTAGTTTGGTAATTTTGGATTTTTGGGAATTAAAACCCACGAAAATTAGGAATTAATATCTGATTTGGACTTTACCCACTAAACCCACTAACAATCCTAAATGACTTAATGGGCTACGGGAGTTATTGGAATTAGTTCCAAAAGTTTCCTAAGGCAAACCCTAGCCTCCATTGTCACCTTTGAGAAAAAGACTTGTAGAGAGAGAGAGAAGAATTCTGCAGAGAGAGAGAGAAGAATTCATCAATTCGGCACCAAAATCAGAGAAATACATAAGGCAAGTGGTTTAATTTACATTATTTTGCAGTGAATGTCTCTTCCATGCTTAGACAATTCTAAAATTTCATTTGTTTGGGAGATTGATGAAAACCCATAAAATTGGAGTTATAAATTTAATTTTGGATATAGGTTTGCATGTATAAATGTTATTGGATGATTGAACTAAAAGAATTACTACTTTTTGTGTTACAAAAACGGATTTTATTAGGCTCATTGATGATCTAAAAATTCTAGGGTTCATGTTCTTGAGATTGGGGAAAAATGTAGAGTTTTGATATTTGGATGATGTTTAGGATGAATTAACCCCACAAAACACGTTAGTATATGACCTAAGTGTGTTTAGGAATGATTAGAACCTTGAACAATTGTTGGATTGATGTTTAGATGAGATTAGAGGTGAAGAAAAGATGGAAAAACGAAAAAGGGAAAATATGGGCTCGAAACTGGCCTCTCGTTAGAAGACCTGCCCAGGTCGTTCGAACGAGCTTCTAACGAGTTGACAGTTTGCCTTCTAACGAGAGGGATGTTCATTCGATGCCTTTCGTTCGAACGAGATCTCGTTAGATGCCCAGTTCGTTCGAACGAGAGGACAGTTTAGGCTTTTTGGCCCTATTTTGATTCCGCGTGTCCCGTAATTTTGTTTAATTATAGAGATAACGTTTCCTTGATGATTAGTTGATATATTTGGGATACTTGGAATATAATGAGGAGTAAAACAGAGAAGGGTGGTTTGAACCAAATGGAAATTATGGATTAGGACGTGAGTGTCTATTACGACGTGAGAACAATTGACAGCTTGAATAATTGAATTAATCGAGAACTTATGAATTGTGCAACATTTCCATTAGAGTCATTTCCTATTTCAAATTTTCAGGCTTTTGGCATGTAATTAATTCAGGATACTTTGTTTTATTCATTTCAGTTGTGGGATTGTTGTGAGGAGTTTTCCTCCGGATTTATTAATATTTGTTGGTTATTTCATTATTTCGTTATGGTGAATGGATTATGTTTGTTATTCTTTCATTATCCTCTTATTGCATGTTAATCAGAGTTAACTTAAAATTTGGCAACTCACTTTTTAAATACTAGGTGGTTAGTAATCATTAAAATGTTTTCGACAGTGATGCTGTTAACTGAACCAACTTGGCATTTTGTATTAATTTAATAAAGGAGTAGCTACCCGGTATTTAATTAGTCGGGGTGTCACACGCAACACATGTTCGTACCATCTAAGTCTACTTTCTCTTAATTTTTGTTAATGGGAGCTACTCTTAACTTTTCTCTCACGTATAGGTTTTTAATTTGACCTTCATGATAATTCCTATCATCCATCGGAGCATCCTCATCTCACTAACATGGATACTTTGTTCATGTTTCTTCTTTGACGCCTAACACCCTGCTCCATACAAAGTTGCTCGCTTAACAATTGTTCTATAAAATTTTCCTTTTACGTTGCGATTTAGTCCCATTATTATGGCATTGGTCCTCTGGATCTTCTCCTCGACCTCAGCAAGTCTCTTATTCAGATCATCATTCTTTAGATGGAATAAAGTGCCGAACTCCCCCACATACTTGGTTTTTACAAGTTAGGACTTCAGGTCATTTATATCTTTTTGCATGGAAGATCCACTCGACGAGCTTACGCGATTGCATCTTGCATGAGCATATTGTCTAAGTTGTTGGAGAAGGAGGGAATATCCTCAGCAACAGGTTCCAATGTCAAAGAAGAATAGGCTGTGATTTAGCATAATATATTTAAATTGACAAACACAAATGGAGAAAAATTATTTTCATTAATGATAGAGGAAGCGAAGCCATTATAGTCCAATAGAAAAAAGAAGTACAAAATACAGGACAATCCCAAGACTAAGGGCTTCATATCTTTACTTGCTCCTCATAATCAGCTTTATTCCCCTTCATCGTCACATCATTGGCATTCTTGGTGGGGTTACTGGTGGAGGGTTCCTCATTAACCTTTAGAGGGGAACCAGGGTGGTTCTCACCGAATAACTCAAACTTGACAGGAATTACAGCTTTCACCAAGGCTTGATCTTAGCCCTTCTTAAAACTAGCCTTCGGAGCATAAGTTATCTAGATCTTGGCATTCGCATAATCATCATCCCAGCTTTTTCTAAATCTGGTATCATTGGTCGTAATAAATGCAGCAGCCTCAACCACCAACCGAGAATTCTCGATCTTTAATTGAGTGTTCTCAACCTTCAATAGGTTGTTTCAATCTTTATTAAGGCTATGGCCTCAATAGTGGTCTTTGTCTGCAACTCCCTGGTCATGAATTCTTAAGACTTCATAAGAACCTCACTTAGTTCATCATTGATCTTGGTCTGGTCTGAGAGACCATCTAAGAGACTAGTAAAATATGTCACATATTATAAAATAGAGCAAGGGATAAGTGTTAGACAGATTCACAAATAACAATTGTGGAGTTCAAAAGTAAGAATAAAAAATCCTCACCAATGACAAAGTTTGGGGAGCGCGAACGAAATGTTGGTCAGGTCCCAGTATCCTCAGCCACCCGCGATCACCGGCTAGCGGTGCCCCCCTCAGTAGGTCATAGGCCAAGGAGGGATTATGGGCCATAGACGCAGCTTAAACAACTTCGAATATAGGGGGAGGGGCATCACCTGTCTTAGGAGGGTACATGAGAGCCTTTCTTCTCATTTTCCTCCTCATTTTTCATCTTTTTGATGACCAGGCCTTAGTCATCAATTTTGAAGGATTTAACTTCAGTCCTCTTTTCGGACTTGGCTTTGGGCAAGAGGAGGACATCATCATTATCCTCTAGTAAGAGAAACCTTTTTATAGGGGGGATCATTGAATACTCTTCATCTAGTTAGATGGAATTAACATCGAGGTACTCGAACGAAGATGAAATTTCTCCTCAGGGAGGGTAAGAATAGGAATTTCATCTGCCAAGCGAGTAGTAAATGTAAGGACAATTTGTCCATCTTTATGTATATGTTATGTCATACGCTGTTACAAGATTGATGGTTGAAAAGATCACATCGTCATCAACGAAATCTGAAATCCGAAGATTAAAAGAAGAAGGAATCTGGAAACAGTCAGCCGGACCGGTCCGCATCAAAATAAAAAGAACCGATCCGACTGCGGACCGATCAGCCCAGGACCGGACCGGACCGCCTTGCAAAATGAGTCCAGAGAGCACCGAACCGATTGCGAACCGAATCGGCTTCAAATTAAAAGAACCGATCCGCCATCGGACCGATCAGCCTGAGGCCCGGACCGATCCGCCCTGGATAAACTCTGCCAGATCGTGTAGCAGATTTTTTAGGGTTTTGACTCCTTATTTAAACCACGATCAGTAGTTGGTTTCGATAAGACTTTCCCACATTTTTCAGAGCATATCAACCCTAAAGTCTTCACCTATTGAGTCCTATGATTCTAGGTTTTTAGATTCACACATCTTCCATATCTATGTGAATCAAGTTTGGTAACCCAAGAACACCATTGCTGTTGTTCAACCCTTTGTGAAGTGGACCGCTCCTTCCTCTTCATTGCTACCCTACTGGAAAGGGAGTCTTCCAGCCGCGACTACAGAATCCGATGCCTGCGGGTAATTCTTAGTCAAAAAACTTGTATTTAAGTGTAATCCGATTGTAAGCCGTTTCTCTTACAAATTATAGTGATATACAAATGGTTTTGCCCTTGTGGGGGATTTTTCCTTAAACTTTGTGTGTTGAATTATTATTGCATGATCTTCATACTATGTCAATCACGCCTAGTTGAATGATTAGGGTTAATTTGGGTTAAAAAGGTGTTTATTATATTATTTCTTAATTGAACGCAAGCGCCAACTCTTTCAAATTGGTATCAGAGCAGGTTACGCTAAGTTATCGCGTATTCCTTACTTCCGCAAAAAATTTTCTAAAGATATCAATTTTCGAAAAAAAATTGATTTTTGAAAAGAGCGTGTTCAAATGGAGAAATCATACAATAAATTGCCTGTTTTTAACGGAACAAATTATGCTTATTGGAAAGCCCGAATGAGGTCGGCTTTAAAAGCCATTGATGAACGGGTATGGATTCTTGTTGAAAGAGGATGGACTCCTCCCTCCGTCACTGTTGAAAACGTGACCAATTTAAAACCTGTCACGTCATGGACCGTAGATGAGTTTAGATGGTCTTCCTTTAATTCTAAGGGATTGAGTGCTATTTCTGCTTCTATTACTCCTGATGAGTTCAAACGCATAATGACGTGTTCCACGTCAAAAGAAGCATGGGATGTTTTGCAACTTACTCATGAAGGCACGAACACGGTTAAAGAATCTAAACTTCAAAATTTGACCACCCAATTTGAGACTATCACCATGTCTGAGTCCGAATGCTTTGATGAGTTTTATGCACGTTTGTCGGACATAGTCAACACTTGTTTCAATTTGGGTGAGGAGATTGATAACACGCGTGTCGTTAAAAAGATTTTGAGATCTCTCCCAAAACGCTTTATTCCTAAAGTCACTGTTTTGAACTCTTTGGGAAATTTGAAAGCTCTTAAGTTGGAAGAACTTGTAGGAGATCTTCAAACCTATGAGATTGACATGTTTCCCAAAACCATTAAGGCTAAGGATAATGGCATTGCTTTAAAGACTCATTTTAAGAAAAAGAAAGAAAAAGTTTTGGAGTCTGTTTCTGAGTGTGATCTTGACATAGATGTAATACCCCGTATTTTCTATGATATTTATTTTGGGGATTAATTGAATTAAATGTCTATTAATTGGAAATTAATCCGGATAAAAATATTAACGAGATGTGAGTTAGTATTTTATTATAATGTGTATACTTGGCATTATATGAATATTGGTAATATTGAAATTGTCGTGAGATTTAAATACGGCAATTTGAGAATTTTGCTTGACGCGTGTGACCGCCACGTCATGGTATTTTATATTAAATTAAAAAGTGAATTTTAGTTCCATTAACCGTATGGTCGTTTTGAGTGCGCCAACGCGTCCGAAAGGGTCGAGATAGTCAGAAAACACTAGCCGAAAGTTTAGTTTGGGTCCCGGGGTATTTGTGGGCCATGCCGGCATCAAAAAGGGTATTTTGGTAAATTGCATTTTTGGGAATTAAAAAGTGACGAAAATAGAGATTACAATCTGACTATTTCCTCAACCCACTTAACCCACTAACCACACTATGTGACAACATGGGCTACGGGAGAAGTTGATATACCATTCTAACTTACCAAAAACCATAACACACCTCCATACTCCATTATCTTCAACCTTGGGAAGAGCTTGAGAGAGAGAGAGAAGGAAACCTTGGGAAGAGCTTGAGAGAGAGAGAGAGAGGGAAGAGAATTCTGCAGAAAATCAGAGGGAGAACAACCTAACTTCAAGATTCTACACCAAATTCTGAGATAAATTAAGGCAAGTGATTTAAACTCTTTTGATTCAAGATATGTTCCCATGTTTAGGAATTTTCGAAATTGATTTTTGGAGATAAATTAGACCCATGAATTGAAAGTTAAAGGCCATGAATTATGTAGGAATTGCATGTAGTATATTCTGGACGAATTTATATGTTATAAACAGAACCTTGATGATCTAAAAGTAGAATTAGAAGAAGTTTGATGATGTTCTTGAATGGAAGAATTCTGGAAATTTTTTGATGTAGTTTTGATCTAAACTAAGCTTTTAAATGATGAATTATGGGACTTAGAATGTTAATACTGTTGTAGGATGTTAGTATAATGTTAGAGTAACCTTATCTTGGAGATTCATGCTTAAAAATGGAGTTTTGGGTCGAAACTGTAACTGCAAAACGAAGAAGTCCGTAACCATACCTGTGCAATCGATCGATCGACATTCATCAGTCGATCGATCGACCACCATCGATCGATCGAAGGCAAAGGTCGATCGATCGACCTTCCCAGAATGAATAAAGTATTTTCCCTAATTAAATTTTTATAGTGTTAACCCTTGGATAATATTATTGGAGACATTGTGAATACCCTTAACCTTAAGGAAGACCAGTAGGCATGATTATGAGATTGGACTTTACTTAGAATTTAATTTGAGGAATTATTCTAAATTAATGAAATTCGTTATGTGAGATAATATTTGGGTTAATAGTACAAATTTGAATAATTTGATGAAATAAGGTTTGGGGCAGAAGTAAAGACCTTAGGTATAAAGATGTTATATGTGGGAATTACGGGAACTTAAAAGTCTATTTGAGATAGGTTTTAAGTTTAAGAAATCACGACGTGAGACGTGTCGACTATTTAATTTATATATTACCGGATACTTGAAATATATGAATTGGGAATAATGGTATAATGATGTAGGATATACCCTTATTAATGTCGAGATATCTAAGATGTGTGAATGCTTAGTATATATAATCTTATGTGTATGACATACCTACCATACTTGCTATCACGGGAGGTTTACGTTCGCTTAGTACCTTCTTATCCTTGTGTTGCCCGGATTTAGATTGGTGCCTAGAGGACATAGTTCAAGAGAACGACTTATTTGTGAGTTAATAAGCCAGCTGACTATGGAGCGTAGGTATGTACGTGACCATGGATATGTGAATTATGTTCGCCTCCATTTTTGTGTGTGGTGTTTATTCCAACAATTCCTGAGAGATTCGGAATTTATAATCCTTATGTACGTGATGTACCGGGATGGATAGCAGAGTATGTGTGCACCGCAGCTTAGCCTTTGGGTGCTTGTATTGTATATTTATGATGCGAAAATATACGGTTAATTGAGAAGGAATTTACTATGTTAAATTGTGAGTATAGTTATAGTAATGTTTTGAAAAGATAAAAAGGGAACTTTTATCAATAAATGGTTTTGTTAATGATTGGGAATCCGGGAATTAACGTAGAACTCTCTATTCAATTGTTAAGGTTGGTAAATAAACGTGAACCGAGTAGTAGTGTTAGAAACTCTTTAGATAGTTATGAGATAACACATGAATGGGTACAGGAACGTTAGGAGTGCACAGTTAGACGAGAGGTGAGTATATCATGTGAGAGCACGTCCTAACATGTACTTTGCATATACTGTTTTAAATGTTTTTAAAGCACTTGCAGGTTTTTAAAATATCTCCACATTCGGGCTCTGACCCGTTTGCTTTCAAATCTATCTTTTTGTAAAACCATTTTAGGTGCCCAGCCACAAGGTGGTTGCATAGGATTCTCATTCTGATGACGAGCTGTAGCTGCTTGTGGAAGCTACAGGGATTTGCTTTTAGACGCTTATATCATTTGGATTCCTTATTCAGTATTCCTCAGTTGTAGGGCATGTTGCCCAAATTCTATTAGATACATTTCCATTTCAGTTTTTCAGACTTTGGCATGTATTCATTCCGTATTCAGTATTTCATTATTTACTTCAGTTGTGGGATTGTGTTATGAGGAGTTTTTCCTCCAGATTTATTTATATCATGTGACGGTTATTTTATTTACTTCATTATGGTGAATGGTGTTATTACTCTTGCTTTAAATCGTTATTGCATGTTATTCAGACTTTAAGTAAAATTTGGCAACTTACTTTTTAAATACTAGGTGGTTAGTAATAATAAAATGTTTTCGACAGTGATGCTATTAACTGAGCCAACTTGGCGTTTTGATTTAATTTAATAAAGGAGTAGCTACCCGGTATTTAATTAGTCGGGGTGTCACAGGTGGTATTAGAGCATCAGGTTCTAGTGTCCTTTAAGATCTGAACGGCTTATTATGTTTCCGCTGAGCCTTCTTGGATATAGAGCCCTATATTTTAGGACTGTTGTACTCTTTTGTTTATGCTACGTTCTTCAGCTATTTTAAAGTTTATAACTGCGAACTTATAGACTTTATTCTTATTTCAGAATGCCTTCACGACGTGCACCACGAGTTCCCAGGAATGCGGCGCCAGAACCACAGCCCGCACCGGTCCAGGGCATGATGAACGCCGCTGAGGTTGCAGCTATCGTAGCCCAAGCGGTAAATGCCGCCATTGCAGTAGTTCAGCAGGCACCGCCTCAGGCGCCGGTTACCGCGCCAGTACAGACTAATGCATTCCCGTCTGCTTGGGAACGTGTACGTGACGCTTTTCAGAAAGCGCATCCACCAGAGTTTGCAGGTAGCTCAGATGTGGTAGTCTCGAGCCAATGGAGGAAGGATATACAGCGGCACTTAAGGATGTATGAGTGCACGAATGTTCAGAAGCAGGTACTAGCTACTTTCAAGCTAGTTGGATCTGCATTGCAGTGGTGGGAGTCTATTACCACCGTAGAGGAGAGGGATACTCTCACTATTCATGATTTCTGGGTGCGGTTCGACCGCAAGTATTTTCCGTCAGCTGTCCATACGAAAATGAGGAGGAGGTTGATGAGTCTGAGGCAGGAGGGCAAAACCGTGGCCGAGTATGAGGCCGAGTTCACTAATCTGTTGAATATCGTTCCTGATGAGATACCAACAGAGAAGAAGAAGATTGAGAAATTTACCGACGGGTTGACATGGAGGATTCGTCAGCATCTGCTAGGGAACCTTTCGTTGGCCACTTATTCTGATGTGGTTAACGCTGCTTTATTACACTGCCAGGATCACCGTTTTCATATGGCCGAGGGCAAGAGATCGGGAGAGTCTAGCCATCAGGGCAGGACTGGAGGACATGGTGCCGGTGGGGCACAATCTTTTCACGGGCAGAGACAGGTAGAGCAGGGTTCTCAGCAGGGAGATCAAAAGAGGTTCCGTTCAGGAGGTTTCAGGAACGGTCAGGGAGGATTCCGAAATGGCCAGCAAGGTCATAACGGCCATCAGGGCCAACAGGGTCAAAATGGTCAACATCAGCAGTATCAGCAGGGCCAGTAGGGCCAAGGGAGGAACGGTAACGGCCACCAGGGCCGGGGACAGCAGGGGCATAGAGGAGGGAACTTCCCGGGGAAATGTTTCATTTGTGGTAAGATTGGCCACAAACGTCAGGAGTGTCCTGATAAGGGCCGGGCCCCACAGCAGCAGCAGCAGGGTGCTCGACATGAGCCTCAGAGGCCACTCTTTCCACCAGCCCTCCCAGCTCTAGCCCAGATGCCAGCACTACCAGCGATTCCAGCAGTTCCTGTGCAGCAGGGGCAGCTACAGTATGGACGTGTCTACAACGTCCACCAGGCAGCAGTTCCACAGGCACCGCCCGCGATTGAGGGTACGTTTTCTATCCATGGCACTATGGGTCGGGTACTGTTTGATACGGGGGCTACACATTGCTTTATAGCTACACATTTTGCGAAGGCTTTAGGGTTGTTAGCCACAGCAGAGAGCACAGTTACATGTGTCGACTCACCATTGGGGAGTGGGTCGCTTATATTCTTTATATGTCGGGGAGTGGGGGTAGAGATTGGTGGTTTGGTATTACCTGCGGACATGTTGGTTTTAGATATGCATGTTCACGATGTGATTATCGGTATGGATTGGCTCGCTGATTATAGAGCCATGATAGATTGCTTCGGTGGGAGCATTGTTTTTGCCATTCCGGGGCAAGAGATGTTTGTAGTGGCGATGCCTCGCCCAGAGGGAGGCTCGACCGCTCATTTATATTACATTGAAGAGGATACCTCTAAGGAGGTTGTGATTCCTTTAGATTCGATCCCAGTCGTCAGGGAGTATTCTGATGTGTTTCAGGAGATACCAGGCCTACCCCCCAGTCGAGAGATAGATTTCGTTATAGACTTGTTACCTGATACGAGACCTATAGCACGCGCACCGTACCGTATGGCTCCAGCTGAGATGAGGGAGTTACGGGATGAGATTGAGTAGTTATTGGGTCAAGGGTTTATTCGGAGGAGTACTTCACCGTGGGGTGCCCCTGTGTTGTTCATGAAGAAGAGAGATGGTTCACTGAGATTGTGTGTGGACTACCGGGAGTTAAACAAGGTCACGATACGGAACAAATATCCGTTGCCTCGAATCGATGACCTATTTGACCAGTTGAGAGGAGCTTCTTACTTCTCAAAGATTGATTTGCGATCTGGTTACCATCAGTTGCGTATCAGGGAGGAGGACGTCTCGAAGACTGCGTTCTTATCGAGATATGGTTCCTACGAGTTTCGGGTTATGCCATTTGGTTTGACCAACGCTCCAGCAGCATTTATGGACTTGATGAAAAGGGTGTTCAGGGATTACCTAGACCAGTTTGTCATTGTCTTCATCGATGATATTTTGGTTTACTCCCAGACAGAGGAGGAGCATGCCGAGCACTTGAGACTAGTTTTGCAGACACTGAGCCAGAATGAGTTGTATGCAAAATATGAGAAGTGCGGGTTTTGGCTGAAGGAGGTTCAGTTTTTGGGGCATATTATTTCCGACCGGGGAATATCGGTTGATCCGGGGAAGGTATCCGCGGTGAGGGAGTGGGGACAGCCCACGACACCGACAGAGATCCGTAGTTTCTTGGGCCTAGCAGGATACTACAGGAGGTTTATTCGGGGTTTCTCCATGATAGCGGGTCCCATGACACATCTTACCCGTAAAGGTGTGTCGTTCATTTGGAGTGATGCCTGTCAGTTGGCATTTGATGAGTTGAAGGACAAATTAACCTCAGCACCTGTATTAGCATTGCCGAGACCGGGAGTTAAGTATCTTGTTTACACCGATGCGTCCTTACAAGGACTTGGAGGTGTACTGCAGCAGGAGAGTCAGGCCATAGCTTATGCTTCCCGTAAGCTTAAGCCTCACGAGAAGAATTACCCTACCCACGACTTGGAGTTAGCGGCAGTGGTATTTGCCCTTCGTATTTAGAGACACTACCTGTTGGGGGAGAAGTTTCGATTGTTCACGGATCACAAGTCTCTACAGTACCTATTCACGCAAAAGGAGTTGAATATGCGGCAGCGGAGGTGGCTTGAATTCGTGAAAGATTATCAGTTCGATATCCAGTATCACCCGGGGAAGGCTAACGTGGTGGCAGACGCGTTGAGCCGTAGACCGGTAGATGAGGTGGCAGATGTGTGGAGGGCCAAGTGGAAGGAATTGGGACACCAGGATGCAGTGGCCCGATCAGTCATGTCTGTGATGACTGTTACACCGCAGATTGTCACGAAGGTGGTGAAGGCACAGGCAATTGACTCGTTCTGTCAGGATCAGATAGTTCGATTATTAGCAGAGGGAGCCGAATCCTATACCGTTAGCTCAGACGGGGGATTACGCTTCAATGGGAGATTGGTAGTTCCGGAGGGGGAGGAATTACGGCATGAGGTGATGGCAGAGTCGCACGGATCATGGTTTGCGGTACATCCCGGAGGGGACAAAATGTACCATGATATGAGACGCCAGTATTGGTGGAGCGGGATGAAGAGAGATATTTCCGAGTTTGTCTCAAAATGCGCCACTTGTCAGCTCATAAAAGTGGATCATCAGAGACCGGCAGGACTGCTACAACCTTTAGAGGTCCCGATGTGGATGTGGGAGAGCATCTCTATGGACTTTATCACGGGGTTACCTACGTCGCAGAGAGGTCACGACTCCATTTGGGTGATTGTAGACAGGTTGTCAAAAGTCGCTCATTTTCTACCCGTACGGACAGACTACACTGCGGGACAGTATGCCCAGCTCTTTATTGTAGAGATAGTGAGACTTCACGGTGTGCCCTTAAATATCGTGTCGGACCGAGACAAGATATTCGTTTCACGGTTTTGGGAGAGTTTTCAGCAAGCCATGGGCACGGAGTTGAGGTTGAGTACAGCGTACCACCCGCAGACCGACGGGCAGACCGAGCGCACAAATCAGATGTTGGAGGACATGCTACGTATGTGCACCATTGACTTTGAGGGAGGATGGGAGCAGTATCTTCCACTGGTGGAGTTTGCCTACAATAACTCCTATCAGTTCACCATTGGCATGGCTCCATTTGAGGCATTGTACGGTAGACCTTGTCGTTCCCCAGCATGTTGGTTGGAGGTGGGGGACAACAAACTACTTGGGCCGGAAGTGATTCAGGATACTTCGACAAGGATAGAATTGACTCGCAGTCGCATTCGGGTGGATCAGGACAGACAGAAGAGTTATGCTGATGCGAAGAGATTCTTCAGAGAGTTCCAAGTGGGGGACCAGGTTTTGCTCAGGGTTTCTCCTATGAAGGGGATTATGCGTTTCGGGAAGAAAGGGAAGTTGGCACCGAGATATGTGGGACCATTTCCTATTATTGAGCGGATTGGGCCAGTTGCGTATAGACTTGGGTTACCGGAGCATTTACATCGGATTCACGATGTGTTCCATATTTCCTTGCTTAGGAAATACCTTAGAGATAATTTGGCTCATTCTCTCATTGCTGTGGAAGACATTGATCTCCAGCCGGATAGCTCCTACGAGGAGGGGCCGATTGCTATCCTGGACCGAAGTGAGCGGAAGCTGCGGTCAAAGATAGTCCCGTTAGTGCGTGTTCAGTGGCGACATCATAATGTCGAGGAGTCAACATGGGAGCGCGAGGATGACATGCGCGAACGATATCCAGAGTTATTCTTACCAGGTACTTACTAGTTCCGAATTTCGGGACGAAATTCAGTTATTAGGGGGGAAGTATGTAATACCCCGTATTTTCTATGATATTTATTTTGGGGATTAATTGAATTAAATGTCTATTAATTGGAAATTAATCCGAATAAAAATATTAATGAGATGTGAGTTAGTATTTTATTATAATGTGTATACTTGGCATTATATGAATATTGGTAATATTGAAATTGTCGTGAGATTTAAATACGGCAATTTGAGAATTTTGCTTGACGCGTGTGACCGCCACGTCATGGTATTTTGTATTAAATTAAAAAGTGAATTTTAGTTCCATTAACCAAATGGTCGTTTTGAGTGCGTCAACGCATCCGGAAGGGTCGAGATAGTCAGAAAACACTAGCCGGAAGTTTAGTTTGGGTCCCGGGGTATTTGTGGGCCATACCGGCATCAAAAAGGGTATTTTGGTAAATTGCATTTTTGGGAATTAAAAAGTGACGAAAATAGAGATTACAATCTGACTATTTCCTCAACCCACTTAACCCACTAACCACACTATGTGACAACATGGGCTATGGGAGAAGTTGATATACAATTCTAACTTACCAAAAACCATAACACACCTCCATACTCCATTATCTTCAACCTTGGGAAGAGCTTGAGAGAGAGAGAGAGGGAAGAGAATTCTGCAGAAAATCAGAGGGAGAACAACCTAACTTCAAGATTCTACACCAAATTCTGAGATAAATTAAGGCAAGTGATTTAAACTCTTTTGATTCAAGATATGTTCCCATGTTTAGGAATTTTCGAAATTGATTTTTGGAGATAAATTAGACCCATGAATTGAAAGTTAAAGGCCATGAATTATGTAGGAATTGCATGTAGTATATTCTGGACGAATTTATATGTTATAAACAGAACCTTGATGATCTAAAAGTAGAATTAGAAGAAGTTTGATGATGTTCTTGAATGGAAGAATTCTGGAAATTTTTTGATGTAGTTTTGATCTAAACTAAGCTTTTAAATGATGAATTATGGGACTTAGAATGTTAATACTGTTGTAGGATGTTAGTATAATGTTAGAGTAACCTTATCTTGGAGATTCATGCTTAAAAATGGAGTTTTGGGTCGAAACTGTAACTGCAAAACGAAGCAGTCCGTAACCATACCTGTGCAATCGATCGATCGACATTCATCAGTCGATCGATCGACCACCATCGATCGATCGAAGGCAAAGGTCGATCGATCGACCTTCCCAGAATGAATAAAGTATTTTCCCTAATTAAATTTTTATAGTGTTAACCCTTGGATAATATTATTGGAGACATTGTGAATACCCTTAACTTTAAGGAAGACCAGTAGGCATGATTATGAGATTGGACTTTACTTAGAATTTAATTTGAGGAATTATTCTAAATTAATGAAATTCGTTATGTGAGATAATATTTGGGTTAATAGTACAAATTTGAATAATTTGATGAAATAAGGTTTGGGGCAGAAGTAAAG
Source organism: Sambucus nigra (assembly GCA_949130495.1). Taxonomy (NCBI): domain Eukaryota; kingdom Viridiplantae; phylum Streptophyta; class Magnoliopsida; order Dipsacales; family Adoxaceae; genus Sambucus; species Sambucus nigra. The sequence goes on from OX422223.1 coordinate 291,515,911, forward strand.
ACCTTAGGTATAAAGATGTTATATGTGGGAATTATGGGAACTTAAAAGTCTATTTGAGATAGGTTTTAAGTTTAAGAAATCACGACGTGAGACGTGTCGACTATTTAATTTATATATTACCGGATACTTGAAATATATGAATTGGGAATAATGGTATAATGATGTAGGATATACCCTTATTAATGTCGAGATATTTAAGATGTGTGAATGCTTAGTATATATAATCTTATGTGTATGACATACCTACCATACTTGCTATCACGGGAGGTTTACGTTCGCTTAGGACCTTCTTATCCTTGTGTTGCCCGGATTTAGATTGGTGCCTAGAGGACATAGTTCAAGAGAACGACTTATTTGTGAGTTAATAAGCCAGCTGACTATGGAGCGTAGGTATGTACGTGACCATGGATATGTGAATTATGTTCGCCTCCATTTTTGTGTGTGGTGTTTATTCCAACAATTCCTGAGAGATTCGGAATTTGTAATCCTTATGTACGGGATGTACCGGGATGGATAGTAGAGTATGTGTGCACCGCAGCTTAGCCTTTGGGTGCTTGTATTGTATATTTATGATGCGAAAATATACGGTTAATTGAGAAGGAATTTACTATGTTAAATTGTGAGTATAGTTATAGTAATGTTTTGAAAAGATAAAAAGGGAACTTTTATCAATAAATGGTTTTGTTAATGATTGGGAATCCGGGAATTAACGTAGAACTCTCTATTCAATTGTTAAGGTTGGTAAATAAACGTGAACCGAGTAGTAGTGTTAGAAACTCTTTAGATAGTTATGAGATAACACATGAATGGGTACAGGAACGTTAGGAGTGCACAGTTAGACGAGAGGTGAGTATATCATGTGAGAGCACGTCCTAACATGTACTTTGCATATACTGTTTTAAATATTTTTAAAGCACTTGCAGGTTTTTAAAATATCTCCACATTCGGGCTCTGACCCGTTTGCTTTCAAATCTATCTTTTTGTAAAACCATTTTAGGTGCCCAGCCACAAGGTGGTTGCATAGGATTCTCATTCTGATGACGAGCTGTAGCTGCTTGTGGAAGCTACAGGGATTTGCTTTTAGACGCTTATATCATTTGGATTCCTTATTCAGTATTCCTCAGTTGTAGGGCATGTTGCCCAAATTCTATTACATACATTTCCATTTCAGTTTTTCAGACTTTGGCATGTATTCATTCCGTATTCAGTATTTCATTATTTACTTCAGTTGTGGGATTGTGTTATGAGGAGTTTTTCCTCCAGATTTATTTATATCATGTGACGGTTATTTTATTTACTTCATTATGGTGAATGGTGTTATTACTCTTGCTTTAAATCGTTATTGCATGTTATTCAGACTTTAAGTAAAATTTGGCAACTTACTTTTTAAATACTAGGTGGTTAGTAATAATAAAATGTTTTCGACAGTGATGCTATTAACTGAGCCAACTTGGCGTTTTGATTTAATTTAATAAAGGAGTAGCTACCCGGTATTTAATTAGTCGGGGTGTCACAATAGATAACTTGGCCTTGTTTGCAAAAAATTTCAAAAGAATTCTCAAATTCAAGAAAAATGGAAATTTCAATGATAAAAGGAATTTTGAGAAAAATAATTTTGAAAAGAAAAATGAAAAAGATTTTAAAAATCCTCCCATGAAAGACAGTGAGAGATGCTTTGAATGCGAAGGTAGGGGTCATAGAGCCTTTGAGTGTGCCACTCGTCTTAATAGAGAAAAGGGAAAAGCTGTCCTGAATGCTACTCTTAGTGACGACAGTGATGTCGAGTCGGTGGACTCGGGAGATGAGTCACTGCATGAGCGTAACTTCACCGCGTTCATGGCTAGTCATGTGAGTACTTCTAGTGCACCTCACGACGATGAGGATGCTGATTCACAGGGACACCTCGACAGTGAGAGCGAAGAGTGTGAGGGGGAGGATGATGAGGCAAGTGAGAGCGAGTGTGATCTTCAACACGCCTACACTGAACTATATTCCGAGTCTTTTGAAACCAAGAAGCGAAACAATGCTTTAGTCCTTAGGATCACTGTCCTAGAGAAAGAGTTAAGATTGTTTGGAGAAAGAGAGAGTGTTTGTGAGAATGGAAAAGAGAGAAAGAGAAAGAAAGATCGTGAGAAGATAAGATGTTTTGAGTGCAATGGGATAGGGCACAAGAAATTTGAGTGTCCTTCTAATCTTAGGAGAGAGCGTAAGAAAGTTGCCATGCCCACCTCTCCAAGCGATAGTGAGGATGAGAATGGTGATGATAGGTTGATCCAAAATGCCTTTAGAAAGTTGTTTTTCGAGACCATGGAAACAAAAAGGTCAAATAGGATCCTAGGTCTTCGAATTCGTGAGTTAAAGGTAGAAAGTGATGAGCTAAAAAGGGAAAAAGGTGACTTGTCTAACACGGTGTCTAGTCTGACGACACGTGTATCCCATCTCGAGGATGACCTCAAACAAGCACAGGAGGTCCAAGTCACATTAGAGAATGCTCCCGAGCCTATATCCACCGTGGTGAGTGAGTCCCATGGGTGTCCGTCTAGGAATGTTCATCCCAAAATTGTTGACAAATTACTTCCTAGACCGGTTTATGTTTGCTCCCACTGCAAGAAGCAAGGACATCTTAGGGAGTTCTGTTCTAAGTTGGGTTTTGTGCCACATCATTCCACTTCACACATTCATGCACATGCACCCACTCATGATTCTTTGCCTGCTCATTTTGATAGAGAGTTTGCACATATTCGCGAGCAAGTGAAGTTTTTGATCAAGACTACACATGATCTAGTGGAGTTGGTTCAAAAGATGTCACCATCTTTGGAAAACTCCACCGTTACTCCCGGTTAAGATCTAGTCTTGTTTGCTAGCATAGGTTGTTTTTCATGACATCATTTTTGCCTATTGTTAGCATGTATTATTAGTTTGCTTTATTTTTGCTTTTTCTTATTTTTGAAAAATACAAAAAGATTTTCTGTTTAGAAAAATTTTAAGAAAAGCCCAAAAAGATTTTATTTTTGATAAAATTTTTGAAAATCCAAAAAGATTTTTTCTTTTGTTTTGCACCTTTTATGGATGAGCATTTAAGATAGCCAAGTCACAACTTCATTTCATATATCCATGTGACTGTTTGGTAGAGATTTGAGACGCTACATCATTTCATCCATGTGCTTAACATTGATTGGAGTCCTTGAGATGTAATTAGTGATATCTTCCTACATGTTTGACTCATATATCCTTTAATGCACACATGCACAGCTATATTTGATTGTTGCACTTGTCTATCACATATTGGCTTGAGTGTTTTCATCTCAATCTTGTCTATACAATGTAAAATATGCGATAAAACTTGACAAGATTGGAATGCATGTAAAAACCGTTTTGGTGAGACTGTGTGTTTTTGTATAACGGGGAGGGGCTGCGAAAGGTAATCATATATCCTTTGCGCAAAAGCCACCGTTAAAAAGGACCTAAAAAATGGAGGAATTTTAATATCCGAGGTCCTAAGAGGTTAAAAGAGCCCAAAAAATTTACAGGCAATAAAAAGCAATTCATGCCAAATATGGGCCACTTAGGTTTCACCATCAATTCTCCAAAGTTTGAGAATTTAGAATGCCTCTATTCAAAATTATATCTGAGGGAGTTTGGTTGGAGCATATAAACGGGATTGCACTTCCTTAAAAGTCCTGAAAAAGCATAAAATCATTTTGAACGTTATTGGTGTGAAAATCATTTTGAGCTTTGATTTATTGATTTGATTGAGTCAATATCTTATATTGTCATTATTTTACACCAAAGGAAGCATTTGAGTTCATTCGTTAGGAATATCCAATATTCATCGTGCACACATGTCATGTTTGTATGCATTGATTTTCCTATCGAATTTTGATCACTCCAATTCATTTACGCTTCCACCGACTTGGTTGTTTTATGTTCATTAATGGTGTGATTTATACCTTGTGTCACCCCGGTTTTGCTTGTTTATTTCATTTCTCTCATTTTGTCTATTTGGGGACATCATAAAAAGGGGGAGAATGAATTATCTGATTAGGAGTTTTGAAATTTGAGGTTCATCATAAATCTGGTATATATGTATATATGCATATGTTTATTATCTCATTTCAAACTCGATACGTCACTTGGTATTTGCTTTATCTCATGTGTGTAGGTACATCCTTGATAATCCCATGATACACACCCTGATGAGAAAAGCGTGAAGATTCCTGAAGAATTGAAGAACAAACGATGCAGCCTTAGTCATATGTACCTCTTTCAGTTTTGGGGCCATGGAAGGGTAGATTTGTATAGGCATTGTTCATACTTGATAATTCGGATTTTTTATGTTTGTTCCGGCATAGACATAGGGGGAGATTTGTAAGGACAATTTGTCCATCTTTATGTATATGTTATGTCATACGCCGTTACAAGATTGATGGTTGAAAAGATCACATCGTCATCAACGAAATCTGAAATCCGAAGATCAAAAGAAGAAGGAATCTGGAAACAGTCAGCCGGACCGGTCCGCCCCAAAATAAAAAAAACCGATCCGACTGCGGACCGATCTGCCTAGGACCGGACCGGATCGCCTTGCAAAATGAGTCCAGAGAGCACCGAACCGATTGTGAACCGAATCGGCTTCAAATTAAAAGAACCGATCCGCCATCGGACCGATCCGCCTGAGGCCCGGACCGATCCGCCCTGGATAAACTCTGCCAGATCGTGTAGCAGATTTTTTAGGGTTTTGACTCCTTATTTAAACCACGATCAGTAGTTGGTTTCGATAAGACTTTCCCACATTTTTCAGAGCATATCAACCCTAAAGTCTTCACCTATTGAGTCCTATGATTCTAGGTTTTTAGATTCACACATCTTCCATATCTATGTGAATCAAGTTTGGTAACCCAAGAACACCATTGCTGTTGTTCAACCCTTTGTGAAGTGGACCGCTCCTTCCTCTTCATTGCTACCCTACTGGAAAGGGAGTCTTCCAGCCGCGACTACAGAATCCGATGCCTGCGGGTAATTCTTAGTCAAAAAACTTGTATTTCAGTGTAATCCGATTGTAAGCCGTTTCTCTTACAAATTATAGTGATATACAAATGGTTTTGCCCTTGTGGGGGATTTTTCCTTAAACTTTGTGTGTTGAATTATTATTGCATGATCTTCATACTATGTCAATCACGCCTAGTTGAATGATTAGGGTTAATTTGGGTTAAAAAGGTGTTTATTATATTATTTCTTAATTGAACGCAAGCGCGGACTCTTTCAGTAAAATTGTCGTTGATGTTGGTATACTCTAAAAGAAAGGAGGTTGATCTGGGTGTTCACCATCAGGGAGGTACTCTTGTACACTCCAAGCCTTCAATAAGTCAGCAACGTTGATGTCGTGGAGGGAAGTCTCCTTATTCTTCTTGCCACATGCTCAAAGACACAACAAAAGGCATTATTAACAATAATACAACAAATCAATAAACCAACACAAGAAAATAAATGATCAAGCATTAACCTATTCCACCCCCCAGTCTGGGCACAGAGACCCTATGTATTCTTTGCCCTCAGGGAGCGGCGGACATTGCCAATTTTTAGCATAAACTCTTGATCCCAATATCACTTTTTAGAATCAGAGAGGTTCATGACCAACACCCTATTGGCCTTCCTCTCCTTCAAGTAGATAAGTCCATCTATAGTATGAGACCAGGTGTAGTAATAATTGATCTCTAGGATACAAAGGTTAGTCCCTTATAGCTCATTTATCCTATTCATCCCATTGACAATACACTGATTATTTGGGGCACATTGAGTTGGGACCACTCGTAAGAACTCAAAAAACTCCAGGAACAGAGGATTTAGGGGGAAAGTCAATATCCCCTGGACCACGACAAGGATGTAAATCGAGTGTCCTCCATCAATGGATAAAACATCCTTGGACATGGAGGCACGATTCATTGTGACCTAGGATGGAATAGAATAAGTTTTCCTAAATTCATCTACACTTTTGCCATGAATAATGTTTGATATTTTTAGAAGAATTGACTACTACAAGTGAAGAAAACAGAGGGAAAATAAGGAAGCTATAGAAATAATAGATGATAAAGAGGATGACAGAGATTTACAAAAATGGATTAATGCAAATGAAGAACTCTGGAGTTTTTTGTTGGTAGAAGATTAGGAGCAGAGATTAAAGTTTGGTGTTAAGTTTAGAAGAAAAACTCAGATTGAAAGAGCGTATATAATCATAAGGTACGAGAACAAAAAAGGTTTTTGGCGCTTCACTTTCTCGTCGAATGAGCGTACCCTTACAATACTACTTATTTACAAGAATAACCTGTCGATTTGAATTCATTAAAAATGGATCAAAACAAGTGGGCCTTTGAAAAATAATAAAATCCGCTGGCCCAACATTTTTGGCTCGAAATTTTAGGGGAAATTGTGGGGACCAAACGATAATTGGGCCCAACCCAGGCCTACCTGACCAAGCCTAGTGAATACTTGGGGCACACCTGGCCTAGCCTACTAACAACAAAGATATATACAAATATTTATCATGTGGATAATAACAAAGCAGTTCACATTTAATGGAACTCAAGTCGGTTACTAAATAATCTCGGACAAAATATTTAGGGAGTCACCACACAAGCCAAAGATAACTCAAAGGAGTTCCTTGAATAATTAAACCACTACGATTTTAAACAACTATAAATACAACACACACCCCAAGTCCAAGGGTGATGTTATTCGTGAACTTTAAGAGTAACTAATAAAAGTACAATTACCTCTCCATGGACATAGGTTTGCCGAACCACATATATTATCATGTTGTGTGTGGCCACTTATTCATTATTTTTTTACTTTCTTTCTAAAAATTTACTCATTGTGATTATTTTCACTCACACTTTGATAGGAATTGATTTCTTCAAGGACTTTTGAGTAATCATAATTCCAAGAGAGGTCCTTTTCTTTTTTTAGAAGCTAAAATAATTATTGACACTGCTCCGATGACTTCGAAATGAAGCGGTTGAGCGCTGCGAGCATCCCGATGAGCTTTTTGATCTAGTGCAATGCCTTGGCGGATGGAATTTATTGATAACCTCTATCTTATCTAGATTTTCCTTAATTCCTCTCTTGCTTACCATATAACCTATAATTTCCTAATTGTATCCTGAATGAGCTTTTTCTCGCATTGAACTTCATCCGAAAGCGCCTGGGGATTTCAAAGGTGTTAGCGAAGTCTTTGAGGTGGTCGCCCTTATCCATTATCTTGACTAACATGTCATTAATATAAACTTCCATAGTTCCCCCATTTGTTGCTTGAACATCTTGGTGACCAGCCTCGGGTACGTGGCCCTAACATTCTTAAGGATAAATAGAATTACTTTATAATAGCATAAGCTAATTGGTGTTATGAATGAAGTCTTGTCTTAGTCGGGTCCAATCAGAGGAATCTGATGATACCCCGAGTAAGCGTCCAGAAAACTCATCCATTCATGTGCTGCAGCGGCATCAACCCACTGATCTATCTTTAGTAGGGGAAACTCTCCTTCGAGCAGGACCTATTGAGATCAATGAAGTCTATATAAACTCTCCTGTTTTTGTTACTCTTGCGCACCACTGGGTTCAAATTCCACTTTGGGAATTTAACTTCTCTAATGGACCTCGCCTCTGGAAGTTTCGATAATTCCTTATCCATCACCTTTGCCTTTGAGAATGCCCCTACAGTGTCCTCTGTAGGCAAAGAAAATATTTTTTAAAATTTTCTCAATTTTAACCAAGCAGTAAATCAAACTTATCATGTGGAGGAAGTTAATTTACCAAATTTTATCGTTTTAACCTTATAGCATGCATCTAAGGTGATAAGAAGATAAAATATAGAAATCACAAACCATAAAATGCCAATGTATGAAAAAAACCACAAAGGGAAAAACCTTGGACGACCAGGTCTGACAATGACTCGATCACCCACAAGCCTCGACACTCTTCTATCTTCGACCGCTCCTTCACAGTGCGGCGTAGGAGTCCACCTACGTAAGTTATCCACAACACATAAATCCACGAGCTCCTGGGCATCCATCGATGAAGGCTCTACAACCGTCACTCACCGAACATAAGATGTACGGAGTCCAGCGCACGAAATGTGTTCTTTACAAATGAAAGAATCAAAACCATGTGCTCAACAAGATCTCAAAGCATATGGATTTAAGTTCTTAGATCTTGAAACATAAAGGATATATCTTTTTGCCTTGGAACTTTTGCAAACGGGTGCAGTAACATTTTTTGCAAAAACTTCTTAAATTTTATGAGTCTGAAAGTACTTAAAAAGGAAAACACGAATTTTAAGGGGCGAATTTGTTTGAACAAAAACTAAGCTCGTTCGAACAAGAATCATATCTCGTTTGAATGAAAACCCAATTTAATTCGAATGAGAATGAAATATGGTTTGAACCAACTTCTAATGAGTTTCCAATGAATTATAGTAGCGTGCCATCGTGTTGGATGTTTGTTTGAACTCTGTTTCAAATGAAAAGCCAAATTCGTTTGAACGAGTTATAACTTCGTTCGAACCAAAACTTGATTTTCGTTCAAATGAGTTTATATCTCATTTAAACTCAGAAATAAAATTTTTTTTTAAAAATAAAATTAAGTTCCAACACATTTTTAAGTAAAAATACACATTCTTATTAAAAAAATTCAAGGTCTTATAAATCTTTATGCATTCATACGTAAGAGATCCTTGGTAAATGTGTGAATACAAATATGGCATTAAAACTCGACACTGTATGTCAAACTTTGAAGCTTCGCCACAACGTCTTCCACACACAATGTCATAGGCTTTATGGGATCACAACTCAAAGTCTAACCTATGACTCAAATACTTTTGTCTGGAATAACACTAATTATAAACAAATTGACTCAATTAGAAGTTTTGCCTTACAAATTTCCCCGTTTGGCAATTTCGGGACAAAAATAAAAAATGAATTATGCTAGCTAGGCCGTCAAGCCAATCCAATGCCCAACCCAAAAAAAATCCCAAAAATAAAGTTACATGGGGACATAGAAAAAATTGATCTCAATAGCATTCAAAAGTAATCCTGGTGTGGCTATATAAAGTGAAACTCATAAAGCATCCTATAGGCACGAAACAAAAACACCACGTGAAGTATGGAGTAATAAATAGTATAAAAATATATGTCAGTAAAATCTCAGTTAACACTCCCCCTACATCACAACTATCTCTCCCCCTTTTTGCCCGGAAAAGACAAAGGGAGGATATAAATGGTAAATAGTATATCCAATAAATGATTATAATAAACATGATAAATCATAGCAAGATAAAATCATAGAAAAAATATAAGCAGTAAAATCATGTTGTACAAAAAACTCATCCATATGATATAGACCACACAAGTATCACAATAAATATATAAAGCATACATAGAATAAAGATGATAAACAAATATAAGCTCCATGAAATAAATCATCAATTCTGCATATAAAAACTATGTGTCCACATCCACCCAACAAATGATGATAAATAAATAAGAGTAATCATCACAACTGTATCATCAAATACATGCTAAGAAAGAATAATATGTCCATAGTACAGATAAATAGAGATTTCAGAATAAAAATCATCAGTAACCAGGCGGTCTATCATCTCTTTGATCAGCATTGTGACTCATACCTGACAAACTAGCACCATGTCTCTGTTCACGTCGTTGCCTCTCATCCAAGAATGCTCTAAACTAGGATTGCTTTAACACCCTCTCCTCAGCATCAGCCTCCAAACGAGCCATCATAGCATTAGTGATATGCTGCTGGTCAGTAAGACGTGCCTCCAAAATCATCCTAACAGGACACTCCTTCTATAGTAACTGCAGTGTCTCATCGTGGCTGGTACCTACTTGTGTAGATAGGGGATCAGTGGGAATAAATCCTAAAAATTATGGTTGATGACCTGACCCCAAAGAGGATGAGTCAGTGATCGAACAGCCTAGATGAGCCTCCGATAGTAAGTGGCTCCCGGATCGGCGAATAGAGTTTGAATCGATCGCTAAAATATATGTTAACCCAACCTCATCAGCTAAAAGGGGAACCCTCGTAACAATGAAAATACTCGAGACAAGAATGCCATAAGGAAGTGCACTGCGAATTGGTGTAGTCCCAGTGTTAGAGACAGAGGACATGATGGGCATCATGAGCGCAAGAAGATATATACACCAGTCGTGACTAACGGCGTATATAAACTGAACTATATCTCCCAAAATATGAGTGTGATTTTCTTATGAATAAACGGACGAGCAAGTGGCCCAATTAAGGATATGATAATCTGTGAGGAGATGGTGGTGAAACAAGGTAATGGTGATAGTGGGGAGCTCTAGAAAAATCTCTCTCTGATTCTAATGAAACTCATGATGAGCCTCAAAGTAATTGAGAAATGTAGCATCCAACTCTCGGGGAATGTGTAGATGTGGGCAATGGTTTCAGGGGTGGTAATAACCTTAACCCCACGAACAAAGATCGTTAATCAACAAAGGATCTTACTTCCCCGAAATAGCACAACCGAATGACATCAAGAAGTGTAGCATCATGCATCGAAAATAGGGGATCCCAACCCCTACCGACTAACCAATCAGGAACATAAGAAAGCCCAAACTTCTCAACTATAAAAACTCTATCCCTCACTATAGCTCTAATATAAATACCTAGAGTGCAGTAGAGCTCGTAGCCAGAACGACTGGCCCATCGCTCTGTCGTGCATTGAGGCTTATTGGCATGCTCACCCTAGGCCCACGAAGAAGATGAGGAAGGATCATCCACTGCGCTAGAATGAATAGAGCGATAACTTTGACCACCTCCAACCATGGAAAACAGACAGAAAGCAGGAACGGTAACAGTAGGAAAATGGAAACTAAATCCTATCTCCAATACAAATAAACTCGATTTACAACCTATCTTCATCAAACATCCAATCTAATCCTCCTTTTTGAAGACAATATGCTTATTGTAGTCGACATCATTTAGTCATCAGTACTTACCAGTCTGGCTTTTGGCGGGATCTATCTAGAAGACCTCCATCATGATTGTTACCTTCTTGATCTCTCTCCGAACAACTTTCCCTTGGATATGCTTGAGGTTGGACGCCCCATGTATCATCTTTAAGTCGTGTCCCATATCATTATCTAGGACATTGTATGATTTTTAGTCACCATTGGCTATCGCCTTATCAGATTTCTTATCTATATACTCATTCAGGTGCCCAGCCTGGGCCAGCTCTTCTAAATGAGACTTTAATGCCTTCTAGTTCTCAGTCCCGTGTCTGTTCTCCTTATAGAACGTGTATCGAACCGTTTTGTTCCTTTTGGTTGGATCATCTCCCATTTTCTTTAACCACTTCAAAAATTGGTGGTCTGTGATTTTCCCCAGGATCTTATAGATAGGATCCTTAAAAATTATGTTGATAGCTTACAAGGCCTTAGCAAAATCTATTCCCCCCACCCCCATTCTTCGAGCCATTCTACTTCTTATTTCCCTTTTTGGGATTGTTCTCCTTGTTACCCCTTTATTTACTTTGGGGAGACTAATCTCTACCTGACTAGTATGGATTACATCCTCCATTTTGGCGTACTTTATAATACGCAAAATGAGGTCTTTAACAGTGTAAGCCTCCTTATTGTTGAAAGACCAGTGCAACATGAAAGTGGTGGGAAACTGATCTACTTTATTGAACACTTCCCAATAGCGCTTGACATACTCGCGAATTGTGTCTGACCAACCTTTACGTGGAAAATGGGGGCATGCATAGGCAGGATCACCTTCGACAACATTCCCCCTCTAAAGTTTGGCAAATCACTCGTGGTAAAAAGATGATTTTGAGCACGACGCTCATTGATGTACATGCAAGTTTATGAAACAACTTGAAAAAAATGTGAAAGTACATCAATGGTTACACTAGTAGGATATGTGTATTGATAAAAGAAAGAATAAGCGCGAATGAGCTTATCTCACGAGTTACATGATCAAAACGTCAAATGCATGTCAATGTATAAAAGGTTTCCTATATTGACCCCCCAAAACGGGTATCACTTATAGCTTAAAACAAGTCGGTTTAACCCAAACTAGACACATATTCAACTAAGAATGGTTGTATGACCAAGAATAAGTATGTTTAAGAAAGCACAAATCAATATGAAAAATGTTCAATAAGCTAACATAGGGTTTATCGACCTATAATAGGCATAAAACTGCATAAGTACAGAGGAAATAACTATTAAGTTAAATAACAATGTTAACTTATCAAATTTTAGTCAATAGGTTAACTTAAACATTTCCCTATTGATTAATGTTACTAATTAGTGAAGTCATTCACGTATACCTCTTCATCTACTAAAAATTAAGTTAAATAAGAATGTTAACTGATCAAATTTTAGTCAATTGTTTAATTGAAACGTTGGCCTATTAATCAATGATACAAGTAAGTGAAGTCAGTTACGTATACCATTTTCATCGAATAATAATTAAGTTAGATACGCATAATTATTATCAAAATTTAATTAATGTGATAATTGAAACATGATATTAATTAATGCTATAAGTCATAGAAGATGACCAAGTATGGGACCTAGTCAGAGGGGTCTTTCTGAGGGGCCAATATGGGTAACTCTCCAATCCAATCTATGAAAAATACTCAACTCCTTCTAAACCAACTAATCATGTATTCAAATTCTAACAACATAAGGACACTACTCAACGACTTAGGAAAAAAAATAATTTAATTAGGTCCCATTTTCCATTTCCAAGAGCATAAATGTATAATTAAAGATAACAATTAACCCAACAATTAAGCTAAAATGAAATAATAATAAATTACACACTAGCATGAAAATCGGGCGATGCGCATGTGCTTTGTAGTCGTTAATATAATTGAAAATTTAAATGACGGTGCAAAAGAGATAATGTGATTGTGAATGAATTATGCAGACCCAAATGTAAAATGATTAATCCTAATATTGTGACAGAGTCCAATGTTTATGAAAAATGGATAAATTTCTAAGTCCATTCAAGTATGTACTTGATTGAATAGTGACATAAGACGTTAAAAGAAATATAAACGGCTAGAAGGAAATTCTCCACAAAGATCATGAGTCATGTTTTGGATATAATAAAGGAAAAATAGTCCTAACAGAGAGAATCTTTGCTTCCCCTCCACAACATGGATTTAATAAGAAATGCTATGCTACATAAAATGATATTCTAAAAGAAATGAAATGAAATGCTTAGATAGAGAACAAGATTAAAAACCCCTTCATGACAAATAGTTATTCAAAATTTTAAGTGCAAGTTAAGGCTTTAAGGTTTTGAAAAAATGCATACCCAAAACCATGATCTATGTATTAGCTCTCTAAACCATTTTTGCAAGCATACCCAAATGTATGTGCTTCAACAATATATACTTCTAAGAATAATTGATATAAGAAAATTATGTTCGTAATCATGTGAAAGTTAAAGAAAGATATGGATCATACACTCATCAATAATATCACATCACACTTCAACACATCTATTAATAAAATCATATAAAAAATAAACGTGTTAGAAAAATTCAATAGCATTATCCTAAATGTAGCATAGGGATTCACGCCTATGAATCCTATATGAAAAAATAAATAATACGTACACATTGTCTTTACTAAACACATAAAAGGATTTTAACATCCATAATAGTCGGACATCAACCACGAAAAAAGAATATCGACTATTGCAAACTGTTGAAATATGGAAGCATAACCATTATTGACTTTGATATTTTCAAGTATTAAACTGTTAAAAATGATTTACAGAGAGTCATTTACTTCTTTTAAAAACCATTGTACTTTTTAACATGATTTTCCTTTGGATAAAATGTTACTAATATTGAGTATTATGTATTGCTTGTCCCCATCTAATGCTCATGGGTTTATACCATCATATTCAATCATTTATCAGTTTGGGAAAAATCGGTTTAATTGCTTTTGTCTTAAGAGACAATGCGTGAAATATTATTTTCTCAAGAGGCATGGCATTTTTTACTTTGGAAATTAATGATTTTTTGGACTATACATATTTTTCATATATATATTTCAATCCTACCCAACACAATTATTTTAAAAAGACAGAATTACGAAATTCATACTCGTAAGAGAAACCTTATCACAACATTTTTCTTGGGTGAATTCTATATGCAAAATTTATTTCTTTTTACATTTAGCAAATACTTAGTGTGCATCAAACATAAAACTTTTTAAAGAAAAAATCACTTTTTTTACATCTTACCAAATACTTATAATGTGCACCAACGAAAAACTTTACAACTGAGATTGCTCTGTTTTCAATATGAAATTCATTAGATTCTAAAAAAAATGAAAAATAACACCATAAACAGATAACAAATCAGAGCAGAGATTGCTAAAAAATATAAACAACATTAAAACGTAGACATAATATTCATTGAAAAAAAACAACAAAGGATCATTTATACCTTGAACTCAGCTCGTGGATGAACTTCGAGGACAAACAAATATCTTCTGAGATGGAAATGAGAGTATTGAAAAACCTAAGATGAACTACCCTATTTATACATTTGGTAAGTGGGAAATGGAAGGGAAGTATGAAGCCCTTATACCTTTGACTCACTTGAGTCTATATTGTATAAGTGCTCATCTAGTTTGGAAATTGTGACAAAATTATGTCATCCTAGAAACCAAAGAACCTCAAAATTGCTATGCCTATTCATCTCTCCATCTTGTAGTGATCAAGAGACTATTGCCAACACTCACACACTTAGAATTCAATTCATGCATATCATATTGCATTATAATGTGTGTACATGTGTTGAGTGTGTTTAAATCCCTAAGTTTGATTTTTAATAATTTTTTGGGATTTTTTAAACATTTTTTAACAATGTTTTAATAATTAAAACTTGATTTATAAGTTTTTGGGGTCAATCTCTAAATATTGTTTATTAGGAATATTGGCCTAATGTTACCTTGGGTAGAATCCAAAAGCAGCAGAGACTTCAGGGTGTACATTATAATTACTTTGTACGCGCGTTTTATATCCCTTAACTGGCCAACACATGTTGCCCTCTGATTGGTTAGAAGTGTGTTTCTTTACTGAGACAATAGACACGTGTGTTATCAACCCTTGGATCATTTCTTATCAATGGTCTGCATGTTGCCTTGATGGATCCCAGTGTAAGTTTTTAAGCCAATCAGCATTCGTTTAAGCACCGCCTTGTGTGAGCCCTTAGATTCAAGTCAATTTAAATTGACTTAATCCTGACCCTTGGTTTTGATCAGATATCTCGAACCTTCTCCTCTCACTATAAAAAGGACCCTTCCCTCAGACTTCGAAGACTTTTGCCATTTGCATTCTTCTGAGAGAGAAGAGAGAAGAGAGAAGAGAGAGAAGAAAGTTAGAAACCCTAACTTCGTCCAAATCCTCTTAAAACCTAACCCAAACACTTCTTCAAAACACGATATTCAAAAACACCATCCTGAGTGTTTGAGAGTTTGAGTTGAGTTATTTTTGTTGCTGTAACCTTGTGTTCGTGAGATCTTATTTCCAACTTAAACTTCTACTTACATCTAGTTTCTGATTCCATAGAAATCTCAGATCTGAGTTATTCATGTTACATTACACTTAGTTTCATTCTCTTTCTCATCTTGAGAAATATATTGTTGATTATTTTCTCTAAAACGTTTTCTTACTTTGAAATCAACAATAAATGCTTTCTGTTTCTTGTTCTTGTAAAACTAAACCTTTGACCTAGTTTGGAATCTCACTTGGAGGTTTTCAATATCGAAAATCTTTTCAAAATAGAGATTGATTAAGATCTTGACTGATTTGTAAGCAAGATATCCGTGGATTCTGGGATAGATTGAAAGGTCAAAAAAGGTTCAAAGTTTTGTAAGAAGAAAGAAAAGAAAAGATCACTGCATATAGTGTAACTGTAATTTGTTAGGACTGTTTGTACTTAATAAGTGTGCGTGTGTGCATGCATGTGTTAGAGCACATCCACAAACACTTTCACCCTACAACACGAAAAGTGTTG
Source organism: Sambucus nigra (assembly GCA_949130495.1). NCBI lineage: Eukaryota > Viridiplantae > Streptophyta > Magnoliopsida > Dipsacales > Adoxaceae > Sambucus > Sambucus nigra. The sequence goes on from OX422223.1 coordinate 291,531,992, forward strand.
GTAATAAGATCCTGTGGACATAAATCGACGTAAAGTGCTGGAACAAATAAGGAGTTGACAAACTGAGAGAACTACATCTACAATCAGAACTGCAAAGAAGTTATGAGGACACCAGAGGGTACATTCCTAAACTTATATAGGTCTGAGTTGTTTGCATGTTAGTTATATAGTTTTTAACTCATAAATTTGTTTAGTGGATTTTTCATTTTACTCCGTAGAGGGAGTCGTGGATGTTTCCTCAATTGGTGAGGTTTTACCACGTAAAAAATCGTGAACAGAATCTTTCTACATTTTCTCACCTCATTCTTGGTTGTGCTGTGTTTAAAACTTGTTTAAATTTATCTTTTAAACTTGTTGCTTAAATCTTGAATAGATCTCGTACATACTTTTGTTAAACACATCTTGTGTTCAAACTTTTTGATTTAAGAAAAGAGTTTCTTCAAAAAACAACTCGGAGTTACTTAAATAGTTTATTTTCAATAAACGGCTTTAGTAACGCTTTTTCAATTGGTATCAGAGCTTGGTAAAACTGCTTTTAAAAGATCCTGTGTTTCTGAAATTGTTTTCTGAAAATCAAATATGGACGAGAAAAATGAAAGATTTGGTAACTTGACCAGACCTCCAATCTTTGATGGGAATAATTTTGCTTATTGGAAAGTAAGAATGATTGCTTTCATTCAAGGAACTCTGGGAGATGATGTCTGGGACATTGTTGAAAATGGTTACACTTTTCCTACTAAACCAGCCAACGAAGGAAGTAATGAGAGGGTTAAGAAAGATTTAAGTGAGTTCACTCAAGAAGAGAAACAAGTTTCTCGAAATAATAACAAAGGAAAGAATGCCATATTTATGTCCATAAATGAACATGAGTTCAAAAGAATCTCATCCTGTACCACTTCTAAGGAAGCTTGGGACACCTTGGTTACTGCTCATGAAGGAGACACTAGAGTTAAGGCTGCTAAAACCCAAATGCTTATCCAGCAGTATAACTCCTTAATTATGTCTGAGACTGAATCATTTGATGACTTCTATATGAACCTGACTGATATTGTGACCAAACTGCATGCTAATGGGATAACCTATGATAGACAAGAAATTGTATCTAAAATTCTGAGATCATTACCACATAAGTTTGATAACAAAAGATATGCTATTGAGGAAATTTGTGATATTAATTTCACTCCTGAACTACTAAGTAGTAAGTTAAGAACTGTGGAAATGGAGCTGGAATTTAAGAAACAACTGACCCAATCCCATAGGAAACAGACTACTTCCAATATAAGCATCTCTTCTAAATTGATTAAGCCTGAGTTTAATACTTCCAATGATGAATCTGATGAGGAGCACGATATAAAGAGTTTGGACAATCAGATTGCCTTAATGTCAAAACAGTTCAAGAAAATCATTAAGTTTAGAAACAAAGTGGCAAATAAACAAGGCAAGCCAAATTATCCAACTCCCTCTAGTCACAGACCTCATGAGAAAAACCATGACAAAAATTATAAGGACTCTCATATCAGACCTAATAGAGACCTTTAGAAAACTGAATGCTATAGATGTGGTAAACTGGGACGCATTTCTCAAGACTGTAGAGTTAACTTGAACACTCAAAACAAACATACTAGGGCTAATATTTGCAAAACTTAGGATGATTCAAGTGTCTCTGATAATGAGGCACCTGAGTCATCAGATGTTTTTTATCCTTGTATGTCTTTCTTTGCAAAGATTATTTATAATAATGACATGCCTATGTTTGTTAATGAGGATGAACCAAATAATTCTATGACTGATACTTCAAATATGGTTATTACTGGTTTAGATGCTTTGTTTACTGAAAATGTTGCATGTTCTACCTCGGGGTGTGTGAGTCAAAGGGAAAGCGACAATGATGATGCCAATGGGTGAGTGAGTTCTAAGAATGAAGCCTTAGGGGTCACTTCACACACTACACTTAGTGACTCGGATAATGAAGACCTCCCAGACATTCACACACTTTACACTAAAACTCTCAAGAAAAGCGCTAGACTAGAAAAAATTGTGAAAGATCTTACTAAAAAGTTGGAAGATCTAAGCCTGATGGTCAAACTGAATGCTGAAGAGTATACTACCCAATGTTTAGCTCATGAAAGTGAAATTAAAGTTTTTGATGAAAAACTAAAAAATTTGACTGAAACTAATGAAATTCTAGAGAAAAAGTAAAAAGGGACATTGTTAGAATTGGAACAAACCAAAGAAAAGACAGCAACTTTTTTCAAAAAATTTACAAAATTTGAAAATAATTCTAACTGTTTTGATGAATTTGTTGCTGAATCTAAAACCAATTCGGATGATCGAACTGGTATAGGGTTTTGCCCAAATTTGAAGACACAAACAAAACCTTTTGAACCTATCAAATTTGTGTCAGGAGGCAAAAGACCTATTGAAACATGACCAGACTTTCATTCATTAAAAACTGAGTTTGATTTGAAACATCAAAACTTTAATATTGTGGAATCAAGTTGCTCTAAGCTTTAAAGTTCACCTAAGGCTAAATATGTCTGCCCCTTTATCAGAAAGAGTGAACCTACATTCAAACCTGTACTCCCTAGGAATAAAGTTCAGCCTCAAAACTTTTCAAAACCCTTGTTTAGAAACTTTCCTAAGGAGACCCCCATCTTGAGCAATCTTTATTGCTCCTACTGTGACATATATGGTCACTCTTTCGATGGTTGCTATGCTAGGAGAATTGTTAAACCTATCTATAATCCTCATACCTACCAGAACTTTAACTATTCTAGGAGGAGCCAAAACAATTATATACTTCCTAGACAGCCAGATAAAAACTCTAACTATAGAAAGAGAAAGACCAAACCTAAAAGAACATTTCCTAGAAGGAATCCTAAGCACTTTACTAAATCAAATGCTCAAGCCTTTCACAAAATTCAAAATCATGCGCAAAATATTATTCAGCAAAAATCTAATGCTCGCAGATTTTATCAGTTGAGAGCCAATAAGCGCAAGATGAAAACTAGAGCAATTTGGGTTAGAAAAGATGATCTACTACCTCAGATGAAGTGTAATATTGTTGTTACTGCTTTAAAAGCTGAACACACATCATCTGATTGGTATTTAGACTCTGGATATTCTAAGCACATGACTGGAGATGAATCTAAACTTTTAAATAAGACCAGTTTTGCTGGTGGTAAAGTCATTTTTGGTGATGGAGTTTCATCTCAAATCATAGGCAAAGGAACTCTCAAAGAAGAAGGACTTCCTGTTCTTGAAAATGTCTTGTTAGTTAAAGGTCTAAAGGCCAATTTACTTAGTATTTCGCAATTTTGTGACTCAGACCATACTGTTACCTTTTCAAAGAACAATTGCAAAATTTTAAATGAAAAAGGTGAATGCATAATTACTAGATTCAGAACTCCTGACAATTGCTACACTGTCAAGAACAATTCTGAAATTTGTAATGTTGCCAGAATGGATGACAACGAGATATGGCATAACAGAATGGGTCACATAAATTACGATAATCTCAGTAAATTGTCTACTCATGACATGGTAAGAGGAATTCAAAAAATTAAACCCATTCGTAATATTGTCTGTGGTTCCTGTCAGGAAGGTAAAATTGTTAAGGCACCTCATAAGAAAGTCAAAGATATCCTCACTTCTAATCCCTTAGAACTCATCCATATGGACCTAATGGGTCCTTCCCAAACTGTTAGCCTTTGTGGACACAGTTATATCTTAGTTATGGTTGATGACTTCACCAGATTTACTTGGGTAGCCTTTTTAAAACAAAAGTCTGACACTTTTCAAACCTTCCTAAAAATTCTTCTTAGGATTGAAAATGAAAAGGACACTCAAGTAAATAGAATCCGTAGTGATAGAGGTGGTGAATTCAAAGATACTGGTATTATAGAATACTGTGACTATAATGGTTACAAACACGAGTTCAGTGCTCCTAAGACTCCTCAACAAAATGGAATTGCTGAGAGAAAGAATCGTACCCTACAGGAGGTGTTATGTTACATGCCAAGAATTTACCTCAATATTTTTGGGTAGAATCTATTCGTACTGCGTGTCACATTATTAATAGGGTCTATCTTAGAAAGAATTCCAAACAAACCCCTTACGACTAATCTCAAGTATCTTAGAACCTTTGGCAGTACTTGTTATGTATGCAACGATAGGGAACACTTACCCAAATTTGAGAGCCAGGGAGATAAAGCCATATTTGTAGGATACTCGCCTAACAGTAGAGCTTATCGAGTGTATAATCTTCGCACTAAAACCTTAATGGAATCCATAAATGTAATTGTTAGTGACACTACTGTAGAAAGCAAGACTGGTGAATTACCTATCGAAGAAAAGTCTTCAAATATTTTAGAAAATGACTCTTCTGAAGTAGATAATTCATTACCTATTGAGGCACCTGAAGTACCTAACTGGGTTTCTAAAGATCATCCCATAGTTAACGTAGTTGGCAACCCTAGTGAGCCAGTGCGTACAAGATCCCAACTTAGAAATTATGCACATTATGCATGTTTTGTTTCCCTTGTGGAACCAAAGAATGTAAATGAGGCATTGAATGACTCTCACTGGATTTCTGCTATGCAGGATGAACTTTTACAATTTTTCATTCATGATGTCTGGTATCTTGTTCCATGTCCTGATCACAAAAAAGTTGTTGGTACTCATTGGATTTTCAAAAATAAAACTGATGAAAATGGGATAATAATTAGAAATAAAGCTAGATTAGTTGCTCAAGGATACTCCCAAATAGAAGGAATTGATTTTAACGAGACATTTGCCCCTGTTACTCGTTTGGAATCAGTTCGTCTGCTTTTTGCTATAGCTTGTCACATGCATTTTACATTATACCAAATGGATGTCAAATCTGCGTTCCTTAATGGAATACTGACTGAGGAAACCTATGTAGAACAACCCAAAGGGTTCATTGACCCTAATGATCCAAATCACATAATTCGTCTGAAAAAGGCTTTATATGGCCTTAAACAAGCTCCTAGAGCTTGGTATGAGCGACTTTCCAATTTTCTTTTGGACAAAGGTTTCAAAAGAGGTGGAAATGACCAAACTTTATTTGTCAAACATTTTGACAAACACATTACTATCGCTCAAGTTTATATAGACGATATTATATTTGGATCAACTTCTACCTCAGAAGTAAAATCCTTTTCTGAAATTATGAGTAAGGAATTTCAGATGTCCCTTATGGGGGAGTTACAGTTCTTCCTAGGTCTCCAAGTCAAATAAAATCCAGAAGGATTATTTGGTTCACAATCTAAGTACGCTTTAGAGATAGTTAAGAAATTTGGCCTCGAGAGTGCTAAAGATGCTAAAACACCTATGAGTACTACAGTAAAATTGTCAAAAGATGAAAATGGAAAATCTGTAGATCCTACTCTATATCGTAGTATGATAGGAACATTACTATATCTTACTGCCTCGCGTCCCGATATCATGTATGCTGTGTGTGTATGTGCTTGTTATCAAAACAACCCTAAAGAGAGCCATTTGAATTCTGTCAAACGTATAATTAAATATGTTAAAGGCACTCTGAATCTAGGACTTTGATACACTAATGACACACCAAGCACTATTATTGGGTACACTGATGCTGACTGGGCTGGGTGTACTGATGATAGTAAAAGCACTTCAGGAGCATGTTATTATATTGGTAATAACTTGGTAGGATGGAGTAGTAAAAAACAAAACTGCACACCACTCTCGACCGCTGAATCTGAATACATAGCCGCTGGCAGCTGTTGTGCTCAATTATTGTGGCTTAAACAAATGCTAAGTGATTATGGTATTCAAGAAAACCAATTGCATCTCTATTGTGATAACCAAAGTGCGATTAATATTTCTAAAAACCATGTTCAACACTCGCGAACAAAGCATATAAAAATAAGACATCATTTTATACGCGAATTGGTTGAATCCAAGGAATTAGAAATCAATTATCTTCCTACTGATCTATAACTTGCAGATATGTTTACCAAACCTCTAGATTATAATAGATTCATTTCATTACGTAAATCTATTGGTATGGTTTGTGCTGAGTAATACCTTTGCTGTTTGTCCAAGTTTTTTCCTTTGTCCATTTGAGACAAAATGGGGGAGAAATTTGAGTCTATCAATCTATTGCATATACTAAAATGCTTGATCTTAGTGATTCATTGCAGGTATTCATTTTGTACAGTCGTTCTCAACTGATGTAATAGGATGTTAAATTGTAAATAGTTGAGTTATGTATTTTTTTTAGGATTTGGGTTGTTAGAATTTTGATATAACTAAGTTTTTCTTTATTTTTTGTTGCCCTACGAGTCCTAGTTGACTCAAAGGAGATTTTGTCTCATATTTCCAAAGGGGGAGATTGAAGCCCTTATACCTTTGACTCACTTGAGTCTATATTGTATAAGTGCTCATCTAGTTTGGAAATTGTGACAAAATTATGTCAAGCTAGAAACCAAAGAACCTCATAATTGCTATGCCTATTCATCTCTCCATCTTGTAGTGATCAAGAGACTATTGCCAACACTCACACACTTAGAATTCAATTCATGCATGTCATATTGCATTATAATGTGTGTACATGTGTTGAGTGTGTTTAAATCCCTAAGTTTGATTTTTAATAATTTTTTGGGATTTTGTAAACATTTTATAAACAATGTTTTAATAATTAAAACTTGATTTATAAGTTTTTGGGGTCAATCTCTAAATATTGTTTATTGGAAATATTGGCCTAATGTTACCTTGGGTAGAATCCAAAAGCAGCAGAGACTTTAGGGTGTACATTGTAATTACTTTGGACGCGCGTTTTATATACCTTAACTGGCCAACACCTGTTGCCCTCTGATTGGTTAGAAGTGTGTTTCTTTACTAAGACAATAGACGCGTGTGTTATCAACCCTTGGATCATTTCTTATCAACGGTCTACATGTTGCCTTGATGGATCCCAGTGTAAGTTTTTAAGCCAATCAGTGTTCGTTTAAGCACCGCCTTGTGTGAGCCCTTAGATTCAAGTCAATTTAAATTGACTTAATCCGGACCCTTGGTTTTGATCAGATATCTCGAACCTTCTCCTCTCACTATAAAAAGGGCCCTTCCCTCAGACTTCGAAGGCTTTTGCCATTTGCATTCTTCTGAGAGAGAAGAGAGAGAAGAGAGAAGAGAGAGAAGAGAGAAACCAGAGAGAGAAGAAAGTTAGAAACCCTAACTTCGTCCAAATCCTCTTAAAACCTAACCCAAACACTTCTTCAAAACACGATATCCAAAAACACCATCCTGAGTGTTCTTGAGTGTTTGAGAGTTTGAGTTGAGTTATTTTTGTTGCTGTAACCTTGTGTTCGTGAGATCTTGTTTCCAACTTAAACTTCTACTTAGATCTAGTTTCTGATTCCATAGAAATCTCAGATCTGAGTTATTCATGTTACATTACACTTAGTTTCATTCTATTTCTCATCTTGAGAAATATATTGTTGATTATTTATTCTAAAACGTTTTCTTACTTTGAAATCAATAATAAATGCTTTCTGTTTCTTGTTCTTGTAAAACTAAACCTTTGACCTAGTTTGGAATCTCACTTGGAGGTTTTCAATCTCGAAAATCTTTTCAAAACAGAGATTGATTAAGATCTTGACTGATTTGTAAGCAAGATATCCGTGGATTCTGGGATAGATTGAAAGGTCAAAAAAGGTTCAAAGTTTTGTAAGAAGAAAGAAAAGAAAAGATCACTGCATATAGTGTAACTGTAATTTGTTAGGACTGTTTGTACTTAATAAGTGTGCATGTGTGCATGCATGTGTTAGAGAGCACATCCACAAACACTTTCACCCTACAACACGAAAAGTGTTGGTAATAAGATCCTGTGAACATAAGTTGACGTAAAGTGCTGGAACAAATAAGGAGTTGACAAACTGATAGAACTACATCTACAATTAGAACTGCAGAGAAGTTATAAGGACACCAGAGGGTACATTCCTAAACTTATATAGGTCTGAGTTGTTTGCATGTTAGTTATATAGTTTTTAACTCATAAATTTGTTTTAGTGGATTTTTCATTTTACTCCGTAGAGGGAGTCGTGGATGTTTCCTCAATTGGTGAGGTTTTACCACGTAAAAAATCGTGAACATAATGTTTCTACATTTTCTCACCTCATTCTTGGTTGTGCTGTGTTTAAAACTTGTTTAAATTTATCTTTTAAACTTGTTGCTTAAATCTTGAATAGATCTCATACATATATTTTTTTAAACACATCTTGTGTTCAAACTTTTTGATTTAAGAAAAGAGTTTCTTCAAAAAACAACTCGGGGTTACTTAAATAGTTTATTTTCAATAAACGACTTTAGTAACGCTTTTTCAAAGTAGCGGGATGGGTTTTGGAAGAGCAATAGAGGGGCCGTCAAATGGTTTAGAAGAGAGGGAGTACTCCTGAAATGAATTTGGGTGATCAATGAATTAAATAGTTAAAGTTTACATGTCCAACAGAAGATGAAAGGATATAATATAAAATTGTGGAGGTGAAAGGAATTAAGGCATAAGACACATAAATAGATGAGAGAGACGTACAAGGAAAGGAGATCATTTAACACTTTTCACGTGTCATTTCCAGGTTAGGTTAGGTTAGGTTGTAATTTTATATACATACATAGATTAGAATCTAGTATGTGGGATGGAAGTAAGGGAAAATAAATAATTTGGTGGATCTATTGAGGAAGATAGGGTGGCAAAAGGAGGGAAAAAAAGTAAAGAAAGAAAAGAAGAAGGGGTAAAGTGAAATTGTAGTAAACTTAAGATTTATGGGGCATAGTTGTATTCACGAAATGGAGAAAGGAGCGTAGGTTTTACTTTTACCAACATATCCATTTGGAAGTGGAACCGAAGAGGGAATAGCAGGCGGCTAGGCCGGAATCTTCTTAATTACATCCTATAGATTCTCGTGCATATATACAAAGTTTTTGTTAGAGTTTGATTTGTGGCGAAGATGGGATTTGATGCGTCAAAGTTTTGGGTTCGGACATGGGAACTGGATGACGGTGAAATGAAATGGTATTGTGTGGATTTGGAGCGCATGCGTACTCAGGAGGAGGAGGAGGAGCACATACCAACAATTTCACCCCTTACAAAATTCAAGTCAGTAACCGAGCTGAGCACCTTTGTGTCCGTAGGATCTTTCTTGTGCACTGTCGGCGGTCGAGAGGAGGCACCTGACGACTATGACTATGGTACCCCTCCAACTACATACCCCTACCGTCCTCTTGATACCATCCACTACCTTGACACGTCAGATCCCAATTTACTCTGGAAATCTGCTACCATGACTCTACCCAGAATCTCTCCCCTAGTAACCGCCATGGATGACGGCAGGCTCTGTATCATTGGTGGTAATCGTAACAAGACCATGTTTGGCGAGTTTTTTGACCCTAAATCACACACAAATGAATCAATGCCACCTCTCCCTGACGAATTTGACCAATATTTTGTCAAGGTTCTGTTTCACCCCCCGGATAGAAGGATCTTGCTCTTCACATTTCAGTACCCCCTCTACCCTCTCATCATCTATTTCGATCTCCACACCCACCAATGGGACCGCTATGATCAACCTCCTTCTGCCGCCATCCCCATTGCCGGCGGCAAAACCTGGCCATGGTTGTTAGGCGATGTACAAGACATAAATTGTGCACTTGTTGGTACCACCATCTACTGGTTCGCTCCCGCTTATTTTCATATTTTTGCCTATGATTTTGCCCAAGATCAGTTTTTCCAATCACAATTTTATGAGCTTGGTGACGACCCCCGGCTCCCGCTCCCGTCCTATACGATGCCGTCCTTGCTTCATCTTTCCTCTGGGGTTTTCTATCTCGTGTGGGCCGATTACCATCCCCACCAACCTTATCACCGCCTCCATTTCACTAGGCTGCTCATTTCCAAGTCCCCTCATCATACACTCTCGGTAGTCGTGGGGACTATGCATTCTTACTTACTTGAAGATAGAGGTCCTGCGCCATTCCTCGATGCTTTGCTCCTCTAGGTACGTACCTCTACTCACACTTCAAGGATTTTCACTTTCATTTTGTATTTTCAAGCCAAATTAATTGACCCAATTCCATTGAAAATTATATCAACTTCAAAGAAAAAAATTGAAGGTGCCTTAAAAAGGGATGAACATATGCCTAACATGACAAAAATATCATTGCATACTTACTTCTCATCCATGTTAGCCTAAAAATACAAAATTCTATATATCTCCACAAATAATCCGGTCTATTTTTGTGTACCATGTACCAAGATCCTTTTGATGGACGATACTTTGCAATTTAGCATATGAAGCATGGGAATGGACATGAGGCTCACGTACAACACTACCCAAACATGTTAGCATGACTAAGATTTACATTAAATGTCACACACACACACACGTAGCGGCACATTACAATAACATATCTATGTATACACTAGGTAAACCTATCCTACCGTCGAACGTGAGAAAATTTCTTAAATCATGATTACCGAAACGATCAAGTATGCACACGTGAATAGAATTGTAGAAATAATGTGTTGGACATCTTAGTATTATATTTATGTAATAGACGCATAAAGAAATGCTGGGCAAGGTACCAATCATTGGCATGTGTGGGGCACAACCTTCCTAAAGTTTAAACAAAACTGTTTAGTTTAGCACCAACCAAAATTAACGACATAGTAAGCTCTCTCTCTCTCTCTCTCTCTCTCTCTCTCTCTCTTTAGCACACATACACACGCACACACTTCTATACTTCCCGCTACTAGCCTTGGAATTTCTTTTGGCCAAATTATTTCTTACGATCAAATATTCATCATTATGGTAAGCAACCTCTCTCTCCCTCCCTCTTTTTCGCTATGCCATCAGTGATTGAGTGACATGCTAATATTTAACACATATATTGTTCAACTAACATAAACACAATACATGACGACATAACACACTTAACTGTTCAAACATTAGAAGGGACTAAATCTTTCTATATAATATACAATGCCTTTATAAGGAATCTTACATCATCATGGTTTAAAATCTCAGTCACAGTTTACGACTCGGATGCTCAGTTTTTAACTCGGTCGCGGTATCGGGAGCAATACTCTATTTACAGAGCTCAAATTTAATGTAGTTTGTTTGGTTGTTATAGAATTGAAAGAAACTACAAACTATGTTCAGGTTTATGATATTTTTCAATGGAGTTTGTTGGTTACTAAAGAACGAAAGAAAAGAAGAAATCAATTTTGCTTTTAGCTTGAAATCCAAGTCAACCTCAATTTTATAATATTCAGTAAATAAAAAGATACTTCACCATATTCCATGCTACCATTACTTTGTAGTCTGTGCATATTTGGTTGAAAAACTAAAATTGTGGTAAACTTAAAATTTAGGGGCATAGTTGAATTTTACGAAAAGAAAAAGAGATGAGGAAAGGATGATTGATTTTACACTATATCTATCAACAATCAATAATCAACAATCAACCATCAACAATCACCAAATCAATTTAGAGGTCGGAGGATAAAGAATAGGGCATAGTAGCCGACGAATTCAGTTTTTGATAGTATTTATTAATGCACACACTACGTTGCAGGTCTTAAAACATAAAATAAGAGTTTGATTTGTGGCGAAGATGGCATTTGATGAAAAAGATGGCGCAAACTTTTGGGTTCGGACGTGGGAAATGGATGACCGTGAAATGAAATGGTGTTGTGTGGATTTGGCGGATGTCTGTGGATAGGAGAACCACATCACAACAATGTCACTCCTCACATAAATTAAGTCACAGACCCATTGGAGCACCTTTGTGTCCGTAGGATCTTTCCTGTGCACTGTCGGCGGTTAAGAGTACTCACTGACGACTATGATAGCAGTCCAAATACATACCCCTACTGTCCTCTTGATACCATCCATTACCTTGATAATTTCGATCCCCATTTAGTTTGGAAATGTGCTACCATGACTATACCCAGAATCTCTCCCCTAGTAATCGCCATGAATGATGGCAGGCTCTGTATCATTGGTTGTACTGATCACAAGACCATGTTTAGCGAGTTTTTGATCCTAAATCATAGAGAACTGAATCAATGACATCTCTCCCTGACCAATTTGACCATTTTTTTTTTGTCAAGATTTTGTTTCTTCCCCAGGATAGAAGGATCCCCAGGATAGAGCACGTTAATACTCTTTAGCCTTAATGTATTAAAATCTAATATGCCAAATATCAATTGAACTTAAATAAAAGAAATGGAAAAAACACAAGGGGTTTAAGTGGGAGCTTACTTTGTATCCATCAAAGTTATTCCTATTTGTTTGTCCATTGAGTTGTTTTCTAATCTTTTTATGTTCATCGTCGATGTGAAAGTAACAACAAATTTTACCAATCTTGCATACGAACTATGAGTTATAAGTGAGTAAAAAAATGAGGTATTATAGATAGAAATGCTAGAGAGAAGGCGTACCATATTTTAGGTCGTCATCGCTTCGGATAGTTGTATCTTTCAGTGGGGTGAAATGGTGCACAAGGGCTTTACCAAAAAAAGAAAAACAATCGATTTCCCTGATTTCTAGTGCACTTATCATTAACCCTCTTGACAAAGTTGTTTGTTATTGAGTATGTCCTCTCTTTTAACAGGAGCTCCTTAAATTTTGTGATTTTGTCACTGAACATCACAACTTGCACCTTTGTTCTCTATATTAGTGCAAGTAGGTGCCTAATTAGGCAATTAACCATTAAATGAATGAGTAAAGGTAAATGTTTGATGTGTTAAGGAGGCGTAAAATTATTAACTTACCTCTTTGTTAAGAAGGATGGCTTTCAAGATGCTACCAACACCTTTATTAGTGTTGTAGGAGTCGATTGATCCTCATCGAAGAATGATAACCTATATTTTCCAGGTAGAATGGAATTTTTGCAGTTCGTTTATCATGGTGTAATGCATAGGTGATATCTTCAGTTGTCATCCTGGTTTCTATATGTTTCCCGTCGAATAGAAGTAAGATTAAGACAAGTAAATAAGTAATTTTGAAGAAAAATACAAATATGTGAGCAAATATAATGAGAAGGGAGACAATAGTTATAGTGAAGTGGGGGTGTGGATAATTTAAAATTTATTTGTTTACCTATTTGACAACAAAACTTCCTTGTAGAAGATGTTTTGTTGGATCTTTTATTATGAAAATTCTCTAATATCGAAAGAACATTTGTAATTGCCTCTTGGTAAAAATCGACGTATAGTTGACCATGGGAGAATTCATGAGTGGGTAAACAAACTCCCACATTCAACCAATTAAAATATCATGATTTATAAGCATTACACATGTCGTACATAGACATATGCATAAGAAAAAAGATTAAAAAAAATAAGAACTTAGAATCGACCTGCATGAATTTTTATAGAAAAATAAAGGGCTCAATAATTTATTAAACCATGTTCGTTTGAAATGGAATTGAAATTTTCAAATTCGCATATATATACTTCGGTACCAAATGTTTGTCCACTAAATAAAAAAAAAGTATAAAAACAACTACATTAGGTAACGAAAATGTTACCAAAGACCAAATCCAAATTCTAAATACAACCATTTCCAAAGGTACCCAAGTAAAAAAAAAAACTTAAAGTACCCGGATATGAATTAAACCGAATGAAATCGCAAATGGATACAGTAAAGTATCAAGTATCAAAACCTCCAACAATGTTCATATTAAGAAAAATTAAAATTGAAAACTTAAAACTCTAATAAATAATAATATTTAGAAATATCTAAAGTTGAAATCATGTGTGACTAAAGTCTACAAACAATCACATTCACAAAAAAATCAGTACTAATGTCTAAAATAAAATTATAGAGGTACCAAATTAGCAACATGTTAAACTCACTGTTTGGGCAGAGCGGGTGGAAATGATTTTTTTTCACTAACTAATATGTCTATCTATCACTTTAATCATAAGGTGTGTGTATATATATATATATATATATATATATATATATATATATATATATATATATATATAGTGCGTGTGTGTGTGTGTGTGTGTGTGTGTGTCAGAGAGAGAGAGAGAGAGAGAGAGACGATGGCAAAAAAGAGAAAAGGGAGGTGGATGAGTGAGAGGGGCAGCATCGAATTAGTAATCGAGATATAATGAGGAGACATGTCGGGTTTGGGGGTTTCAACTGTGTTGGGTCCAATTTTTCCATGTCATAAGAAATTCTTATGGCATGACACGCTCTCAGACCCTAGGATCTTAATACATGTGAATACCATACCCGTTGAATTGTTTGGAACAGTAAACCAACCCTCCCCTATATTATATAATTGTGTGTGTGTGTGTATATATATAAATACCAAAGGCCAAATTCAAATTCTAAATACAACCATTATCAAGGGTACCAAACTCAAAAAAAACTTAAAGTATTAGGATATGAATTAAACCGAATGACATCGCAAATGGATACAGTAGAGTATTAAGTATCAAAACCTTCAACAATGTTCATATTAAGCAAAATTATAATTGAAAACTTAAAACTGTAATAAATAATAATATTTAGGAATATCTAAAATTGAAATCTGGCGTAGATAATGTCAAATGGGAGCAAAAAAAGATAATTCTCTCTCTAAACTCTCTCAAATCTTTATATCATTAGATGGAGAATGCCTCAAATGAGGCTACAAAAGGGTATTTATAGGAAGGAGGTTATTTGACTTCTAAGCTAAGAATCTAATTACAATTATGGCCTTAAGTGCCAATTAACCTTCCTTCCTCTAAATACTAAACTAGAGGAAAAATATAATGAATACTAAAAATGACGAAAAAGCCCTTATTCACATCACTCTCCCTCCTTGGAAAGAGTTCGTCCTCGAACTCAGAGGGGAAGGCCTTCAGTGTCACCATCGAGGATAGTAATGAGAGCTGGTTGGGGTGGGACCTCCGATGTCTCCTCGAGATACTTAGGATCGCCCGAAGCTAGGAGAGCGCGTCGGCGGGGAGGAAACAATATTAGGCTCGATGACCAATCACCCCACAGTTGTAGCATTTGAAGATGACGGGATGAGTGGGTGCAGGAGGAGGAACTGTGGGAGTAGGAGTAGCTGCACTAGACGGAGGCACAGCAGGAGCAGAAGTCACTGGTGCTGGAGGAGTTATCGTGGAGCGGCCACGGGAAGGAGGAGCAGACTGATGAAAAGACTCATCTTTTGTGGCGTAGTCCACCGCCTTAGCAAAGGAGGTGACATCATGTAAAGTGAGGGTCGCGCTGGATGTAGCTCTGAAGGCCGTGAATGTATCGGCTGATCCTCTGTTCTTCGCTCTCACCGAGGCGGGTACGAGTACAAAAAAGCTGGAAGCGCTCAGTGTATTCCAAAACTGTGGTGTCCTGCCGAAGAGACTAGACTCGCAAGAATAGGTCATGCTCGTAGGTGGCAGGAACAAAGGTTGTCATCAGTTAGTCAGGGAGCTCGACCCAAGTCTGGATAGGAGGTTGTCCCTCAAGAACATGGTGTTGTTCCTAGTCATTCCACTAAACACTCGCGTAGACCTGAAACTTAGTGGTCGCTAAGAAGACACACTGACGACCTTTTTAGCACGTGTACTCAAATATCCGCTCCATCGCGGTAAGCCACTCAACGACATCAGGCTGTAGGTGATCGTCAAACATAGGGATATCAACCCAAATGTCTCCCTGCATGCTCCGCGAGAGTAACTGAATTGCCAACTGTGTAATGGCATCACCACCCTGTAGGGTCAGGGCATCATCATCGAGATCATCATCGCCTGGCGGAGGCTCAGAAGTAGAGCTCGCTGTGGACGTCTCCGAGGAGGGTCAGGAGTAGGAGGTGGTAATGGGGCTGGTGGAAGAGATGTATGAGGTGGAATGGTGTCTCATGGTAGGGAAGGGGGGAGCTGGAACTAATGGCTGGCGATTGGGGCAGTGGTTCATCTTATGTCCTTTTTGATAACATAAAAAGCAATGACGCTCGTAGAGAGGTACATATGGAGTAGCCTTTGGCCCCAGAGAATCAAAAGGAGAAACATCAGTGCGTCACTACGTTGGGGGGGGGGGGGGGGGGCTCAAACTCTGGAGCGGAGTGGGGTCGGGGTAAAGGGGGATCATCATGTGGGGGTAGGGTAATCCACTCTCGTACCTGCTCATAAGAATCAACGGGTATCCCATGGATGATGATGATGAGGCACATGTGGAGGGGGACTGGGTGGGGGAGAGGTCTAGAGAATAGGCGGGGGCGGAAGCGTGGGGAAAGTGGAATTGGGTGGATGGGGGTGTGTGGTGACGGATGGTGCAGGGGGTATTTGGGGGGGTTTTATGGGGGGTGACGAGGGTAAATGGAAATAGGAGGTAAGGGCTGGGCATGAGAAGGTGGGGTGGTGTAAGGGTGAGGGTTTGGTCGAGAGGCATGGGGGGAAACAAGAACGCGGGGTGGGAGAAGGTGTGGTGAGGGTATATGGTGGTGCGTGGATATATTAGGTGGTGGAGGGGGTATGTAAGAGGAGTGGGGAAGTGTTGGAGGGTGAAGGTAGTGGGAATGTGAGAAGATTGGAGTTCTAGGGTTTGGTGCTCAAGATTTGGGATAAAATGCATGGGGTTTGTAACATTTGATTGTATGCGAGGCGAATTTGATTTTTTTTTTGTGCCGAATGTCACCGATCATCTCGGCGATTGTGGGAGAGTAGGTTCCGATCATGGGTGGTACCGTTTGAACACACAAAGGGGTAGGATTTATCGAAAAAACGTCGGCATGGCTCGAAGATGACGGACAACCCTCGGTAGGGTTGTATGGTTGGTGGAAACTTCGGCCTAAGGCAGTGGATTGTTCGGAGGCACCAAGGGGTTGGATCAGGTTCATTGGGGCCTGATTTGGGACCGTTCTGTTTCGGAGAACATAACCGGTGGTGGGAGGGTGTTGTCCGGAGGGTTGGGGTGGATCAGGATTGGAAGAGAAGGGTTTTAGACTGGATCGGGGTCGGAATAGGAGGACGGAGATGGTCTGGATGAAACAGGGTAGGGGCAGCCTGCCGTGGATGGGTTTTGGGTTGGATCAGGTTGGATTTGGTGGTGGATCTGAGTGTGGGATTGTGTCGGCAGGTGCAGGGGCTGTGGTGGTAGGCCGGTCTGCTACTTTTGGGGGTTTTGGGGCTGTTTTGGGTTGGAATGAACGTGTCGAGTTTTTTTTTGGGTGGTCCGGCCAGCGGGCTGTGGTGGTTGGGCACCATCCTCGGTGGTGGTACTTTCTTGGATGAAATTGGGGTTAGGGTTTGAGAAATTAGGGTTTTTTTGGGGTAGAGGTGTAGAATGGGTTGACTTTGGAGAATTAGGGTTAGGATTTTGAGATGTTACTAGGGTGGTGTGAGGGTGGTATGTGGTGGTTACCAGCGGGGATCCTCGGGCATCGACCGCATCTACTCAGGCCGTCAATCGGTTGATGGCCTCTAAGATTTGATTGAAAGGGTTTTCATCGGAGGTGATCCAACCCACCATGGCGTTATCTACGAGTTTGTGTTTTACAACAACAATAACAACAACAACCGGTGGAGTGACTAGGCTCTGATACCAATTGACGTAGATAACATCAAATGGCAGTAAGAAAGGATAATTCTCTCTCTAAACTCTCTCAAATCTTTATATCATCAAATGGAAGAATGCCTCAAATGAGGCTACAGAAGGGTATTTATAGGAAGGAGGTTGCTTGGCCTCTACGCTAAGAATCTAATTACAATTATTCCCTTAAATGCCAATTAACCTTCCTTCCTTCCTCTAAATACTAAACAAAAGGAAAAATACAATGAATACTAAAAATGAAAGAAATAATTAAAATGATAAAAATGGCGAATACTATTATGTCGTGAGTAAACGCGACATGACTTGATAGTATCTTAACCGGGACATGTTTGCGTATGTTATATGATGTTAAAAATGGGAATATATTTATAAGCGACTTGTATGATAATTTCGAGTGCACGGCTGATCCAGAATGGTCAAAATAGTCAAAATTAAGATCCCGGGGGGTAGTGTTTGGGTCTCGCGGGCTTTTTAGACTAGTTTGGATTAAAATAAAAATATTTTGTCTTATTAATGGGAGGTGAAGAGTAAAAAATGGGATTATATTAGCATTATAAAATGAAGAGGTTGGGGAAAATCAATAACCATTTTACAAAATACAAAGAGTTCTTTGATTAAAACCAAAGGGTGTGAGGGAAAGTGAAGAAAAAAGGGAGAAAAGCTAAAGAAATTCTTAAGAGTGTCAAGAAAGCTTAAGGAATTCAAGACTAATTCAAGTGAGAAGATTTGTAGAGGAACTTGAGGATATTATTCATCTTCTACAATAAATTCAGACTTTATGAATTTAAAAGGCAAGTAATTATATTGCTAATTATTTGTGTGTAATTTTCAATTCATATTATAGTTGGGAACTTTTGAATTGAAATATGTCTGGGACTAGGATTTTATATGAAAAAATTGGGTTTTGACACATAATTGGATTTTGACACATAATTATGTAAAATTGGATTTTGACACACGACTATGCAAAATTGGGGTTTAACACATGATTATAAATATTTATGGGTGAACTCTTAGAATGAAATTCTTGTATTATGAGTTCATAGGTAATTGGATTAATTTAGAAAAACTTATGATTGAATTATTTAGGAATTTATGGATATATCATGTAAAGACTAATTTAATTCCCATGAAAGTTGCATATATAGATGATGGATATGTGTGGTGTTTTAGGAGTGTGATTTGAAAATTTTAAATCCCATGTAGATAGGTAAATACTATAATTTGAAGAATTGAGAAAAATTATTTAGTGTGATATTGTGAGAATTTTATGTTAATTGGAGATAACATAAATTTTATAATCATTTGGTGTAGTTGAATTCGATATACAACTGGAAGTTTTATACTTGGAATTTATGTGAATTTGATATATTGGTTGTGATATGAATGGGGATTGAGGTGGTTGAAATTAAATGGAGAAAATCGATTTTGGAGAGTTTTAGGTATACTTTTTAAGTGCTTTCGGAAGACATTTGAGAAAAACCAAGGTTCTAAAAAACGCGGGGCGTGATCGAGGCGTGGAGGCCAAGCCTTAAGCCTTAGAAGTATAGGCAGACCTTAGGCGTGAAAAGGCGTTTAGGCCTTCTTAATATATTTTAATATTTTTTAACCATAACAAGGCTATTAAAATACTACAATTATACATATCATAAAAAAATATGTCTGAATATTTACAAATTAAAATACTATTTGATTATTTTGGATGAGATAATGGTCCGGCTCGTAAAAAATTCTTTAAAGGGTGATATTGTTTCACTAAAGCATTGTTATTTTTAGAAAAAAAGTGCGCCTTAAGGGTTTTACCAAGAATAAGACGTAAAAAGCTTAAGGTAGGGTGTTTCTCCCAAACTTCAAGCGTAGGCGTGCTTAGGTGGAGCCTAGGCGGATTTTTTAGAACAGTGAGAAAAACTCAAAACATATACCGAACTCAATTTTTCGTGTAGTTACCAAATCTAAAATTGAATTGATGATTCGAATAATTTTTAGATTTGATTTTCTGCATTTTTTTAAACAATCCTAAAATTGGAATTTTAATTCGGGGTGAAATTTAGAGTATTTGAGGTGAATTATACTCGGGAATTTATTAATGAATTGTAATGAAAAATTCAAAAAAATAGGTATACCAGCTGATTGAGAGTTATACGTGTCCAGAATTAATATTTTGAGAATCAATCAATTAATTAAGTGAGTAATTAACTAATTGAGAATATAAATGATAATCAGAAAATGATGTGTTTATTCCACGAGCGATAAGCGCGATTAACCGGAATTATTGAGAATATATATATATATATATATATATATATATATATATATATATATATGGGATAGACGCAATATATATGTTATTATATTTGTGCGTATAGAATTAAGGATAATTTGGTACTAGTTAGGCAGGTAGCATAACTAGATGATTAAAATATATATGTTATGTGCACACTTTATATTAGGGGTGAGTATTGTCTCATGAGAGCGCGGTACCAATTTAAATATGGAAGAATGGAAACATAATTAATTATGTATTTTAATTGCTTGTAAATTTTCAAAAGGATTTGGGCTCTGACCGGAATTAAATTTATTTTCAAAACCTTTTAGGTGTCCAGCCATAGGGACGCAAGTGTGATTATTCTTCCAGGCATCGAAGCTGCGACAATTGTGGGACGTTGCAGGATTTGGTGTAGTCTTTCCTATTCTCATATTGTAGACAAGATCCTTTTCCATATTCGGGCATGTTGTCCATGTCAGTCAAATTTATTTTATTTTATCTCACTGTTGGGATTTATTATATTGATATTACGCTGATGGTTTATTCCGTTAAGTTTTGCATGTAATGAATTTCTGTTTCAGACTTAATATGTGATTATGGATTTTATTATTGTCTGAATGGATTATGGTTTGACTATAGTGTTGTTGTGTCACATTAATATAGATCAAAATTAACACACGACTTAACTTAATAATAGGTGGTTAATAATTAATTGATTTCGACAGTGATGCTAAAAATGAGCCAATGAGATTTTCGTTTTATTATAGTAGAGGGTTTGCCACCCGTTATTTTAATAGCGTGGTGTCACATATGGTATCAGAGCATCAGGTTCTGGAGTCCTTAGGATCTGTGTGTATTTATTACGTTTTCTACCATAGCGCCATATGGTTAAGACTACTGATTCATATTGTGATGTACGTTCTCTTGATATTATATATAATGGAAGTGAATCTTATACGAGTTCGGTTGAGTTTTGGAAGCTGAATAGGACAAGGACGAGCAGCGAGGTCCGTTAGGAGGACTACAGGAGGAGAGGCTCAGCCAAAGCCACGGATTATTCTTGAAATGGTGGTCGGAGTCTAAGTCGCCACTATTATTTCTCGAGCAGATAATTCTATGATGACCGCTAGAGCATAATAGTTTCCCCAATAACCACCACAACAGATGGTGGATCCAATTCAGACTCACCTAGTACAGTCGGTACGTGAGAGAGTTAGAGGGGATTTTGATAAGGGCTATCCGCAAGAGTTCGGGGAGAGTTTAGTCAGTAGAGTAAAACTGGATGTATCGGTGTTATGGGACACCACTAGAGAATTACCCAATAGGGAGACCTGTTGAATCAAGGGAATTCCGACAGAGTGACGGTAGATTTAGACAAGGACATCAAGGCCAGTAATGCATTCCATTGGTCCAGTGGAGCCAAAAGAATAACGGGGGTAGTCATCGGGGCTGAGGCTACCATTTCCAGAGAGAAGGCAACCCCCACATAACCAGTGGGGCCAGTGAAAGGGGGATTACACAGAGGGTTGCTTTATAGGTTGAAAGCAAGACCACATGCGTCGATTATGTTCGAAACGAGATAAGGGACAAGAGAAGGGTGCTAGCAGGGGCAACTGTTACAACCGTTTTCGTTTCGTTTAGACGTGAGTACTACGTCAAGAAACTATTTAAACAGCCAATTCCATTGGCAATGGTAGCTATGATCTTTTGTCCATGGGTAAATGGGGTAAGTTTTCGCGATACGAGTGTGTCACCATATCTTAATTAGCACTAGATTCGCGCATGAGACGGGTTTATTGAATGTATCGTTAGTATCGCTATTATGTGTATATAATTATCGTTGGGTAGTGGGGCTCTGTGGTTCCATTTGTAGGGGAATGGGTGTGAACATTGAGATGATATTCTTTGTCGATTAGCTCGTTTAGAGAGACGTTATGCGAGTATGATGTTATCCTTGGTATGGAGGTTGAGCGATAGTGGACGATTATAGTAAAGCTATCGTGTTCGCTATTCCAGGGCTAGATGTGTTGTTTCACCTGAAAGAGGGTTGAGTCACGCATAAATTATCTTGAAATGCAGGCTTCGGAGAATGTAGTTATCTCGTTATGTTCGTGATTCAGGGTATATCGAGTTTACCACCGAGCGGAGAGATTTAGCTCGTTATTGATTTAGCGCTGGAGACTTGGTGATAGTGCGAGCTAAGTATCATAAGACTCGTTTAAGGATGTCAGAGTTGAGGATTAGACTTATACGTTTGGGGATATAATTTTGGGTGTACCGGGAATATGTTTTAGGGAAAAAGATCTCAATAATCGATAATACCAAGTGATGGGGCATTGGAGAAATTCCTTGGTTGGATTACAATTGTGTGACGTTCCATGCATGCACCTTAATAAACGTCGGGAGCTGGGAGACATTATTAGACGCCTTGGAGTTGAGAGCTATTATACAATATAAGGCTAGTGGAACTAGGTAGTGCAGTGTAGAAAGTACTAGGAAAGTTAACAACACTATTGGATAGGTGGGCAATCTTGAGGATATGTAAGTCATTATGGTTGGGTTAATTTACGTCTGTGATGTTTGTGCAGATGTAAACGAGATAGAGTGTGTTTGGGCGCCCTAGTTAGTTTGATTTTTATAATCGTCTGGTATAAGAGAATGTAGTGATAAATGTGTTGAATCGTATGCCTGTGGGGCAATATAAGCGGAATTGAAAAAGTAAGGCGGACTAAACTGCAGTTGAGGAAGGAGATAGTCTCTCTCTCTCTCTCTCTCTCTATATATATATATATATATATATATATATATATATATATATATATATATATATATATATATATACACACACACACACAAACACACACACACAAAAAAAAAAAAAAAGAAGAAGTAGAGCTATCACACTCGAGATGGGATATAAGCGAGGAATCTCTTTAGCCAAGGGAAGATCTAACAAGTTTAGGAGAATCGAGCGAAGCCTTATTCAATTGAATGTTGAAGATGGCTTGGGCATAGTAGGATGTTGATTATACCAGGCGAGGAGGACCCAGAAAGTGCGTCGTTTGGAGCAAATGCGCAGGTCACGATTTTGAAGTAGCCCATGAAAGGGAGTAAGTTATACCACGTGACGTGGGATATTGAGCTTGTGTATCGGTGTGGAGCGAGACATAGTGAAGTTGTGTCTAAGTTCACTACTCATTGATGGGAAAAGATTAGTATGAGGCGATCCATCAATTTTTTTCAATAATTGATAATTTAGTGACAGAATGGATAGGCAGACTGATGTTCATTGTTGGGTTACCAACATCATGAATATGTCAAGATTACCTATGGGTTTGTGGGATTTCTTGACCAAGGCGGAATAATTATTGTTAATTTGGGTGAATTAAATTGTCAGGTAACGTACCCAACAGTTAATTAGAGAAAGGAAATGAACTGGCACAAGATGTCACCCAAGCAAGATGTCACCCAACCATTGCTGTGAATTAGGATGAGATCCTTAAGTCCCACCTACGATTGGGAGTATCAAGAGGGGAAGGGACGAAGTGCATTTTGAATAAGACATATTTCCCGTACCCCGAGGAGTAAATGAGAAAAGTGACTAGGACGTTGAAGGATAAGAGAGATGTGTATTCTAGACTTTAAGGTAATTGGGAGGAGTAATTACCATTGGTAGAGTTGCTTATAATGACTCGTGCCAGTTATTATTAGAAATATGCCTTTTGAGATTTAAGGTGGGAGGTCTTGTCGTCTGCCCTGTGGTTGGTTAAGGATGGGCAAATAATAAGTTCCGCAGGTCGGACATGATTTGGAGTCGGCAGATAGGGGTTGAGATAATCGAGGTTATTTTTGTATAGTTCAGGAACGTCATAAGAGTTATGTCATCGCGAACCGAAGAGTTAAAGACCGAACAGATTGGCCAGAAATCGTTGTGGGTGTCTCCCAGAAAGGGACTTATGTGATTTGGGTAAGAAGGGAAATTGGCACCTAGGGAAGTGGGGCCTTTTCCAACATTGAAATGATAGAGACAGTGGAGCACAGACCCGTTTTATTGGAGCATTGTTAGTGGATTCATGATAGTTTTTCATATCATTGTATAGGTGAGACCTTAGGAATGATAGAGTATAACAATATGAAATGATATGAATAGACTTGTTGCTAATCTTGGGTCGTAGCGAGTAGGTCTTTTGACAGGATGATACAAGCGGGTGAATAGTGGAGGCACCAAAATGTTATCACGAGTTGATTACGAGTACATTCGGATGCCATGTGTGTAAGGATACGAAGTTATTAGTACTAAGAATATTCGAATTTCGGGGGCAAAATTCCTTTTCAAGGGGGAAAGTATGTAATACCCTATATATATATATATATATATATATATATATATATATATATATATATATATATATATATATATATAATTGGACATTTAAATTATGCTGGTGACACATAATTTAATTAAATCAAGAAATAATGAGAAAACAAATATTAATTTAGAGTGAAATAAATTAATATTTACGTGACTATGTATTTACTAATGTGTTATAGTAAATAAAACTGGATGTCAAATAATATTATGTTGTAAGTGAGTAAATGTGACAGGACTTGATAGTATCTTAAATGGGACACGTTTGAGTATGCTATATGAGGTTAAAGATGGAATATATTTATAAGTGACTAGGATGATAATTTCGAGTGCACGATTTATCCGGAATGGGTTAAAATTAGATGCACGAGGTAGTGTTTGGGTCCCAAAGCTTTTTAGACTAGTTTGGATTAAAATAAGAATATTTTGGTCTTGTTAATGGGAGTTGAAGAGTAAAACAAGGGATTAGTATTATAAAATTAAGAGGTTGGGGAAAACTAATAGTTCTTTGATTAAAATCAAAGGGTGTATGGGGAAGTGAAGAGAAAAGGGAGAAAAGCTAAAGGAATTCTTAGGACTCTTGTGAAAGTTTAAAGAGTTCAAAAATAATTCAAGTGAAAAGATTTATAAAGGAACTTGAGGATATTATTCATCTTCTAAGTCAAATTCAAACTCTAAGAATTTAAAAGGCAAGTAATTATCTTGCTAATCATTTGTGTGTAATTTTCAATTCATATTATAGTTGGGAACTTTTGAATTGAAATATTTTTTGGATTGGATTTTTATATAGAAAAATTGGGTTTTGACACATGATTATGTAAATGGGATTTTTACGCGTGATTATGCAAAATGGGCTTTGACACATGATTTCAAAAATTTATGGGTGAACTTTTAGAATGAAATTATGGTATTATGAGTTCATAGATAATTGAATTAATTTAGAGAAACTCATGATTGAATTATTTGGAAATTTGTGGATATAGCATGCAGTGATTGATTTAATTCCCATGAAAGTTACATATATAAATGATCGATATGTGTGATATTTTATAAGCGTAATCTGAAAATTTTAAATCCTATGTAGATAGGTAAATTCTACAATTTGAAGAATTGAGAAAAACGATTTAGTGTGATATTGCGAAAACTTTATGTGAATTGGAGATTAGGCATAAATTTCATATAGTCATCTGGTGTAGTTGAATTCTAGATAAAATTGAAATTTTTATACTGGGATTTATATGAATATGATATATCGGTTATGATATGAATTGAGAATGAGGTGGTTGAAATTAAATGGAGAAAAATGAGTTTTGGAGAGTTTTAGGTCTTCTTTTTGAATACTCTCTGAAGATATTTGATAAAAACTCAAAACACATACCCGACTCAATTTTTCATGTAAAATCCAAATTTGAAGTCGAATTTGTGATTCAAATAATATTTAGATCTGATTTTCTGCATTTTTATAAACATGCCTAAAATTAGAATTTTTATTCGGGGTGAAATTTAGAGTATTTCAGTTGAATTATACTCAGAGATTTATTATTGAATTGTGATGAAAAATTTAGGAAAATGAGTATACGAGTTGATTGAGAGTTACACGTGTCCAGAATTAATCTTTTGAGAATAAATAAATTAATTAAGTGAGTAATTAACTAATTGAAAATATAAATGATAATCGAAAATGATGTGTTCGTGCCACGAGCAATAATCACGATTATCCGGAATTATTGAGAATATACATACGGGTATAGAGACATTATATATGTTATCATATATGTGTGCGTGATATAAATATGTGGATATGCCCCTCTAGTTATATCATCAGAGGTTTAGGTGATCTTCCCTGGCGAAAAACAACCGGGTAAGTAGAGTCTTCAGGTCATTGCGCCATGCATGTACCTTTGTAAGGTTGAAGTTCAAAGTGAGATAATTTTGGGTATGGTTGTAACTCATTATTGAGGAACCTATGACCGCATCCAACGCTATAGTTTATATCGCAGTTCGGTGTGACATTCCGACGTCATAGCCGAGATGATGTAAGTATTCCCTGGGATATCATAGCATTGTAGAGACATGCATCTAATAACCTATTATTCTAAGGGGTGACTCTTATACATATATAGCGAGTGATATACATGTATGCTTGATGTGATATTGAATTACGTATATATATGTGCAAAAAAATATATAAGAGCATGATATATTGAAATGTGAATATTAATTTAATAACTAGTGAAAGTTATTGGAACTACACCAATAAATTATAATTAAGAATTATAATAGTTTAGCTAATGTGAAAGTTAATTATATAAAATACGCAAGATGGGATATCGTATAGAATTAAGGATACCTTGGGACTAGTTAGGTGGGTAGCATAACTAGGTGATTAAAATGTATATGTTAGGTGCGCTTTATATGAGGGGTGAGTATTGTCTCATGAGAGTGCGGTACTAATTTAAATATGGAAGGCACATAATTAATTATGCATTTTAATTACTTGCAAAATATTTTGAAAAGGGTTTGGGCTCTGACCTGTATGAAATTTATTTTCAAAATCTTTTAGGTGTCCAGTCACAGGGACGCTGATTAGTCACGAATATTGTACATTTGCGCCCGTTATCTTTATGTATTCTTGCACTTTTTTGTTCTTTAATTCCTATATTTATCCTCGTTAAGCAGATAACCTCTATTATGTATGTTTATATGCTTTGCGAGGAATAATTGAGCTTTTATAGGTGTGGGAATGCTTAACGGTGAAGCTGGTGCTTTTTGAAAAGTTTTCAATTTAGTACACAACTTCAAGGGAATTTTAGTCATTTCAGGGTTCAAGATTCGTGCCCGAACTCTTCACAAAAGTTGTTTCCCTTCGAGTCATCTTTGCGTGGCCTTTGACGGTTCATCAATCTGGTTCCTAACGAACATTTTATGACCATTTTTCTGGGGAGCTCCTTCTTAGGTTTTAGGATAAATCATTATCATTTATTTTCCATTTATTTATTTTGCCACTTACTATTTAAGTGGGTTTTTATGTATTTGAGGACATAATCGATTTTTCATCTTCATATATCTTGTTAACTAGTTAGGTTAGAGGAAGAAGGGTTTTTGGGGTTATTTTGAGTTTTTACTTCTCTCTCTCCTAGGGTTTGGCCCTTTGGTTGTGTAAGAACGCTATTCATTGTCTTCTCCATTTATCCAAGCTTCCATTGTTAATTTATTTCTTAGTTTTGTGTATTTCTTGCTTTGTAACTTACTTCATTGCTTCAATTTACTTGGTTCCATTTAATTAATCTCATTTAACATGCTTTGTAGGTAGTTTAATCTAGGTTGAGATTGTTAAACTCACATGGGTTAGTTAGTTGTTTTGCTATGGTATGATGGGTCCAGGGTAGGTTTAATGAGTTAATTATTCTTTGTATGCATTTACGAGATTTAATGGGATATATCCCATATGCTCAGTATTTACGACCTTTCATATATAATTCCGGGAATATTCGTTGACACCGAACTCAAATTAAGCTTTTATGAGAATTTGGAGGGTGACAACTTTAGGTTTAATTAATTGTCCAAATGTGATTAATCTTGTTAGCAATTTATGGTCATGTAACCATTTATGCTATTTAGTCCGTGTGAGGGAGACAATTCTCAACCTATAGTTTTACTTGTTCTATTTAATCTAAGTTTTAATACATGCCTAGTTTAATGATTTGCTCACATATAATCTTTTACACTTTATTTGAGAAGTTTTAAATTAATAGAGTTCTAACAACTAGTGTCTGTGGATTCGATACTCGGACTGGCCGTTATACTCCCTTTAAAGAGTGTAGTCAATAGTTTAGGTTTTTGCATAGCGGTGGGAGCCGAGCAAAACGACCGGTGTATATCTTTATACACTTACGCCGCGATTTTCCCCTTGTTATCAAAATGCCGCCGTTGTTGGGGTCTAATTTTTGCTAGAATTTTTATGACTTTATATTTCCTACTATTTTTATATCCATTTGTATTTTTTTTGTTTCAACTGATTTTGCAGACTTAGACATCTGAGCTCCATCCAAGAAACGTCGAATTCATGCCTGCACACCACACTGCTAAGTATCTAGCGAGGAACCATTTTGGGTAAATATGTCTTACGCTAATGATTTCAATCATTGTAATGATTTGGGTTCGGGAGTTTGTCCTAAGAATAATTTCCAAAGTCCCCCTAAGCCAATAACTTTTGGTGAATACTTGCATGTTGAGAACAATGAAAATCGCAAGACTACTTTCGGCGAGTATTTACAAAATAAAAATAACGATTTGGGGATTTCCAAAACTTATTCTAATGACAAAATACCTCAAACTTGCTACAATAACGAAGTTGAAAGCCATTGCGATAGTAGTTCTTCGAGTTATTATGACAATAACTTTAAAAGTTTTGATACTAATAAGCTTGAAGTTTACGATAATAATTCTCAAATTAGTCTATTTGGAGAAGTTGCAAAGCCACCGAATTCATTTGGTGCGTGGTTGCAAAGTAAAAAAATGGAAAATTTTCACAACTTTTATCAGGAGGAAAATCAGTATTGGGAGCATAATTTGGATTTGTTATTTAAAACCAACGATTCTTCTTCTCTTGGAACTTCGGAAGACGACGAATGTTTTGAACCAAATGAGTAATTCGAGGTTCTTGAGCCAATGATGCCTACTTTGGAATAAGCCATTTTGTGTTTTTTACCCAAGGCATAATGGAGAATGAAAACGGTGAAGATATGGAGATTGACGCACTTTGCAATGAGAATATTTCTTCCGTAAACAACAAAGATGAGTTGAACACTTGTGTTGCACCTCAAACGATTTTGGAAGAACATTTCACTCAAAGTGAATCTTTTTCCTTTGGAATTCAACCATCGTGTGATGACGAGTCATCTCTTCAGGTTGAATTCATTTCCTCCCTGTTTCCATTCACCGTTATTCAACCACTACAACATTCCTATGAGTCAGTTGAAATGTTCAAGCCATTCACCAACGAGGAATACTTGCTCGAGTTTCTAGCTTTAATGGGATCCTCTCTGTTATGTGCCCCTCCCTCCATGCCTTTTGAAAATCCTTTGGGAGGAAATTCAATTTTTTCTGGATCCCATGTGTGCTTGTCTCTCGACCAATCCAACCCCCCCCCATCACCCCCCAAAACTTTTAATGGATGATGGTTCATGTCTTTCGCTGTACACATACCTTCCGTTGTTCAAACGGAGTTCCTATTTTTCGAAAGGGATGCATGAAATTGAGAAACTACCAATTATCCCTCAAAGTCAAATCATTGTTTTGGTGAACTCTCAGAAATTTCAACTCCTTTTGTATAGTTAAATGAGCAATTGAAATTTAGGTTGTACATAGTTAAGTTTTTTGTTTTTATTTATTTGAGTATAGCTTTTAGTGTAATTAGTTAATTTTTTTTTTTGCGTATGCTTGGTCCTAACATTTTTGTAGGTTCAACATGCTTGAATTTACGGAGATTGTGCCCCCGGGACATACGGTTGTTAAAAAGTTGAAAAAGATTAACACACAAAAATATTTTCTTTATTTTGCACAAACTTCTACTCACTTCTATGCATATATTTTCATTTTTTTGTGTATGTGTGTGCGTGTGTGTCGCTCATTGTGAATCCCATCCTTACTTTAATATTTTAGAGTATATATTTGTTCATAATATTTTCATATATTTATATACCTTAATCATATATAGTTTATTTATCCCTTTGAATTTTAATTTTAATTTTTTTTATATCCCTAGTTTCTATTTTCCCATTACAAAATCGATTTGGCCTTTAACTAAATTTTAGCAGTTGCTGGGTACAAGCAAATGAAGCAGGTCCAATTTTCTAAAACTAGGATTAGGCTAAACAAAACTTAGAGGAAACTGGTTTGTGCAATAAAGGAAAGTCGGTCCAAGTTTTGGGTAACCCCGATCGACCGGTAAACACGGGGCGATCAACCACTAAAATCAAATTTGGCTTGAACCGAAGTCAGTGGGCTGTTAGTTGGATCGTCGATCGATCGATCAAGCAGGTGTTTCTTATTTTGTGCCACCGGTCGACCGGTTTGATGGACCGCTCGATCGCTGAATTAAATTTTGCCTTGGAGTTAAGGCACTGCATTGGGTATTAGCTCATCGATCGAGCAGGGAATTATTTATCACTACTGCTTTGTTTTTTTATCCACTCCTCTTTTAATAACTCTAAAACTCCTCTACTGCCTTACCCCCCCCCCCCCCCCCCTTCATATCCTCGTTTTTCCCCCACCCTAACTTCAACTCAAATTCACCCAATTTTCCACATCTAAGTTATAAATTCCTCTTAATTATCTTGTCCTTTTGGGGGTGTTGGTTGATAATTTTCATGAAATTGGAGTTTTATATATGTTTTGACACTTTCAGAAGTTTTTTTTGTTAGGGTGTATCCAAATTGTGTGTTCCAACCTATTTTATGTGAAATTATTGATTTATATCCATTCATGAACACAATTGTTGTTGGATTATTGGTTTGTTCATGAATGGGGCTTGGTTGTTGGTACAAATGGCACTCACACACCCTTATACCACATTGTGCACACCCAATGTTTGTTAAAATTCCTAAACCATTTTTTTTCAAGATGATTACATACACTTGCATTTTTCTGATTCGTTGTCGCAACTCGACACATTTTGTCACAATGTGGTATGTTTTCACCCGGTTTCATGCACTTTCACACACCATTTCAACTCGTTCACCGACTAACTTTTAATTGCGTTTTACAATTTTATTTGTCCTGCCTAATTATTATTTTGTAGGTTGAAATGACCGAGATAAAAAAGTATCATTCCACCAAGTGTGTACCCCCCCCCCCCCCAAGGATACGAGGGGTTCCGTTGTGAAAGGAAGCGTGACTAGTTCAAAGCCTACTTTCAGGCTCACCAAAGGACGTTGGCCTACCACTATGCATGGAACCTTGAACATGTGTCAGAGGCGGTGCGAGTTCTTCTGCGCCGTCACAATTGGGAGCCTTTTCTTGCCACGAATGGTCGCATCAACGAAGAGCTGGTTCAGATTTTTTATGTGACATTTGTGGTGGTGAAAGGGAGGCGAACATCTTATGAGTCTATGGTGAGGGGGGTGAAGATTTCTTTCAGCCGCTCGGACTTAGCAAAATATATGGGTGGAGTTTTAGACCTCGATTCGTCGGTACATTTTAAGGATGGGAATATTTTTGGGCTTAGTACATTGATCCAGGCACTAACACCTGGGGAGGTGTGGAGCAAGAAAGCATTTCGTTCAAACACAATGGAAGATTTGCCATGATTGCTACACTATATCAATGTTCACTCCTTTATGGTCAATAGCAACAGGTCGGAGGTGCGCCATAAGCACGCGGCATTCATCTACGCTCTCATGAACAACTCAGGCAACATTAATTTACCCGATATTTTTCTTAATATAACGTACGCTATTTCTAAGGAGCAATCCCGTACATATTCCCTCCCATTTCCTTCATTCATCACTCAGATTTGTCTACAGCATGGCTGTCCCAAGTTGGATTTTGACCGGACGCATGACCTACTGAAGCTTCTCAACAAAGATCACATTTCGAAGATGTTGGGTCACCCTTGGGGACAACCGAGTAGCAAGAGATTGAGGACAGAGGGTGCCAATGATGACGAGGAGAACATAGAGATTAGAACGGCCGAGCAGGGCCCACAACAACATTATGATCTGGCGTCGCTTAAGGTGCATTTAACGGTGGGTAATTTACAAAAATTGATACTAATAAGCTTGAAGTTTACGATAATAATTCTCAAATTAGTCTATTTGGAGAAGTTGCAAAGCCACCGAATTCATTTGGTGCGTGGTTGCAAAGTAAAAAAATGGAAAATTTTCACAACTTTTATCAGGAGGAAAATCAGTATTGGGAGCATAATTTGGATTTGTTATTTAAAACCAACGATTCTTCTTCTCTTGGAACTTCGGAAGACGACGAATGTTTTGAACCAAATGAGTAATTCGAGGTTCTTGAGCCAATGATGCCTACTTTGGAATAAGCCATTTTGTGTTTTTTACCCAAGGCATAATAGAGAATGAAAACGGTGAAGATATGGAGATTGACGCACTTTGCAATGAGAATATTTCTTCCGTAAACAACAAAGATGAGTTGAACACTTGTGTTGCACCTCAAACGATTTTGGAAGAACATTTCACTCAAAGTGAATCTTTTTCCTTTGGAATTCAACCATCGTGTGATGACGAGTCATCTCTTCAGGTTGAATTCATTTCCTCCCTGTTTCCATTCACCGTTATTCAACCACTACAACATTCCTATGAGTCAGTTGAAATGTTCAAGCCATTCACCAACGAGGAATACTTGCTCGAGTTTCTAGCTTTAATGGGATCCTCTCTGTTATGTGCCCCTCCCTCCATGCCTTTTGAAAATCCTTTGGGAGGAAATTCAATTTTTTCTGGATCCCATGTGTGCTTGTCTCTCGACCAATCCAACCCCCCCATCACCCCCCAAAACTTTTAATGGATGATGGTTCATGTCTTTCGCTGTACACATACCTTCCGTTGTTCAAACGGAGTTCCTATTTTTCGAAAGGGATGCATGAAATTGAGAAACTACCAATTATCCCTCAAAGTCAAATCATTGTTTTGGTGAACTCTCAGAAATTTCAACTCCTTTTGTATAGTTAAATGAGCAATTGAAATTTAGGTTGTACATAGTTAAGTTTTTTGTTTTTATTTATTTGAGTATAGCTTTTAGTGTAATTAGTTAATTTTTTTTTTTGCGTATGCTTGGTCCTAACATTTTTGTAGGTTCAACATGCTTGAATTTACGGAGATTGTGCCCCCGGGACATACGGTTGTTAAAAAGTTGAAAAAGATTAACACACAAAAATATTTTCTTTATTTTGCACAAACTTCTACTCACTTCTATGCATATATTTTCATTTTTTTGTGTATGTGTGTGCGTGTGTGTCGCTCATTGTGAATCCCATCCTTACTTTAATATTTTAGAGTATATATTTGTTCATAATATTTTCATATATTTATATACCTTAATCATATATAGTTTATTTATCCCTTTGAATTTTAATTTTAATTTTTTTTATATCCCTAGTTTCTATTTTCCCATTACAAAATCGATTTGGCCTTTAACTAAATTTTAGCAGTTGCTGGGTACAAGCAAATGAAGCAGGTCCAATTTTCTAAAACTAGGATTAGGCTAAACAAAACTTAGAGGAAACTGGTTTGTGCAATAAAGGAAAGTCGGTCCAAGTTTTGGGTAACCCCGATCGACCGGTAAACACGGGGCGATCAACCACTAAAATCAAATTTGGCTTGAACCGAAGTCAGTGGGCTGTTAGTTGGATCGTCGATCGATCGATCAAGCAGGTGTTTCTTATTTTGTGCCACCGGTCGACCGGTTTGATGGACCGCTCGATCGCTGAATTAAATTTTGCCTTGGAGTTAAGGCACTGCATTGGGTATTAGCTCATCGATCGAGCAGGGAATTATTTATCACTACTGCTTTGTTTTTTTATCCACTCCTCTTTTAATAACTCTAAAACTCCTCTACTGCCTTACCCCCCCCCCCCCCCCCTTCATATCCTCGTTTTTCCCCCACCCTAACTTCAACTCAAATTCACCCAATTTTCCACATCTAAGTTATAAATTCCTCTTAATTATCTTGTCCTTTTGGGGGTGTTGGTTGATAATTTTCATGAAATTGGAGTTTTATATATGTTTTGACACTTTCAGAAGTTTTTTTTGTTAGGGTGTATCCAAATTGTGTGTTCCAACCTATTTTATGTGAAATTATTGATTTATATCCATTCATGAACACAATTGTTGTTGGATTATTGGTTTGTTCATGAATGGGGCTTGGTTGTTGGTACAAATGGCACTCACACACCCTTATACCACATTGTGCACACCCAATGTTTGTTAAAATTCCTAAACCATTTTTTTTCAAGATGATTAGCATACACTTGCATTTTTCTGATTCGTTGTCGCAACTCGACACATTTTGTCACAATGTGGTATGTTTTCACCCGGTTTCATGCACTTTCACACACCATTTCAACTCGTTCACCGACTAACTTTTAATTGCGTTTTACAATTTTATTTGTCCTGCCTAATTATTATTTTGTAGGTTGAAATGACCGAGATAAAAAAGTATCATTCCACCAAGTGTGTACCCCCCCCCCCAAGGATACGAGGGGTTCCGTTGTGAAAGGAAGCGTGACTAGTTCAAAGCCTACTTTCAGGCTCACCAAAGGACGTTGGCCTACCACTATGCATGGAACCTTGAACATGTGTCAGAGGCGGTGCGAGTTCTTCTGCGCCGTCACAATTGGGAGCCTTTTCTTGCCACGAATGGTCGCATCAACGAAGAGCTGGTTCAGATTTTTTATGTGACATTTGTGGTGGTGAAAGGGAGGCGAACATCTTATGAGTCTATGGTGAGGGGGGTGAAGATTTCTTTCAGCCGCTCGGACTTAGCAAAATATATGGGTGGAGTTTTAGACCTCGATTCGTCGGTACATTTTAAGGATGGGAATATTTTTGGGCTTAGTACATTGATCCAGGCACTAACACCTGGGGAGGTGTGGAGCAAGAAAGCATTTCGTTCAAACACAATGGAAGATTTGCCATGATTGCTACACTATATCAATGTTCACTCCTTTATGGTCAATAGCAACAGGTCGGAGGTGCGCCATAAGCACGCGGCATTCATCTACGCTCTCATGAACAACTCAGGCAACATTAATTTACCCGATATTTTTCTTAATATAACGTACGCTATTTCTAAGGAGCAATCCCGTACATATTCCCTCCCATTTCCTTCATTCATCACTCAGATTTGTCTACAGCATGGCTGTCCCAAGTTGGATTTTGACCGGACGCATGACCTACTGAAGCTTCTCAACAAAGATCACATTTCGAAGATGTTGGGTCACCCTTGGGGACAACCGAGTAGCAAGAGATTGAGGACAGAGGGTGCCAATGATGACGAGGAGAACATAGAGATTAGAACGGTCGAGCAGGGCCCACAACAACATTATGATCTGGCGTCGCTTAAGGTGCATTTAACGGTGGTGAGGTTGCATGTAGACTGCTGATTTGACGCACTCGAGGCCATTCACCAACGAGATTTCGACGTTTTGCACTCGATGATGCGAGAATGTATGCATTTCAGCGCGAACTAGATGCGCAGTTGCCACCGCATCTTTAGAGCTCCTATGCGTCGCCCGATCCTAATGCGTCTGGATCCTCTGGTGGTCTCGATTTCTAAGTTGTTTTTCCTTTTGTAATGGGAATTTATTTTTATTCATTTATTTTTCTTTATTTCTTTATTTCTATTGTATTGATTTGTTTTGTGAAGTTATGAAATGGGAAATGATAATGTAGTTGCTGGTTATTTATTGGATTTTGATGCGTGTGACCCTCCATTTTTATAAAATCAAATGTTCACCATCAATTTATCTAATATTTGCACTTTTGCCCCTCTATATTGTTGTGACTTGCGACATGATTTTTTTAACTTAATATTGTGTAAATATTTTTGTTTTTATTTTGTTTGTATATGGCTCACGTGGACTACCTCGGGGATCGCTCCAAATTGGGGTGATTTATTTCTATCCCTCACCTTTTTATAATGTCTTTAATTTCATTTAGAACAATTTGCGTTTCAAGTTAGGGGCGTGTGATGATTCAACTCAATTTCTATTCTATCATCATGAGCCATGTGTATATTTATTAAATTAAAAAAATTCACAAAAAAAATATAAATTCAAAAAAAAATTCTTTATTTTTTCCCTCTTTCTTAGGCCTTTTGCCTTAATTTCCTACGATAAATTGAATAATTGCCATTTTCAATTGCTAATTCAATGATGCATTTTCTATTTCTTTCATGTTATTAAACTTTAGTCCATAAATTATTCAATATTGAGAATAAATGCATGAATTAAACCTTGAAAATCCATGAGCACTTGAGCATATTTTATAAATGATTCGGTAGGACAATTATAACTTGGTATCTTTTTGTTGCTTTGTGTATACTATAAACCAAGCGAGCTTTGTGCTTTTCTTCATTTGCGAGTGTTTATACATTACTCTTTCCTTCTTGAAAACGTTAAATTTGTTGCTAATCTCACTATTCTTTCATTTGATTACTCATTAATTAAGTTCATATTTGAAATGTGTTAATTGAGCATGATTTTCAAAGTTGTTTTGACTCTAGAATTGCATAAATTTTAGGAAATCATCATAGACCGTCTTTGTTATATTACCCATATTAACATTGACCTCACCTTATGTTTTCCCTGGTCAAACCCTTTAAGCCTTAATATAGCCTTTCATTTCATTACCCAAAATCCCAAACCAAATCTGCTTTGGAGTTATAAACCACATATATCACCTTCCATACCTTTCTTTGCAATGATACTTGGAGTTTGAATGATGTCTGCGTTACGTGGTTGTAATTAAACATATGAGAGTTAAAAAGTGAAGAAAAAAGTGGAAAAGAAAAAACAAAAGAAAAAGAAAAAGAAGAGACAAAAAAAGAAGAAGAAAGTTGTATATGATGTATATAGTGTTCAACAATCCTTGTTGCTCTCCTATTTCATATTTAATGCTTGTAATGGAAGTTTTTTTTCCATTTTTTGATATTGCCCACAATTTTCCATTATTCTAAGTGTTTGATCCCCAAACACCTTTGAATCCATATATATTCCCTCCATTTCATAACCTTAACCCCAAACCTACATTATAACCCATAAAAGTCCTATGTGATCCTGAGGTGAATGTAATTAAAAAGTCATAATAATTGCGATAATATGTGAAAATGCATTTCACCTCCTTTAATGATGATATCCTTTCATTGAGATAGCAAAGTTTTTATTTTATATATTGTGTTTTTCATTGACGATATGTGCGCAGCCTAGTTTTCATTTACATTTACTCTTTATGTCCGCATGTCTCGTGTGTTACACCCCATTCCGAGTTCTTTTTTTTGTTGAGTGTAATATCTGGAGAGCATTGAGTGAAAGCATTATTTAATTTTTATCCGGGCTATCAGCGCTTTTACCGAATCAAAGATACTTGCATGTGCACGCAAAGAGCTTACATTTGAGGTTTTAATTCAATATAGTTATTCTTTTAATGTTAATAATTTTGGATTATTGGGAAAAATTTCCTTTTGCTTTGTTAATAATATGTTGAAATATTGAGTTTTTGTTGAGCTTGGCATATTGGTTGGTTGGGCATATTTTGAGAAAATTTCATGTTTGTGGGTTTCATCCCTGAAAACCCTCACGAGACAACGCTCGTCCACTAGGGTAACCCAGGGGTGTAATGGCTTGATGCATTCACTAAATGCAACCGTACGGCCATAAAAGTGGTTCTTTGTCCGTGTACATATCTTTGTTGTTATTACCACTCTGTGTGTTGTGTCTTGTTTTGTTTTATCACTAGGGACTAGTAATGTGTAAGTTAGGGGGTCTGATTAGTCACAAATATTGTATATTTGCACCCGATATCTTTATGTATTCTTTCACTCTTGTGTTCCTTAATTCTTATATTTATGCTAGTTAACCAAACAACCTCTATTATGTATGTTTATGTTCTTTACAACGTGTAATTGAGCTCTTATAAGTATGGGAATGCTTAACGGTGCAGTTGGTGCTTTTCCGGAAGTTTTTAATGTAGTACACATCTTCAAGGGCATTCTTGTCATTTTAGTGTTCGAGCTTCATGCCTGAACTCTTCACAGAAGTTGTTGCCCTTCGAGTCAGCTTCGCTTGGCCTCCGACGGTTCGTCAATCTGGTTCCTAACGAACATATTATGACCATTTTCTCGGGGAGCTCCTTTTTGGTTTTTAGGATAAATCATTATCATTTCTTTTCCATTTATTTATTTTGCCACTTACTATTTTAAGTGGGTTTTTATGTATTTGATTACGTAATCGATTTTTCATCTTCATATATCTTGTTAACTAGCTAGGTTTGAGGAATAAGGGTTTTGGGGAGATTTTGAGCTTTTGTTTCTCTCTCTCCTAGGGTTTGTCCCTTTGGTTGTGTAAGAACACTATTCATTGTCTACTCCATTTATCCAAGCTTCCATTGTTAATTTATTGCTTAGTTTTGTGTATTTCTTGCTTTGTAACTTATTTCCTTGCTTTAATTTACTTGGGAAAATCGCGGGGAAAATCTATAAAGATATACGCCAGTCGTTTTACTCGGCTCCCACCGCTATGTAAAAACCTAAACTATTGACTACACTCTTTTAAGGGAGTATAATCGCCAGTTCGGGTATCGAATCCACAAAGACTAGTTATTAAAATTCTATTAATTTAATACTTTTCAAATAAAAGTGTAAAAGATGATATGTGATCAAATTATTAAACTAGGCATGTATTAAAACTTAGATTAATAAAAGTAGTAAAAGTATAGGTTGAGAATTGTCTCCCTCACACAGGCTAAATAACATAAATGGTAACATGAACATAAAAGTGCTAACAAGATTAATCACATTTGGACAATTAATTAAACCTTGAGTTGTCACCCTTTAAATTCTCATAAAATCTTAATTTGAGTTCAGTCTCAACGAATATTCCAGGAATTACACATGAAAGGTCGTAAATACGGAGCATACGTGATATACCCCGTTAAATCTCCTAAGTGTCATACAAAGAACAATTAACTCATTAAAACTACCCTAGACCCATCATACCATAGCAAAGAAACTAATTAACCCATGTGAGTTTAACAATCTCAACCAAATTAAACTACCTACAAAGCATGTTAAATGACATTAATTAAATGGAACCAGAGGCCAAGTGTGATTATACTTCCAAGCATCGGAGCTGCGATATTTATGGGACGTTATAGAATTTGGTGCTGTTGTTTCTATTCTCGTATTCTAGACGGGATCCTTTTTCATATTCGGGCATGTTGCCTATGGCAGTTAGATTTATTTTATTTTATTTTATCTCACCATTCGGATATATTGTACGGATATTACACCAATGGTTTATTGAGTTAAGTTTTGTGTGTAATGGATTTCTGTTTCAGACTTAATATGTGATTGTGGATTTATATTATTGTCCAAATGAATTATGGTTGGATTATAGTATTGTTGTGCCACGTTAATAAAGATTGAAATTGACACATAGCTTAACTTAATAATATATGGTTAGTAATTATTTGGTTTCGATAGTGATGCTAAGAATGAGCCAATGAGACTCCTGTTTTATTTTAGTAGGGGGATGACCACCCGTTATTTTATTAAGCGGGGTGTCTCATATATTAATTTTTGGCTCTCAACCGCGTCCGCGGAGTGTCTAATCCGTGTTTGTGAAGTGTTGGCCTTCTTTAAAATGTAAAACAAGTTTGACACCCCACATGGCGTGTTAGACACATGTTTGTGTTGTGTCATACGTATGTCTAATTGTTGAAAGTGCTTGACATGAGTACATGACTAAAACTTCAGTTATGGTATTCTTAAGACCTCAATACTGACATAACGAATGGATAAACACACCCATTATTGAATCTAATATAGATTGGTTTATGTTTTTATGCACAAACGAACACAATTTTACATTTTTTCTCCTAATACCCCTTTCTCATAAAATGAGTAAAATGCAAAATTCAGGTGAATAAATTTTTTTTTATCACCGTTTAAAAAGATTCAACGAAAAAATTATCAACTATACAAGGAATTTCCATTTTGACTTGCAAGTGGCACTACCAGTGGCGGATAAGACAGTGTAGTTTGTAATAGTGATCTACTTAGGATTTATTTTAAACTT
Organism: Sambucus nigra; assembly: GCA_949130495.1. Classification (NCBI taxonomy): domain Eukaryota; kingdom Viridiplantae; phylum Streptophyta; class Magnoliopsida; order Dipsacales; family Adoxaceae; genus Sambucus; species Sambucus nigra. The sequence continues at coordinate 291,572,044 of OX422223.1, forward strand.
ATTTTGTCACTAAATTTGTATTATGCACAAATTTATTTCATTTGGATTGGTGTTTTAAAGTTACTGAACCTAAAAGAAAAGGTACTAGATAAGAAGATGATATGTCCTTTGAACCTTCACAATAGATAATATGTTGACGTCGCGTGGTTATTTATCGAACACCATTATAATTGGAATCTAAATTGAATGTACTTTATTGTTATTTAAAATCTATCTATTATCAAATGACTTTAGTATATTGTAGGGGGGTGTCCCCACTAAAGATTGATTAGCAAAATTGATCCTCTACTTGGGAAATAAGGAAGGAAGACAATGATCACTCGAGGGAGTTCCCACAAAGACCTTCTTCGAAGGACCCTTCTTGAAGGACAAAGTTATTTGAATAATGATATCTTCTAATGTAGAGAAGAATGTGTTTGATTATGTGCTACATTTATTAAGCAAGCTTTCTTTGTAATATGGGCGAGGTTGCTTGGTACCCTCAAGGAACTATGACTGGCAGGGCATAGGAGAGCTTGCATGCTCTATTGAACGACCTCCTCTTGGGAACCGCGCAGGGACATGGTTTAGAGGATTGAGAACAAGGCAACATTGGGAATGTAATAACTAGCCCTCTTGTCACACTTGGGAAAAACTTCATCCAGTACAAATGGTTGCTCGAGCCACTTACAACTGAGCTACCATAGTTCACACCTACTCGGGGGAACCTCCTCGAGGAACCCCAATTTTGTATATTTTCCTAGAAACATCTCTAAGACAACAAATAACATACTAAATTACTCGATCCACCTGCCAGCCGAGCCACCTCAAGCTACACACTATCCATTTGATTGACGCGACCACACATCTAGTGGGGTCACTGTTCATCAACTTTATGACGTCATATCGTCTGGCATTAAGGAACTCGAGATTGTAGAACTCAATTGAGATTATCCTTAGGATGGAAGACCTAGTCAACCAAACCTTATTTCGTATCCATTTTAAGGCAAGCCTTTGAGCTGCCACGTCACGTCCCTCATTAATGCCGCCATGCTTCTAACACGTTAGGTAGTTTCCCACTAAAATATAATATCCCATGCATTTAATGTAGTTTCTTGGACATTGATGTGATAGTACTTCAGCATTTAAGACCGATCAATCACATTTAATGCCAGCAAGGTTACTCAAGTAACCTTTCCTTCATATAAATTGTTTAAATAAATAGTTTACGAGGACATCACTCTTAATACCGAAGTTCTGTTAGATTTCCCTCATATACGAGAGCTCCTGTGAGAGAACATTTATTGTCAAAACATTCTCCTTACACCCATTAATACCCATATCATTGAGTATTAACTCAACTTGAAGTTCCTGCCTTGGCTTTATTGTGCCTGGAGTGCTTGCTCTTTCTCCTTCCAACCAAGTTGCTTGTTGGTCCCATCTATTCAATGTGTTACGGTGCATTTATGGCCTAAAGATCTTATTTAATACTAGTCTGAGTATTGAATGTTGTCGTCTCTTTCTCGGCTATATTTATCATCAATATTAAATACGATCATGTGCATTAATCTTGATCTTGATAAGAGGTTACACCTCGCTTGATACTAATTGTATTCCAAGAACCCACATCTTACATTTGGCGATTCTGCTGGGGAGGTATTCTCTTTTGAAAAGATGCCAAAGGACAATACCGCGAGGATCATTGACTTTGATGACATACAACGTGAGGAAGAGGCGGATCTCGCTGCATTTCCTAAAGGAGTGATTATGACGTTAATGGAGCCTGGCACATCTGCTACTGGTGTGACGGAGACGGCAGGTGCATAGGCAGGAATCGTCTCAATGCAAATGGTGGGTCTCCTGGGGTTGTTTAAGGAGTTTATCAAAACCCCAGCGGCCCAAGCGATGCTAGGAATTACCGAAGGAGAGAACTTGCTCATGACGCCACCGACGGGGATCCCAGCTCCCTCTGTTATATGTGGAGTTACCACTTCTTATTTCAACAATGTTCCTACTGCTACTCCACCTACCTTCGATAATGTATCTCTCACCACTCCACCTCCTGCTATTCTACCTATAACGGCAGGACCGACAGCCCAAGGCTGGGGAATGGCCTCAATGGCATATACAACAACTGCAGGTGCAGGGAAGAGCATGCCAACTACTGCAGCTACACCAGTTGTCGAGATAACGCTGTCGATTAGCTCCCCGCCATCTAGAACGGAAGAGATAAATAAAGAGTTGTTAAAGTGTATAGCAGTGCCTAAAGCTCGAGATAGTTCCTCCATGTACGATGACTTTCGCACTCCATACCCAGAGGAATATAACAACGAACCTTACCCAATAGGGTATATTCCACCAATATTCAAAAAGTACATGGGGAAGGGCACAAACCCTAAAGAGCATGTGAAAAGGTTCATTGAGAGCCTTGGGGCCCACTGCAAAGACAAAAAATTGAGGCTAAGGGAGTTTTCAAAATCATTGAGGGAGAAAGCCTACACATGGTACTCCCCCTGGCATCAGGTAGTGTGGCCATTTGGGAAGAGTTGCATGTTTTGTTTGTAAAAAAGTTCTTTTTGGATGAAGACGAGTTCAAACTTACCCAACTGGCGCACGAGAAGCTAAAGTCGGGGGAGGGTGTTATTACTTACATTAGGAGGTTTCGTGAGCGCTCCCTGGATGTAAAGGAGGAAACGCCAGAAGATAAGTTCAACAAGTGTGTACACAAGGGTTATTGCCAGAATACATTTGCCATCTGATCAATGAAACGCAAGAGGGTACATTCGCGACATTTCTGAAAGCGGTAAGGAATATTGCCTTGGTGGTAAAACCCACGCCACCCCCTGCCTTGTCAAGTTTGCTTCTAAGGCCTTCAGCTACCTCGGGGAGGGGAACCCCCTCGAGGGTAAATTATGCAGACGACGAAGGTAGAGGAAAAGTCAGTGGCGGTCAAGGAAGAAGAGGCCGGGGCAATAAGAGAAGGTTCGAAGGCGAGGAGGATCCTCTCGAACTTCAATATTCGATGGAGAAAACTCTAAACCTGTATGACCTCATGGTTCGGGACAAATTTTGTAGACCACTTATGGCTCGTTTGGTTCTGTTTTCAGAAAAATCGATTTAAACGCTGTTTTTAAATAAAATTTTAAAATTCAACTTTTTGTGTTTATAATTATTGGCGCGCGTTTGATAAACTTATTTTTAAATACAATTTTTTGAAAATTTGACAAAATTGGCAAACATGTATATTTATATTATACATATATGTGTATATGTGTGTGTGTGTGTGTATATATATATATAATACAGGCATAAAACTTTTATACATACATGATACATGAATGTATACATATAAAGTTTTTTTATCAATTAGTCTCGTTTACCAAGTATGTAGTTCAATAAGTCCTATCATCTTTTTTTTGCTCCAACTGGTCCCATGATTTTTTTTGCTCCAATAGGTCTTATTTGTAAACATATAGTGAATATTCACTATATGTATAAATAGGACCTATTGGGAACAAAATATTATGATAAGACGTATTAGAAAATGTATGATGTAAAAAGGACTTATTTGTCAAGCTCTCATACACATATACATATACACATCATAAATTATATACATGTACATTTAATATCATGTAATTTTATCTTAATTTAATGAGGTATGTTACACAGTTTAACTATATATATATATATATATATATATATATATATATATATATATAGAGAGAGAGAGAGAGAGAGAGTATCACAAATGGACCTAAAAAATAGACTTTTTAATGGACCTTAACAAAAAACACCTAACATATACATATACTGGCGAAATGCCCGTGCCTGAAGGCACGGCGAAAATTTCGAAAGTAGATAATCGCAGAACGAAGAAAATTTCCAGAAGAAGTAATTGCAAAACGGCAAAAATATTATTCCCCTACACAACAAAGTGTCTAAATAAAAAAAATTCCATAACCTCCTTTGTTTATAGGACTATCCACCATGTTTAACATATAATAAATTGTCCAACAACATTCAAATAATATAAATTCACATATAACATGAAATACAAAATATTCATCAACTAAATTCACATTGAGACTCAAATAAACAAATTATCCATTAAAAAAAAATTGGATGTAATTCAATGACCTCAAAAGTAAAATCTAACAAATATTATAACGAAACAAACTTCGTAAAAAAATCACATATATATCAACTGAAGTCGGCCCGCTTGTTCCACTATAATAACTGTCCGTAGTTTTCAAAATGTGACCTGATACAAAATAAAAAAATATAGTTAGTCAATTAAAATAGCGAGCCAAATATTAAATAGGGTAAAGATATTCCCACTCCAACAAAATTCTGTATCACATCTTTCCTAAAACTCAACACAAAATGTTATTTTTTTATCTAATAGGAACAAATGACCCGAAAAAAAAGCGACACAACACAAATCATTTTTTTTAACTAAACACAAACACAACTCAATACAAAAGAGACATGACACATGACATGAAATATTTTTTGCACCCCAATAAAAGCAACACAACACAATATTTTTTTACCCTAAAAACGGTAAAAACTTTTGAAAAAATGTCTTGATATATATGTAAAAAAATAACAGGTTTTATTTTTTTTAATAGTTTTTATATTAACATTTTTTTTATGTTAACTGTTTTTTCATATTAAAAGTTATTATAACAACTCAGTAAAATAACAATTTTTTTATATTAACTATTTTTTCATTAATAGTTTCTATATTATAAAAACTGAACTACTGATATTGGAAGCTACTACAAAACATTTAAAAAGCATTAAAAAAAATAAAAACCAAGATAAAAAACTGATATATAAAAACTGAACTACAAAAACATTAAAAAACAATTAATATAAAATTTGAGATTCACATTAAAAAACTGAGTTAATATAAAAAAAACAAAGTAAATATAGTAAATAATTTAAACTAACTGAATTGTGTTAATTTAAAAACATAGTTGTGTTATAAAAAACTTTTAATATAAAAAAACACTTAGAATAAAATAAACACATGCGATGGGTAATTTAACACACGCGATTTAAAAACAAACACTTTTCTCACCTACAAAATAAGAGTTTGCCCACCACACAATTTTATCACGCACCCACACATATTATGGGTAACAATGCAAAGAACATGGACACAACGAGTAATTCATGAAAACAGTAGTCTAAATAAAAAAAAAAACCATTTTAGATTAGTACCTATTGGAACTCCTGCTTCTTAACAAAAAACATCCCACCTCCATTAAGAGATTCATTCTGTAACAAAAATTTGCTCACTCAACTAATTATTACAAATTAAAAAAAATATGGAACCGACCTTGTTTAGTGCTACGAGACTAATGACCTCTTGAGAATTGCTACTTCTATGTACTTATTGATTCCCTCTGTAGAAAATGGCAAAAAATACTACTAAACATACATAGTTACAAAAACTCATACAACTCACATAAAAAAAAGTAATCAAAACACACCATAAATCTGAAACCCAAATTAAACACACCGTAGATCTGAAAAAATGCACCATAGATATCATCTTATATCTGAAGAAAAAAAAGGACCACAACGGATAATTCATGAAAAAATGCAACATAAATCTGAAACCCAAATTAAAGAACCATAGATCTGAAAAAAAAAAGAACCATAAATCTGAAACTCAAATTAAACGCATCATAGATCTGAAAATACGCACCATAGATCTCACCTTATACCTGGAAAAAAATGCACCATAAATCTGGGAAAAAAATGCACCATTACAATTTAAAAACCCCAACCGTGCTAAGACATTTACAAAGACAAATGAAAAAATTATACATGTTGCAAACCATACTGGTGGAGCAGATGGTGGCAGAGGGGGAGGTGATCCGTTAACACCATACCGGTGGATCAGATGGTGACAGAGGGGGAGGTGATCCGTTAAAACCATACCGGTGGAGCAGATGGTGGCAGAGGGGGAGGCGATCGGGCGAAGGGGGCAGAGGGAGGGGCGGCAGAGATGGAAATAGGGGGAGGCGTGGGTGGAGTAGATGGTGGCAGAGGGTGAGGAGATCGGATGAAGGGGTGAGAGGGAGGGGAGGAGTAGATGGAGGCAGAGGGGGAGGCGATCGGGCTGTGGATGGAGGGGTGAGAGGGAGGGGCGGCAGAGATGGAAATAGGGTTTGGTTGTGTGGGGTTGGGGAAAGTGAGACATGGGTTTGGGGGACGGGATGCTCACAGGAGGTTTTGTTTGTTTTTCTCAACTTGCCACCTCATAATGTGTACAATCCTACGTGGCACAATCTGAAACCCTTAGATCACCCCCAAAAATTCGATCCCCGTCGTAGATTTTTTGGAATAGTAAAACACCCCCCTCTCATATAATATATATATATATATATATATATATATAGGGAGAGGATCACAAGTGGACTTAAAAAGAAGACTTTTTAATGGACCTTAACAAAAAACACATAACAACCCATTAATTTTAATTTATACAGTGTAATTGGTCTGCGCCAGCGGCAACGAACAGGCGTGTGATGTGACTGGGGGGTGGGTGGGTGGGGGGATTGGGGTGTTGTGAAAAAAATATTTGATCGACACGCGTGTCCATTGCCGCTGACGCACACATATTACACCATAGGAATTAAAATTAATGGGCTTTTAGGTGTTTTTTATTAAGGTTTATTAAAAAATTCAATTTTTAGGTCCACTTGTATTCCTCTCCCTATATATATATATATATATATATATATATATATATATATATATATATATATATATATATATATATATATATATATATATATATTATGTATCTAAATTATATATTAAGCTATAAATGCATTAAAATATTAGGAATGAATAATTCTGAATTGTAAAATAAAAAAACATAAGTTATAAAACACCCTCAACCTGTTTTTTGAAAAACTTGATTATAACACAGAAATATTATAATTCAGTGTTTAAAATCAGGTTTCCAAAAACAATTTTTTATCAGAATTGTATATAAACACAAAAAACAGAATTATAGCTGCAAACGAAACATGACCTTAATGTCAGTACAACGCAACTTTCTCAAGACGATAGAGAGAAGCCAAACTATTGCGCACTTCACAACAGGGTAAATCACTTGATCAAATTATGTTTTTCACTAAGGCGGTTGATAGATCACCTTGTGAAGAAGGGAGACATTGAATTGCTCCAAGGCAATGTGAACCATAACCCTTTGTTGGCCCATGGAGCCCACGTGGCCAGTGCCTTCGATGAAGCGGCTACACAGTTGTTGAGGGAGCAGTGGCTTCTCAATAAATACTTTGAGGAGTCTTTGGAAGGATGAACCCACGAGATGGCTCAGCTAGAACTGGAAGATAAGTCAAATGATGAAGATGACCCCATCAAGAGTCTTAGCAAACAAATGAGGGACTGGTCTATAGAGATAGTAAACGCAGTTATAGCCTACGATGAGGTTGCTTACAGAGATGTAGAGGAAGTCTACGAGCTTAAGGAGGAATAAACAGACCCTTGGGTTGAATGCGCTCGCAGAACTTCAGTTGGTTCTTCGATCAGGTTGGGTTGCCCGAGCACTCACGACTAGAGGTCACTCGAGCCATCCTGGAAATTACTAAGAAAATGATGGCACCAACCTAAAATGGAAAGGGACCATGCCCAAGACGAGGAGGAGGTATCTATCCAAGGTAACATTCTCGGAGGCGGACAGGTTGGTCAGGTACCCCCACAACTGATCCCTTTATGTTACAGCATCTATGAATGATTTTATCTTCTCGCGTGTGTTGCTGGACAGAGGAATGTCCATTAACATAATGCCCATTGGGTCCTTTTACGCTACTGGTTTGTCTGAAACGAGAATGGTACCACACTCCTTGGCAATTTTGGGGTACGACAACCAGTCATCTAAGTCTGTGCGCATTACAATGGGGAATATTACTTCCCACATTAAATTCCACGTCATGGATTGCTAACCATCATACTACTTTTTGGTAGGAAGGGTATAAATGGATAACCATTTGTTAGTGCGCTCCATTTACCACCAATGTGCCAAGGTAAACATAAAGGGAAAAGAGGTGGTGATTCGAGCGTATAAAAAACCCTTTGCGAAAGAAGAGGCACACTTGGTGGATAATGCCTTCTATAACAAGTTGTTTGAGGAAGCCACGGTAGTAACCAAGTATAACAGAGGAATAAGGATTCCAAGAACGTGAGAGAGGATGCGTACTCTCGCTCGATCAGTGGTGATCTATAAGGAAGAACGTGATAAAGTGCCAGTAAGGCTCCCAGTTTGTCAAAGAAGCTGTGTGATCAAATAACACCACGCATTGATCCAATTGAACACCAAGTCCAGACCCAAAGTGTCCTCATCAGAAATTCTCTAAGAAAATTGGAAGAAAACCATTGAAAGAGGCCTCATAGGGAGGAAGGTTCCCAACAATTCAAGATAGTGGTATTACCCAGCTGAAGACTTGGATGATGAGGCTGACCCAATTTATGAATGTTTCTTAGCAGACAACTAAGGACAATGCTTAGTGATTGACAACTCCAACGTCTAAGAATTTGTAGAAGAGGTAGAAGAAGAGACCGAATGCATGAAGGACAGACCCAGGCCGTAATTCAAGAATTAGAGAAGATAGACTTAGAGGAGGGTGATGACCCTAGCCCCATCTTTATCTCGAATCACCTGAAAGGAGCGTCTCGAGAAAAATTGATCAAGTTACTATAGGAATTCAAAGATGTCTTCGTGTGGAAGTATACTGAGATGCCTGGGATAGACAAAGAGGTGAGCTACCACAAGTTGAATGTCGTTTCGTCAGCTATTATAGTAAAGTAGGCCACTCGAACGTAAAAGGAATAATTAGATTGGAAGATCAAAGAAGAGGTTCAAAGGTTGCTTACAGTTGGTTTCATTGTCTCTATCTAGCACCTGATTTATCTATTTAGCATCGTGCCAGTGGGAAATAAAGACAAGATCCAGATTCGAATATGCATGGATTTCAGGGATCTGAATCAAGCATGCCCAAAAGATGAGTTCCCATTGCCTTCCATTGAGAACCTGATTGATGCAACTACAGGACATGGGATGTAAATATTTATGGACGGCTATGTGGGATATAACCAGATCAAGATGGACCCAGTTGATGCCGAGAAGATCGCTTTTAGAACTCCTTTGGGAAACTTCATGTACACCATTATGCCCTTTGGTTTGAAGAACGCGAGAGACACCTACCAGAGGACCATGATGGCTATTTTCCACGACCTCTTTCAAAAGATCGTGAAATTTTACGTCGATGTCCTAGTAGTCAAGTCCAAAAAGGAGACTTCTCACTTGGATGTTTTGAGGAAGCTGTTAATTGGATGCAAAAAGTACAAGTTGAAGATGAACCCTCTTAAATGTGCATTCGGGGTGACAAGTGGAAAGTTCCTCGGGTTTATGGTGAATCGACAAGGCATTCAAATGGAGCTAGATAAGAAGTGGTCCATCCTCAATATTCCAAGGCCAAAATCAGCGAGGGAGTTGAAGAGTTTCTTGGGGGAAGGTCTCCTATTTACGGAGGTTTGTACCAGGGTTGGCCGAAGTGACGTATCCACTAATGGAGCTTCTGAGAAAAGGATCCAAGTTTGCATAGGAACAGACACCAGGACGCCATGGACAAGATGAAAGTGCTTCTCAGATCCCCTCAGACAATTATTCCCTCGAAGGTAGGTATTCCTTTACGTTTATATCTCACATCCACTAAGAGATCTATTGGGGCGTTACTAGCCCAAGAGATAGACGGTGTAGAGAAACATGTTTATTACTTGAGTAGGATTATACATGGGCCAGAGGCCAAATACACTAGAATTGAGAGGCATTGTTTAGCCCTTGTATTTACAGCACAAAAACTTAGGCACTATTTATTATCATTCACAATCCATATTATAACTAGGTGTGACCCCATAAAGTTTTTGCTCACTAGAACTGTACTAATAGGCAGGGCATCCCGGTGGTTCTTAATCCTCTTAGAATATGATTTTAAATGCATAGTCCCTCGAGCCATCAAGAGCCAAGATTATGCAGACTTTTTAGCTATTTTTCCCTCTGGTACATTCGAGCCACCTATGAAGGAGCTTCCGGGTGATTATCTCCAAGCCAACTTTCTAGCTACCAGCTTGGTTGAATGGAGCATGGAGTTCAACGGTTCATCGGTTAAAAATAAGGGCGAGTAGGGGTCATCCTCAGGAAGAACGAGGAAGAAATACCATTATCCTTCAAGTTAGAATTTAAGTGCTCAAATAATGAAGATGAATAAGCGCTTCTACTGGGGTCGCTTGAGGCCCTTAGAAGGGACATCCAGGTCCTCACAGTAAAAGGGGACTCCAACTTGGTGGTTAAACAGGTGACAGGGGAGTTCACCTTGAATCACATAAGCTTAGGGCCTTATCAAACAACCATATAATGTTTTCTTAGGCAATTAGAGGTAGTAAAAATTAAAAAGCACCCCGAACGATGAATCAATATGTTGCCGCTTATGCTACCAATGCCTAGAAAATTACTTTTGATGGGGATTTAACAGTTGTTTGAATCACTAAATGAACATATCCCTCGACCATACTAGATATATTGCCCACTGATGAAAGCAATAACTGGAGAGGAAAAATCCAAAAGCAGTTGGAAACGGGCGAGGGCCCAATGAGTTTAGTTGATCTTGCACAGTATTTCATTGCAAGGGGCAACTTATACTATAAAAATAGAGGAGGCTGGCTATCCAGATCTGTAGATCCTAAGAAAGCTAAGAGGAGATTGATCGAAGTGCACGAAGATAGATGTGATACCATTGAGGTTCCCTTTTACAGAAGGGTCCAAAGAGCGGGTTATTTTTTGCCCTCGATGAGGTAAGATACTGTGGTAGTATGTAGAGACTGTGGGAAATGTCGATTGTTTTATCAGGCAGCAAATGCAACTTCATCGATCAACCTCAAGACTGGAGGCAACCATACATGGACTTATTGGTAGATGGAGTGATGCCAGTAGACAAAGATGATGCTACAAAGCTGAAGAGATAGGCACCCAGATAGTATGTCCAAGAAGGGAAGTTATATCAACGAGGCTATCAAAATATGCCCATTGTGGTGCATCAAGGGGGAAGAAGCCGAAGAAGTGATTTAACAAGCCCACGAGCTAGGACACATTTGCAGTGCCAAAATTTGTGATAAACTTATGACGTTAGGGTATTAATGGACTATGATGGAGAAAGACTCAACGAAATTTATTCGTAAATGCAAATCTTGCCAGTTACATGGGAACATAATCCATGCTCCTTCTATGGACTTTCATTCTCTTTGCACGCCCTTCCCATTTCACACTTGGGCATTCGATCTAGTAGGGGCAATACATCCCTCCTTTAGAGGAAATATTTGGATACTCGTGGCCACTAAATGTTTTACCAATTGGGCATAAGCTATATCGCTGAAGAAAGCTACAACAGGGGTGGTCACTCGATTCATAAAGGAATATATCATTTTCCGGTTTGGCTTCCTAAAAGTTTTACTATCAGATAATGACACTCCTTTCATGAATAGAGAAGTAAGCTTGCTGACTAAAAAGTGCTCCATCATTCAACACAAGTCGACTGTGGCATACCCAAAGTGCAATGGGCAGGTAGAGGCTACTAATAAAACTTTGGTGAACATCTTGGCCAAAATGCTAAAAGATTTCCCCGACACATGTGATGATAAGATACCTGAGGTTCTGTGGGCTTATTGAATGACAAAAGGAAACCAATGGGGTATACCCCATTTTCCTTAGTCTTTGGGGCTGAAGTTGTTTTGCCAGTAGAACTCAAGGTACCTTCTACTCGATACAACTTGCAAAGTGCCATGCTTCCCCATAGCCAGTATGTGCAGCTCAAAGAGCTAGAAGAACACAGAGACAATGATGTAAGGAACTTCGAGATGTAAAGAAAGCAGTTGTGTAGATTCTACGATCAAATAGTGAAGCCAAGGAAATTCAAAGAAGGAGACCTGGTCATGAAGGCTTGCATGAGGTACATTCGCGGATCGTCATTGCCTAAGTTTTAGGCCAATTGGGAAGGACCCTACATCGTTCGAGCATCCCATGATTCGGCCTACCATGAGATATCCAAAGTGGAAGACGACATTACTTTCAAACTAAACAATAAGTGGCTCAAAACTTATTATGTTTGAATGTACTCGATTCACACCCAACACTTCCATCTTTTCCTTTATGTTTTGTTATATACCTAGTTAGGAGAATGTTCCTTGTAAACGTTGAATTATCTATTTAACATCGTATGAAGTCTTTTTACTCTGAAAAATGTTGAGTTGTGTATTTAAATCGATTTGATATATTAGCTCAGCCAATATTTAAACAAGGAAGAAAATGAAGAGAACCAAATGATAAGAATTTCATTCATATAAAGATATACTGTGATTACCTGTCACATAGATTCCAGACTTGAAAAACAGGGGATACCAAACAAAAAGGGAAGCTAAAACAAAAGCTGCTAAGGGGCGTCCATTATAAAATGCAGATTGTCTAAGCCAAGAAGCCGATGATGATGCTGAGGAAGTATTTACTCAAGGATGCTTTGGTCAGAGATTAGATCAGCCAAGTATTGCTGGCAGCACTCCTTTCCTTATTTCACATTATCCAAATCCTGCTCACATTTGCGTAACTCGGCGCGCGCATTCTCCACCTTTTTCTCAGCCACAACCAACTCAGTCTCTAAACTTAATAATTCCTTTGAAATGGCTACCTGCGGGCGATGAGAACTTTGCATCCAGTGATAAAAGGCAGGAAAGTCAATTTTCTTGAAGTCAAGGAGCATCTTCACTAACCATGACACCAAAACCCCATAATTGATAATCATGTTAACCTTCCTCAACAAAGCCTTGATTACATTAGGGCATAGAGGCTCCAAAGGAGTGTTGAGAATTTCATCCAAAATGATGGCCAGGCTAAGCAGTCTACAAGTCATCATCACGGGTATGGATCGAATGCTACGAGGGGAAAATGTTGAAGGAAATCAAATCAACATTTAATCAATCAATGCGCGAGGACCATCAGTCAAGATGTGGGGGAAATCGAGCAAGGTCTGCCTCACGACCACTTTAGGGGCAGTCTTAGGAGGATGCACATTAAAAACACTGTCACTCATAGAAAGGCACCGCGTGTACGAAGAATTATCATTTTTTTCACTATAAAAGTAACCACCTCGGGCACCCCCACCAGTACTTGGTCCTGTTGTTGGATATTGTAAGCCAGGGGACTTGCCCTCTGTTGCCAAACCCGCCACCATCCTCACTTGAGCAATTTCGTGTGCGACCCCTTCAACTCTTGGGTTGCGTGCAACCGACTATTCAACTTCAACCTGAAATGCAAGAAATTATCAAGTCAAAAATACATACAAGCTGGCTTGCAAGGAGATTCTAAGTCCAGTATAACTTGGTCCGCTTGACCCTTTATTATGGGAGATTTTAAGTCCAATATAACTTGGCCCACCTGACCCTCAGTTATGGGAGATTCTATATCTAAGATAACTTGGACCTCTTGACCCTCAGTTATAGGAGATTCTAAGTCCAATATAACATGGCCCGCCTGACCCTCAGTTATGGGAGATTATAAGTTCAATATAATTTTGTCCGTCTGACCCTCGGTAATGGGAGATTTTAAGACCAATATAACTTGGCTCGCGTGACCCTGAGTTATGGGAGATTTAGACCAATATAACTTGGCTCGCTCGACCCTCGGTTATGGGATAGGTAATGCTAACAACATTTAAATATAGGATTTACATAGAAGAGGAGCATAAATCTGGATATTGATAATCATCAAATTGATGCGTGGCCATCGGTATCAAATTAGTATTCCCCACTTCAGTAACCTCCGCCTACTCCCTTCGTACCCAACCCACAGCAGCAACCTCAGCTCCCTCTGGATGGAGGATGGGACTAGTGGAACCAAACAGAGTAATATGGACCGTGTCATTGGAGAGGGGAAGCACTAGTGGGGTAGTTTGTTCTGAAAGCGAAATATGCGAAGCACAATAAAAAACAAGATAAGAACAACAAAAGCAAGGCAAAACGAGCCCAGAAAATGAAAAGAAAATTCTTACCATAATTGATGGTGCAACAATAGCGGGGGATTTATCAACTGACTTAAAATCATCAGGAGCACCTGGCTCGAGACCATCCTGGCATAAGAAGGCAGAGTTAGGAGAATAAACACTACTTGATTCGGTAGAACAAAGAGATATAACTGCCCCTAGGGGGAAATTTATAGTTACCTATGAGGCTATAGGGACAGCTATCCCATTAGCGGCAACTTCCTTCGAAGTAGGTGAAACCTCAACTGCCTTATCCAATGGGTCACTCCCTTTAATATCGTCATGCATATCACCTCGAACATCAACCTAAAAAAGAGAATAAGAATTCAATAATACAAAGGAAAAGAGGAAAAGTTAGAAACTTAAAAGGGAGAGTAGTAGGCATACCTCTTCTTCCAAAACATCCTCTAAAACTTCATAATCTTGAGGAGGTGAAGTAGGCTTAGAAGGAGAAACCATTCTCCTCAGCCTACGTCTTCGAAGAAAAAAAGACTCCTCTTCCTCCTCTTCTTCCTCATTATCTGCTTCCTCAACTCCTTTCTCTTCTTCTTCTCCTTCATCATCATCATTCTCTTTATCACCTACTAACACTTTACCAATAATTTCTTCTTCTTCTTCATCAGAATGTTCCTCTTTCCTCGCCTCACCCGTTTCTTCCAACACAATCTTTACAGGGATTACCAAATTCTTCTTCTTCCTGCCTTCAGTAGCCAGGGGAGCATAAAAAAACTCTCTTGAGGACATTTGGGCGGACATATAAGATTTATCATCTTCAAAAAAATTATCCCAAGTTTGTTTAAGTTTGTTTAAGATTTTGGGGGACCTCTGGGGTGACCTTAAGCTTCTTTTTTTGGGCCTTACTGGTAGCCCTCATAGCTGCTCCAGTCGAAGTATCATAGGGAGTATCACCCTCTTCAATTAGCCTCAAGGGACCAAGGGCAACGACATCTGCTTCAACTGGAAGGGAAAATTGGGTCGCTTTCTTCCTCTTCACCATAGGTTGATGCACAGGACCCAAGGGAGGTAACTCAGAAGGAACAAGACTATTGGTAGTGCTGAGAGGGAACAGAGAGCTCAAAGTAGTGAAATTCCTTAACCCTAGCTCCATCGGAGGGTACCTCTCCACATCAGGATACCGATTTAATTCGACCAAAACACTGTCAGGTACATTGCAGATCTGCCACCTCGAGCTTCCCTTCTTGGAATAACAGAGTTGGCGGGGTAGTTCAAACAAAGATTCACAATAGTATAAGTGAGAAATTTGCTGAATACAAAGGAAAAGTTGGTGGGTTTCTCTCGGGTGAAGTGTCTTAACATGGGATTGCCCTGATCGTAGCCAAATTGCATGGCTACATGGTGCGGTATGTAAATGGAGTAAAAAGAACATAATTCTGTATAAGAAGGTAGGTAAGAGGGGATCAATAGAAGAGGAACATTGTTCACTGAAAAATTACTAGCCAGCGCTTCCTCAATGGGGGTGATGGGACGTTCCACATCTGGAAAGAAGTGATTCGATAAAAACTGATCAAACCCCGATATAAGGGTAAGATACAAACTTTTCAACCTTGATAATTAAATACACGAATAATTTCTTGGAACTCTTGTGATTCCAATAAAAAATATGAGGGACTTTGATGGGAGGAGAGCTGGGATCACTACCTATTGGGGCATACTCCGCAAAGTGAGGGTATAGAAAGGCTGCCAATAGCACATGATTCGCATCATTGGAGACATCAAACCTACCAATGCTACGAGCGGAGTAAGCTTGCACGTGATCTAACTAAGTATATAGTGAGCCGAGTGTAATGGCATCCAGGGGAAGCTTGACATCGTTGGCCATGCCAACGACCATAATGATCAGATCTTTCCTAGGGAAGTCATAGGATTTGCTTGGGAGAAATGTCTTCGATAACACAAATCAAATGTATCCCGCAAGCTCCATCTCTGAATTAAACCCCTTCCCAGCTGGCAGGTACTCGAATACTTGTTTCCCTTTTGGGTTCTCCTTGATCGCCTCACGCACCTTATTCATGACTTTATCTTCGATGAAGTAGAAATACCTTATCACCTCTGACTAAGTGCACTTATTATATGTCACCATATAATCCTTCATAACCACCTCCAGCTCCGCTCGGGTAGCCTTCTTGGCACTAGAGACCACCTCCTGAAAGAAGGTGTTATAACCTGTTGCCTCTAAACCTAGCAACTCACAGACATCCTCAAAGGTAATGGTGAACTCTCCCTAAGAGGAAATGAAGGTATGGTACATGTGGCTCCGATGAGATACAAGTAACTGGAGAATGTTTTTGTTCTTTGCAGGGGTGACATCACCCAACCAGCTAGTAGATGATAAACCAGTCATATCTAACTAAATATAATACTTGGAATGGATGTAGTCAGTCCAAGGAACCAGTCCCTCACAAGTATTTGCATTGGATTCAAACACCACCTTAAAAAAGGGATAATCACCTCGTTCGATACAATATCGCGTAACGCTGGCAGTTGGGATGTAGGCAATCCTCAGCATTATCACTTTCATCCATCAACAAGTTTGTAGGTTCCACCGGTAAAAGACCACTGGGGAAATGTTCAGCCACCGATCAGAAGTGATCGAACTCACAAAAGTATGGTGCACGCCGATAGCGTGCCCACTGGTTTTGATACGCCTGAGTACAAGGAGAAGCGCATCTGGAAGACTGAGTTCTTTTCATGATGGGTGCCATCGGAACAGAGAAGAAAGTGTGTGATTAGGGTTGAAGAGAAAGAAGGGGATAAACGTTGGATTTTAATTCTCTAAAAAAAGCACGATAGCAAGTAAACCCAAGGGTGGGGCAACATAAACCCCTAAAGGTAGCAAATGGCAGCGCTTTGGGAAACGTAGCGATGATCAAGTTGTCCAGCGAAGCTTACACATGCGCATAGGGGAAGGAATTAAATGGTCGTAATGATTACGCTTTAAGAAATAACGCACTGATACTCTTTTATGAGAAAAATGCGCTAGCCCAAAGCCACCATGTGCAAAGCACATAAGTACATTAGACATCCTCTTTGAATGAGATACGTCCAGAGCAACGAATGGTGCATGCTTGGAGTCTTTTCAACTTGGAGGAGATGAAGCGCTTTGGGGGAAATTTGAATAAAACATCTTCACGTCACCCAAGACGACTGTTACACACAATCACAAATGTCCCATCAAGATATGGCGCTCTTAGAAAATCTTAAGGCATTTCAAATAAAAAAGTAGTTCGAAAAGAAGGAAAAAATGAGTTCCTCGCGCACAATTCTCTTTAAATAAACAGCCTAATATTTATTATGATATGATTATTTGCCTATGGATATTACTTATTCTTGCAGAAAAGTTAGAAGATCAACTAAGTATTTCATACAGATATTTCTTCATTCAATAAACAAATATCTCTACGAAGTGGAAAATGTAGGGGGTGTCCCCACCAAAGATTGATTAGCCAAATTGATCCTATACTTGGCAAAATAAGGAAGGAAGACAATGATCACTCGATGGAGCTCTCACAAAGACCTTCCACAGACATTCCTCGAAGTACCCCTCTCGAATGCCAAGGTTATTTGAATAATGATATCTTTTAATGTACAACATAATGTATTTTATTATGTTCTACATTTATTATCCAAGCTTTCTTTGTAATATGGGCGAGGTTTTTTGGAACCCTAGAGGGACTATGCCTGGCATGGCATAGGAGAGCTTACATGCTCTATCGAATGACCTCCTCTGGAGAACCTCGTAGGGACATGGTTTAGAGGATTGAGAGCAAGGCAACATTGGGAATGCAATAACTAGCCCTCTTGGCACACTTGGGAAAAACTTCATCCAGTACAAATGGTTGCTCGATCCACTTACAACTGAGTTACCATGATTCACACCTACTCTGGGGAACCTCCTCGAGGAACCCAAATTTTGTATCTTTAGCCTAGAAACATCTCTTATCCAACAAACAACATAGTAAATTACTCAAGCCACCTGCCGGTCGAGCCACCTCAAGATACACATCATCCATTTGATTGATGTGACCACACGTCTAGTGGTGTCACCGTTCATACACTTTATGATGTCATATCATCTTGAATTGAGGAACTTGAGATTATAACACTTAATTGAGATTATCCTTAGGCTAGCAGACCTAGGCCACCAAACCTGATTTCGTAGCCGTTCTAAGGCAAACCTTTGAACAATCATGTCGTGTCCCTTATTAATGCCTCCATGCTTCAAACAGGTTAGGCAGTTTCCCGCCAAAATACAATATCCCATGCATTTAATGCAGTATCTTGCATATTAATGCGATGATACTTCATCATTTAAGACCGGTCAATCACATTCAATGCCAGCAAGGTTACAAGGACATCACTCTTAATACCGAAGTTCTGTTAGATTTCCCTCATATACGAGAGCCCCTGTGAGAGAACATTTATTGTCAAAACATTCTCCTTACACCCATTAATACCCATATCATTGAGTATTAACTGAACTTGAAGTCCCTGCCTTGCCTTTATAGTGCCTGGAGTGCTTGATCTTTCTCCTTCCAATCAAGTTACTTGTTGGTCCCATCTTTTCACTGTGTTATAGTGCATTTATGGCGTAAAGATCTTATTTAATACTAGTCTGAGCATTGAATGCTACTGTCTCTTTCTCGCCTATTGTTTATGTGAAAAACTAGATTTGATCTAATTAATTAATCATAGATAAATAAGAAATAAGATAAGAGATTTTTAAAGTGGTTCAGCCTTACTGATATGGCCTACGTCCACTGTCTTGTATTGCTGGGTGTATTGCCTTATGTGTGCTTATGATCGCTTACCCTGCCGTGAAGGTATTACAATGTATTTATAGCCCTTGGGCTATTAGTGTGAATGGATAATAAGCCTTTACTGAATAGGCATATACATCTGTACATGATAAGGAATGATTGTAATACAATGAACATTGAATCTGTCTTGGTCGTTTGGTCTCCCCAAGAAGTTGCTCGGTACGCTAAGTAGCTTGGCATGTTGAGTAGTTCGGTACATTGAGAAGCTCGGTACATTGAACCTATGCCATGTTGGATGACACATGTCTTCATATAATTGGTCCACGTCAGCTGACTAATTTTTGTATCAACAGAAGCCCCCAATGTTTCGTAATTGAGGTTTGATACGAAAGTGTGGAATATTTTACCAAAAAGTTATTCAGACACATTTCTCATGTCGTGGTTAATTACAAACCTTCAACACTTGTAAAAAAATTTCCAATTTGCGTAACAATTTTGAGTGTGAAATGGCAATTTTTGTAAATATTTTGAATGTTCAATGAACGCTTAGGTATTTGCGTCTTTTTCTTTTGATTAGCTGTCGGGAACGCAATCTTCGTCACTTGTGATCATTACTTTTCTCGTTTTCCAAGGCGGCATATATAAAGGCGGTAAAATCCGATTGTCTTCTACCTTTTACCATCTTGTTTCCAAACTCTTTGTTTTCTCACTTTTCTCTTTAAGAAAGTTTTTCTATCATCTTCCTTAGCTGATTCCTTAATTTTTTGTAAGAATTTCTTCCTTCTTCTTTCTTTGCTTTAGTCATCATGGTTTACCTTAGCAAGTCATTAGATAAGTTTAGAGCCGATTTTGAAATTCCTTCTTGGGTTGTCTTGGAAGAACCTCTTGCCCTTCTGATTTATTTGCTTTACCTGAAGGACACTGGTTTCCTTCTATTTTTGTAGCAGAATGTGGTTTTTCTTTCCCGCCTAATCCCCTGTGTTTGGAATTCTGCCAATATTTTAATATTGTACCGGCAAGAGTAGTTCCAAATACATGGAGGATAGTTAATGGCGTACATAGGTTGAATCAAATTCATGGAACTCATCTAGGGATTCCTGAAATTATGTTTTGTTATAAATGGGTCACCAACGACACCACCTTTTATTTAAAAACTAGGTTTTCCAACAGAGCGTTAGTGGTCAATTTCCCTGATTCTAATAGGGATTATTTTGAACATGGGGTTGTTATGAAAAATTGGAAACACCTCCCATTAATGGGGAAAGACGTGTACCAAAGTCCCAGATGTCCTCCTTATGGAAATGGGATAGGTTGTTCTTTATTTTTCAACTGACTCTGTTTTTGTTTGATAAAATGTGTCACTGACTTTTGCTTTCTTCAATTTTAATTTGAAGTTGACAATAAAAGAAAACCCCCAAAAGAGAGTGATATCAATATAAAAGATTTGAAATTTATATAGGGTTTGCATCAATAAGCTGTTGGGGAGCATGTGAGAGCTGCTTTCTATTTATTTTAATATAAGAACACCAGCTCCTCTTTTATTGCTCGTCCAACTGCTCCTCCTTTTGTGATTGATCTTGAACAGACTACAACATCTTCTTCAGCTGTTGAAAAATCTTCTTTTGATTTGTCTACTGCTATTACTGACCTAATGATGAAGAAGAGGAGAATGACTGATCTCTTTGCCAAGATTGTCCCTGGTGCTGATGAGGGAAAAAAGATGTCCCAGTTGAAGGGACTAAAAAAAGGATCTTGCTCCATCTGGGGGAGCAGTCACAGCTATCAAAGAGGTTATCGAGAAGCCCCATGTTGTTCCAAAAGAGGCAGCACCTTGGATTGAAGAGGCTGTTGTTGTTCGAAAAGAGGCAACACATTTGATTGAAGAAGCTGCTCCTTTGAGAAGATTGAGAAGGGGTCTTGCTGAGAAGATCGTTAAAGTTACTACTTAACCTACTAGGGTTGACATACCTTCTTTAAAGGTTGTCCCTCCAGCGTTCATTACTCCTGGTTTGGCCAGGAAATTGATTTGGTCTGGAACTCTTCCTGACCACATAGCTGTTGAGACCTCTACTCCTCGGGGAAAAGTCTCTGATTTGGCAGCCCAACATCGTGCATCAATAAGTATCATTATACCTTGTCATTTCAGTTTTTCTTTCAATTTTCATATTCTAATTTTGAGTTTCTCTTCGTCTTACAGGTTTTGGTGTATTTCAATAATATCATGGAGAAAGATGAAGCTATTAAAGCTGCTTCCTCTTCCAGTGAAGTAGAAGAAGCCCTTACTAGGTTATCAAAATCTTTGGTGGACTCCCGATAAAAAATATGAAGATGACAAAGCTTCTTGGGAGAGTAAAATCAAAGTTTCTGAGACATCTCAACAAAAAGCCGTGGATGCCACAAATGAGGCTGATCTAGCTCGGCAAAAAGCTGTAAATGCTTCCAAGGAGACAAAAAAGAAATTGAAGGTTATCGTTAATTAGAAGGAGGAAGCTGAGAGCAAGCTTGAAGATATTGAACGACATAAGAAAGATCTTGAGCAGAAAGTAAAATCTATTAAAGATCTTCTTAGGGAAAATGCTTCCTTGGAAAGGACGAAGAGAAAGTCTGTTATAAAGAAGTCCTTTAGCTTTGGCTATTACAAAGGGTGGAACAAAGCTGTAACTGCTGCCTCTGCTCAAATGGAGTATGCAAGTTTGAAGTTCTTTAGGGATGGATGGGATGCAGCATTGAAAGAGTTGAATGTTGCTGAAGACTCTGAATTATTTCAGAAATATATTCATGACCCTCCTCCTACTATTGAAGAAGAAGAAAATGATGAAGTTGAATCTGATAAATCTTCTTTAATGATGGTAGAACAAACACCTTCTTCCACTATCCCTCAATCCTCCGAGCAAGTCCAACAGATAACAAACTCTTCCGAATAACTTCAGCTGCCCTCCTAGCAACTTCTGTAACCAATTCCTTCTTCCAAATCAACTGAAGATGTTGGGGGAATAAGGAGAAGGTGTAGTATTGTTCGACAATTTTTTGTTTTCTTCTATTTTTCCCTATGTTTTGTACCTCTATTTTTACTTTCATATATTATGATCAATAAAATGGACTTGTTACTTATTCTGAATTTTTCCTTTACTGTTCAATATAGTTGTGATGTTGTTGATCTGTTTTTACTTTTCCTTGCTATTTCATTGCTAGGATGGGACTATTGTCAGCTTATGATACAGAGTTTATGAAAAAATGAACAGATTACTTCAAAGCTGGTCGTGCATATTTTACTGAAGCATAAATAATTAACATTCTCGGTCCTGATGCCTCTGAAAGATCTTTCTTACATTGTTCAGCCTCTTCAAGCTTACTCTCAGCTTCCTCCTTGCCATTAACGGTAACCTTTAATTTCTCCTTTGTCTCATTGGAAGCATTTATAGATTTTTGCCTAGCTAGATCAGCCTCCTTTGCAGCATCCACATCTTTTTGTTGAGCTGTCTCAGCAACTTTGATTTTATTCTCCCAATAAGCTTTGCCATCTTCATATTTCTGTCGGAAGTCCACCAAAGATTTTGATAACCCAGTAAGGGCTTCTTCTACTTCACTGGAAGAGGAAGCATCTTTGATAGCTTTATCGATTATGATCAATAAAATGGACTTATTACTTATTCTGAATTTCTCCTTTACTGTTCAATATAGTTGTGCTGTTGTTGATCTGTTTTTACTTTTCCTTGCTAGTTATTGCTAGGATGGAACTATTGTCAGCTCATGATACAGAGTTGAACTAAAAATTTATAGATTACTTCAAAGCTTGTCAAGCAGATTTTACTGAAGCACAAATAATTGACATCTTGGTCCTGATGCCTCTGAACGAGGAATTGAGGCTTACTAATATTTGAAATGTTTACTTGATCGTGCAGTAGAGAATAGTATCTTACTACAAAATAATGAAGATCTTCAAGGAATGATCGAAGAACTTCAACTTCAACACAAGGAGGCCACTACTCTTCTGCATGAAGTCTATGAGAAAAAATACCAATAGTTGAGTGATGATCGGGGTTGTGATAAGTTTATCTCTGCCCATAATAAAAGAGAGAGAGTGCTGAGCTGTGAAATTGAGGAGCATAGGAACATTGCCAAATTGCTGGAGGAGGAGAATATCACTTTGAGAGAAGAACTGAGAAAGCTAAAATCTGCCTCTTACTCTGGAGCTCTAGTCCCGATTAATGATGAAGGTATTTCCTTTTTGGAGATTGAAAATGCTTCATTAAGAGAAGAATTAGAAACTTTGAAAAGATTCAGACCTGCATCAACTTACCGAGGTAGAGCAAGAGCTAGTCGGAGTAATATAGAAGAGACTAGAACTCGTTAAGCCTTAGAAAATCAAGCTGCTCAACTGAAGGCAAAAAATCAAACTCTGACGAAAATGTCCCAGAAAATTCAAAGTCTTGCAGAACAATTATCCAATCAGAGTTTTGCGCCGCAGAATAAAGAAAGTGTGCTAAAAATACTTCATCAACATGTTGAGCGATTAACTTATCAGTTTCACAAGCAACCCAGATAGTTCTGGATGGAGGGATACAATGAAGCCTTATATCATCTGAATGCCGGATTGAAACAATCAAACAGTGAAGGATACAAACAGGGATGGTTGAATACTTTGACTATAATGAAAGTTGAGCAAGGCACGAAACTATGGGATTGGTATGAGCCTAGGATACTTGATCTGCCAGTTCCTCCATTTCAGCTAGATGTTAGTTGGATTCCAGTTAGCTCTATTCCTCAGTGTTTAATTTCCAAATACCTTGGTGATTATAGTCTTCATGAAGAATTTGAGATATCCCGACCTCCACATTTGCTAGACCGACCAAGTTCGAGCAATACGAGAATGCTTCGGGATTTAAATTTTATCAATTGTTCTTTTGCTTTAGACGACCCTCCAGCTGGGATGGACCCTGTATGTAAATATGAAGGAAAGAAACCAATAGAATAGACTATTTGTATTTCGTTAGTAATCGTTGGTGGGAATAAAGAAAAATCATCTTTTTGTAATTTTGTTTCCTTGAAAAAAAATAATTGTATGATATATATCTTATCAATCTTTGTTCATAACATGAGATCAACTATAGTGGTGCTTTACTTTTCAGTCATTGAGAATATATATATATATATATATATATATATTTGAATGGACATTTTGAGCTTTTTTATTTGATTGCCTAGACAATTGAACTTCTTCCCCATGTGTTTGTCTAGTTGTGGTGACTTACCACAAGTGCCTAAGCAATGGATTTTTTTATCCTATGTTCCTGCTTAGTTGTAACAATCATTCAAATAAATAATTTCCCTGGTGCTTAGGCAGTGGATATTTTACCCATCTTCTTACCTAGTTTAGATGCCTCTTGGGTCACCCATAATCAAGCAGATCTTGCCTTGCTCGATTATTTTACCAATATTATTGGTGTTTATGTTGATACCGACCAACATTAAGTTGGTGGTTGTTGATGCCGACCAACTTTTTACAAATTTTTCTGCTGCAAAGTTAAGTGTAGTGTGTAGCACTAGTACTCTGAGAAAATAAAACAAATGGGAAAATCATCATCTTCATTCATATAGAAAACATATGGGTACATGGACAATTAAATTACTGGTAGTATTTTCGCAGGTGCTCTGCATTCCAGAGATTTTTTAATTCTTCCCCTTCAAGAGTTTTTATTCTATAAGTGCCAGGTCGAACAACAACTCTGACACGATAGGGCCCATGCCAGTTGGCCTCCAACTTATTGTTCTTTTGAATTACTTTCTTAAGCACATAATCGCCTTCTTTGAGATCACATTTCTTGACCCTTTTATTATAGAACATGGCGGTCCTTTACAGATAAGCTGCATTTCGGATCGTTGCGTATTCTCTGACTTCTTCGATCATGTCCAAGTCCAAGCGTTTCATCAAATCACTTACTGGAGAATTCAAGTTAAGCACCCTATGAGTAGGTAACCCTAATTCGGCTGGTATCACGGCTTCACTCCCAACAGCTAATATGTAAGGAGATTCCCCAGTCGCTGTTCGAGGAGTTGTTCGGTAAGCCCATAACACTGAGTGAAACTCGTTGATCCAATTCCCTTAAGCATCATCCAATCTCTTCTTCAACCCATTCAATAGAGTTTTGTTTGTTACCTTTGTTTAGCCATTACTTTGAGGATGGTCTGGGGAAGAATGGATTTTTTGAATGTTGAACTGTAGACAATACGCTGTGAACTCATCATTATCAAATTGTGTACCGTGATCTGTGATAAAGGCATGTGGCAAACCACATCTGCAAACTATATTCTTCCAAATGAATTGATAGACCCTTTCGTAGGCCATATTAATTAGAGGTTCAGCTTCCACCCATTTTGTAAATTAATCAACTGCAATCACCAAATATTTGAATCGTCCTCTTATAGCCGGCAGAGGCCCGACTAAATCTATTCCCCACATAGAGAATGACTAAGGTTAAGTGATTGGTGTTAGCAGCGCCTGAGGAGTTCTTCGTATAGTAGAAAATCACTGACACTTGTCATATTTTTTAGCATAAACTTTGCAATCGGCGAGCATTATTGGCCAGTAGTACCCCTAAGTACTTATTCTTCGTAAAAGAGTTCTACCTGCTACGTGTGCTCCACAAGATCCTTCATGAATTTCCTCTGTTAGGTCTTTAACTTCTTCTAGATGAATACGCCTTTGCAGACCAGCTATCACACCTCTCATGTATAAAACTCCATTATTCAAAACATATCTGGTAGCCTTATACTTTAACCTTTTGGCTGCAAGTAGGTCGACTGGTAAAGTACCTTCCTCGATATAAGCCCTGATGGGATCTGTCCAGGATGGTCCCATATCCAAGGCGATAATATTCACCATCAAGTCTTCGTCAATACTTCTGCTTACAAGTACTTCAATGAGGATTGTTCTTCTTAGCTCGGTGCACGTAGATGAGGCTAATCGAGCAACTGCATCCGCCCTTGCATTCTCCAGTCTTGGTATTCTAATCACTTAAAGAGCTTCCAAATTGAATATAATCTCCATATCTTTAGTTAAATACCTTGACATGAACTCTCATTTTGCTGCGTAAAGACTTAGCATCTGATTCACGACTAGTTGCGAATCACTGAACACTACAACTTGCTCTGCATTAAAAGATTTAGCTAAATTGAGGCCCACAATTATGACTTCATACTCAGTTTCATTATTGGAAGTCTGGAATTGGAAATGCATGGGAATATTCTATGTCTTTTCCATATGGACTATTGAGAATAATTCCATCTCCGCAACCTGTTGCATACGAAGAACCATCGACATATAAATGCCATATAGGGATATTATTATCAAACCCTTGGTCTGACAAAATTCCTTGATGGAATATATTGTCCTTCCTTTCTTGATACTTCTTCTTCAACTCTTGCATCTTACCAGGGGATTCTGGTTGATCGGTGGCCATCCCTTCTGGAAATTTTGCCTCTGGAAGTTGCTCGGGGGTATTTTTTATTGATCCTCTAGCATCCTTGAGTTGCTCTGCATTAGACCCATGTTGATCGGAGACATCTGGGTAGGTAAACTCAGCAATGAAATCTGCCACCGCTTGCCCTTTGAGAGAGGATCTTGGCTCATAGATAATGTCGTACTCCCCTAACTCCAGTGCCCAATACATCAATCTTCCAGACTTTTTCGGCTTATGTAAAGCCTGTCTGAGTGGCATGTCAGTATGTACCACTATTGTATGGGCTTGAAAATATAGTTTTATTCTCCTACTCGCTTCAATCAATGCTAATGCCAACTTCTCCAATATGGGATACTTGATTTCTGCTCCCCTAAATGCTTTGCTAGTACAATAAACTTGTTTTCACACTCCATCTTCTATTCTTATCAAGGCTAAACTGACTGCACTTTCTAAAATAGCTAAGCACAAGAATAATTTTTCTCCCGTCACTGGCCTGGATAATAAAGGAGGTGTCCCCAAGTATCTCTTCAACTCTAAAAATGCCTTCTCACATTCGTCGTTCCACTCAAAGGTCTTTTTTAGCACTTTGAAGAATGGAAGACATCTATCAGTTGCTCGGGAGATGAATCTATTGAGAGCTGCAACACGCCTCGTAAGGCTCTGCACTTCCTTCTTGGCGGTTGGAGATTGTAACTCCAGTAAGGCTTTTATCTTGTCAGGATTTGCTTCAATACCTATTTGATTCACAATGTACTCGAGGAACATGCCTTCTTGTACGCCAAAGACGCACTTGGCCGGGTTCATCTTCATCTAGTATTTCTCCAGTTGATCAAACGTTTGGCTTAAATCAATTATATGATTAGCAGCTTTATTGCTCTTAGTCAACATGTCGTCGATGTATACTTCCATATTTTTCCCAATCTGCTCCGTAAACACTTTATTTACAATCCACTAATATATAGCACCTGCATTTTTAAGACCAAACAACATAACATTGTAACAATATGTTCCCCGTAGGGTAATGAAAGAGGTACTTTCCCTATTTTCTGGCTTCATTTTAATTTGATTTTATCCAGAATAAGCATCCATGAAGATTAAAAGCTCATGCCCCGAAGTTGCGTCTACTAGCTAATCTATTCTGGACAGAGGAAAATGATTTTTCGGGCAAGCTTTATTCAGATTTTGTGAAGACTATGCACATTCTCCACTTATTCTTCTTCTTCTTGACCATCACAACATTAGCCAGCCAATCAGGATATGTCACGTCTTCGATGAAAGAAGCTTTTTGCAGCTTTTCCACTTCTTCTTGAATAGCTTGGTTCTTCTATGGACTAAAGACTCTTCTTCTTTGCTTCATCGATTTAATCTCCTTGTTGACATTGAGCTTATGACATAAGAAAGCTGGGTCTATCCCTGACGTATCCTCATGACTCCATGCAAATACTTGTTTTCTGTGCTTTAAAAATGTCACCAGCACATGCTTTAATACTGGATCAAGTGAAGCACCAATATGAGTTATTCTTTCTAGTTATTCGTCATCCAGAATAATACTTTTTGTTACCTCTATGACTTGGCCTCTAACGAGTTCCATTTCATCTCTTGGGTCTAAGGTTTCAATCTCAGACTCATCAGATTCATCCACTTGATAAGTGGTTATTTTCTTCCTAGCATTCTCCAATTCCTTGTGCTCGGCAGATGAGTAGTAGCATTCCCGAGCAACTTTTTGATCCCCCTTCACAATTCTAACCCCAATGTTAGTTGGTAACTTTAAACACTGATGTACAGTGGATGGAACTGCTTCAAACATTTTCAAGCCTATTCTCCCCATGATTATATTATAGGATGTCTGGACATTTTTATCCATCAAGAAGAAGCGCACCTTCTCTGTTCTACAAGATGGCCAGGTACCAATCAGCATGTCTAACTTGATCGTTCCAGGTGGAAAAACTTTTTCTCTAGAAAATCCAATGAGGGGCCTGTGATACGACTCCAACTGACCAAGTTTTAAGTTTAAACTATGGAAGCAAGGGTAAAACATGATATCTGCCGAGCTACCATTATCCACCAACACTCTGGAAATGATTACTTCCTTCATTCTCATCTTGATCACCAGAGTATCGTCATAAGGGTATAAAATGCCTTCCAGATCATTTTTAAAAATGCCAATAACCATCTATCTTTTTTGACCTCCTCGGTAGATCTTCTTCTGCCAAATTTATCCGTTGTATATAGGAACAAGCTTAAGCCTCATTGATGTAATCCTTCCTTTCAGCGGTATGATCACCCCTCCTGCGTCTCCACCTGTAATCATGTTACAATCGAATGAACTAAAACGAATTGAAAATACCTCACGCTTAGGTTGTCTTATAATTTTGGGGAGATCGGGATCATCTTCATGGTACCTTTTCTTATCTTCTCTTGGTCGGTAAGGAGATTTAGACCTTTGTCGAGCTCTGTTGTTAGTCTTCCCACCATTCTAGCGATCAACATACTTGTTTAACTTTCCTTGCCTAATGAGTGACTCTATATCATTTTGAAGAGCTACACACTACTTGGTCGTGTGACCATGATCTCGATGGAACTCGTAGTACTTGGATTTATCCCTTCTTTTGGGAGTTGATCTCAGTTTTTTTGGCCAATTAAATTCTTCGCTATTTTTTATTTCTTCCAAAATGTGGTTTATATCCACTTTTAAGGGAGTATAATTTGTATACTTCCTCAAGTGATCCAACGTTTCTTTGCCTTTCGGTTGCTTGCTTCCTCCATTATGCTCGTGGTCTTTCCTCTCCGACTTGCCTTCATCTTTAGCTTCTGCCTTTGCTTCAGCATTCTTCTTTGCAGCCATAGCCTCCTCAGTATTCATAATTTTGGCTGCTTTAGCCATCAATTCATCCATTAATTTGGGGGAATCCTTGGCCAATGTGTAATACAGCTTGTCCGATAAAAGACCACTTATGAGAGCTGTAATGGCTATCTTCTCCTCATAGTCTATGACCTCCAGTTTCTCGTTGTTAAAACGGGTGATATAGTCCCTGGTAATTTCACCTACTTTTTACCTAACACTCAATAAATGTGCCACCCTCTTAACTGGCTTCGCACCAAAATAGAAATTTCCTATAAAGAGATCTGCCAGTTGATGGAAAGTTACAATCTTCCCTCGTGGAAGGCTGTCATACCATATCTGAGAAGATCCTGTAATGGTTCCTAAGAACGCCCTGCACCTCTTTTCATCTGGGACTACATAATATTTGCTGCAGCTTGGTACTATTCGATGTGGAGAACAGGGTCAGTTTTTTCATCATACTTTGGTATGACCACAGGTTCTTTAAACTTTGCAGGTGTGGGAAAATCCACAATCGCTTGGATAAATGGAGATCCCTTGATAATGGTTCTTTATAAAGGATTTTTTGCCTTAGCCATTTCCCCTAACCTATCTTCCAATCTCTGAATATATCATTTCCATGCGTCATTTTCAGCCCCTGATTTATTTGTGATTGCCTGAGAAACAGAGCGCGCAAAATTTTCCTCTTGGGATCTTTCTCTGCGAGCTGCAGATCTGGGGTTTGGACGTGATTGGGATGAACCTTCCCTTAGATCATTTGGTCGTGGAGAATTTCTCGACGCAATCCGAGGAGGGTTTCTATTCCTCCTGAGGTCCAAACGGTCAAAGGGAGAAACTCTACTCAACCTTTCAAGACAACTTATTCACTCTGGAGTTAGAGTGACATTTTCCTGAGAATCCAAAATTCTTATAGAAGAAGTTAAACCAGGATGATAGGATGGATCACTTGAATTCTCAGTATAATGGAATTCAGTATGTCTAGATCATGAAGATGGTGGACGCATGCTTCTATAAGCGCTTCGTTGGCCCGACTGGGCGGATGCTCCATTTTGAATAGTTTGAATAAACTATCATATGGTTTCCTGCATAGCCATTTGTCCCCTAGATAAGCTTGCCAAGATTCTTGTGATATCATTTGCATTTGGAGGGGCATAAGGGTTATGAGGATTCCCTTCATTATTCCTATTCCTAGATTCTGGGATATCATCCATTTATGATGAGTTTTTTTAGTGTGAAACTATAAGGACACAAATTTCCAATTGAGTCCTTTGTAGTTTTAGCTCAATTCCGGACAAAAATGTTTGAGTCATAGGATAGAGTATATTGATCATCTTTCAAGCCTATGACATGTTTGTTGAAGACTTAGCGCCCAAATGTATAAAGCTTCATCAAAATGTCGTGGTTTATGTGCCTTGTTTCAACGTCATCAACAGTGTTTCCATGCTCCCAAGGTATGAATGCATTACATATATATATATAGGAGCTTGGAACAGTTTATATTGGGTGTTAGGTTTTTAAAACTGCATTTTTTTTTCAGAATGGTTTCTATTAAAACTTATATATAAAGTATATAAAAGTCTCTGGGCTTAAAAAGAATTTTTGAACATTTTGTGAGTTCATTAGAAGTGTCATTCGAACGAGATTGTCGTTCGAACCACAAGTCATTCGAACGAGATTGCCAACGACTTCCCATTATAGCATCCTGGAACTTCGTTCGAAATGTCGTTCGAACGAAATGGTCGTTCTAACGAGATTTCTAACGAGCTTCTAACGAGTTCATACTGGAACTTCGTTAGAAGACTCGTTGAACGAGAATGTCGTTCGAACGAAATGTCGTTTGAACAAGATTTGGCGGGAACAGGTTTTTGGTAGTTTTAAGCAGTTTTGCCCACTTGGTTTTTCCCCACTACTTTTTGCTGAATATCTATGTGCGGGAAACCATTTTTCTAATCTAACTTTTTCATATTCTACCAACCTCTAGAGAGTGTTTTAGAGCAAAATTGTTTTAGAAAAAGTTCATTGTTTTTGAGTGTTAATTTTCAAGGAGAAAATCATTTATCACTCTAGTTTACACCCACAGTTGTGTTTATCCAAGTTCTTATATATATACATCTTGCTTGGAGTTTTGGCACTAGTTTTCTCTACACCATTGAAGAAGAGAAGTTTGGGTTTACTTCTAAATCCCACAAAGAAGGAGAGTTTTTTTGTGATTTACTCACTTGGAGAAAGGCTCCTAGTTCGGGTGACGGTGACCACATAAAGTCCGATCAGTAGATTCCAAGACCGCGGAAGAGCTCCGGGGTTATTCGCTAGGTGGAGGAGGTATTTGCAAGAAGGAGCGTCGAGGCTTGAGAGGGATCGAGTCGTGTGATGTAAGTTTTTTGTCTTATAATTGTAAATTCCGTACGTAGTGGATTTGAGGCTAGGGCCGTCCGAGGTTGTTTTCCGTCTTAGGTTTTTCCTCGTACATCACTGCGTAGTGTGATTGATTTATTTTATCTTGCATAATGACTTAGAACTCATGCTTAGGATAATTCAAGATAAAATTGATTTTAATTATCACACTTAATTTTGTTTGGTGCATAATGAAATATTGGGTAAAGTTTATTTAGTTCAAGTCTATTGATTAAAACTGGTCTGGCCTAATTTGGTAATATTGATAAATGTGACTTAGGAAAATTCTAGGACTTGGATTAATTAATATGGATTAATTAATTTTCACTTGGGTTTAATTTTAATTTGAAGAAGAAATTAAAATTTGTTATTTTAAGTTGAACCATCACCTTTACGCTTCCGCATATCTATTTCATAAAAAGGAAATAATATTTCTTAAAGAAATTAAAATTGGGTGGGTCACCCTCTGGAACTCCTACAAATTGGTATCAGAGCCAAAGCGATAAATTATTTCGTTAAAGATCTTTTAAATAAATTTTGGCCAAAATGGAAGTTTCCCCATTTTCAAAATTTCCTATTTTCGATGGTTCTAACTACGCGTATTGCAAAGCGCGAATGAAATCGGCACTAAAATCTATCGACGAGAGGGTTTGATTGTCTGTGGTTAACGGGTGGTCCCCACCAACTCACTTAGTTGAAAATGAACGTGTTCCTAAATCGGCCGATAGATGGACTGAGAATGAGTTTAAATTTTCTAATTTTAATTCCCGTGGTTTGAATGCCTTGTTTAGCGCGGTCACACCGGATGAATTCCGACGTATTATGACGTGTGAAACCGCTAAAGAAGCTTGGGATATTTTACAAATAACTCATGAAGGAACTAGTGTCGTTAAAGTTTCGAAACTCCAAAACCTCACCACTCAATTTGAAACTATCAAAATGAACGATAATGAAACTTTTGATGAATTTTATGCTAGACTTTCCGATATTCTCAATTCGTCTTTTAATTTTGGAGAGAAAATACCCTACAACTGAGTTGTAAAGAAAATTTTAAGGTCCCTACCCGATAGATTTATTCCAAAAGTGACCGTTTTAAATTCTTTACCAACTTTAGCCTATACGAAATTAAAAGAGATTGTAGGTGATTTACAAACCTATGAACTAGACATGTTTTCCTCTAAAACTGAAAAGAAAATTGAAAATGGTGTTGCTTTAAAAGCCCGTAAATAGGTCAAACAAGTAGTAGAGAGCGAGAGTGATAGGGACTCAGAAGACATGGCCTTGTTTGCTCGTAAATTTAGAAAATTTCTTAAATTTAACAAAGATAAATTTAAAAATGATTTTAAGAAATTTGAAACTTCTAAGCATGACAAAGTCGAGAAGATCCCTAAACCTATCAATGAAAATTTAAATAGGGACGAGTCAAATAGGTGTTTTGGTTGTGAGGGTTATGGCCATAGGGCTTCTGAGTGCCCCACTAAACTAAGGAAAGAGGGTAAATGACCCATTTCATATAATGCGACCCTTAGTGATAGTGATAAGGAAGAGGGACACGATTCCCCCACTAAGCCCAACTTTGTGGCTTTTATGGCTAGTCATGTGAGTGATAGTGAGAACTCGTCGATTAATGAAACTTTAACACATGACACTTCCGAGGTCAAAGTTTTTGATTCCCTTGTTTTTTATGATAGTGAGAGTGGAGAAGAAAGAGAGAGTGAAAATGAAGAAGAGGTTAATGTGAGTGAACTTCAAAATGCTTTTCAATAACTTTATAAAGAATCTATTAAATTGAAAAGAGCTAATTTGAAGTTAGAAACTAGTTTAAGAGAGAGTGTCAAGGTCGTTGATGATAGTATGTTGGTTGAAGACCTTAGGACACGAGAGAAAGCTCTTCTAGAGAAGCTTGAATATATATAAGGCGAGAGAGATAGCCTTAATGGTTTAATGGAATCCTTGAAAAAGGAGCTTCTTGCTTTTGAAGAGCAAAATATTTTATTAGAGTCTAACATTTTAGAATTGCAAAATAAATTAAAAGACTCTAGTAATGTCAAATTTGATTTGGAGTGTCGTTCAGAAAAATTAGATAAAATATTAGGAGCGATCCAAATTAAAAATGACACTTGTGGTTTAGGTTTCAATACTTGTAATGAATCTACTCATAAAGCCAAAACCAACGTTTTTGGAGAATCTACTAGGAAAACTTTTAGAGATCACTCCGTAAGTAAATCTTTTCGACATGCCTTCACTTGTACACATTGTGGACGGAAAGTTCATCTTAGGAAATTTTGTTTTGATCTTAAACAAATTCCTAGAAAATCCCAACGTAAAGCAACCAATGTATTTAAAATTCCTACACCCCAAGATAGTCATTCTTCATTAATTTGGGTTGGGAAATCCGACTTGGTTGCCTTGCAAAATAGGATTTTTGATTCTCATTTACTTTCACATGCTTCCTCCCTTGCTAAATCTAAAGGATGAATGTGTTAGTGTTTGCATACTTTAGCTTTTGTACTTCATGCTATATTCACATGCTAAATGTATGCTTGTTTAATCATTTTCTGGTCATTGCTTAATCACATATCTCATGCTAGAAAAATGATTTTTGTTTATCTTTTGTATTTTATTTCTTCATTTTGTTTGCATTAAATGAAAAATACAATAAGAGTTTTGTTTCTCATTTGTGTTTTATTTGTTTCATTTAAGCTTAATGAAAAATACAAATGATTTTTGTTTATCCTTTTGAGTATATATTTTTATTTTTTGGTTAAAAATGTCAAAAACTCAAAAAGATTTTTTTTGTGTGTGTATTTTTGTTTGACACACTTTATGTGGCATATACTTGTGTTTGAATCCCTTCTTTAACACTCCCATGTGGCTAGAACTTTTGGTTTAGATTGTCAATCCTTAAAATGTTCTTTACCATATTTTTATGGAGTAGTTGGATTTTGTGTTGTTTAAATGGATTCTATTTTTATATGCCTCTATTCACACATGCACGAGCTCTTTTGAAATTTTAACTTCATATGTATATTTGAGCTATGTGAGATGTTATCCTTCCAATCTTGTCATCTACATATTTGTGACTTAGGAGGACTAGTGCATGTCAAAATCCGTTGCACGTGAGATTTGTGTGAAACAATGAAAACATGATAAATATAAATGTGCACGGGGAAGGCTCCGAAAGGAATAAGAATCCTTTGCGATTGTAAGCCACCGTTTGGAATGGACCTAAAAGAAATACGTGGTCCAAAGGCCTAAAAACAGAAAAATAGCATTAAAAGAAAAACAATTGCCAAGCCCTATGCTTGATTGATATATTCATTTCAAATTTAATATAAATGCTTATTGAGGGAGATTGGATGGTATATCAACGGTTTGCACAATGTCCGTTTATCCTAGTTGCGTATCTCATGTCATGACTCTATTGGTCTGTAGAATCATCAATATTCTAGGCTTGTATGTATTGTGTATGTTTGTTCATTGAGTTCAATTTATATTGTCACATAAGGTTATATTCAAATGTGATGAAGTTTTACAATCAATTGAGAACTCCGTGAACATGTTTTAAGTGATTGGGTCTAAATTTAATCGTTACTAGTTCACACCCCGACACTTCCGTTTCCATATGACACATTTTTGCCATACGAGTGTGAAAGACTCCTATTATATTTTGTGTGTGTCATTTGTGTGTTTATATCTATATATGTGTACTTGAGTCTCTTTGGTATATATTATGTATACATATATTTGATATTTTTGTTTAGTCTTTGCCTTGATTTCTAATCTATATATGCTTTAATTCATACTTGATATCCATATTATTGCATTCTTTATTGATATCACATGCTTAATAATTTATATATCATATTGATATCATTTTATTGCATCCTAGTTGGTCTAAGTAGTTATTTATTGGATTAGTTGAATTTTTGTTGCCCATATGCTTTAACTTTCTCATCACTATATGCACAATTACTTGTCTTAGCTTGTTATCCCATTCTATTTATCCCTTACTCAATTTAGAGGGTGTATATGCTTTATTTGGGGGCGATAAGTCAATTTTTTATTCTTTAAGCCTTTGTCTATTCCTGTACAAAAAGGGGGAGAATGATGATAGGGGGAGAAATGGTAAAATGGTATCTAATCCTATTATTATCGCACCTTAGTTTAAGGAGATTTATCTTAGGGGGAGACGTCTTTCTAAGTAGGTTTGTTTGATAAAGGGGAGAATTAATTTAGGGGGAGTACTTAGTTCACTTGCATTAAATATATTGATATTCCCTATGCGTGTAATGTGTTTGCTTAACTGTGCAGGAATCATATTATTAGTGGCAACTTTCACCGGCAAAGATTGTGATCCTTAGGGTTGTTTGTGTCAAGCATTGTAATTTTATTTTGGGTGGGAATTTTTATTAGTCTAGTAGAGCTTGACGGCCCTTTAGGATTTTGTATAATTTTTGTCCCGAAATATCCAAAGGGGGAGATTTGTAAGGACACAAATTTCCAATTGAGTCCTTTGTAGTTTTGACTCAATTCCGGAAAAAAAACGTTTGAGTCATAGGATAGAGTATATTGATCAGCTTTCAAGCCTATGACGTGTTTGTTGAAGACTTAGCGGCCAAATGTATAAAGCTTCATAAAAATGTTGTGGTTTATGTGCCTTGTTTTAACGTCATCCACAGTGGTTCCATGCTCCCAAGGTATGAATGCATTACACACACACACACACACATATATATATATATATATATATATATATATATATATGAGCTTGGAACGGTTTATATTGGGTGTTAGGTTTTTAAAACTGCGTTTTGTTTTCAGAATGGTTTCTATTAAAACTTATATATAAAGTATATAAAAGTTTCTGGGCTTAAAAAGAATTTTCGAACATTCTGTGAGTTCGTTCGAAGTGTCGTTCGAACGAGATTATCGTTCGAACCACAAGTCATTCGAACGAGATTGCCAACGACTTTCCATTATAGCATACTGGAACTTCGTTCGAAATGTCGTTCGAACAAGATGGTCGTTCTAACGAGATTTCTAACGAGCTTCTAACGAGTTCATACTGGAACTTCGTTAGAAGACTCGTTGAACGAGAATGTCGTTCGAACGAGATTTGGCGGGAACAGGTTTTTGGCAGTTTTAAGCAGTTTTTCCCACTTGGTTTTTCCCCACTACTTTTTGCTGAATATCTATGTGCGGGAAACCATTTTTCTAATCTAACTTTTTCATATTCTACCAACCTCTAGAGAGTGTTTTAGAGAAAAATTGTTTTAGAAAAAGTTCATTGTTTTCGAGTGTTAATTTTCGAGGAGAAAATCATTTATCACTCTAGTTTACACCCCGAGTTGTGTTTATCCAAGTTCTTATATATATACATCTTGCTTGGAGTTTTGGCACCGGTTTTCTCTACACCATTGAAGAAGAGAAGTTTGGGTTTACTTCTAAATCCCACAAAGAAGGAGAGGTTTTTCGTGATTTATCCACTTGGAGAAAGGATCCTAGTTCGGGTGACGGTGACCACATAAAGTCCGATCGGTGGATTCCGAGACCGCGGTGGAGCTCCGGGGTTATTCGCTACGTGGAGGTATTTGCAAGAAGGAGCGTCGAGGCTTGAGAGGGATCGAGTCGTGTGATGTAAGTCTTTTGTCTTGTAATTGTAAATTCCGTACTTAGTGGATTTGAGGCTAGGGTCGTCCGAGGTTGTTTCCCGTCTTGGGTTTTTCCTCGTACATTGCGGCGTAGTGTGATTGATTTATTTTATCTTGCATAATAACTTAGAACTCATGCTTAGTATAATTCAAGATAAAATTGGTTTTAATTGTCACACTTAATTTTGTTTGGTGCATAATTAAATATTGGGTAAAGTTTATTTAATTCAAGTCTATTGATTAAAACTGGTCTAGCATAATTTGGTAATATTGATAAATGTGACTTAGGCAAATTCTAGGACTTGGATTAATTAATATGGATTAATTAATTTTCACTTGGGTTTAATTTTAATTTGAAGAAGAAATTAAAATTTGTTATTTTAAGTTGAACCATCACCTTTACGCTTCCGCATATCTATTTCATAAAAAGGAAATAATATTTCTTAAAGAAATTAAAATTGGGGGGGCACCCTCCGGAACTCCTGCAGAAACGCTATGTATAATTATTCCCACAAACAGCGTCAATCTGTTGATGTAAAAAATAGATTTGATCTAATTAATTAATCACAGATAAATAAGAAGTAAGCCAAGAGAATTTTAAAGTGGTTCAGCCTTAATGAAATGACCTACGTCCACTGTCTTGTATTGTTGGGTGTCTTGCCTTATGTGTGCTTATGATCGCTTACCCTGCCGTGAGGGTATTACAATGTATTTATAGCCCTTGGGCTGTCAGTGTGAATGGATAATAAGCCTTTACCAAATATGCATATACATCTGAACGTGATAAGGAATTATTGTAATACAATGAACATTGAATCTGTCTTAGTCGTTTGGTCTCCCCAAGAAGTTGTTCGGTACGCTAAGTAGATTGGTACATTGAGTAGCTTGATACATTGAACCTATGCCATGTTGGATGACACATGTCTTCATATAATTGGTCCACGTCAGCTGACTAATTTTTATATCAACACCTGTATTTATCATCAATATTAAATATGGTCATGTGCATTAAGCTCAATCTTGATAAGGGGTTACTCCTCGCTTGATACTAATTTTATTCCAAGAATCCACATCCTACATCTATAATGTATTGTTAAAATTGGTTGGAATTTTTCAGTTGCATTTAGGTGTATATATTGGAGAATTTGGTTGCTATGTTTAACTATAATTTGCTATAATTTTTTTGGGTTTTATTTTTCATGTAATGCTTACATATATAAATGGTGAGAAAGGTGATGACCCATGGAACCTTGGGTATACGTTGTTGAAGTTTAGTGTTGAATATGTTCACATAGAAACATTTTTAGAAGCACGAGTTTATATTAAAATTGAGAAAATTGGCTTGACCTTTGAAAATCTTTTGCATATAAAGGATCCATCTCCACTTTTGACTACATGTAAATCCAATGTGAGGTTGTTCATATGAATTGGAAATGCATTTATAAGAAATCTTTCTTTTGTTTCCCCATTTTTTTTCTCCAATATTGTTGGCATTTTCTCCTACAAGTTATTGGTCTAATGTGTTATAATAGCTCAACTTGACTTTGTTCTGAAAGAAATGCCAATGAACTTGAAGGATTTAAGTATATTTGTAAATGATAAAAGATTCTTGAAGGCACCACAAGTATAATGTGAAAAAATACTATTATGAGGCATTAGAAAATGAAAATGGACACATAGAACATAAACCCACAAGTGGAGCCTAATCAATGGCCATGTCAGTTAGTCGTTAGGGATGAGGAACATATGAATGTATAACAGACGTATACTTTATATTTATTTAAAATTATTGTTTATGTATGCCAATTTGTGACATGGTTTTATGCATTTTGTAGAAAGTGGCATCCCAAAACACTAACAAATGTGCCAACTTTTGTGCCCATATAAGGACCGGGAGAAGTTTAACTTCTTAAATTGTAGAAAATGCCAGCATCATATGCTTTTATGTCTTTTCATCCTAAACTTTAGAATTTGTGCAATTTTAACCCTCCATTATATCTCCATTAGAAGGTGTAACAGAATGCAGACTAGGCACAAAATTAAAAAACTAAAATTAATATTTTGACTAATTAGTGACTGATATGTGGCATTAAGCATAATTAATTAAAAAATCACTTCATAATTGCCACACCTAAAAAACATAAAGAAAACTTCAAAAAATGTAAAAAGTAAAAAAAATACACCCATACCCATTGAAAATTACAAGTGCTCCACCCACCCATTGCTACCATCACCACCCACCTGCAGCCACTGATA
The DNA here is from genome assembly GCA_949130495.1 of Sambucus nigra. NCBI lineage: Eukaryota > Viridiplantae > Streptophyta > Magnoliopsida > Dipsacales > Adoxaceae > Sambucus > Sambucus nigra. The sequence goes on from OX422223.1 coordinate 291,611,536, forward strand.
AGCATCCAAAAGTGTATGATTTAAGCCCCGAATAGATGCATTTTAGTCACTCGTTTTAATTAAAATTGGCCTTATGTGCGTATTTTGTCATTTTTGCAGGTCAATACGCAGTTGCGGTACAAATAATGCTAAATCAGTACAATTGCGACTCAATAGCGGTCAAAAGCTTGCATCGAAGAAATCAAAGGAGACCGCAAAGTCTGGAGTCCTATTTGAGTGTGCCGAGATGTGTTCCTATGGATGTGTGACTTTAGATTTCGTATGTTGACATTCGATTGACGAATGTATTAAATTAATTAGATTATGTTGCAGTATTTAATGTGGTGTGATTCTTACTTATTGAATGTTGTTAATAAAAATAAATGATTTTTTCTTTAAATAAAATTTGGAAAGTTATGTATAAAAATGGTTTTGACACTTAGCTTAATTATTTAGGGTGTTAAATTGGAAAATTTATTTTTATCGACAGTGATGCTGAGAATGAACCAACTGTTTACCTTGATTTAATTTAATAAAGGAGTGATCGCCCGGTATTTAATTAGGCGGGGTGTCACACTTATAGTCAAATTTTTGTACCAAACACACCAAATTGTAGGCAAATACCCCATCTGCCAACTTATTTGTCATTTGCTAAGGCGAAAAAGACAAATAAAGGTAACCAAACGGACCTTTATAGATGTTCTTTGTGTAGACCTACAAACACGTTAAACGATAAAAAGTTAGTAACTTGTTCAAGTTCAAGTTCAACTTAAATTCAACCTGGCACGTTATTACTAACTTGTCTAATGCATATTCATAGTAAAAGAAGCAGTGTTCAAATTCAACCCGTTAAACATTATTAACTTGTTAAACAAATTCCATTTCGATTTTACTACTAACATCCATTAAAATACCACTTATTTTATTTTTATTTTTTGCAACATTAAAGCTACCAAAAGTCACAAACCATAAAAAAGAAACATACTCACCATATAACAAATGAAAAATTCATAAATCACATAAACCCGAAACACACAAACATACTCACTATTTAGTTGCTAAAATTTTTAGTAAAATGCATCTATGTCTAAAATAGTATTTAAAATTTAAACAAACTTTAGTGTCAAAATATATTCAAATTAGTATTTTAAATTTTGTTGCCTATTTAAATTGTCCTACTTTTGAACATGTTAGTATTTTTAAAAAATCAAAACTCAACTAATATACCAATAAAAATCTGTAATACTAAATCATAAACATTTTCCTACAAAATAAAGAAGATTAAATAAGACACTTGATGTTTTCCCCCCTCTTACATACATACAAAGGTTTATAGCCTTCTTGGACACTTTGGATATAAGGGTCCGTTTGATAGAAAACTAGGAAAATGCAAATGATTCCAGGACATTTGATTCCAAGGCAAATAATTCCAAGACAAATGAATATTTTCCAACTTGTGTCTGTTTGATACAAGTTGGAAAATCATCAATTTTCCACATTTTCTATCAAACGCAAAAGCTGGAAAATAGATATAAAAGTGAAAAATTTGTTTACGGAATATATATATATAATAAATAAATATTATTAAATATACAAAATATATGAATATATATAATAAATATATATTATTAAATATACAAAATATATGAATATATATTATATTATTTGCGAAATATATATATTCCATATATACAAAATATATGAATATATATTATATTATTTGCGGAATATATATATTCCGAAAATTAATATAATTTGTGGAAGATATACATTCCGTAAATTATTATTAATTTTCGGAATATTCATATATTTTGTATATTTTTTCTAAAATTAATAATAATTTACGAAATATATATATTCCGCAAATAATATAATATATATTCATATATTCATATATTAAATATAATAATATAGTTAATATATGAATATATTTCGTAAATAAAATATTATATGAATATATTTCGTAAATAAAATATTATATGAATATATTTCGTAAATAAAATATTATATTTTCATAGATTTTTATATTATGAATATATATTATATTATATACTGAATATACTAAATATATATTATTTACAGAATATATACATAATATTATATTCTGTATATATAATATAGTATATTCTGTATATATATATATATATATATATATATATATATATATATATATATATATATATATATATATATATATATATATATATATACATTATAATATCTACATTATAATATATACATTATAATATACAGAATAATGTATATTATATATGTGTATATATACATTATATTATATATATGTATATATACATATACAATATAATATGTCTGTATACATATTACAGACATATTATATTGTATATGTATATTATATATATGTATAATATACATATACAATATAATATGTCTGTATACATATTACAGACATATTATATTGTATATGTATATTATACATAATATAATATACATATACATAATATATATGTATATATTTTGTAAATAATATATATTAAATATAAGGAATATATGAAATATACAAAATTTACGAAATATAAATATATATTAAAATATATGAATTCTATAAATTATATAAGGGTGTGTTTGATAAATAAGATGGAAAATAAGCGCCAAGAATCGATTTCCATGGAATTGAAAACATGGAAATATTTTCCATGGAAAAAATTTGTTGGTGGTGTTTGATTGCAAATATTTTCCAGGTGAAAAATGTTATATTTTCCATCTATTGTGTTTGGTTCCCAATATTTTCCATGGAAAAAAAGTAGAAAATATATATATATAATAGAAAAATAAAAAAAATCCCAGAAAATTAATAAAAATCCCAAAGAATAAATAAATAAATAAATCCAAAATGTGAACAAAACCCCAAAGATAAGGAAAAAATCCAGAAAATGAATAAAAACCCAAAAAAAATGAAAAAAAATCCAGAAAGTGAATAAAAATAAAAAAAATAATGAAAAAAATCCAGAAAGTGACTAAAACCCCAAAAATAATGCAAAAAAATACAAAAAATGAATAAAAACCTAAACCCAAAAATAATGAAAAAAATATAGAAATTGAATAAAACTCCAAAAATAATGAAAAAAATCCAAAAAGCGAATAAAACCCCCAAGATAATGAAAAAAATCAAGAAAATGAATAAAACCCCAAAAATAATGAAAAAATTCAAAAAGTGAATAAAAAGTGAAAAAAATACAGAAAGTGAATAAGACCCCAAAAATAATGAAAAAAAATCCAAAAAATGAATAAATACCCAAAAATAATGAAAACAAAATCTAGAAAGTGAATAAAAATCCAAAAATAATGAAAAAATACAGAAAATGAATAAAATTCTAAAAATAATGAAAAAAAATCCAGATAGTGAATACAAACCCAAAAATAATGAAAAAATACAGAAAGTGAATCAAACCCCACAAATAATATTAAAAAAATACGAAAAAATAAAAAATACAGAAAATGAATAAAAAACAGAAAATAAATATTACCCCATAATGAATTTTCTGGATTTTCTTCATTATTTCTGAATTTTTATTCAATTTCTAGATTTTTTTTCATTTTTTTTAAGTTTTATTCACATTCGGTATTTTTTTTTCATTATTTTTGGGTTTTTATTCATTTTTTGGATTTTGTCCATTATTTTGGGGGTTTTATTCACTTTATATATTTTTTTTCATTATTTTTGGATTCTTATTCACTTTCTGGATTTTTTCTCATTATTATTGGGTTTTTATCCACTTTCAGCATTTTTTTCATTATTTTTGGATTTTTATTCATTTTATGAATTTTTTTCGTTTTTTTTTTCGTTTTTTGTATTTTTTTCATTATTTTTGGAGTTTTTTTCACTCTCTGTATTTTTGGGTTTTTTTCATTTTTCGTATTTTTTTCATTATTTTTGGAGTTTTATTCACTTTCTATATTTTTTTCATTATTTTTGTTTTTTTTCATTTTCTAGATTTTTTCCATTATTTTTGGACTTTTATTAACTTTCTGTATTTTTTTCATTATTTTTTGGTTTTTATTCACTTTCTGATTTTTTTTTCATTATTTTTGGGGTTTAATCACTTTCTGTATTTTTTCCATTATTTTTGGGTTTTTACTCACTTTTTGGATTTTTTTCATTATTTTGGGATTTTTATTCACTTTCTAGATTTTTTAAAAATATTTTTGGGGTTTTAATCACTTTCTGTATTTTTTTCATTATTTTTGGGTTTTATTCGCATTCTCGATTTTTTTTCATTATTTTTGGGTTTTTATTCAGTTTCTGTATTTTTTTCATTGTTTTTGGAGTTTTATTCACTTTCTGGATTTTTTAAATTATTTCTGTTTTTTTTTCTTCATTTTTTGGATGTTTTCATTATTTTTTGGGTTTTATTCACTTTCTGGATTTTGTCTTTATTTTTGGATTTTTATTCATTTTCTGAATTTTTTTATTATTTCTAGGGTTTTAATCACTTTTTGGATTTTTTTCATTATTTTTTGGTTTTTATTCACGTTCAGATTTTTTTGCGTTTTTATTCATTTTCTGTATTTTTTTCATTATTTTTGGAGTTTTATTCACTTTATGTATTTTGTCATTATTTTGGGTTTTTATTCATTTTCTGGATTTTTTCACTATTTTTGGGATTTTATCCACTTTCTGGATTTTTTTTCAATTTTTTTATGTTTTTATTCACTTTCCGATTGTTTTTTTCATTATTTTTGGGTTTTTATTCATATTTTGGATTTTTTTTCATTATTTCTGTTGCTTTAATAGGTTTCTGGATTTTTTTCATTATTTTTGGGTTTTTATTTATTTTGTGATTTTTTTTCAATATTTTTGGGCTTTTTATTTAGTTTTTGTATTTTTTTTCGTTATTTTTGGAGTTTTATTCACTTTATGTGTTTTTTTCATTAATTTTGGGTTTTTACTCATTATTTGGATTTTTCCCCTTATTTTTGGGTTTTTATTCATTTTCTGGATTTTTATCAATTTTTTGGTGTGGTAATTATTTTCCCTGGAAAATGAATAACAAGGTGGGAGGAGGTTTTTTAATTCCATCTTTTGTGAAAAAAGTGGTTACGTGATTTGTTTTAAGGAAACCAATTCCATAGAAAATTTTGTTTATCAAACATCCAAAAGATGGAAAATGACTCCATATATTACATTTTCCATGGAAAATTAGTGTTATCAAACACACCCTAAATGTACGAAATATATAAATATATGAAATATATATAAATATACGAAATATACGCAATATACATATATGTGCTAAAATATATAAAATATACGAATATATATTAAAATATACGAAATATATATATTTATATATTTATTAACAATATATATTTATATATTTATGAAATATATAGAGTTATAAAAAAAATTGGTTTCAAGTGATTTGCCACCCAAAGGTGGCAAACAAAAACCTGACCCCCCCCCAAAGAATTGAATTCCACCCTAGGGTGACAAATTGTGCTTAAGGGGTGTTGTACATAGAAAACAAATTCCAGGGCAAATTAAGATCAAACAGCCTAAAAGCTGGAAAATACCATAATTTTCCAACTTTTGGGAATTTGCCTTGGAATTTTTGTGCTATCAAACGGACCCTAACTGTAATCCTACTAAGTTGATAACAAATACTTAACAACACATGCATGCGTGTGTGTCTGCAAATCAAATTAATATAGCAGCACTAGAATGCATCTTATATCTATGCTTTGAACAACCATTCCCTTATTGATAGAAAATGACATTAAACATCCAAAAAAATGATTATCAAAAATCCACTGTTAGGGAGAGAGAGAGCATCCAGAACAATATCAAAAGGAACTTAGCATATTCCTCACAGCGTACTCTTCTATCCGAAAAAATATTTACTACAATGGTTATAATATCTCACGTAACAGTCTGCATCATTCTTTATCAACCTATGAGAAGGGGGAAAAAGATTTAGAGAGAGAGCACTGTTACAATGAGAGAGATTATAACCGTTATCTTGAATATTTCCTACTTAGCAGATTCTTCACACTAACACCCATTTCGCCAGCAGCTAACTTGGGGGTTCACTTTCATTCTGCAAAGATCAGCAAATGTATCAATCAACGAGTTAATATCATCAAGAAATTAAAAGGGAGATGCAAAGGAAAAACAATTAAAACGGTCTCCATCGGGGAAATAAAAACAAGAAATTGGAGATGTGAATGTGTGAACTTATTTTTTACTGCAATTTATTTCACGAAATTCATATCAAATTGGAAACACTTAAGACTCAAAGAATACGCAACAGATAATTCACACAATTTTCCATTTTTTATAGGAAACAATAATGTTCAAACCACAAAGGACAAAGGACACTAAAGCAAGAAAATGAGAATTTACCCATAATTGGGTCTAAGTGAAAGCATGTAAAAGATGAAAATTTTGTGAATTATTTATAATTTGTTGGAATGAGAATTCAACAAATGCCTTTCCCTCGCACACGTTGAATCGACCCATAAATTAATGATTGGCCTTTTTAACATCATCAATTAATTTTAGGTGAGATGACGGCTTGAGGTCCCACAAGTGTTGTCAGAGCCAATGATCACAGGTTCAACTTTTGCCCGTGTAGTTGGGGGGGCTGTGTTGGAATGAGTGAACAGCAAACCCCTTGCCCCCAAGGACGTCAGTCGGCCCGTAAAAGATTAATGGCTGGCCCTCATTATCACCAATTTGTTTTAGGTGAGATGGAGGCTCAAGATCCGACAAGATAATTGAAGACAAAAATTTGATAACAAGAGTCAGAGTAACATACCCAGGTTGAGGACATTTGAAATATACATAAATAATTGTCTGGAGGTATGTTGTATATATTTAAGCTCCTAGAATTTCTCAAAGTCCAGATTCCTCATCATCCCCAAAGGCACATTGGTATCAGGCTTGCTAGGTAGGATACCTTTTACCTATCTATTTTATTTCATTTTTAGAAGGAGCAAACTGGTTTGTTATCAAGCAGTAGTGCACGGGCAAGAAAACGTGAACCACTAGTCCACTGAAAAGAAAGCAAAAAAGGTTGTAACACTGAGCAATAACCCGCCAAATTAACCCAAAAAAGATCAATGGTATTTAAATGCAAAGGTTGGGAAAAGATATTTAACAATGCCGTCATTTGTTCATAAAAAGATATTTAACCCGCCAAATTAGCCCGTCATTTGTTCCTCTCCGTCCACACTTTCCCGCACGATTTGCTAACAAAGCACATCTTCCTATCTTTGTTCTTATTACCAACAATTTAAATCCAACCCAAACTTTTCTCTAGGCCTACCATTCACCATAAAAAGATATGAAAAATCCGAACACCCAATAATCCACTTTATCCAACTGAAAGAAACCTCTTTCTTTTCCTCTAAAAATCTCAATCCACATTGTCGTATACCTTCTCAAAGTCTCATCTTAAAACAACTCATTTCTTCTTAAACCTATTGAAGTAAAAGCGTCAATGACATCCAAAGATGAAGATGTGTGTTTGGATTCCAAAAATACGCAGCTAAAGAGAAGATGAGATATCAGGCCTCGAGATTAATTTGGTCAACAAAATCTAGGGAGAGGCCCAACATTTTTGTCATCGAAATTTCTCAAAAATAGGACACATTGGAAATTTTTGGCCCCAACATCTGAAGCTCCAAATGTCAGCCTTTGAATGACATATTTGGGATTCCCAAAATTTCATTTCCTCTGTATTTCATTCCGACGAAGCCCTAGGTTGATCATGGGTCTCGGCCTATGCCGTTTGACCCCTGCCTTTTCTTGGCATTTGTGGGCTGCAGTAGATCTAGGGCTGTGGTCGTGGTTGGGGACAATGCTGGTGAGGGATGGTCCATGCCTTCATGGTTGGGTTGAGTTGTGAACTAGTTGCGAAGATCCGGGTAGTGAGGCTCGTAGTGGGATGAAATGGCGATAGATGGAGAGGCAGTGAGCGACAGAAAAGAGGAGGTTGCCGCTGCGGCGAAACTCTCTATTACCAGTTTGAAGTAAACGAGTCAATGGCATCCAAAGAAGATAAGAAACAAGCCGACTTTCTAATATCTCAAATATCCCTAGGCCAAGGGCCTTATTTATAGTGTAACTTACTAGCAAGTTTAACTAAAGGTAAAAAAGAGTACATACGGCATATGGGAATATTATTCTTACCTAAAAAAGGAAATAACAT